>OY741971.1:5765000-6965000 GCA_963555595.1 Tethea ocularis | reverse complement strand
AAGCGCTGCGTCTAGTACTGCACATTGTTTTGGCGTTAAGCTCTTCTCGGCTGATAAATGCTGTTAATGGAATAGAATTTTAATCGTAAAGAATCAGCTGACAAATCGTCGCCCTACAGTAAAAATATCGTAATTGCATTCAGCACAAAAAATAACGTTGACATTAGACGCCTCGCAGAGACACAATCTAATGTCTACTAATATCGAGATCTATACTTCAGGGTGATAAAATATTACTGATTCTAGCCTCAGAATACTCAGCCCAGTATTGCATACCATTATCGAAAATAAGTCGCGTTAGATTGTTGTTATAATTCACAAATCTTACCTCCTTAGAAATATCCATGACTCCAGAGAGTGCGTGTTTGACATCCTGTTTGCCCACAGTGCTTTTGAATAGCTGCGTCATGTCTTCAATCTTCGCATTAGCTGCTAAATTCTTCGCGTTATTTGTAAGGTTCTTCAACATCATCTGGATAAATACATTTACTTTAATTATAGTCATGAATTTTTATTGTAATTCTTAGGGATTCATTAGATAATTAAGATTTTATAAAGACTAGTTATTTTTTAAATTAACGGGCTAATACAATAAGATTACGCTTGAGATATATTTAACATGTTTCATCGCTTCTCAAATTACCTGCATGTGAAAAAGAATATTAAATTTACCGTTTTATCAGTCATCGGAGGAAGCACAACAGTTTTCTCTAATATCTTCATCACAATCTTCCACAATTCCTTTAGCAGTCGTTTGAGTACAGTCTTTTCACAGGACTCGGCATACATAGTGAGGGAACCATCCTGTTGGAAAAGTGATAGATTCAGCATAAATTTATTATTATTTTTGCATTTTTGGTATTTTGCCTTCAATACAAAGCTATTAGGAATGTAGAGTTTTTTTCTATTTTCAAAATATAAAGTTACTATCCCCGCGGTTTCATCCAAGTTTTTGGTATAGAGTTCCGGCACTCGGGGATAATGTAGCTTCCTATAAGTGTAAAAAATTACAAATCCGACAAGTTTTTCCAAAGATTAGTACGCTCAAACAAACTCTTCAACTGTATTTATTAGTATAGATGAAATAGCAAAAAAGAGTAATTTACCATAGCTAAGGAAGGCACCTCCAATATTTTAAAACATACTCAAAAATATTTTTTTAACATAGAAATTAGATCTTATATTAAAAACTTTTCTTACCAAAATATCCATGAGAGGTCGCAGCACTTCATCAGCCTCGTGATGAGCGGGAGGTTGTGGTGCTCCAGGAGCTCCGCCACCGCCAACTTTCTGTAGTAACTCTCCTAGTTCTTTCACACTCGCTGTTATTCGGGTCTCCAAGCTGAAAAATGTATGCAATAAAAGACTTTTTTATCATGTGGCTTCGCTGAAAACCAACTGATTATTTGCCTTCACAGCGATTACTTAGCCAAGTCCCTTTCCCTGCGCAACGCATATGGGCAAAGTATTATCGCTTATAGTTTTTGATATATTATTTTAAAGCGGTAAGGAATAAATTATTTTTCTTTTTTTTTTAGGTGAAATAGAAAGAAATTGTTACTAAAGACTATTTTATATAGACGTACCTTATAGCGAACATAGAAGCGAGCTCATCAAGTGTACTATTGAGGCTCTGCTGAAGATCATTGAGGATGTCAGCAGCATCAAGTTCCAATTTTGTGCCACCCATCGCTTCGAACATCTTTTCCAACTGAACCCTCAATTGCTGGATATTGTTCATTAAGATGCAAGCCTGTGAGTTATGAACATCAAACATGAATAGTAGTAGACCAAAGGTACTACCCTGAGGGACACCATATTTATTAAGGTGAACATTTTAAGTAATAAGTTGATTTCGTTGGTTCAGACATAAGAGTCTCAAACATATAGGCTACTTTTTATCCGCGGGGCGGTAGCTAGTAATAAATAAAAAGATGTGAAACATGATGACTGATTATCAAACTTTATTTATCTTCGAAATAAATGTAGGTATCAATCGCCGTGTAGATACCTTAAAAGCTAAAATGGTTCATAGGCGAGACTACTTTAAAGTGCTAAAACAATTCAGCATAAGATATTTTTAAAATAAAGCATAATTACCACTCTCTCTTCCTTTAGATGCTCAGGAAACTCTTTCTTCACAATATCAGCATAAGCCATCAGAACCTTGACAATAGTCTTTGCAAATCTCTTCATGTACCTCTTCCAAATTTCAGGATCAGGGCACTCTAGTTTGGACACCACGTCGAAACACTGAGTCAGTTGAGTGAACACATCTACCACTGAGTTGCTGAAGAGCGCGTGTTCACTGGATTTTTGGAACTGATAAAAATAGAAAACTCATGTGAAAAAATCTTATTTTTTTTGTAAAAAGTTCTAAAACAATATACAGAACTTACCCCGTCTCTCTTATCCCTATTGAAAGCACCATTGAGATACTCTAGAGAGACGTCATCATTCTCATTGAGCCACTGCATCACGAAGGGTTCAAACCACGCCGGGTATTCTGGTACAGCTCCACAATATGGCGGCACGTCTTTCACGTAGTTTGTGTGAAGCCATTTTACCTTAAAAAATTGAAATATTATGAGCTCAACTGATTTTAACTATAAAACACAAAGGTATCACTAAATTGACATGAGACAATGATATAAACTGATATTGATAATGTAATGCCGTACTTTTTCCCACCAATTGATTGATAAACCAGGGATAGGTACAGAGATTTTTTAAAATGTCTACAGCGAGTATGCATAGCTAACACACTTGCACCAATGACAGTCCAATTATATATTATTGTCTCATGTATTTTCAAATATTTATGTCAATCGTGGGTTATATTATGCAAGCTTAGTTACCTTAAAGTGCAAATTCATGTAAGCGGAAGACTTGCAAAGTCGATGCTGTTCGTGTTCCTCTAACGCATACTTCATGTCTACGGCGAATAGCGACCACATTGTCGCCGCAGAAAGCTGTAAAATAATGATACATATTTTTATTTATTCCATCAAAAAATTATGCAGACAATAAATTTTATTACGGTATTCACATCAGTGAAATGACAAAGGAGTATCAGCTGTAATATTGGAACAGTATCCTTTAAAATAGGACCAAAAAAAAAGTTACTGTCAATGCTTTAATTTGAATATAGAAGAAAAGTAATGGCAGCAAAGATGTCTCAGGCTTGTGTATGTTGACAAGCCCCAAATATTTTTTTTATATAACTTGTGCTCATTTTTCACATCTATATTTAAAGTTAAAGACAATTTTTCCTATTGACAATGTCCATAAAATATTTTCTAAACCACATTGCCTGTATTTACCTGTCCTATATTCAACTCCTGCGGGAACTGGTTGAGAACAGGAGCGTAACTGTTCCTGTCCTCTTCTATCACAGATACAATGAGGGCGATAAGCTTGTGCCAGAAGTCAACTGAATCCAACTGAGGCCCGTGGTCGGATGGGTCGCGTTTCGCTTCATTTGGATCCACCTGTCCAAAAAAACCACCAACATATATCAAAGGATCAGTCAGATCAATCAGAATGGAAAATGAATGCACTTCATTCAAACTCAAACTCAAAAATCATTTATTCAGTTTAGGCCCTGTTAAGGCACTTATGACGATAGTTACAATTTTTACAATAGGCTCTACTACCGGTTCGGAATTATTGATTGTAGGTAATTTGCGTACTAAATATATTTAAATCAGATTGCTTCAGAATAAATAATGTTAAATGTTCCGTAGCTTCCAAATAATAAAATAATTTTCATAATTGGATAAGTAGCTCCAGAGATTACCTGCTACCTCTAAACAAACTTTATCTCTTTATAATATTAGCATAGATTATGTAATATAGATGTAATTTAATAAAAAAAATATATATATATTTTATATTTGTAGTTATTGTACCTGATAGTCTCTGTTGTATAGTAAAAATGTTCTAATAGAAACCATATATTAATAAAGATGTAAAAATTTAAAAATGTTAATTACGAGATTTTTTTCATTCAATATTTGTAATAATTGTAGGTACCTGAAATTCTCTGTTGTACAGCTCGTAACAATTTTCGAATAGAAACTGATATGTTGATCTAAGGCATGCCTTCACGCAGTCTTTGACTACAGTGCTGGCGCGGGGTGGACTGCTTAACTCTTGGACCTGAAACAAATGGAGCAATAAGCAATTACCTCAATAAATAACTAATCATGGAACCTTATTTTTTTCCATTTTCTTTCACTTATTGACCGCTTCAGGCAAGGTAAGGGTAAAAAGAGAAACGAACAACGAAAATTTCATAGCAGATGCCAACGTCATAGTTGTAGTAGGTATATAATAGCTATTTTTATGCCAAATTCCCGTCTGATTCTTCCAATGGCTTGAGCTGTGATTGATTGGTTAGTCAGTCAGTCAAATTTTCATTTTATATAATAAGAATATTATTATTTATATTCTCTATATACTTATAATGTATGTAATAGAACGTTAGTACGATTCGAAACGTCAAAATTATTTATTTATGAATTAATTAAAATAACTAAAATCGAAGACAATTAATTGATTTGCTAAACAGGGAAGTGAAGTACCCAAAGTACACTTTCCAAATTCAGCAAAGCGTTTATCCTTTTTGTTGTCTCAAAGAGGATTTCAGCCGTGAGCCTAGAATTCGAGTAATCTGTAATTATACCTCAATATAATTAGGATATGATTCTAGATACTCATTACCTTCATCCTAAAGAATGTGATGCTGGTAAGCAGGTCGACTGTAGACTTGAGGTCCATGAGCTTCTCAGCGCTTGAAGCGGGAAAGTTGTTGCGATACATCGACAAGTCTATCCTGAGCGAGTTGTGCAGCTGATCCAGCAGCTTGACGAATTTTTCTTTCTGTTGATGACGTGGTTAATTATATATTTTTTGCATTATAATTTTGCTTCAACCTATAAAAGCCATCAAATTCGACTAATATGATTATCAAGAAACTGACGTAATGTTTATTGACGTACAAATTTTAAAATCACGTTTTTCAAGCAGAATTTTAACAAATGAAGAGTTTTTGAAGCTGTCGTAAAGTTATAAGCTTAAAACTCAATTCATTAGAAAATACTAGGTAGGTAATAAAACTCCTGTCATAAGTTTTACTACATAATTATAATGTATTGATTTAATATGCGTGAAGGTCTACAAGAACTGCTGGTACAATATACAGAATACTTATTAGGACTATTAGCCAGGCAGATACTAAAAAGTAAAAATTCATTAAAATGATTTAAATTTTTATGAGATTTTACCCCAAAGTTAGAAGCAGCGAATCGGTCTGAAGCTGAAACGGCAGATGAGGCAGTAGTGTGAGCGTAGTATGCGTTGATGTTAGCGAGAAGAGTTGACATGACGGCTGGCACTCCCGCACATAGGTATTTCGTTGAGAGACAGTGGAAATGCCTGAAATAATATATTACATTATTTTTAATTTTTACTTCCATTATATGTCGCAGATTCGGGTTGTTGGTCAGATTTGGTTGGCACAATTTATTGTCATAGTAGAAGGAAATAGTGGCGGACTCATTGACTATAGTCTTAGTAAGGTTAACGTGGATGGGCTTTTAACTTTTGAATCGAACACTTTATCACGAGCTCTCGAGCTGTACGTAAGTGGGTGCAACCGTTGTTTCAACTGATACTGAAGCCTATCATAATGTAAGTCTGTAAGTGATTATTTAACTGTCCAATTGCTACAATAAATCTATCGGTCCCATGAGGAGTTTCTTGCGTCGCGTCTTCTCCTCATGCGGGACTATTCCGAAGCGTATATATTATAACGTTGTTTTAATACATAGATTTATGAATAAAAGTTTTCCGTAGAATAAGTTAATCTACAATTTAAAAAATACTTGTTTTCATGAAAAATGAGAATCGATTATCTATTACGGTTACTCAATCACCGTAAACAAATCATTGAGAACAATTAAGAACTACTGTTATGTAGATAGATAACGCTTTATTATATTTGATTAAATGAAAGGTACAAAAACAAATAAAAGTGTTACAATTGGCGGCTAAAACTGATATTTACCAGGCGAGATAGATACAGCAATAATTGAGATGCTTCTATAATATTTTTGGTTGCATTGAGACTAGGTAGTAGTCTATGCTGTATTTAAGAGAAGCTGCTAGAAATACCAGTCTTGCCACTAGTCCAAAGACTTTTGACATATTTATTTTCAATAGAGTTTATCTTTAAAATCAACAACAACAATTTATATTTTTAATCAGCAATCGTAACAAGTATATTATTTTACTACAAAAAAATAATAATTTAGGATTGAATTAATAAAATAAAATAATACAGAATCTAAATAATAACAATAAAAAACGGTCTACCCTTGTGATTTCACCACAGTAACTAGATATAAAACAATCAAACTTTTATTTGTAACATTCAATTTGTGTAGTAAAGCTGGAACCTTTTCAAAGCAAATAGAATTTTATTTCTGTACGTAAATTATTTTATCTAAAAAGCTATGAATATTTAAGCCTGTCCGCATTTTCCATTTGCTTTTATTTGACTAGCATTCCGCCTCGCGGTTTCTATCGCGATCTCCTAATTATAACCCCTTAGGGGCTGAATTCTCAAAAATCCTTAGCGGATGCTTCATCATATCAGCCAATAGACGTCCACTGCTGGATAAAAGCCCCCAAGGATCTCCACTATGACTGGTCTTGCGCTAAGCGGATGCATTTCAGCCCGTCCAGTGATTTGAGCTGTGCGTTGATAGATCACTCTCTCAGTCAGTCACTTTTTCCTTTTATATATTTAATTTCTGTATAAAAAAAGATATTACTCATTTTAAGAGCAGGTATTATCATTTTGACGTAAGTTTAGCTAAGTGAGTACAGCGATATATTGTAAGTGGTACCCACCTGCCTGGCTCCTATCCACAAGTTGAATATCTGTCACCAAGCACCTACCAGTGTGTTTCGGGAGCTGCATTTGTAAGCCAAGATTTTTGTATGCTTACATCTTTCACCTAAATAATTACTTAAGTCAAACACAAAATACTTACGTCATAGCTTGATAAATAGCTTCAATGCCGTATCTCATGGCAAACTCGTCGACGATTTCTTCAGGGTTGTCATTGAAGTACACCTTCCATGCATCATCACCCCTCGCTGCAGGCAGAGTGACAGCACCACCATTTTCTTCACATAGGTAATGGAAAAGATTCTCGTGAAGGCACGTGTACTGTAAAAGAAAAAGAAAAATACCTATTTCAAAATTGTGTTTGTATTTTAAATAAAAATTCTTTGTAAAAATGATATAATTATAAATAGGACGACCGATATTGTTCGTTATAAATTGATTTATCAGAAAAACCCGATGGCCTTTAAAGTTCATTACGTAAAAAAATATTCAATTGGAAGACCTAAAGCAGCTTCGTGATCATAAATAATCTATATCATCGGGGAAACGCGATAGAATCTGTCGGTCTAAAATTCGACAACGTAAAAATCTAATTACTAGACTCGATAAGGGTTAAAAAGTATAAATTAAAAAACTTTCAATTAAAATTGCAACGTTTATTTTTTCGATTCGAGTGTTTCTAAAGCAAAGCCGAATTCACATGGGAAATCAGAATGCAAACCGAAACGCAAATTGAATTTCAAGTTGCGTCTGACCCAGCCGACTGACAGTGATTAATTTATGACAGAATGTTCTGTGTATTCCGCTGATGGAAATGTATATTCCATTAAGAGAGCACACAACACGGAAATACTTAGTGAGCGGCGAAAATAGGGTGAAATAGCGTTGAATATCTGTCGATACCTTATCTCTTCGCGACAGGCGAAAACAGTGACCTTAATCGCAGACCTCTGTCTATGTTGTTAGTTATAAGTAGGTTCTCGTTATTTTTCTTCCGCGCCGCCCTTTGAGATATAAAAAGAAGTATACGTATGGCAACACGATAAATTACGCCATCTGTTAAAGTCGACTATGCTTTTTATTACGGTCTCCATGAAAGGGTGATAATAAAGAGGGCAATTTTAAAACGTGAGCGGGATATTTATTACATTCATCCATCCGTAAAAGCAAAGATTAATTCGTTTCTCTTATTTTATCACGGGACATAAAGCAGAAACTATGCTTCGTAATTTTCCATATAGTAGCTAAATTATATTTTTACTGGCTTTCCCCAGGCGGTTTCGCAATTTCTCTCATCTCTCGATAAATCTTTTCTTTGTGGATGCCTATACACTTCTCAACGAATACACCCTCCAATTTTTATGTCTTGATATGTAGGACCATCATGCTTAGACTTAGGCTGTCCGTTGATGTGTCAGTCGAATAGGGATGATGACTGGCAAAAAAATAATGAATTCTGTTTAGTCCGTCAGTTAGGTTATCAAAAAAAAATTGGATACGTATTTTTTATTATAAATTAAAAAAACTATAAAGATATGGCTTATCAAAGTTAAGGAGTGGGGGCTTGTGACGGACTCAGTTAATTCTGGATGCCGCAGCGTAAGAGATTTGCCTACAATTTTTCATGAATTTAGATTAGGTAATAATACCTTACCTTATCTTACATATACAGCGATAAATACTGTAAAGGGCTGATTGATTCAAGACTATAATCTTTCTGTGGTGACCTTGCTCGTAAACTTATTTGTTGATCGGCCGATTAGGCTGCACACGTACTACAACCACTCCACACCGTTGCTACAAAAGGTGGTCAAGCTGTGGTTATAGGAATAGGAATAGTATCGCTGCGGCTTTTTGCGGTACCTACAAAATACTTAAGGTACTTGACTTAAGGTACTAGTCCGTGGGTCGCAGCCGACGGCTGACGCGCGCGACAGACGCCCGCAACAGCCGTGTGAATTTAACTATTATTTTTCATACAAATTAGTGCCCGCCCACGTGTTGTGGCTGTGGTAAGTGTGTAACAAGCCTTACTGGAATTAATCTGCTAATCCATTATTAGTTTTCGATACGGTGTCACATACACCCAGTATAATATAGGACCCTGATGACAAATCATGTGAGTATAGCTACACTATATCTAATACCTTTAAACGAGCAATTCTTGTTTACAAATATATATATAATCTGAATCTTGGAAACGGCTCCAACGATTTTCATGAAATTTAGTATGCAGGGGGTTTCGGGGGAGATAAATCGATCTAGCCAGGTTTCATTTTTAGAAAACCTTGTTTAAAAAAAAAGAGCAAAGCTCGGTCAACCAGGTACTAAGAATAAAAGCAAATAATAATCACACACTTTTTAAGATTCTAAGATTAATGCTAAGGGTTATTGTGAATAGACTAAAAGAAAAAATAAATTAAAACCGTAGCTGAAATACCGCGTAGCTAGACAAAATTATTATGATATGGAATTTCCGTCAGAACAGGACCATCTGTCGCAAAATATGCTGAAAATGTTTCGGTTCGGTTCGCGCTGAGTAGTGTTAATATTTTTTTGCAACACAGCCGTCATTTCTTCTTATATATTTTTTTAATAATTATTTTTTATGAGTACGAAAAGGAATATTGAGTAACAGCATTAAATTTATTATTATCAAACACTTTTTTGCACTCTTTGGCTGTTGTTGACATTTAATGTTGCTATTTTGCTTATAAACAGCAAAACGTCTTACTTATTGTTAGAACGAGCGTCAGGGGGTTCAAAAGAAAAATCCATAGTTCAAATAGTTTTTTTACTACCTATTTTAAGTCTCATCGTGGTAAGAGATGATGTAGTCAAAGTTGACAATCACTCAAGGCCTAGAAAGGAGTTGGCACTCAAATACAGCTATTGGAATACACCAGTAGATGCTTAGCGACAGATTTTCAACTTGAGGGTATTAGCCAGGTAGAAAGTTAGGTACTACAAAGTAGTTTTGTTTTCATCACGACGTTTTCCTTCACCGAAAGTTCAAACTATACAACAATTTAATAATTATGGTTCTACGAATATATAAAAACAAAAATATACTAACATGGCAATCAGTTGCCATTGATGTTACGTAAGGATGAACTACATAGTTTGCAACTGTTTTAGGTTTACCGAATAAGTTTTTATTAGTACTATTTTTCTGGATTGCGAAAGATAAATCACTAAGTTTACAAGGCAGTAAACCATTGAAAACCTTAACCTCATAAATCTTTTAAAAAATACTCAGTAAACTAAAAAATACCTATTACAAATTCACCAAGACATTTGAAGTTCACAGACATCCTATGATCTATCTAATTTAATTAATTAAGTACAGAACAATAAATTTATCGCCTAACTAAGTGGTAACAGGTGGAGTAAGCTGAGTTCTAATTTAATAGCGAACCAATAAAGCAGCGCCTTTGAAACTGTCACAGAAGGAGAATACAAGGCAAGCGACAAATGAATTTATTGGCGTACTCTTGAATTACGGGAAAAGACGTCTCCTTTATAATTGATCAGGTCTTATTGGAAGGTTGGGATAGCATTAGTTTTTTTTTTTTTTGCAGATGCTTAGTGAAGGTATTTTATTTTATTTTTGTTAGTTTAAGGCGATGCTATACGTGAAATGATGATTCTAAAATGCGTTTTTCTCTGTACTCTTTGTTCTAAGAGATTTGGAAAAAATATATGTAAAACTAGAGAATATGTGACGGGAAATAGTTTTTTTTTTAATTGGAATTTTTCATTAGTAACGTCAGAAAAATATCGTAAATATGCCCCTTCTTAAAACTAAGAACTTATTCTTTGTCAGTAAGAATGCATTCTTCTCTTATTTGGGCAATCCAAATAACTTAAAAAATATTAGCATGCATTCTGAAATCTATTAGAAAGGGAATAGTTTTCTTACTTTTTTCAAAAAGGTTGTTTCTTTTTAAATAACATAAAACCATATTTTTTACCAAAATTACGTTTCTCCTGTCTCGCTTGTCACCGCCAGTTTAGTAAGGGATGGAGACATACACAGATAGCCTCCTCTTAATACGCCATATGTGCACTCAGTTGAGGGTGATTCTAATAACTAATAAGTGTTTTTTTTATTAGTAGGATACTTTATAAAAGTCACACGTTGAATGGATATAAGAAGTAGGGTAAAAAAACCGCACAAGTGCGAGTCTGACTCGCGCACCGAGAGTTCCGCAAAGATAATGTAACCATTAACAACCATATAATTCTTATAGGTTTTCTTGTAATCTATAGTATTATTTTTTTCAAAATGTTAAGCCCAGTAGTTTCGGAGATTAGGGGAATGGTAAATTTTCGCCTATTTACTTAAATACTCGTAACTTCGAAACTGTTTATTTGAAATATAAAAAATAAACAAATATATCAGATCCTCACAATAAGTCCTTTCATTTGATATATTACACATAATATATCCCCCTTAAGTCAGTTAAAAAGTAGCCCTCCTGTTTAAAATTCACTTATTTACGTTATTCGTCCGTATTTAAGGTTATATAATTTAATTTAATAGCTTCATGAAATAAATGCTAACCAAATATTTCGCCTTACCTAAAATGTCCTACTTAATTTTAAGTGGTCACTGACTTCCAAGAATATACCGTTCAAAAGGGTTTTCAGGAAAATTCTGAATCGATACTAAAATACTCTAAAAGGTTCCAATTTTAAAAGGGAAATTGAATAAAAAACTAACTGGAACTTTAATAAATATTACTCTTAGTTAAGGAGAAATAAACATCATTAAAATGGTTCTCATTACCAGCTTTTACTAATGACTGAAACACTTCAAGAAGGTTGCAAATGTTCTCAATTTATCTTAACTAAGTACTTAGCATTACATTGTTCCTGTATTTTGTAGTCTTAGTACACAATAGATTCTTAAACAATGTAGATAAAGTACCATTAAACCAGTATTAAGTTGCTCGCATCTTTATCATGAAGTAAATTAGACCATTGCAAAATTTTTTTTCTTTTAACACGCCATTAATTCGACCTAAGTGCTAATACTTTAGTATAATTCGTTTAAGGTGGCACCAATATTTTGGACTTCATTTAATTAAGAAGACCGTTAATAAATCAAGGTAAGATAAATTGGTTTAAATGAGATCCTCCTACATTTCCGGAGTTAAGGAAGACCGTTTTATAGATAAATCGTACGTTATTCTTAACCCTTCTTAAATCTCTTATGAACATCGACTCAGAAAGAATAAAAATATTCGTAAAAAGCTGTGAAGTAATAAGAAAAATTAAGAATATAATAAGGGCATATCTTGGCCTTGTTTATTTGAATTCCCGAGAGAGGAGAATTTTATTTTACAGTTTTATCAATTATACAGATACGGATCATTTGTTTCAAAAAAGGAACCAAGGATTAAGCATCATTAATTTCCGAATTCCAAACGGAATGTTATAATTGAGTTGCTAGGATTAATTACAAGGCATGTAGATTTAGCCTGGTAGCTATCCAAAACGTCCGTAGCGTTTCTTTTCATTTGACATCATATTATTTTTGAGCTTGTAAGGACTATTGATGATAAAAATATGCACATAACTTAAAAAAGTAAAGGTAAAATCGAAGAACTCACTTACTGCAGCTAAATTCGTTTCCCTACGTCGACTGTTTCGACTACAACCCTCGTCCATTAACGAAAATTTACAAGAAAAAATAACGCTGCAATATAAACACGTTTCTTCGAGTTTCACACGCCACATAATTTACGATTTGATATACTGCTTAAAGGATTTCAAGCTTAAAAACGATTTATTTTTCTATTAAAACGAAAATGTATTTGAACAACCCTCTATTTGGCATTAAGTATTACTTAGCACGCATTTGGGACGTTTTCTTACTTACCATTACATATTTATAATTTAAAGCAAACGGGAAATCGCTTTAAGGCTGTATTTTGAACATTATTGGAATCGAGGGCTGTTTACATATTTATTATTCGGAATATCGGGTGGAAAGTTACGAAGGTTCCGAAAGGTTTCGTTTGTAGAGACAAGATTTTATTGATTTACTTTGGCTAATTAAAACAGGGGATATTCTAAAAACTTTACTAATCACATTCGTGTGGATAGTCAGTTAAATACTAAAACTAATTCGCCAGAAAATAGACTTGTACAAAGAAACGTCTTTGTTTGGTAATGGATTCGCTCGTAGCAAAAAGCGTTGTGTAAGCACGAGATGTAGTCTGATTAAATCTCTTGAATCAACTGCCTCTTTAAGCTGTCTGTTTAACTGTAGTATATTTTTTCATATTATATAGGTAGAAAGATTCAACCATATTATTTATTTATATATACATACACACACATAAAAACGTAATGTTATAGCACACACAGATAAAATGTAGGTGTCAAGAAAAACGAGGCTGTTTTTCTGTTACATGGCGTAAGAAAGTGATGGATATATATAAAATTATAATGTCGTAAGATCTTGTAAGATTGTTGGTCGAACTTGCTTGGTGGCTTAATTTATTATCCTGTTAGAGGTAGGTAACCAAATTAGATAATCATAGTCAATAGCAAGAAAGTGCTAGAGTGGAGACCTAGAACGGGACGGAGACATGTTGGGAGACAACCCGCAAGATGGACCGACGACCTGGTCAAGGTGGTGGGAAGGGACTGGATGAGGAAGGCCCAAGATCGTGTAGAATGGAGTGCATTAGAAGAGGCCTACACTCAGCATTGGGTGGGAATAGGCTGAAGAAGAAGAGTCAATAACAAACTTAATGTGAGTAGGCTTATTTACCTACATTTGGAACACATCAGACATTCTTTCGCAAGCACTCCAGCTGTTCGAACTGTTCGTTAGTGCAACCATTGTTTCACCTGATTCTAAAGTTTATCATAATCTAGGTCTGTACGTGTAACTGAAGTGATTATTTAATTGTCAAATCACTATATAAATCTATCGGCCCCATGAGGAGTTTATTGCGTCGCTTCTTCTCCTCATAGGACTATTCCGAAGCGATGGTATAATGTTGTTTCATTGTCTGCACCACTACATCCACTAAATCGAACCAATGATACCATGGAACCCTAGGAAGGACCTTACTTGTAGGAAGCTACGAGTACATTACCCTCAATAAAATTGCTAAAGGCTATTTGTTATCCAAAGAATACCCGTGAAACGGAAGAAAATAACTAGTTTTAAATATCACTAGGATTATTGATGTTTACAGATTATTTATAATAGCGACCCGCCCCAGCTTTGCACGGGTGTAATATAGATACTAATGTGGTGTCAGTGTAGAAAAGCTCTCAGTTGGCTTAATTTCTTCCGACATGTTGAACAATGATTATCATATTACAATATATTAACACAAATCAATATTAATCTTATACGTAAAAACTTTTCTTTTAAATCACTCTATTGATGAAAAATTTACAGACAGACAACGGGAAGCAACTTTGTTTAATACTATGATTTTGATTTATTTCAACAAAATTTCAAATGCCTGTAATCTAAGTACATCAAACACTCTGTAATAAATAATATAAAAAAGCAATTTCATCTATCTGGTCGTGTAATGAAAAAAAATCTCATCGTGCATGAGAGCATCTTAAAGGCACAGTTACTACATCAAAGGGGAGTAAGGAATACTTAACGCTTTTGTACTGATATGTACAAGGATACGATAATTGGATTATGTACTTAGATGTACTTAGAATAAACGACGACTTGGCAGAAATTCGCACGATAAGTGCTTAGTGAGTTTTATGTTACGTGATGAAGTACCTATTGAATGGTTTGGTTTTATACTTTTTTGTGGGATGTGTGAGTGAGTAAATGAAATGAAAATATACTTTATTGTACACCATATAAATAAATACACAAGTTAAATAAACGTTAAATATACATATATATAATAGGTACAACACAGGCGGATGCGATCTATTCCAGGCAACCTTAGGGTAACTGGAGAGATTTAAAAATATTGGCAGGTACAAATACAATATACCTATACCTACATTGAAAAAGTGATTGGAACTGAAAGAATAATGAGTTTTATTGGTAATCCAAACAATAGGGTATTGTCTACTGAATGTGCCTTAGTGGGCATAGTATTTAGTTGAGAAAACAAAAATGTCGTGACCTATAAAGATCGGCGACTAAAGTCCCGTTGAAATAGTTGTGTGTGGCAGTATTGTAATAAGCATAGCGAAATGTTTAATTCCATTATTTTGAATTTGAAATTACAGGTTATGCTGTTAACGATTAAGAGGCCATGCCTTCCTTTCTGTTTCTTTTGAGAATGAAATACCTTGGAGATAAAATAAATATCAAGAGGTTACTTATACCTAACCTTATAAGCAAAATTTCGGAATTTACATTCAAACTGTTTCACTTTTTTACTGTTCAGTATTTAATTGCAAATAAAAAAATCTTGTTTTAACTTCAAGAAAAAAATGTATGTAAATACTAGTTTGTAGCTAGCTATCCTATGCGGCTTTATCTGCATTCCCGGGATAAAAAGTAGCCTCAATCCTTTTCCATATCATAAGCCATCTGCGTGCCAAATTTCATCGCGATGAGTTCAGTGGTTAGGCGTGAAAAGGTAACAGAGTTTAGCATTAATAATATTAGTATAGATTGTAACTTCTCTACTATTGAGTCACTGCTCTACTACTATTGTAATCTACTTTAGTTGTGTTCATAGTGATGTACCCAACTAAACCTCTTTTTCTTCCAGATATTGATAAAGTTTTGTCGCAGTAATCCGACTTCCTACTGCGTAATTAAATTTCGTTATCCATTAGGTATCTACTGATAGATTAACCCTTTCTGAGTGCGTTCTTATTTGTCCTGCGAGAAATCTTACTGAATAACATCCCTCTTACGTTCATAATAACTTATAATTAAAATCTGTTCTTTCTTAGATACTTCATGGTACTTATTAATTTTTGGATACAGGACACTTTGTCAAAGCCCTGAGTACAGCCAATCTATACACAAGCAATAAACCTGTCAAACAAATTTCACCCTTAATAACAAAGGTGAGCATAGGGTCCCAAATCATCATAATATGTCTAATATTGATAACTATTTTCGCATCAGTTTACAACACGCCACAAAGTTTACTTTGACACTTCAAAATTGAGTTCGTAACCGACGAAATTATGTGTAAACTGCGTCACTGTGACCTAATTTTGTACTTTCCAACTTTGACCTTGTTCATATTACGTGAATTCTTTAACAGCCATAAAATATTCATTCTACTTTTGTCATAGAATATTGATAAATTGAACATTTCCATTCAAAATCACAGCTGAAAGAAATAGGAGAAATACAGAAATAAAAGCTGCATGCAAAGTAGTTTAAAAAAATACGTAGACAAAAAGGCTGGAATAAAAAATATAAATTTATTCTACTACCAGGCTTTCTATCATTCTTTCAAGACTCTTTTCGGTACAATAATTATAATAGACGAGTACCATTCAATTATATCAATTTGTAACAATACCTCAATAATTGATTCATTAGAAGGATTTGTTGTCGACAGTAATTCAATTGTTGGTTATACGGTTTGAAGCCGCATCAATTTCAGAGCTATCATTTGAATTGACACCGATTAGAAGATAATTAATTATGGGAAATTCACAATTGCACGCAGTTCATTAGTGGACAGGATAGGGATGTGAGTATGACTGTGTCACGAGGACGAGCGATTATATACACTTCCGAATCGAACGTTACATTATATGAAACCGTTAGATGATTATCTTTACATAATTTAACACTCCCTGCTCGCTGTCTGTACGCTTAGATCTCATAAACTACGCAACGGATTTTAATGCAATTTTCAGCAATAGATAAAGTGATTCAAGAGGATGGTTTATATGGATAATACTTGCATATTAAATTATAGAAATGTCGAACGAATCAGGGACGGGTCGCTAGTGTATTATAAGTTGAAGTTAAAAGTAGGTACCTATTACGCATCTTATTATTTATTAGTCACGTTGAATGCCATGATGAAGGTCATGAGTTCACTTTAGGAATCGTGAAGAAATTATAGCAAGGTAAGAGTACTTTGTAGTGCACACCTCACTGGTTACCGCACTTATGTTGTGTGCTTACTACCTTAGCTTACGAACGCTTACCATCGCGAAATTGTGTCGTGCACAAACTTAAGAAAATATTATTATTATAAATATTATTTTGTTATTAACTTTATGAACAAAATAGTTGGAGCTTTGATTATTAATTAAAATAACTGCATATAAAGCAGTTTTTGGCATTAGGTATACCTATAAAGACATTAGATACATACATACACATAGAAAAATATTTTTATATAAATTAAATCATCTAAGTAAGTATATTTAATAAATAGATTTATCTATATTCATTTTTATTTTTACAAAATTCTCGTAAATTGAAATTAAAAGAGCCTTTAGTATTTTAGAAGAACACAATATACACTGGGCCGCAAAGAACAAGGTTCAGTAACATAAGCCTCAATTACTAAAACCATATCTTTTATTTACCAAAAAGAAATAAAAAGGTTTTACGTCTTTTCATATTTTTAATGAAATAAACTATAATTTAGTTTTTATTTTAAATGGATTACTCAATTTTTTTTAAAGTTATCACTTTTCTTAGAACCGAATCGGTTTCTTTTGCCATTGTAGTATTTAGCCACAAGAAACATTACACTCTCTTCCCAAGTTCACAAAATAAAGATCGACTAACTTTATTTGAGAATGCTACCGAAGCTACAATGTACCACAAAATAAATATAGTTTCACCAAACAAAACATAGCTGACAATAGTATTTCTTTTTCCTTATTCTCGTCCTTTTGCGGTAGGTAGAGGTCGCATAGAAAAAATTAGGAGCGGTCTTTTATGAGAATTTGTGTTGCGTGGACTACTGGCAATTACTACATTTGTCTTGTTCTCAAGACGTGCTATACATGTCAAGTCGTGATTTTTTTTAGAGAGTTGCCCTCGTTACTTTTGTAAATTACCCTCGCCGAGATTTTTTGTGTGTTGTCGTAAGCTTTTTTTAAAAAAAACAAATCAGCCTCAAAATAGAAGTCATAGTTTGGGTAACCCTGAACTTTTGAAGAAAAACTTCTTAAAGGAGACGTAAGGATTATTCTAAATATAGAACATTATTACAAAACTAGAGACAATTAATAGGCTTAGAACAAAGGTTTTAGCAAATTTATGATAGCAATTCCAAAGTCATTAAGAGCACACGAGCGTTTCTAAATGTTCAAACAATTTGTATTATGATTAAATCTGA
Organism: Tethea ocularis; assembly: GCA_963555595.1. Lineage (NCBI taxonomy): Eukaryota > Metazoa > Arthropoda > Insecta > Lepidoptera > Drepanidae > Tethea > Tethea ocularis. Next base: position 6,946,790 of record OY741971.1, on the reverse strand, counting down.
TATTTTTTGTCATCACTGAAATTGAATATTTTTTCTCTGAGACATTTTATCCGTAATGCCAAAAACGTGTATATAATAAATAAACCTAACTCAAATTAATAAATTAAACTCTATCCCCATTAGTACGTGAAATGGTTTAAAACAAGGCTCGTCAAAGTCAGGTTTTAAATAAAATATATAACAGAAAAAGCCTTATATATCTTAAAACCTGGGTTTTACAAGACTTGCTTTAAATCACCTCACGTAATGAGATAACAGCTTTAAAGCAACGTACGATAAAGTTAGGGCTTTCACTTATCTTGTGGTACGTTTATTTGACTGATGAAACAGGGAACGATTATATTAGGATAATTCGCATGAATGAAAGATTAAATCCCCTCGAATTAAGCTCGGAGGGGAAATATTGAATTGCTGCAGCGATGTAAGGGGGTCGTTTAATTACGGTCACTATTGTTATTCTCTTGGTGATTTCTTTTTCTTCTGTTATTAATGAGAAAACCTTTTAGGTCAGAGATTTGGCTGAGTCTCTCATTAATGTATTTTTCGGTTATTACCATTAATTTTATTCGTTTTCTTTTGTTAAATAATATTGGAAACTGGCTTTCAAACGATGTTGGAAAATTTTCAATTATTTATTTTATCAAGAACTGATTGGTACTAGGCACTTTTCTTCGGATATACAGAACGCATTTTGACATTTTCGTAGCGAGCTACAATTTCGTAGCAAGCGTAGCATATTCGTAGGTGACTGCTACGCGCTAAATATTATTATGTTCTACGCAAGGTTAGTAAACGACTAATTTACTTGAAATGTTTGCATAGTGTAAACGTTAACATCGTATACTACAAATTTATGCTTATGCATGCTAGTTTGAGATAATAAACTAGGGTATAAAATAATTCATTAGAAATTACCTTTGGCAAATGTGAACGCCGGTACATGAGAGGGTAAAAGGTAAGGTAATATTTATACTCCTAGAGTTTTTTTTTAGACATTTCATAGCATAGCATTTAGCCTTGTATCACTTTAAGAAAATGTGCCCATAAATTAATAATACATTGGACACACAGGATTTTCTTACAAATTAACTAATACGTGCTGTCTTATTTATGTGAAATGGTTTGAAGCAAGTCTTGTAAAACAGTTTAAGAAAGATTTTAAGATAACCCCGGCCTTTTCTGTTAAATAACGTAACTTTCTTAAAGTGATGAATATATTTAAAACTAGCTTACGCCCTGCGGTTTCACCAAACCACTTATCTTTTGTTTGTACTTATGACGTAATTTGACTACAGTCAAATCGAAATGTACGTGTAGTGACTATAACTCGCTTTCTGTCATTAGAACGGTAAATTTTTACTCGCGATTTCAAGTTTTAATATTGTTTCGGGCCAAATTTTATGCAATCCAATAATTACTGCGTGATTGAACAGTCAACAAATCGACACGAAATACGTCTTAAATTCCTTTGACGTTCGTCCAAACCAATATTTTATCAGTAGGTATTGCCAGAAAGGATTTATTTTTACAAATAGTATCGGGACAAGGAATACAATATATCACTCACACCACAGGTCACAATTCCAATGTCTGCGTCTGGACACTTGGAATTTATTAGAGACCCAGAATACCTGGGCGATACAATTCGAGATTAATGGATGGGTAAAGTTGTATTGTATGTAAATATTGTACATTGTTGTAACTACTGTAATTTATTGTTATTTGTTGAATGTTGTTCTGTTTCAACAAGGTATTAAAAATCTGTAAATTTTTATTTTTGAGAGCGAATCTATAGATGACCCCATAGATGCATTAGAAAAAAACTTGGATGCAAAATTGCAATTTCTTAGTTCAGTCCCTTCTTTTATATTGAATAAAACAATTTGGTTGGTATTTTTTTTTAAATACAAACAAGATGTAACTGACCTTTTCAAAATCAACGCATACTAATTTAGGTTAAATCGAGCAAGATTGAGCTTTTACATAAAAAGTTAAAGGGAGGACAATAACCCAACATAGCTTTCAAGAAACGGACCGTTTTTTTACAACATGTATAAAAATGTTAAGCATCCCCAACATAATAAATTGAACGACCACTTATTATAAATCTACTTAAATGAACCATTAAGACCTTTTTAGTTCATATACGATAGACATAACACCTCCCTCGTAATTGTCGGGAAAGAGGTCGCGAGGCGCACGCGAATAACTTTTAATTGCATTACTTTCCCACCTACCTCAGGGAATTTTCCACTTTTTAAGGCTCCACGGTATAAAGGACCCATATCAATGTATTGTCAGAACTTTGTAGCCAGCAGTACGAATTACTTCGCATTTATTACTTGGCATATTTAATGTCAAATTGCTTACGCGCGGGTATCTATTCGCTTATCGATTTCGGCTCTTTTATTGAATGTATTGAATAGATATCATATACATTTTTTATTTGTATAATTTTAGTAAGTACCCAATTACTATGTGAAAACAGTATAGTGATTTTTGTATAGTTTGTGAAACTCGTGTTAAAATCTCGTTAATCTAACTCAGTATTGACTTCCATATGTTTAATGCCCATGCATTATATTGTAATAATAGTGGGAAAAAGATAAATTGATCGATTAAAAATCTATAGATATCGATATACTCTTAGTATATCAGTACGTTCGGAATAAATGTGTCATGAACCCATGCAAATTATAGTGATTACCTACTCAGCCCATTTCTCCTGCTTATTACAGCTTATTACCGACTTTATTACACCCGCGTTCCCAAAAAAAGCCTCTACATGTCATAGACAATCTGTGTGCAAAATTGTATCGCGATCGTTTCAGCAGTTTGCGTGAATGGTGGGGCTACATTTTATTTTGGAAACTATTTATATAATGTTACTTGCAGAAACAACTTCTATCGCATATATAAATGTTATTTAAATACCTACTGTGTACTTATTTAACATGTTAATTATATGAACGCATGACCTCATTGTGGAACAATTTATCAGTACATATAAATATACGTGTCGTGTGGAAAATCTAAAAATAGGGCACTTGGAGAGTGTACGTAAATTTTCTTATCTTCTTCTATTTTTAACGTTACTCTATTTATGAAATCTAATGATTAGCTTTCATTCCGCGAACTTCTATTTTACCCCCTTAAAAAATACACCCTCCAAATGTCTCTAGAAGATGTGGTTTAAGATGTTTATCTATACTAATCTATACTCTATACTAATATTACAAAGAGGAAAAATTTTATTGTTTGTTTGTTTTTTTGCATTGAATAGGCTCCGAAACTACTGAACCGATTTGAAAAATTCTTTCACTAATAGAAAGCTACATTATTCCCAAAGGTTATAGGCTACTTTTTATCCCGGGAACGCGAATGAAACCGCGCGGAACAGCTAGTAATAATATTATAAAGAGGAAAGATTTGATTGTTTGCATTGAATAGGCTCCAAAAATACTAAACCGATTTGAAAAATTATTTTACTAATAGAAAACTACATTATCCCCGAAGGTTATAGGCTACTTTTTATCCCGGGAACGCGAATGAAACCGCGGGGAACAGCTAGTTTATTATCTTCTTACGGACGACATACCGAGTGTGTATGTGTGCAAGCTTTGTATTATGAGATTAGCGACTATTTCCTTTACTAAAAACTTTGTGGTAAATCTATAAGTAGGTACCTACATATTTACGGCGCGGACTAGAGATTTATTTGAGACATGCGCTCAGAGCTAGATCACCACTGATAATCATATTATGTACTTGAGATTATGAGCTTACTTTCTTAGCGGAGATTTCTCAGTTTGAGTGTATTTACTACACAAACCTGTGGTAGTGTAGTTGTGTTACATACCTACAACTAGTAGGTATGTAACGTTCATTAGTGCCTTATTGTGGTCTAAACATAATAAAATAGTTTTTAGTTAGAAATTAGTAAGATGTGAACTATTCTCTTTGTATTAGCAAACTCGTAGTACATTTGCTAAGTTATTATTCAGCCGTTTGAGCGTAAAGAAGTAACAAACATAATCACTCACAAACTTTTGCATTTATAGTATAAATAAAGTTTAATTATTCTTTCTAGTAGGAAGTAGGACGTAGGATAACCCTGCACATCACAATAAAATTTTATTCAAGAAAAGTAATTTACTTGGCTGTGCGAATTTTTCCACTGCACAGGAGTGGATGGAATTTTTATGAGCTACAATCACGAGGAAAAGCGACCATTCTATAAGAATGCTGGAATAATGAGAGATGTAGCATAAAAATATGATCTGACAGAAGTTATTATATAACAAACCGAAACAAATACATCTAAAAACAATGGCAGCGACTGAAAATCAGTGTTGTTACCCGATTTGGGGATAGCAACGTTTTACTCAGTCGCTAACCAATTTTGATGACACACACCACGATATTTTCTATAATAACTGTTTTTTTGTAGTGTGTATTTTGTTGTTTGTGTGAATTTTCAAAATAAATATTTTTCTTTCTAAAAAGCAGAATAATCAAGTTAATTCTTCCCTTACTTTTATTGGATTGCCATTTAGATTCTTATGCGACATGATTTCAAAAAGTAAGACCTAATTAAATTAGTAAAATAAAACTCACAAATAAGAAGGTCTCAATTCAGTTGTAGGTAGGTAGGTATAGGTATATTTTTTTAACGTTTGCCTTTGAAAGAGGTTTTACTCCTTTTGTTAAAAGTTGATTATTTCTCATTTTACTCACGTTTTACTCACTATTATTTACATTGAGTAGTGCTTTTATATAACGCTCTAGAAATCACCAGGATTTCAACATTTTCATCAAAAAGTTTATACTTCAACAACAAGTAATATAACAACAATAATACTAGAACAGCCATTATGAGACGAATTAAATACAAGCTGTAAAAGTAAACAGTAATAGGATAGTAAGTAGTTAGAAATTTTCTCATCACACACCAAGTCCCTACTAACTACCACAAGGGTATTAAAAGTTTTCAACTCATTTTCCTGAAGGTACGTAGTTTAGTTAAACTCAGAGTACCAGTTGGGGTTAAACTACTACTATACTATAACGAACACGGCTCTTAAAAGCTTTTAAAATCTTTTTATGTTGCATTTTCTATTATGTAATGCATTGGAATTTTCTTTTGCTATGTTTAGGAAGTAATATAGACACTAACATGTTTTAATTTTTGACCTAAGAAAACATGATTCAATCAAATAAAAAGGATTTGAAAATCGTTTGCCTGTTCGGTGCGACGCATGCAACCGAACACCTTAGAGTCAACAGTTTGTCAATCATATAATTATTGTATCTTTCAGTGCATTATTAACCGCCGTACCGACCGGGTGCATTCCATAACATTTTCTAACATCCTACATTAACCCTTTACTTTTAACATTGTATCGTGAGAACATTAAATAAACAATTAATTCATACAACAAAAACATTTTTAATACCACCGCAAACTTGCACCCGAACATATTGGTCCTTCGAGCCGGATCTGAACCAGCGACCTATGGATTTGGATGAATGATTTGAGAGATTTTCACCACAGCTTTAAAACTAACTAAAATTACCATTTCTTTATTATTTCTTAGGGTATCGAACAGTTATAATAATTTATTAATTATGCATAATGCATATTTTATTAAAAATCCAAAGTAAATAACAGACTTACATTAAATGATAAAAACTAAAGAGCCAGAGTATAAAATATAAATATATATATAACAGATGAGATGAATACCTAGTAGTATTTATTTTGACTATGTTAATGAAATGCTATGTTGGTGTTTGTGAAAGTGTATGTATGTAGTACATTATACGTATGTGTACCTATGTGTATATAGAAAAATTTAGACAAAACTTAAATAACGTGGAACATAACCGAGACAAATCACGTGGAAATTGACCTGTACCTACATAACGGTATATAAATGCCCAAAAAAATAAAAAATAAGGCGCTTCAATAAGACACCTCGCGTAAGTTTTAATAACATTGGATTTACTTTGATGGAAGTGCGACGACGTGAATATATCGAAATAGTTTTTTTGCTGATAAAAGTTTTGTATCATATTAGTAAGATTCTATGAGAATATTCGTCGGCATTCTCGAAATCAAACTAAAAAGTTTAAAAACACTGACTATAAGACATTATTATATAGGTAGATGTATATCCAATATTACTTATGGATATCTTATACAACTGATTCTACCACCTGTTTGGTATACATTTGAGAAGGTTTCACTAAGAAACTCAGCTTTTTTTTGTGGAGCTGAATGATAGAAGTATAATAAATATTCGTTACGTGTAATCTCTTGCAAAAAAAATATTGCATGGTTTCACATTCAGTGAGATAAATTTTAAATAATGCTTTTTATTTAAGTAATTGTGGTTTCATATCGGTATAATATTTTTTTTTTCTCGAATTAATTAATGAAATAAATTGCCATAAAAATGAATTTCCTTCGAAAACGCATGCAGTATTTGAATCTTAATAAAAATGTTCATTCAAAATTCAGATATTGAAAATATTTAAAATAAACAAACCCCTGTGAAAGTTCTCAAAGACAAGTTTTAAAACATTTTTAATCTTAAACAAAACTCTATGAAATTTACAGCAGTTGAACGCACTTCTACTAAATTATACTTGCACATCGCACAGAATCCGGCTTTGTCCGGCGCCTAGAATGAGACAGGACAGGAGAACTTTCTGCATACATTTCCTACAAAGTTGCCGAGCTACAACGTTAGATGCTTGTAAAATCTCTGAATGGATGTAATTTGGCGGATGTGATGCTATTATATTCAATGATGTAGGAAATAAACTTAACGATTCGGAAAAAATGAAATTTAAGTACGTCATTGTGGTTATGTTAGAGCATTACCTATACCTATTCTGAAAATATCACTCTTATGGATGTGAATGTTTTGGTATTTGTTAACCCTATATATAAAAAGAAAATTCATAAAATTTTGTCAATGTAGATATTGTAGATCTACCTGAAATAGTGATTCTGTAATCGGCATGCGTAAGCAGTGGATACTTCAGTTCTAATTTGGAGAACGAGCGTATGCTTGCTTAAATCATAAATAGGTAGGGCAAGAAGGATGAAGTCCATTTTCAACAAAAATGGTACAAACAATTAGCGGACGCAAATACCTACGTAGGTACCATCTTGACCTTCATAGATTTGTTAACAATCGAAATATTAGTCTAGACAACTTATGTTTACTGAAAGCAAATATGTCTGACTCCTGATTTATGAATTCAGAATTATTCATGTCTATTTAATTTAGAGAGATTTCCAATTATTGTTTAATCAAATTCACATTTTGACATCAACCAATGAGTGACCAAAACATTTTCTAGAAGCACTATGATAGGGAAATAATTACCTCATTTGAATCCAACCTCTATAACACAATTATGTTTGTGTGGTTAGAAACTAAAGATACAAAAATTATAAAATTTTTATTGTTTTAAAATAGAACCGTAAATATAAAAAAGTAGGTACCTAGACAGGTAAAATACCGTACCTAACTTCACGATACGACACAACAAACATAAAGCAGCGGAGCTTGAATAATTTGCATCACAAAACTGGCCGCAGACTTCGTTCCCCCGAGGCCGAATGTGACCAAGAAATTATACTTTTGCATTAGCTAGCAGTTTCGCTTAGTTAGCCGCACACCAAACTTTTCACATTTATTCCAAAAAGTTAGTCCATTCAAGTACCGCCTCCAGTTGAGCTCGGACGATACCTTCATCCAAACGATCTATAACTAGATCCAATTGTTTGTTCGACAAAATTGAAGCCGAACACTGCTGTAATAAACGATCGAGGTAATTTGAATTGATATCATAAAAGAACGATTCGACCAAAAATGTTGAAGAAACTTCTTGGACTTTAATTATACCACTTGAATTTAGACGTGCCTAATTCCAAAAAATAGACGGATGTTTTTCAATAGAATTTTATTTTAGCAAACACGTTTAAGTGGGTACTCGGTAAGAAAATAATGAGGTAGGTAGGTATTTCGAGAGTACGAATTAGCTTGTTCACAACGAAAAAAGATATGAAGTAGGTACTTACCTCTGTATTATATAGATGGAAGCTAGGAATTATAAAACAAATCTACAACGGCCAAATATTGGTTCAAACAATTTAACTCCAATAACATTTGTCAAGTCCAATAATTGCGTGAACCCATGATTACTGCAACTGGCTGAAGGCCAAGGGGCATGCTGCCAATTTCCACAGCAACCTGTTGACTCACCATACTATTCGATAGTTACGTTCATTCGTTGATTACACGGGAAAAGTCAAGAATAGGTAAGACATTATAGAGGTAGACTTATTTTATTACCGGTCGTTGACTTTGATGTTATGACGCGGGATCTATCGTTTATTGAACTGAATTGAATATAATACAGCTTCTGGCTATAAAGTTCGTATTGCTAATGATATATCAATTTCATCAGAAATCCATACACATAATTTAAATTAATTTTCAATTATTAAGTATTTTAAATTATATATAATTAGAAAAATTGGATTTAGGTATGTAGTGATGAATTCAATTCCAATGACACGATAAAACTGTAATCTTTTCATTGGATTTTTAACCTAATATATTTTTTTCATCCACTGGAACCTTATTGTATGTAACAAGAACAAGATGGATGAAGCGAGTTCTTTAAGTTGTGACAATGAAGTCGAAAAAAGCTAAATGATCACTTACCTGAACGTGATAAGGAGCGACCTTTTCTTCGCCTTTGATCTCGACGTTGATGTGTAGTCTGATGGCGCCGGAAACAGCTGATTTATCAGTTCTCTTCTCTAGATTGTACCACACGTCCATTTCACCAGACAATGTTCGTACCTTGTAACAAAAGGAAGAATAAATATAAAATGGAATTGAATAGTGGGAACATAAACGAAACAAAAATGGCAGATTATAAGTCAGATTTTATATAATTCTTAAAATACAAGAGAAAGAATAATATAAAATCGATATTAATTTTGGAATAATATTTAAATGAAAGAAGAAAATGATAATTTGAGTTATTAGTTTTAAACCAAGTGAAAATTATCTACGGTAGAAAATATGAAAATAATATGTGGTACATTTAAAAAAAACTTTTCAATTTAAATTCACATTTGACTTACCTCGATGATTGTTTGACCTAAGAAATCGTCCGATTCTCTCGTCAGCTTTTGTCGAAGTTTAGATTTTAAATCGTTATCTTCATCCCACACCCTTACTTTGATGCGATCAGATGAATTATGACATTCGCTGAAAATAAAAATAAGCATAGATTCATTTTTTTGAAAGGACTAAGTTGGTAGCCTCAGATGGCTGCAACAACCTTACCGGACCAATCGGCGAGCGCAGAGCCGGGTAATATATAGGTAACAACGCCTGAGGGCACCCCCGAATGGGGTACGAACCTCGGCTCAGGGCTTTACTGGGGGAGAGGGAGGACTTTGTACGAGTTACGACTATAGAAACTAGCAATATACTAGCAACTTACAAGTAGAATTTCTCATTCCATACGGGATTTAATTCTTGAGGCATAGTTCTCGTCCTCTTCTTCACTTTGCTCACTTGAACGGTGACGTATGGATCTGAAGTTCCACTCTTGTCTTTCGCGATCAACCCTTGAGCACAGATAACTGCCCGCAAAGGGCCACTTTAGCATAAAATTAAAGTATCATCAAAAATCTTAAACACAACATGAACTTTATTGGTTATCCAGTAGGTGTTTGTTTTTTCTATGCATTTATCAGAAATAGCATAACTACGGAATATTTCACTCTTCAATAACACAGATAATATAATAATAGCAGTTATAGCAGTATCAAAGTCGACCGCGCGATACGCTTGGCTAAATTCTTATAGGTATTTGTATTTCTGGTAAATCTTTCGAAAGTATTATACATTTAGGTATATTTATGGCTATTTTATGGCCAGTTATTGATATTTCTAGCAAGCTCAAAATATTTTAAGCTTTTATTTTATTTTCCTTTGATAGTCTTATAGGGTAATAGCTAGAGCCCTTAATGATTGTCAATCATTATACATATTATAAGCAGTAAAATTCTTACCTTATTACCTTCTACTTACCGAAAAAGCATTCAGTGCTAATATAACCTTTTGGATATCTATGAATAGGGTTTTGTGTGATTAGAACAGGCTGGGGTCAAAGAAGAAGACTCTAGCATCAAAGCTACCAAACTTTTTATCTATGCCCAAATTCGATTTCTAAAACAACTTGAACATAGCGCCTACATTATCGCAACTTCTAATGCAAACTTCGACCAAGAAGAAAGTTTCAAAGAAGAAGTGTAAAGATATGCGCGGGAATCAAATCTAATGGTATTGGAATTTTCACGAATCGAAAAGTTATTCGCAGTAACAAGGTAGAGAAGTAAAAAATTCGGGTTAATCAGGATCCTACATTCTACATGCGTTTGTTCTTTCTAATAAAAAATCAGGAATTTACTACAGAAACTTTTGATTCTATTAGTTTTGCACTGAAAATAAAAAATAAAGATTAAATTTCACCATTCGCATTAAACAGGTTTTTGACAGTTCACCTATCTATTATTATTAATGTTGTCAATGAGTTCAATAATCATGCATTATTATTGTGTCGATTGAGCAGACGTGCTGCAAAATTGTGGTTTGCAATCATTAAAATCAAAGTGTATAATTTGTGACATTTTAGTTTTGTGAACAAAATTCATGTGCGTGTCTCGATTCATAAATTCGTAATTGATATACCTAACACAGTAAAGTGAAGTGTTTGATTCGTGGAATTTCCTTTGTGTTGATGGATAAAACCAAGCTACGTTTTATCGATGGAAGTGATAAGAGGCGGTGCATTAACGACCGTGATTTTGGGTTAGTATTTGAAGTAAGATATGCATAGAATATTTTTTGATATCTGCATAACAAGTAAAAGTTATTTGATTCCAGGGTACAAATTCATATAATAATAATGTTAGTAATTTTTTTTTTATTGTGTCTGGAAGCAGATACCAAAAAACAGTTTAAAAGAGAATTCAGGCGAAGAGTCTGTCTAATAGAGTCAAAACTGCGAGCGTGCGGTCCGTAGCCGCAAAAGACGACGGCAAACCTGTAATGGCGATCTTGCAAGACCACTTTGACGTTCCTTCTATAGTTATTTGTTCAGCCTGTTCGAGACTGTCAATGTGAGTGTCTGGGTCGACGTTAAAAGTCCGCCTGGCCGCCACATGAAACGAAAGATTGGATACAATTTAGTGTGGTGTGTGTGTTGTGTTTTCTTGGTCCTTATTGCTGCAGCTGCCGGTGGAATCTGAGGAAGGAACTGTTATTGTGTTGTTGCTTCATCGAACCTGTGATGGCGATCTTGGCGCTCCATTTTGATGTGCCATCCAGGACAGATTGCTTCACGGTGCTCATGTGTGCCGAGTGATTCTCTCCTTCGATGCTGAACACGAGTCTGTTACATACATGCTTATGTCACCTAATTGCATTTGTCAATATTTTATGGATAATTTGAATAACCGGAAGACGTGACTGATATTTTTATATAATTTTTGATTTAAAAAACTTTGTTCTTTAATTGGAACAATTAAATCTAGTGCATTTTTTAAAGAATAGTGGCATTAAGTAAACCTAAATGTATGTGCAAATTAAGTTTTTATCAATGATTGATGAAAATTATGTGTTGATGAAAATGAAGTAAAAAATACATACTTAATACCTGAATATCCAAACCTTAGTAAGTCTTAAAACATAATAAATAAATTACAATTTAGGACACGAAAGGTAGTTCCATTACCTGATAAGCTCGAAGATTTCTGGCTTATCTCTTTCACGTTGTTTCATACGCTCTTTCATAGCTGTGATGATGGAGTTGGCTTTATCCTCAGCGCCATGTTTGGAAGACTTTTCAGCAGCCCCTGCGAAACACACTGCTCAGGCGGTGCCAATAGAGTTCTTGGAAGTAGCGGGTTGCGCCGGGACGGCCCCCCGCCCCGCGCCCAGTTCCGCCACGACCACTCTCAGACTCAACCTGACAAGACTCCAACTTATGTTATTTCAATTTCATGCTTCAAATTACTGTCAGTTCTGATCAGGTCGTTGACCTTGAGCGGCGCTAGTCGAAGCGAATCTGAGCACGGCGCCTGTTTCAGTAAATTCAATACATTCCGACGCATCATATCCATAATAATATTCTTGATTTGCATCTGGCAGATTGTTAATATCATAATCTATCAACAAGCCACCATGATGTCACAACAGCGTCTGGATTGTATTATCAAGTAAAATACCCTCTGTATTTGTATGTTATAGTAATGTTTGTTGGTTTGGCAACCCATTATTTATTTCAACTTTATTTGTACTACGTCTATCTCATTAAATATTTACAATCGATGACTTTTATTATTTTAAGCGTTGAGCACTCGTCCATAAAGGAGTAAGAAGAAAAACATAAAGATAGTGAAATAAATACAGAAATGTGGAATACTATTAAATTAAAGTATGTAAAAGAAATAAACTAAAGGACCACATATAATATTGAAGTGGACAGACATTGGATTGCGTGCACACATTGCTAACAGGCACATCTTTACAATATGTTTGATATTGTCAGACTTGTTTTGGACGTGTTTCTGAAGCTATTAGACCGATTTTTAAGAAGAGCGTGTGTAAGAAAGTGTAGCATGTAGAGTAAGGTACACAGATGTATAAAAAATAAGTAATTTAGTTCAAGGGTTTTGACAAGTTTCGGCGCTGGGCGGGGCAACCCGAAAGGAATGGACAGATGACAGGATTGAAATCCCTATTTACGTGATCATAAGTCCACACTTTGAAAACGTCATACCTCTAATAATAATAATATACAGCGTAATAGTTGACACAAACAAAATAATTGCAAGACAAACAAATGTAATATTGTAAAAAGTAACAAAACAAAAATTATATAGGTAATATAGCACAAATAAAGTAGGCACTCACAACAAATAAAAAAGCATAAAAGATCATAAATCATGTAACTAGCAACAAGTAAAAAAAGCACATACAAAGAAGTTTAAAATTACTGAAAATTTATTTAAATTAAAGTATAAATAACATAAGAATAATTAAGTTTGCAATTTCAAAGTGTAGACTATAAATGAAGACGGCGTGCAGTCGATGGATCCATTGAAATTATTGTTATCTCGTGAAGATATCATGTAACGACTGCCCACCTACATGATCGTGCAAATGTAGATCTAGAACCGAATATTATGGGAACAATAAAATTTGGAATATAATAATAAATCGTGTATCGTAAACCGATAGCCATGCACACCGACAAAGCAATGGTTAAATCATCAATTTGAAGGAAAGGGAAAAAATCTCATGCTCTTCATTATATGAGGTCAGAGTAAACATGAAGAAAAAAATAATAAAATAACCACCACAGTAAAATAAATAAACCACACTGATAAAATAATTAATACTAAATCGATGATTTGTTTCGTTATCGATAATTGCGTGAATCCTGGTGATGTCACTAGTTGTGTAAATAATTTAATTATCGATGATCTTGGCTGTGTCATCAAACGTGAAGAATGTCTTACAATTGATGTTATAGCGACCGATGCATGCAAATAATTTACTCATGCACACAAATCGAGCTAATTATGTTAATAAATTTGACTACGACGACATTTCTTATGTTTTACCAAATTTACCTTTCAACATAGACATCACCTAGATGGCTGAATCTAACACATTAAAATAAAGGCTCCAGGTCTTATAATATAGATTTACACAAGTTTAGTAAATATTGTCACTTCATATTATTTTACGCATGCAATTTCTAAGCAAGATTAGTTTCTTCGAGTAAAATAACTTTTTTTTACCTCATAGACTTAGAAAGTATGGACAAACTTCCACGTGAAGCATCAAGTGAAGCAACACACAAAGCACATGAAACAGTTTTCTTATATACAAGTCTCAGGAACACACCATCGGACGGTTGTCATTTGGCATCGAGACTTCAAGAGTAAATTCAAGGTTTAGTATCACTTGTGCCAGTGACAGATTAATAGTGCCGGGCGAAACTACGTCCAGATTTTTTCTACTCCGATGTTTGATCCATAATAATAGATAATTATAGGAAGTAATAACAATTTATTACATTCAGAAATAAAGCCTAACTACAAAGCTATTTAAACTCGAGTTAATCCAAAATTGGTCATTGTAATATCACAAATAGATCCTTAACAGATTAGAAGCTTTGAAGTCGTAAATCTATGAATCGCGTTCCCAAGATATGTCTAACGTAGACTTTGTCAAAGTGCGAGCACAAAAGACATGGCTCCATAACTCTTCAGAACGCTGAAGTTCTATTAAGTACCATTCAAACTCCTTGTATTTAGGAGTTAGAAATTTACTTTGGCCTCTGATTTATGTAACTTTATTTGGATACCTAGTACAGTTTAAAATTAGGACAACCTTTTCAAAACTCTTTGGAATCCATAGCTATTTTGTTGACAAAATCAATTTATTAGTATCTAATCTTTATCAAATATTACTAAAACATGTAAACAGTGTGAGTTGTTGTAATATTCAAAAGATGAAAGACTTAAACATCTTGAATTTACGTGAAATAGCTGTAAACAAGGAATCCCTTTGAGACTGTGCATTAAATATTGATTTTCCCGGCAACGTTGTGTACCCAAAGATCTTGTCTACAATGAGTGACCTGTCAAGTGATCTTGACTCTCCTTCAGTTTAATAAGGAGCGAACTGCGCTTCGCAGCCAACACCAAATCTGAACATTACACTCTCTGATATTAAAAAATCTCTTTATGAAGTGACAACCTTTATCGTAAGACAAATGATGTTTTTATCACAAGATTTTGAAAATAATACTATTTTGCACAAAAAAAGACTTGATTCTGTTTTCTTTTTGTATATTAAATGAAACTCAGATGAAAGTAATAGAATAATTTAATTCTAGTATTTAGTTATTATTTTGTTACTAGAGATACTTTGTAAAGAAATATACGTAATTATATTCTATTACTCATCATTTTGAGAATTTCGTAAATTGTTTCGTAGGAATTTTATCTTTAACCATCGGATATTAGGCGTAGATTCAATACAGTAATCATAAGTTAAACATCCTGATAATTTGTTCATCGTGAACAAAGAAAGTTTAAAATTCCCACCAAACAAAGTGATTCATACATTACCACATAACACCACTTACTCTGAAGGCAGTCAGCATTGAGCAAGTCCTTGCATTTCTCGTGACATTTGACCCCACACTCTGTACACCTGACACCTTGCCTTGCGATGCCCCATAATAAACCTTCACACTCGTAGCAATACGTTGGCGAGGTCGCTGTCCACAGCACGAAGTTATGAGGAGTAGTTGATGATATCGGGTAGATGAGAGCTTGTAAGGTCTTCTTATAAACGTGCATTTTCTGGAAGACACTTTTTGCTTTAACATTTATTCAAAAACAAAGTCTTAGCCGCTTTATGAAGGCCGATGTTACTGAAAATACTGGTTTGGAAGTCAAAATTCATTTTAGAAGAATCGGAAAAAAAACAGGCAAGGTTACTTTATGACAGATTAGCAATTTACCGACGAACGACGTTGAACTTACCAATTCCTCATCGTTCAAGGTGGCTCGATGTACAGCAGACGTCAAGCCTGCATTCCTCTTCGTTGCAGCCATAGTCTAAACAGTCATCAAAATAATTGATCAGCAAGAAAACAAAAATTCAACGCCTCAGTATGAAGTATATCACTGAGTGTCTTTCGAGTGATTCTAAATAAAAGCTTTATGAAATGCCTACCTGACTACTAAATAATATCTCTTTAGGCTGATGAACTATTAAGAATATTCAAATTCTTCTCGATTTCTCAAATTCTACACATGCTTTTAAAAAGCTGCACTTTAAGCTTGTTTTTTGAACTGCAAAGTTACTAACTCTACCACGTTTGAAATGATTTATATAGAATTACTCATTAATCAGCTATTACTTACTAATCATAAAGATATTTGTATGTACAGATAATGAGAATAAATGTGAAATAAAATTAAAAACTGCAAGTGCTAAAAATTTTAAAAACTGACACGTGTATGTGTATGTGTGTAGACAATAGTGAACATAGTACAACACTGAATGTTTTAAATGTCATAAATTCTGTCAACTGATATTACGATGCAACATATTTTGTACCACTTGAAAAAATAATATTCGCTGTGATTATTGAAGCTGATTACAAATTTGACAAGCACGTGCAAACTCTCAAAGGAATTCAATTTTCATTTTGATTAACTGTATGTATGTAATGCATGTAATGGTGTAAAGAAATCGCTGGAAATCGCATTTGATATACGATACCTTTACCTTCAACATCTGAGAAGGAACATTTTGCAATGATGAAAGCAGAAACATGCACAGTCTTAATAAATTTATAATTAACATTTATCATAACCATTAAATGCAAGCAAACTAAGTACAGGAAGTGAATTAAGAATCATGTGTTCAAATTTTGATGAACATTCTCTTTTCACTGCCAATTAGAAACACATGCATAGAAGAAGAAAGTGTTATTGGGATAGAAATACCTTGAGAACCTGCGGGTCCGTGGTAAGGGGGTAAAATGCAATGACATCATTAATTTAAATCAGGTAAGAGTTCGGTTTCTATGGTTCTGCTACTATTTTGCTCTGGTGACTCCTAAATTTTCTCTGGGTTTATTGGATTTGCTAACAATCTAAGAGTAGGTAAAGGCCATCTAAGTAAAGTTGAAAGGATAACACATAAAGGTAACATTTATACATTGACAAAGGGAGAAAGGGGATGAGTAGGCCTTTAGTTTTTTTTATATTTACTTAATTTGAACAACAAATGGGGAAAAAAAGTAGTGCCAATAAAGATTTATTCATTTATTTAGCATGTAAATTCTAGCATGTAAATAATAGTGAAATAATTTTCAAAATCAATTTTCTAGTCTATGAGATGGTGATAGCAACGTTTATACGTGATATTTAGCTAAATGACGATCTTATAGAAAAATCTCCCCATAAATTGTTCCAAAACACATAATATAGAAATTTTCCGTTTAGAAGAAAACATTTATTACGCGCCTAATAATACTAAGCTTCATGAAGCATACGTCGATGCGAGCTGTAAACATTTACGACCAGTTTCAAAAATCTACCTTCTGTGAATCGGAACGGACAAATCCCCAATGTAACGAGGTCGAAATTGCTTTTTAATATTAAGATAGCGAATTGAAACCGGCCAGAGAGAAAGATAGCTTACTTCCATTGGAATTGTAATAGTAATATAGACTATTTGAATAGGTCAAATTAAAGTGTTACTTACGAGCTCCGAAACGAGTGGGATTGACTTTCTTCTGGGTCGAATGTCGGGCATACTGTCGATGTTGCTGTAGAACGGATTGTCTCCGGGATGTCTACAAATTGAGTTATATTTTAGCTTTTATAGATCAATATTTAAAATGAATCAGATTATTATTTTTGTATGAAGTGATATTTAAAAAAAAAATTTGGTCTGCTATATATTTATAATCTTTTGTGTCATTCATAAAAGATTCACAAAATTAAACCAGATTCAAGGCATTACAAAGGAGATTGAACGCAAACAGCGAAACACAAACTCAGTTTCCTGAAATTTATTTTCTCGTTACTTGCTCACCAAACCCCTAACTTAAATAAACAGTGTTTAAAGTTAAATAAACATTTACAGGCTCTCTCATTGGAAGACAAGTGGGTAGATATTTTCAATACACGTCCTAGGAATAGACATAAAAATCGCAATTTACATGATTGCCCATAAAAGGAGGCCATTACACTAGTCTAGTCTTTATTTTAGGTATCATAATCATATTATGGAGTATCTTTAGAATCCTTAAATTATCATGACCCTGGATTTAATTAGTTTAGTTTTTCTGATGTCATTTTTTTAATATTTTGTATTAATTTTCTTCAAGTACCTAGTGTAAATCTTTTTCGTTAACAACCATACTACGATTAGAAATTTTCTGAGCTGTAAATTCAGAAACACTATTAACAGCTATTTACAAGTAAAATTTATATGTATTACTTTTTTATTAATTAAATATTCTCAACATACCCATTTCCCCTGCCACCTTGCTCGTTGAAACCTCCGGAACCATTCTAAAAAAAAAAAAAAACAATTACAACAAAATATAACAAAAACAAAATAAAAAGCTAACATTTATTGAAAAATAATATCGATTATTACAAAATATCATTAATAATTTCGATTAAATTTTCATACTAATACATCAATGTAAACCAATTTTCTGTCATTTTTCATTGATTTTCAAGGATTAACAATATTACCAAAAATAATTAGCATGAAAATTTTACCCAAATTAAACATTATTTTATAACTTATTATGTACTCGTGGAGAATTAATATAGTATTACATAATTTTATTAGATATACTTTTATTAAAATTCAAACACAACAAACGTTATTTTGCAAATTATTTAAATGCGGGCAAAGTTGATAACGTATCTTTGTAAAGATAAATAATATTATATTATGAATCGAGTTAAAATTTTAAATTACGGCAAATAAATCCGTGATGTTTGTTATTTATTGTTTGTAAATAACACTGTTCCAATAAATGTTTCATGACAAGGTGTACCGTACCTTTTCAAGCCAAATTAGTATTAAATACGTATAATAAATATATATAACACATTAATATCCTATGCCTTCTCATATAGTAATTTTAACTCTACGTAATATCATTCAACATCTAAAATTTCCCGCTAAATATGTAAGTACATAAAGTGCCAGCTATATATTTTATGTAAGTGTAAATAGCTATAATATTCTAAGCTGTAATAACTAGTAAAGACGTCATGATGTGTATAATGAATTTAATATAAAACGCTGATAAGAAACACCGACTGACATACCTACATATTTTTTTTATATATATACCTACCGATATTTTATATGGAGAAATCAATCAGTTTCAACTATTTGTTGAGGCACCACAAATTCCATGAAAATGTAGCCTAAACTAAAAATAAATAGTCAGTGGTGCCAATTCTGTTATTGAAAAAGGATAGATTTTTTGTAATGCTGTCAGATTAGTCCATGCCGTCGTAATATATAAGAGTCCAATGGTCGTGACCAATATTAAATCGCGCTTAAATTCACTTTGAAATAAGTGTTCGTACTCTGACAGACAGAACTAAAATATTTTTCATCCCTTTCTTAAATCTTATATTTTTTGTTACAAAGAGATATAGTTCGATTAAATTTGTTTAGTTTTTAATCAACACAATCGGGGCCAGTATCGAAATAAAAAAATAAAAAATATATTATTAGGCCTACCTATATGAAACATTTCCTAGTCGATGTTTCTTTCAACGTTACCAATAAAAATTAAAATATATTTATTTTTTCTATTTCATGATATGAAATGATATGACGATGAATGGATTTTGTACGATAAAATGCTCTCAATGCCTTTCCGATTGATCATGATAATTATGTCCTGAAAATATTCATACAAGTGATTGCTAACATCAAATTATAATCATATAATATTAAGCAACAACACAGATAATACTGAGTATATTCTACATAGGTTTTTTTTGTAAAGTTTATTTTTTAAGTATAATATCATCAAGCAAGTAAATTTTTCGTTCAAAATTTGTATAATCACTGTATGGTTGAATATTTTCTTAAGCATTATATAAAAATCCAATATACCATACAATACATAATAGAAAGTTCTTACCTATTGCGTTGGTTATATCTAGTTATTGCCTCTATTAAAAGACCGTCAATATTAAGTAAATATAATAATATAGAGTATAATATTGTTTATACGAGCACCCTAAGCTATGTCTTTGAATAATCTTAATCAGCTGTTAGGTTGAAATATGGTTAAACTGTCACAACCACTGTTAGTTTCATTAGAGACTGGATATTTTGGGTAACAATGAAAAAATAAATTCATTACTAGGTAACTTACAGTACTTTAAAAATAATATACGTAATGACTAATAGTCATTAAAGTAAAATTTGATCCAAAATTTATTGAGAGAAATGAAATACCTGACTAACTCATTTTTATATAACCCCGCTCCTTCTCTGTTACTTTTATTTGGGGTCATATCTCTGTACTCTTTTACACCATGAATTACAACATAGGAACGGACATACATAATTACATTCATACATAAACACACATACAGGTCAAATCTTCTTCATCATAACCCTCTTTTTTTGGCTTCACCGCAGTCAAAAATAAACAAAGCCTAACACAGATTGATAAATGAAAAACATTCTTACTTCAGTATACTTTCGGCCTACCATACCCTCTCAAAATCACTTTGTTTATATTTTTCTATAACTTCAATTATTTATTTAAAAAAAAAATAACCATATAAATGAGCAATTCAGTCCTTTTTCATTTCACACAATAAATTTGAGTAGGTTTGTCATTGAGTAAGACATGAAAATCCTGTATTTACGTTACGATTTAGTGAATGATCTCTCAAAGGAAGTTTTTTTAATGGACAACTATAATTAACAATAATTATAAATAACACATTCTACACCTATTTCTATAATACGGATATCTTTTTTTTGAAATTGTAAAGCGGATTATATAACTTTTGCAGTGGCATTGAGTAATATCAGTCTAACTATTAGTTTTACTTTTAAAGTAATATGAAAAGTATTAGTTGTTTAATTTCTTATATAAGTTAAAATATACGCTTAGCTCTTAACTCTAATTTCATGAAATTTTTGCATGAGATAACTTACACCTGCGCTCACTTTGTCCTTTTCTGTTGACGGAGTAGTAGCTACAGGTGTATCTGATGTTTTCTCTTCAGCTTTTCTATCTTTAAGTGCCTTCAAAAGTTTCCATTTGCTTCCAACAGGAGCATCTTGTTGTGGGGGTGCTTCTTGAGGTGATCTTGGCATTGGATCTTGATGAAAACTCTGAGGCATATCATCGTAGTCATCGTCTAACTCATCACCGCTCATTACAGGGCTGTCAGGTCCTGAAGTTTCCCCAGAACCAGAGTCAGCGAAAGATTTGTCGTCATCAAAGTCTTTTTCTTGATCGGTATCATCAGCTGTTTCCTCAATAGCAGGAAAAGTTGTAACATCTTTCCATGTATCTCTTACAGGTGATTCGTCATATTTTGTTTTCACGGTAGCTGTCTTAAGTTTTAGCTCTCTTAGGACATAAGACATTTTCTCTTTTAAAACTTCACCAGATTCTTCCTCTAACTCCTCGAATTCTGGCTCTTCTGCCAAAGTTTGTTGTCTTTCTGCTTCTAACTGTGATTGGTGCTCCATTTCTTCCAATTTTCTTAATTCATAACAATACCATTCATCTTCAGAATCGATACTGTCTTCAGTACTTTGTCGCCGAGATGATACTCGAGAACCACTTCTCCACGAATGCGTACTTCTACTATCGTCATCATCATGTTTGTTTGGTATTTCTAAGCTTTGTTGATGTCGTGGTTGAAATTTATTAGGTATTCCACGTGAACTTTGAATAGAAGGGCTTCTCTCAGTATATATATGCACATCTTCATGTACTGCAGTATTTATTATTTCAGGTGTACTTGGTTTGCGTATTCGTTTTTCTTTCTGATGCACAAAGTCATCATTTATTTCTTCTTGTTGTTCTGTATCCGGTTTGGATGGGGATGTATCATCCATTTGTTCATCCGAAATTGATGTTGACTTTCGAAGCCTATACTTTCCTAAAGCTCTTGATACAGCAAATTCTTGGGAACTGCCACTATACGATTGATTACTTTCATTTGAACCTTCATCAGATATACCTGATGCCTTTTTTACATCGCCTATAGTAGCAAACAAAGACGCGGGAGATTGATTATCTTCTTTTTCTTCTTCTTCAAATAGATCAACATTTGAGATGTCTGTATCAATGTCTAACTTTTCTAATTCAGGAATTTTATTATCTTTTTGCATCTGGCTCACGCGAGCAAAGTGAAAATCAATATCATCACTTTTGTCCCTTGGCAAAGCGGTACTGATTGGTAAACTACCAGTTTCAGTTTCTTCAATTATGCATTCTGTATCTTCTTCTTGATAGTCTAATCCTTTCTCTTGTAATTCTTGAATCATTTGTTGTTGTTCGATTATATCTTGATGATTGATTTTTCTTTGTTTTGGTTTTGTCGCTACTTTGACAAACATATTATTTTCATGAGCAGAATCAGAAAATACGCTATCACTATCTTCAGATTGAGCACTCGAACGACCCCCCGACCATTCTGTTTCTGATGTTTCAGGGTCTGATAGAGATTGATGGCTTGCTTGATTTTTTCGCCTTGCTTTCTGTAACAAACCAGACATGGATGCCACTAAATGATATTTCTTTTTTCTTCTTTGTGCTGACAATATCCTTTCTTTTAATGTCCTTTCTTGTTGCGGTTGCTCTACCGTATCCACACCAGAAGGTAATGAATGAGATCTATGTTTTTTTGGTAAGTGTAAATCTGGTAGCCAGTGACTCATGGAAGACATTGCTGATTTTAACGAAGATGTTCTTTTAGGTTTTTTTGCTTGTTTATCTTGTGGTTTTCCTTTTAAATTTGTTGAAATTGATAAATACCCTGACTCTGATACTAACATACCACTCGAATCAACATACTGCTCTTTCCTTATTTTGTTATGTTCTGACACCTTTTGTTTTTCATATTCTTCTTCGTACATGACATTCCCATTTCTTTGATCATATTGTTGTTGTTTAAAATATTCTTGTTGTAATTGGTTTTGAAATTGTTTTCTCTCAGTTATACTCAGAGAATGTGATTTTAAACTTGAAGTCTCCATAGAACTTGTGGGTGATCTACTACCACCTTGCCATGATAATTGATCTTCTAAAGATGTTCTTTTAGGTGAATCATATCGACTAGACGTCGGATAGTAAGAAAGTGCATCCGTTAAATTCCCTGGTGGATAACCTGCGCGATGACCAGATACTTTGTAGCCGTTTTGATAAAAATTTGGATCATTCGCACCCATTGTATTAGCTCTTATAAGTGGCCTTTTATTTGCATTTGCCGCCGATATAACCACAGTTTGAGCATGATAATTAGGCTCTGGTGGATATGAATCTACAGGTGGTCTTACAACGGACTCAGGAATTTCATTTCTATCTAATAATTCGGAAAAACTCCTATCTTCTGACAACATTCCTCTGGGAGTACTGTACACAGTTGTGAATATAGGTTGTCTATTTCCAGCTACAGAATATATTGATGGAGCTTCATTGTTATAGTAATAATCTCCCATATTACTGATTTGTGTACTATGCCCCGCAACAGAATAAGTTAAATCACTTTTTAAAAAATCTGTTTCAACTTTTCCCTGATTTTGACTTAAATCTCTTGAATTACATATATCTTTTGTTAAGTGATCAACTTTTCTTAAGCTGTAGTCACTTTTCATACTTTTCCCTTCAAACGTGTATGAATCTACCAATGTTTCTAGGTATGGCTTAGCGTCGACCTCATATGTCATTCTTTGAACTGATTGAGGGGAAGGATCTTTAATCTTATGAGAATCGTGACTTCCATGTGAAATCCTTCCCATCTTTGGCGATCCGGGACTTTTTTCAAGACTTGACCATCCACTCATAGATGATAAACCAGAATCAGATTTAGCTGCCACTATATTAGCAGAATCTCTTTTGACATGTTTCGGCGATGTTTTTGGAGACTTTGGAGATCTGGGACTTAGACGCATACTGTCTTGTGGATTACAACTTCCAGTTGACAGCATTGATTGATGAGTGGTTAATTCATTATTGTTTTCAATTGAAGGGAAGCCACCAGAACCATTAGGTGGTGCAGGTGGTGGAGGACTAGGAGATTTTCGTAATCTATTCTCTTCATAATTCAATTCTAATCTATTGTCACTAGGACCATTATATATTTCATGGATAGATAATGGAGAGTGTTGTTCTGTCCCAGATTTATAAACATCATTTATTGTTTGCGACATTCCTTTATTTGAATAATAATTTTGTCTTGAGGTTTCACTAATTTGATATGAAGAACTATATTCAAATCGTTCTCTTGATATAGCACTAGGTGATTTCGATGCTTTAGCTGCATTTATTTCAGCGTTAGCTACAGCCGAACTATATGCTAGACGGCCAGTTACAGTTGTATAAGGTTCTGTCGTTGTTCTCTCTGGTACAAACTTTCGCCGTGGTGAGAGTGTTGGAGGTAAATAATCTATTCTGTCCGTAGCTATATTATCAGTTAGCGACAACCTCGATGGAGACTTTTCTCTAGCAATTGAATCTTTAGGTATCGTTAGCATAAAGTCCTCAAAACTTTTCATCATGTCATTAATACCCCAATTATCACCACCAGAGTAGACACTCTTGAGTTGCTCATTAATTATGTTTCCATCTTCGACGAGTGTTTTTGCTTCAATGTCTCGGTCATGTTTCAATATTTTTGTTTCAGGACTAAGAAGCCTAGTTTTCAAGTCTTTTAACTCTCTCGAATCCTTGTGTAATTGAGATGTCAGCCTATCTAATTCGTGTAATTTATCTACTGTGATTTGATCTATTGTACTTAATGTAGACAAATGCACCAAATCTCTTTCGCTAATACCGGGTCCGCCCTGTAATCCACAATAATCTTTATAGTCTGTGGCACTATAAACTTGCCTCGAACTTGATGTGATTATTTCAATATCCGGCTCTTCCGGTGCTTCCCAGATCATATCTAACTGTGAAGGCGGTCTAGAAGTTTCATCACATACCGAGAGATCGTCTCTATATGCTTGATTTAAACTTTTGTAAAAGGCTTCGTTTGACTCCATAACTTCCTCTTGAGGATCCATTAATACTGAACTTCTTCCTATGTCCAATCCTTCTTCTATGCCATCTTCAACCGTACCGTTACCTAATATTTCTCTTATAACTTCGAGCCGAGTCATTGGATCTCTTGAAGAGACAGTACGACATGTGTAAAAGTCGAGTAACGTTGATATCACACCCTGTTGATCTGCGAGTAATGTTTCCAATCTTTCCAATCGTTCCCACATCCTGACATACTCTTGACTGAGCAGGTCCAGTGCTCGCCAGGCATACTTGAGTTCCGTTTCGAGTATGTTGAGACGTGTGCCGAGGCGCTCCATGTAGTCGCTGATGATATAGTCGCCAGAGTAAGGGGGAAGGTCGGGGGGCAGGGCGAGGGAGCCACAGTCGTCCATATCGACCTCTGCAGCCCCACTCTCTCCGCCCTCGCTTTCCTCCATCGCGCCGTTTGCACTTCCCCCAGCATTGTCGTGAATATCGCGCATCATCTTCGGATCGGGTAGCGAGTCGCACATAACATTTTTCACTATGAGTCATCCCATATCGTTTTATTGTTCACACTTTTCACATGAAACATTACTTCGTCATCAACAATCCTCAACAAAATCATTTTATCACTGATTGTTTCAGTTCATTATTGTTTATTTCACTTTTTCTATAACTAATAATCTAATAATTATCTTCAACACTTTAAATGTATACTTTGTACTTCGACGGAATTAAATTAATAATTTTACATCAAAAATATACTTTGAGTTACACTCATCACTTTACTGTAAATGAAAATGTATGGTTATTGGTTGCTTTTGGGACACACTAATTTGGACATAACTAAGTTATGTACACATCAGTGTCGAGGAGAGGGAATACCTCGGCGGAGAACGTAGACTTTTCATTTGGCATCATTGTAATTTACTACAATAGTACTTTTTTTAATATTACGTGAAAAAAAATCATCAAAAAACAAGTCTACGTGTTCCTGCAAGAGGCAGCTAAGCGGTTCGCTTTCGATTCCACGTGAGCAAATGCACCTCAGAGGTGGAAGGCGTAGCTCGGCAAAGGAAGGAAATGGGATGAAATGAAAGGAAATTAATGCCGAGTTCCACCACCGCTTCGCTTAAATAACCTCGGGATGGACAAATCATATTAAAGTAGTAAGTATAAACAGAGAAAATCAAGTGTACGTTTATAAGAGTTACGTGTATCATTTATTACAGAAGGCGTGCCAAAACCGCACTTTAGTTAGGTCGAATAAGTAAATGAAGAATGTCTACATAGCGGTACGTGACTGGCTTGCTGAAGTGGAATGTCTTTGACACAATATAGCGAACTACTTAAAGGAACGCGTAACTACTTAACTAGGTAAATATTGTAAGCACGTTCAAATATAAAATAACTATTATTTTCACATGAGTTTCCAGCTGTTAGTAGGTAAGTAGGTAAGGTATATAATAAAAAACGTTAGTTTTAATATAGATTTACTTTTATTTTAGAATTCAAGAGCAACGTTTAAATTCTAATGACAATAGAGTTTTATAATGTCATTGATCTGAAAAAATAGCTTGACCGTAATAAAATATAACTTATTATATAATTTGTTTTGACTACTTTTATCTGCCTGCATAGAAAATGCTTGAATTTTGTTTGTTGTAGGTACTTAGCAAAACATCCTATACGATGATATACCTACCTAAAACAAACAATAATGTCTTATGGGTAACACGAAGTATTCTGATTTCTGTATTTATGGCACCAAGGTCCCTTTTCAACGACGTATCGGTTTTCGATAAACTGTTCTTTGAAATTGCGATAGGTTTTGCGAGGAGGAGGGTAATCCTAAATGGGTTTTGCCTTTTATAGAGGTAACATAATATAAAAGCGACATGAACTAACAACTGAGAATGTCATACCTATTTGTCCTAGAACTAAGAATAAAATTCTGAATAATAGTTTTCTGCTCATAGTATTTTATAATATAGTAATAATTAGTAAAAAGTTTTGGTAAAAAATATTATTTTATGCTATATAAATTACATTTATATTCAAATAGATGTACATATTGTTAAACACGTAATAAAATCCTTATGTTTAAAGTACTTGGGTATTTTACAATACCGTTTATGTGTCTGTAATAAGTCAAAAGCCGTAACACTAAAGAAACCATTTCAATTCAGTAAACGTTAGCGATGCAAATGATCAATAGAGCCTACTCAATTGTCTTTCTACTCACGACACTTAACTAAATTAGAAGCAACCGACACACAACGTAAAATTCTTTGGGATGGCAATCTCCAATTGAAACGGTTGGATACAGGCCAAAATCTACCAGAACTTTTGGTTAACACTAATTGGATTTGTAGCTCACACTCCATAAAGAAAGAGCGTAAAATAAATTTCATTGACGTTATTTAATTTATAAACACTGGCCGTCTAGACGTCTCGCTTCGCTTTTCTTGTACCAAAAAAACATGATTTACAATAATTATTATTTCAATGTGTGGGTTGTATCAAATTACTTTAACTTTGTGCATTAACATACTACTTCTAAATGTTAAGTCTAAGATATCATTAACCAACGCTAACAAAAATTCTGGGTTGCTTCACGTATTATCACTTTTTTTTTCTCTGTCATTCTTTTTGATGATGAAAACAAGATATTCCGATTAGCAAGCGTTAAATTATGAACGTATGTTTGTTCCTTTGAAAACAATCCAGCCTAAATGAACTAAATAAGAATATATACTAACTTAGTTTTATATAGACTTGAACGTGGAACGATTTTAAGTTAGTCTAGTAAAACAATAAATAAAATGAATGAATAAACCTATTTATTGCTTTTGTGGTAACGTAAATACGCAACAACGAATGAATTTGAAACATTTCCTTTAACTTACCCTTTTGTTTACGGTTGACTGATTTTGCAAGTTATCGAGCAAACAGTATACAATCAAACTGAAAAGCTTACTGTAATATATCTAAGTGAAATGTTAAGCTTATATATAAAATTGTGCGACCAGACGTTATTTCCTCAATCTATTAAGGGTTAGAGGCAGGGTCAGTGACCGATTTTTTACCGGTAACAATTTTCCCAATTTCTTTACCGCAGGGTTCAAGGGGTTAGTCATAAATTCTTCGTCTTCACGTTACATTGGATTTATGGGATCGTCACTCCATTAATTTGTAATTTTCTATTGGGAATTTATTGTAATACCTATCACCCTCATAAATAACGTGGAGTGAGGGAAATGAGTTACGCACTTTGTGGGTTTATTTATATGTAAGAAGTTGCTTCTATTAATATAAGTAAATAGTCCCTAATAATAGATAAGTACCCGGTTGACCGAGCTTTGCTCGTTTTTTTTTAAAGCGACAGCTAACAATGAAGTCTAGCTAGATCGATTTATCTCCCCCGAAACCCACTGCATACTAAATTCCACGAAAATCGTTGAAGCCGTTTCCGAGATCCAAATTATATATATATTTATATACAAGAATGGTCGTTTAAAGGTATTAGATTAAATTAGTATACAGGGTGGAATTTTGTAATGCCACCTGGAGGGGAAGTACTCTTAATACTTTAGATAGAAAATTTTACTCAAAGGAAACATTCCTTTATTTTTGAAAAGAAAAAAAACGGCATTAAAGATTTTTAAAAATTCGCTTGCCGCACACGGTAATCGAACCGACTAAAATCTGTAAAAGTTGCACCGTGTACTTTTATTGCATTGATTGTTAGGGTCAATAAGGATGAAATCTCTTTAACAAACTTCATAAATTGAATTACATGAAAACAATGAAATTTTAAATTAATTTAATTATGTACAAAAATTTAAACTAACTAATTAATTGCTCGAAATGGGCTCCATTTTCTTGGATACACAAATTTATTCTTCTAACGAATTCATTTCTAGTTACCTTCAATAACGTATTGTGGTGAATGTTATAAATCGTATTCTGAACTTCAACTCTCAACTCGTTTATATTCTCATAACATTTAGTGTAAATTTGATTTTTTACATATCCCCACAAAAAAAAATCTAAAGGGGTGAGATCTGGTGATCTCGCAGGCCATCTGATTGTGCCGTTTGTACCAATCCAGGTATTAAAATGGTTATTAATGTAGGCAGTAGTGATTCTGCTGTTATGGGCTGGAGCACCATCTTGCTGTAGAATTATTTGGTTTCGCTCTTCCTCGGGGAAACCATTTAACTCGTTTCTTAATAAATCGAGTATTTCTAAATACTTAACAGTGTTTAAGTGACCTTCGTATACATGGACTAACACAACCATATTTCTCATAATTCCGCACCAAACGTTGAAAGAAAATCTTACTTGACTGTTAGTTTCATGAACACGAAGAGGATTCACTCTAGACCAATAGTGATTATTGCGGCGATTGTACATGCCGTTATTGCTGAAGTTGGTTTCGTCAGACCATACAATGTTACTCAAAAAATTAGGGTTACGGTCAATTTCTCTCAGCATGTTTTGACAAAATTGTAGTCGTCTCTCACAATCCCCAGGATGCAATTTTTGTACCAACCGACCATCACGATAACATCTAAACTTATACTTTTTCAGCGCTTTAAGTATGCGAGTGTGGGTTGTTCCAATTACTTCGGCAGCATCTCTGCTTGAAGCCTTCGGAAATGCTTCGAAGTATGTTAAAATATTTAATTCAAAATCAAAGTTGTTTTGTTGAAGAGGGTGCCGTCGCTTTTTGAAACTTTTTTTGATCTTTAAATTATCTATCATTCTTTTCAGTACAAATCGAGTTGGTGTCTGACGGTCTCGATATCTCTCTCCATACCACCGCAGAGCACGATTCACATCTTTATTATTTAAAAAATAAGCTTCCATTAAATCAAATTGCTCTTGATAAGCCATTTTTACCGTGAAACAATTATGAAATGATTTGTAAAAACAATCAAATGTGAATAACAGATGAAAATCTATTTTCAAATGTAACATTCCATATTTAAACTACGTCATACACGCAGTTATGTCACATCTAAGAAAGGAGTCTGCATTACAAACACGTGCAAATTGCAATCGTCTTATCTAAATAGTAATTCGTCATTTCGATGGATAAATGACGTCAATGATAATAATTAATGAATAACATAAGTACACAGATAGATCTTTGAGTAAAAGTGCTTTAACTTGACCGATTGAATTAATAATTTAAGATTTCATTGTTTTCCATTCATTTAACTTCTGAAAATGGAGCTCATTTCGAGCAATTAATTAGTTAGTTTAAATTTTTGTACATAATTAAATTAATTTAAAATTTAATTGTTTTCATGTAATTCAATTTATGAAGTTTGTTAAAGAGATTTCATCCTTATTGACCCTAACAATCAATGCAATAGAAGTACACGGTGCAACTTTTACAGATTTTAGTCGGTTCGATTACCGTGTGCGGCAAGCGAATTTTTAAAAATCTTTAATGCCGTTTTTTTTCTTTTCAAAAATAAAGGAATGTTTCCTTTGAGCAAAATTTTCTATCTAAAGTATTAAGAGTACTTCCCCTCCAGGTGGCATTACAAAATTCCACCCTGTATATAGGTATCATTAAATAGTATCTAAAGATAAGAAGTAACTAGTCTAGTACTTCATTAGACGGAAACCTTAGAAAATAAATCAACAGCTTTTTAAACTG
The DNA here is from genome assembly GCA_963555595.1 of Tethea ocularis. NCBI lineage: Eukaryota > Metazoa > Arthropoda > Insecta > Lepidoptera > Drepanidae > Tethea > Tethea ocularis. The sequence goes on along the minus strand of OY741971.1, from coordinate 6,916,201 downwards.
CAAAATTTGGGAACTATAAAATTAATGTGCGTATAGTTGTTTTTTAATTTAAATTAATTTTTTATATACAATTGATAGAGTAGGTATAAATGCATTTTATTTATTAAATATATCGTAATCACACGCAAGCTATCCTAAATTAAGAATAGGTCTTAAAATCAGTAATTGGTCCTAAAAAAATATATAGTGCAAAAGCTAATTCCTAAGCAAACATTACATCATCAAAATCATATTTTCAATAAATAATAGCCATGTGGAATCAACAGTTTAATCTGTGAACTCAATGTACGATGGCGTTCAGCCACATGCCACATAGCATCGGATTGTGGCACCACAGATCTACTAAAGATTATTTTTAGGCTACCGTCTCAATGCGAGCGAGTGGTATGACGACGGCGGCACAAGGAATTTCTAAGAGAAGTAATCAAAAAGATCTGTAAGAAAGGGTCAGTCGGGTGCCACAAAGAATGCGTGTATTTGTAGGTCATGATTTGTATGTATGTCACAAACTTGCGATAAGGAAAACGTTTTGTAACTTCAATACTGCATGTTTTTTTTTCATGACATCTGAGACGTTCATTCTAGGTATTATTGCATTATGTTATCGTTAATTATCTAGCTAAAATAATATCTACACAAATATAGACTATTTTTTAAGTTCATATATTTATTTTCAGGTTTCGAAAACACAAACACGGGTTTTTTTTCATTTTGTCTATCTGTCAGTCCGTCGTTTGTTTGTCTGGACTAATTTCAGAGATCATTACATTATCTACAAAATATTAGAATGGGAATGATAAATTGTTACCTACATAAATTGAGAATTTTGAAATTCACTGTAGTCTATCGCCACCGCTCTCTCTTATCTAATGTCATAGCAGCTTTAAAGAGAGACGGAAAAGCGAATGCAGATGTTGGCAATTGTTCAAACCTTGCACAGATGTTGGTTCACAGTTCACAGATGGTTGTTGGTGAATTATTTCGTGACGGTTCCATGGCTATCAAGTCAATGTTTTCTGTTTGTATTTGGATTTTAATTATGCAGATCTGGAAAATGTTGGTGATTTATGCCAACAGTTCAGAAAATATTGTTACAGGCGAGACAATTACTTTAAACTGGCGTAATGTTTATGAGATGAGTCTGTGTTTTACCCTAGACTGTACCTAACATTTTACTGGCATAACATTAGAAAGGTTACAGTAAAATAAATAATTGAATAAAGTACGTACCTATAATACATTACAGTAACATACTGTATAGAAAACAATTTAAACTGGCGTAATGTTTATGAGATGAGTCTGTGTTTTACCCTAGACTGTACCTAACATTTTACTGGCATAACATTAGAAAGGTTACAGTAAAATAAATACTTGAATAAAGTACGTACCTATAATACATTACAGTAACATACTGTATTGAAAACAATACAGTATTATTTGTTGAGTCTCGGCGAGTAATAATTATGTACTATAATATTACAGCAGTCTACGTAAACAAACTGTATAAATTAATTAGCCGGCGTTTGTTGTTGAGTATAATGCAATGAGTTGTACTTAACGTTACATTTAATTTAAGGGTTGTTGTTTTCTAATGGATTATTGAACGATACAAACGATACGGTATCGTACTACGGTTAATGCGTTATTTATAATTTCATCACATAAAAAGAACATGAATTAACCTGGAATTTGTGATAGCGATATCATAATAAAGGAAACGATTATGATGATTCTAGATTCAGTTTATCTCTCTGCATTGTGTACAAGACATTTATAAAATATAAGTATCTAATCCGACATTGTATACATTTCCTAGGAAATCCATACATTTCCTAAATATCTATCGGAGTACTACATTCGGTATATTTGTAAGGATAGCGGTATTTGGGGGGTTGTAAGTGAAAGGTACTTTTGTGCGAATACTTGCTATTCTATGCAAAATAAAAAAAATAACCCCAACCTATTTTTTTTCAATAGTTTCTATATATTTCCAAGTATCATTATTGTTATAATTTCCTACGGGAAATACACAGGAATTGTATACAATTCCTATATTTCATACATTTCCGGTAACATATATATTAAACAAGAGAATATATGACACACAGTGCAACCTGAAGTTATATTCAGAGGATTTACAATATGAAAACTGCACAATTATTCTTCATAACTGTGCTCACAACTATTATAACAAAGAATAAAATGGAACCTCAAAATGGTGAGAGCTTTTTTCCCACACACAAATATAGTTCAAACAGAAACAAAAGTTTGAAATGTAAAAACAAATGCAGAATCGTTCGCAAGGTAGGTAAGTGTCCACAAGCGCGGATTGTCAACAAAGCGATTTTGAGCGTGAGTATACCCCCACGCTCATCATGCCAAGTCATGCCCATTTCATTCAGTGCGGCCGTTTTTCACACCCCATTTTTGCAGGTTTCTGACAAAAAATATATTTTCGCTATCACTCTGATGGTATCACGTAACACTGAAATTTATTTCGACGCGACGTCTAATACTAAAGTATGCCAAGATATTTTCTTTATTTTTCATTCGCATATTATATTTTCGCAATGAATGCGACCTTGATTTCTTTCTTGATAATATTTTGGTTAATATAAAGCATGTAAGACAAGCAAAGTAATTTACTTAAATTACTTGGTATTTTACCTCAAATAATATCATTCAACACAAGTTCACTACCGCATCGAAATTCTATATTAATCATAACCAGCTATAAATAAAAAAAAGCAAACGAGCAATTTATTGCGAAACTTTCGCGAAAGGTTTTATTACCCTTTGTCATGAAATAGATGTCTCTTCAAACGGCGAAATAAATAAATACATTTTAAAATATGACTGGGCTTAAACAGTGTCCTAAAAGGTCGTCTACCCTATTACGGGCCCTGTCAAATCGTGTCCCTTATCCTTTTAGGCCCTTTGAACCTTCCCTTTGCTGACGTATTTTTTCATGTTTCAAAGCGAGCCGTTCGGGCAGTGTCAACAATTCGCCGCCGGCGACAAATGAGCTACAAACGTATTCAATGCGGCTAGAAAACTTTATTCCATGAAATAAATAATACTACAAAATTGTAGCTCTATGTTCATTCTGCTTTTATGCGCAGCGCAAACCTATTTGTTGCTATATTGAAAATAAAAAAAATGTATTTTATTGGATATTTTGGAAATCTTTTTGAAACATTTTATATAACCACGGTTTCACCTGCGATTTTACCTATATATAAACACAATTTTACCTCCTTAGGTTGAAATTTCAAAAATCCTTTCTTAGCGGATGCCTACGTCATAATAGCTTTTTATATTCCAAATTCCGATCCGTCCAGTGGTTTGACCTGTGTGTTTATTGATCAGTCAGTCACGCTACCTATAATTACTAATTATAAAGCAGAAGAGTTACTGGTTCTAATCGAAAAATTCTTTCAGTAATAGGAACCTACATTATCCCCGAAGGTTATAGGCTACTTTGTATCCCGAGAACGCGAGTGAAACCGCGGGAAAAGCTAGTCCTTTTATAAATTTAGATTATTTTATCCATTTATAACGTAATACATCCCAAGAAAAAAAAAATATTTAGTGAGAATTTCTATCAATCGTTCTACAAATCGTACTCTGTCCTGCCTGCGTATTATGGCTTACTATTTGTGAAGTTGAGAAGAATAAAACACCAAAGATAAACATTGCCTACGTATACCGAGTTTTACTGGTCCTGTCTTTTTAATACCTACATAATTTTTACTGACTTTGACAGTTTCAATATCACTTCACTTCACTTCTTGACTATGATGGCACAGTTGTGAGTTGACATACCTACTCTGACATTGGCAGAATTGTGTAAAATAAACACATAAGGGGCCATTTTGGAAAAGAAGCGAAGTGAAGTGACATACCTACTAATGCGTGTCTAACTAGGGATTATAATAATTCTATACTATTTTACTATCCACGTAGTAATGATGCGTATCATAAATCATTCGTTACAATTTAGTCAATCCTATTCTATTCTCCGTTAACCATCCATCCAAATCATTTAAAAATATATTGAGTTGAAATTTCAAAAATCCTTTCTTAGCGAATTGCTACGTCGTAATATGCTAATTTTCAGCACGATCCGTCAAGTAGTTTGTGCTGCGCGTTGATAGATCAGTCAGTCCTGCTTTTTTATATATTTAGTTAAAGATAATTAACCTCTACCCCACGGTTTTATCCGCGTTCCCGTGATCATAAGGATCCTGTTTTACTTCCCAGTCCATGATCTATCTCTATCGATAAAAACACGTCGATCTGTTGGTTTATTGCTGTATCTGAAGGACAAACTAACAAATACACTTATTAATATTAATATTTCGGGCCTAAAATAAGTAACAAAGTTTAAATAACAGTAACAGTAACAGTTTAGTAGTAAGAGTAAACAAATAAAATAAACGACTAAAAAATTATCAAACCCAAATGATCATTTACCCAACAAAGCCAAGTTTGCAACTTGGAGTCAATTTATTTTAGCTGATGCACTATCTACCTCGTATTTGCCACAAAACGACCATTAAAGCTCCATTAGCGACCTTTATCCTCTATTTTTATCTCAACTACAGTACAACTGGATTAAAACGTTCCACAGCTCTTTATATTCCGTACTAACAACTACTATTTACATTCACGTTAACATTATTTATCTTTTAACTTTGTAAGAGATTCCTTTTTTCTATTTTGTTCATTCTAGAAGGCATGATAGTGTTTCTTTTTGCATGTAGGGTAAAACCGGGATAGATGCTCCAGTAGTATAGGTGCCCCGATTGTAATTAATCTAGTTTCGCGGATGAATTGCATGCTATTTTATTTATCTATCGGGAGACTTTCCAACTACCACTAAGTGAACCGTGTCTCATGTCTCCGTGCGATTGCATGGAAGGCAAAGTGCGATCAAAGTTTTTTCAGGATAGTGCCCTGTTTTTCAGCGGGTCGTCTATCCCAAACGTAATTTATATGGGCTAAGCAACTATTCCATATATGGGGTAAATGTCCCAAAAATCGGTAATGCTCTGGAAATATCAAACTTACCAGTTTTACGAATAAAACATTTTGATTTTTGTACTGGGAGATATAAAACGATTTCAAAAAGTGTGACTTCTATGCCGGCTTGAACCTAGAGATTAATTTCAAAGGGCATATTTTCAATTGGCCAGTAGTTACATGTTTTCGTGATCCCGAACTCACATCCCTTGTGTCCCTTGCGACAGACGTCATCTAGGTTCTGTTTACCGGCGTAGCAATTTCATAAGTTAAGCCGCCCCGTGTTTTGAATTCCAACTAGGTGCGTAATTTGATTTAGGTTAGTTCATATTGCATTGTTTCCTAACATGTCAACTATTGAGACACCGACGTTTAATCTAATGTTTGCTTTGCTAAATTGTGGAGGTTATACGTTTATGCGTCCATGTGGTTTGTGGTATTGGCGTTCACAACGTGAAGTCAACGGCTTTAAGACTGAGTGAATTACTCTCCGGGGTCCACTGTGAACGCCTGTTTCTAAGTTAATCCTTAGAGTGGAATCTACGTTGTCTCAGCCCAATTTCCTGTAACGATTCTGTCACATCACTTACACTTCAAGATTTGTTTAGGACCAAATCTTGTTGACACAAATGTTCTCGTTGAGTATTTAAGAAACAAGTTGATTTGTGCCGAAATGAAAAGTGTAAATAGATTTAATTTATATGAGCATATTTTTCTTCTAAACTTCTCCAACCCAGTACCCTAATGTTTGTTCAGGAAATTTGTTTTGTGTCACGGAAAGATACATTCGTGTAATATCATAGCAATAAACTGGTCGACATAAACTGATTGCTTGCAAAATCGCACAATACAATCTACACACTTACAATTTTGTGACTATCTGGACAAAGTTTGTAAACACAATAGAGTACACAAGGGACAATTTCCTTCAGTAAATTCTTTCTTAAGGCCACTGGAGGGCTAAGTTTTTATTGTTTATTGTGGCCACTAACTTATAATAAGTGTAGGTGGGATCACGCGAACTTAAGCTACTTGTACAAGTTATAAAATTCATAAGGGAATGGATTTCTCGAGTCTCATTGAGAAAAAGTCCTGATAGGCACGCGAGAGAATAATATACCTACGTTTCTTTTTCGTAGCAGTCGTCTTATGTAGGTCAACGTTTCCTAACATTTTCTTGGTCTCCCCGGATACATTTTCGTCTTGCTTGTGTTATTTCGATTGCACTATACAGTGACCGTAAAAGAAAATGTACTTTTGTAGTTAGAATTCTAAACATTTTTTTTTTTGAAAAAGTGTAACGAATTTTTCACTTTTTGAATTAATAAATAATGCCATTTGTAATCTTATTTTTGTAAACTTTCCTGATTTGATCTCTATTTTGCAGGATTGGGAATACCAACTGAACGTTAAGGGTCATTCCATTTTGATGGCACACTAAACCACATTGTGCCGGCCAATCTATTTGATAATCTTTTATTGTTTCTGTACATTTGTTTCTCAGTAAGATATTTCTAACAAATCTTTATACAGAAAAATGTATGAAGTTTTACATCCGTCATTATATGTAATTTATCACAATGACGTTTAATAATTTAACTGGGTCAACGAAAACAACAGTTATTAGGTCAGGTCAACTTGATATCTATACATATATCGAACATCAAACGCTATCGTCAACATTTAACAAAACAGTTCAGCGACACGCTTTTTATTTCTTAACAATGATTGCAGTTCTTAAAGCTGAAAGCCGAGTTGAATAAAATTGTTATTAAAAAGCTTTAAAATTTAAAAATACAGAATGTAAGATTGGATTTTGAGTCCTAAGCCGTTGAAATAAGACATGGTCAACGCTTTTATTCAGCTGTCATTCATCAGTATTCTCGTTAGTAGCGGCCTGAAGCTGCATTTTCCGAAGAAAGCGGATTTCGCGGGAGGCATTGTGCGGTAACCAGTTAGATCCGGTTTGCTCTACTAATGAGGCGCAGTCACGATATATAACCATGGTGGTATCTTCATAGTAATAATGACCTACATGTGAAAAAACTAATTTGATGATATGCTTTGTGTGTTATTATTTTGTTTGTATGTACATACCTATTATAACAGGTTTTTCTTCAGTAGGCTTAGTATTAGTAGCTAGGCTACTAAAACATTTTACCAATAAAATGCTGCATGCATCGGATTTTTTACTTTTATTAGTGCATATACTTATGCACATTTCATTTACAGCTCTCTAATAATGAGTGATATCAATGTATGTACTATAATATAGGTATATTATGAGAACTGTATATTTTATAAAAAAAATGTAAATATATCTTCTATGAGAATATTTATACCTCCAAAATCCATAGTTTGAGAAAAAAGAAGATCATCTACTTCACAATAATGGTATAATGAAGTTGTTGAAAGTATAAAAAATAAAATATGCAATTTTTCATTAAGTGTATTGAATATACAGACTTTAAGATAGTAATGAAACCGCAATGTTAGTACGTAAAATCTCATTGTAATTCGAATTGTGGTAGTGCTGACGATTTACGAAATAGAACTGGAAAAGTCTCGTGCGTGACCTTTGGAAGAATCATTTTGTATAGTTCCTTTTGTCTGCTATGTCTATGTATGCTAGAGAAAAACGATACTATCCCTTAGCGAGAATATTATTATATTAAAATAAAAGCCTTGAGTGGGTAGCTACAGACATACCTAGTATATTTTCCTAATCTTGAAGATTTTATGAAACTTGATAAATAAAATCAAGAAATAGAATTAAATGTAAAATTTTCAATATTTACGCATACAACAACTTTTTATTATGAATCTGGATTTTCATTTGCATTGAAGGCAATAAGAAGCACAAAATTTTAAGTGTTATTGCAGAGGGCTGACTGCGCAGACTGAGTGGATTATAGGCATTCTATGAACAATTGTTGGAATTGTTGCTAATAATAACCAAAAGTGACCTTTGTCGAGAAAAGATCATATTATATTGAAAGATGTAGAAGCGGTCGAAGCTGTAATCGGTTTAATTGTCTGCAGACGGCACATTAATTATACGAGCTTTCAAGCAAACCGGTCATCAATCAAGCCCTCCCCCCATCTCTAGGGGCACAATAATGCCCATTAGTGTCAATTTGATCTTAACCGTGGCGATCGTTTTTACCGGTTTCAGAGGAAGTTTTATGAAACTTATATTTTAATTTCTAAACGATGTCGTCGATGGTAATTAATTTAAAGAATTAATAAGTAGGTACTAACTATTTCTCGTGATTTTGTCTGCGTTCCCGGAATTATAAGTATCTATTTACCTAAGTAGCTACGATACCCTTATCCAAAATTTGTCCTTTAGCAGGCAATCGACCAGTGCAATATGTTTTCCCATTAGCTATTTATGTCATGCTATGTATACTACACATTTTGTATGCCACTAAATTTATGATAAAATCTTGGAATACAAAAGTAATCTACTCTGAATAGTATTTATACCAAAGTAATGTATTCCAATTGTAATAAACTAAATTACAATTCTAAAAAGTTTCATACTAACTGTATTTTACCCTTTACACTTATGAGTTTTATTTACGAAAAACCCTTTCTTGGCTGACGCCTACTCTTCTTGATGTATCTACCTGCCAAATTTCCGCTTGACCTATCTTCAAGTAGTTTTCAGATTTCGATTGATTTGTAAATATCAAATAATAATTCATTGTATTATCTGATATTTCCCTTTTAAATATATAGGTACACTTTATAAAAATTCTAATTTATTTTGGGAAAAAAAGGATTTTTTAATCGAACGCCCTTGTGATTTCAAAATTATATAGTTTATTGGCCATAGATACTGATTTTTATAAAGTGTTAACTAAATTTCAATAAACTTTTAGTCGTTCATATCCATAATAGGAACATTATTCGATTTATACTTACTCCCGGTAATGTCCTAATAATATACTATCCAATTTCACCTATGTCTACCTAGTAATATCAAACCCTTATTTGAAAATATAACGTTAAAATCATCAGAAACATATTCCTGGGACATCCTGGGACATTTCTACACACACGGTTATCTGATCCCAAACTAAGCAGAGCTTGTACTATGGAAACCAGATAACTGATATACTACATATATACTACTTTTTTTTTGTAAATACATACTTATATAGATATTCATAATCATTAATAAGTTTAGCAATATTATATTCCAATAATCTTTAACATGTGTATGTTGTAAAAGAGCTTAATTGAGTAACACAATATATCTCTTAGGTACACACGGCTACAGATCAAGCTGCACATTTTTGTTGCAAAATAGGGCCTATTACAACCGCATAAGGTGCCGCAGTATGTAGTTTGATCTGTGGCCGTGTGTACCTACATATATCCTACATTAGTTAAATGATATTAGATATTAAAATGACCTTTTTCATCGGTAGGTAATCATATAAAGGCACAAATCGAGCCAGCCCGTGTGTAATACGCCATTTAATATTACATGCGAAAAAGTAGTGAATGAGTTAGAAGGGTAAATGTGAAAGGTGAGAGAGACGGCCCGTCACAGGCATAGATAACAATTTGTGAGGTATTTTATAATCAGGGTTGCCAACTTCTGAATATATTTTGAAATGTAAAAATATTTTTATACTATTATTGTTTATATTTGTATTGTATTATATTTATATTACTAAGACTCCGCTCTGTCTGTCTGTCACCAGGCTGTATATATCTCATGAACCCTAATAGTTAGACAGTTGAAATGTTCACAGTATATATATGTATTTCTGTTGCCGCTATAACAAAGAATAGGTACTAAAAAACAGAATAAAATAAATATTTAAGGAGCTCCCATATAACAAACATGTTTTTTTGCCATTTTTATAGATAGTTAATGGAACGGAACCCTTCGTGCGCGAGTACGACACGCAGTTTTTTTTAATTCATTGCAGAGAATATTTCAATAATTAAAAATACATAGCAGCCCTTAAATAGACATTAATTTAAGCACTTTATTATATATCGGACATATAACGAGGGTAGAAGGTAAGACGCTATACTGAAGTGGATCGTTACTTCTGTTTTAAACAGAATATGTTTTAGTAATGAGCAACATTATTTCTATAATGATCATAAAAATGCTGAAGATTTTATTTTGAATATTTTATTCTAAATGATTTTTCAAAAACTATTTATTACAATGTACAAAAGACTACACAAAACAATTGAAAATAAAGTTCTATACTCTATTTCAGTATCCAATCATTTCTACGTGTAATAGAAATTACTAGGTAGGTATCTAGTATTAGGTACTTTCAACTTTCATCGATTTCGTGTTAATATCTCAAAAATATGTTACACTTTAATTATGATTTAAAAGCAGTCAAGAGCTTAAACTATATTAAATTCAAAGCTGTTAATTAAATTTGCTAATAACATAATATTGTATTTTGTTTTACAAGTACTTGACAATATCTGCAAAAATATTTTCTAATCATGTTTTTATTATTCGTGCAAAAGTTTTTCTCATTTATATTTATGTAAAGTAAGGAAAGTATGATTATGCGTAATATTACCCTTGAAGATATGAAACACGTGTAAGGATCCAAATATTATCGAGATTACAGAAAAAAACAGACAACGAGTTTCCTGAATTTTCTTTTTCTATTATGTGTGATGAATAACAAAGTTCGAAAAAAGCTTTTTGCTAGACGAAATCTATGGGCCTAGCTTTTTTTGTTGCTTGTATTAGACCTAGCTCAGTTTTATCTTTATGTAAAACCTGCTTTTTCGCCTAAGCCTGATTTATAACGGATAGTTTAGGTAGTTAAGATTACTTTTTGCGTATTGTGAAACTGTGAAACTTTACTCAGATGGAAATTTAAGGTAGGTACTTCTAAAATTTCAAACATTAGACATAAATTATGTAGCAGTTTCCTTTTTATTACATTTTTTTAAGCTTATGTCCTTTTCTATACCATAGGCTATCTGCGTGCCAAATTTCATCGCGATCGGTGTAGTCGTTTAAGCATGAAAGGTAACAAACTCACTTTTGCATTTTTATAAAAGTAAGTTATTACCTATGTACTGTTTTTTATTTCTAGCGGAAGGCTTACAAGCAGGCAGAAACCACCCACCTGCTTGTAAGACTTTGTTTTACTAGATGCTTGCAAAAATATCTCGTAGAATCATTCCCCGGTATTTTTTAACAATAAACACACAAGCGGGCTAGTCTCCCTATAAAATACGTCTAAAACATAGCATATGAATAACATTTTTATAGTAGCAAATTTAGATTGTTAAACATGCTATTACGTCATAAAATTAGCTACAAAATACACACACCTTTATGACGTACGAAATTTGCTAAGCGTTAACCGTGTCGCAACGTAAATAGGTAATGAAATACCTCATAAAATTTCAAAGTTCGCAACATATTGTATGTGAAATAATTACTTCATGTACCTAAATTCAAAAACATACTGGAGTATACTATGAGTAAATAGTGTAAAATTACTGAGTCAATTTCTGAATCTCACTGAATCAAAAAGTGAGAAAGATTTCCAACTTGAAGGTGGATACTACCCAACTACCTATCACAGTTATGTATTTACGTTTCATACTGGTGCCGATTCTGTTGTCACCTCTCTTTCATGTTAACCTTATTGAATAAAGATAGAACATTTTTAATGCTGTCAGTTTAATCCATGCCGTCGTAATGTACGGGTAAAAAGTCGAAACCAATAAAAATCGCGCTTAAATTCACGTTGAAATATGTGATCGGACTAAACTGACAGGACTCAAATATCTTGCATCCCTTTCTTATATTTACTATTAGAAAGAGATGTAGTGAGATTAAATTTATTTAGTTCGTAAACAACAGAATGAAACGGATCTAAGTTCAGCTCATCCTGGATTTCCCTAGATCAGTCATTCATAAAACTGGAAAGTTGATCCCACTATTTTATTCAGTCTAAAGCAATTCTGTTTATGGTTTTGCAGGATCCACTCAGTGGTAATTTAAGCTCCTAGCACTAACATTATTTATTAACGGATTCATTGCAGACTACCTACCTACCGAGTAATTAAGGTAACTAATTATTTTACTTATGCATAAAAACTAACCCTTCGTAAATATACTAGCCTTTATGTACCTTTAGAAAACCTTAACCTCACAATTTAGTCTTTTAGATGTCATCTAAATAAAAAAAAATTACACGTTCAAAACTAAATCTAATTGAATTGACTTTTAAACAAATCAAGCTATTAATAAAGTAGTTTTTTTATAATTTAAACAACCTACATAATATCGAATATTACGACAAACATTACAAAACGCTTTCATATAGTTTGAATAATTAAATGGTTTTCGTATATTTCATGTACCTATTCCATGAAAACCTTATTCTTAGAGTCCATGTTTTACTGAGAAATGAGGTTACATTCCCTTGAAATATATAATTAGGGTCGGTTGCTCGTAAATTTTATCTCATAAGTTATAGGCAAAGTTAACTATTACCATGCTTTGACCGTAGAGTCACTTTGACGATGACCCATCTCGCTCGGTCGGTTATGGTTACGGTTAAAATTTTAGTTAAAGTGACACGAGCAACCCAGTTTGCTTTCTTTCGGCTGTTAAATATAGTTAACTTTGACTATAACTTTAACTAAAATGAACGAGCAACCGACCCTTAGTCGGATAAAATTTATTGTCGACGACGGGTCAAAATGACCTTTAGAAATCGGCTAAGTATAAAATATTTAAAAGTAAATGTAATAGAATAGAGTTCCTGAGTTATATTTCAATAAGTGGTTTTTTCTTCTCCTCGTAAAAATAAAGTAAATTATAATATATTGTTTTTTTTTGGCGGACTTCTGACAAGCAGGTTGTCGACCTGATAGAAAGTGGTTACCGTCATCTATGGGCGTTAGTAATACAAGGCTTAGGGGGCTATTGGCTTTCAAGTGCAGTTGCCGTGACCCTGGTAAAATTGGCGATAGATGAGATCCTTTAGCCAGGCGAGTACTGTAAAGTACCTACTATTATTTATTTTTTTTACTATGTATAGGCCTGTGTTTGTGCATAATTTCACCGGAAGGCGTTTGGTGACAGATTTTCAACTTGAGGGTGGTAGCCAGCCAGGCGGGTACAACAAAGTACCCTACCACCGTGCATTGTAGAATTCGAGCGTCGGCATCGTCTCGGCATTCGAAATCACTATCACTGAGCTATCATCGCATCAATCAAGTCATGAAATTAGATATATCTTTATGCTGTTTGAACTCATTATTAAGCTCTATATTGTCTATATCACTCAGGAAATCACCTACATTCGGATATTAAAGTTTTACTACCAAAATAATTTAACCTATAATCCTTCCATAGTTATAATATAGTTAATTCCACTCTAAAGCACCATAGGCATCATAAATCAAAGTAATAATGAGACTACTTTGTGCGCAACGCCTTACTGAAAGGAGATATTTCCCAAAGCGCTTACATAAAGTCCTGTATCGTCTAAATTCAAGTAGGCACAGCTAGAACTCTAGGAATATATTAAAACTGAGACACACCTGAGGTGAGAGTAAAAATGGGAATTTCAAAAATTGTAATAACCGACCTCTATACAAAATATTAATATAACAAAGCTAAGTATATTGGTAAAGACTAGTGTTTGTAATACCGAGGATCCCAATAGTTTGAATCCAATTCCTTGAAATTGAACAGTAGAACTCTTTGTACTAAAGAAACCAATATAATACAAAGATGATAAAACATTTTAAATATTTGATTATCATTGTACAGACTATAGTGGTAAAGATAAAAGCCTATAAAAGACATTGTATAAGAGAACATATCCTTAATGATACTGAAACATGAGAGAGCGAGACAAAAATGACAATTAAAATTAACAGAATGACATCATCACTTTATTCGGCTTGTCCATATTTAGACCGAATTCAATGCAAAAAAGCAACGTCACCATCATTTATAAAATGAATGGAGCTTGCCCCACGACTCTTTCAGCAATATAAGAACAAAGGAACCGGAAAATTTTCAGAAATAAAAGTGGATTAAAGATCTTGAACAGTGTAAAATCCGTGAACGCATTTGTTTATCATTTTATTAAATGGAACAATGGCATTCGTGAAAACTGTTTTGGTCTTATCCCTTTGAAATAGGTACGAGAACCAGTGGCGGGCAAAAATTCTTCTCAAATATTTTCAGACTTGGTACACATAATTTGGACCCAATCCGGTAAGAGTTAGATAGTCTTCAAGAAATACTATTAAAATAAAAAAAATATTTTTTTTAGGATTACATGACATATTTTGTTTTAAATACAATCCAAATTAGTCTACATTAGCGTATCTCCTTATGTATGCGTTATTTCGAAGTCTAGACATAGTACATACATTAGAAATCTTCCAATCAAATTAGGGAAGCTGATTGATCCGCATATGCCCACATCGAGATTGTGAGCTTAAAGCTTTTACGTCTCCAATGTGGGCCAAGGTCATATCCTGAAAGTTGATAAGTCTCAAAGCAAAATACTATTGCTGTCTTTTGAAATATTTATGTATTCATCTCATTCGAAGGATAAGAGCATAGCCCATGAAAAGCTCTTGAGTTTAATATTTTTTAAATGCTTTTTTACTTAACGCAAAATAAATTGAAGGCTTTCTCAGAAACTGAAAATTACATATATTAATGTTTCTCTCATGAACTATGAAGCTTATATTGTAGCAGGTGCTACGAACCGTCTACGAACGCGGTGCTTTGAATGAAACTTCGTAGCAATATTATATGACCATATAAGTAGGTACACTATAGTTTGATACCTTTGTATGTTATGTTTATAGTAAATATATGATATTATATAGTACATTTTGATAATACACATGAATAGCACGGTTTATATTGACGTTCAATTTATATAGTTGATTTTAGCATAATTTTGTTGGGTTTTATATTAGAAAACTATCATTTAATTATATACCCTCATCCTCGCGATTTCTATGCTATTTTAACTTGTATAAGTAATCCCGCGTTATTTTTGGTACTTATAGAAAAAGTGGCTAACGCATCCTGTAATAAATGATATCTCAAATATACAAAATTAAATACGCGCTGTTGCTTTCTACTGAAAACCTTTCATCATTACCGCCGTTACATAATTGATTAACTAATTACACTACACGAATAGCATGGCCCGTGTCACGTATAATAATGGACCGTCACGTGGCCCAATTATTGGGCAATACCGTGAAAAATTCCTCACTTCACAACACTATCACACGAGGGGTTAGTTTGTTTACTGCACGGGGATAAAATGGGGGTTTGGGTACAGGATATGGTTACGCGGGTGGCGGTCGTGCCGCCGCCGGCCGGGTGTGACGTTCAGCCGGTAGGGGTCGCATCTGACACTGAGTCGTGGACGCGGGCAGCCGGGCCCCTGTCGCGGGTTGCACTGGTGCGCGCGCCGCCGCCG
Organism: Tethea ocularis; assembly: GCA_963555595.1. Lineage (NCBI taxonomy): Eukaryota > Metazoa > Arthropoda > Insecta > Lepidoptera > Drepanidae > Tethea > Tethea ocularis. Next base: position 6,900,686 of record OY741971.1, on the reverse strand, counting down.
CCGCCGCCACCGCCGCGAGCCGTCAGCGGCGCGCCCGCTCAATACCATAGCGCCGCGCCCCACACAACCGATTACACCACCTGTGAGCACCGTCACAACACCACGCTATGCTTTTTGTCACCTTGCTGAGCTTGATGCTTGCCGCAATACATTATGTGTTTGATGATCATTTTTCTAATAATTTTCGTGGGAAATCCACTTCTGAGATATGCGTTCGTTGGATACTAAAATTTTTTCACGTTGTCATAGCAAAACATAAACTACATTGTGCGTACTTCTAGCAAATAAATGATCTTTAGATTCGCCATGATAACTATAACAAACCTATTTTTAAAACCCTCTATCCTGATAAACTATTAGATCTTAATTTATACTCAATGACACAACACAATACAATAATAATTGCATAAAATGGCAGAATGACGATGAATTCTTTATCAAGTAGATTTATATTCATAATACAATCAAATAGATTAGAAATAAATGAAGAGGGTAGGTATTAATAATGAATGAGAAAGTTAATTCGAAATAAATTTCATTAACACAACAATATCCAGAGCACAATACCACAAAACAATGCGCAATAAATAAAGCAGATTAAGAGTCATATGGAAAACCAAATTGCAAAATAATAGACAATAAAACTGACCGTTAGAAAATACGGCTCGTATATTTAGCATGTCCTAAAGATAGTAAGCGAGTCGCCATTTTCACTAACGGGACAAGGAAATGAGACTAAACATTTTGCGCTGGCTATTTCTCGCATTAAAATGTAGATAATGTTTATTTTAATATCATAAATAAAAAAAGTATAATTCACTGTCTATATTAGATAATAATTGCAGCTGGGTACGCCTAAGTTTACAGGGTCGGCAATGTGCGAGTACCCTTCGTGAACTTGCAGTAGGTGGGACACATAGCTCGTAGGACCGACGGCCGCGGGGGCAGAAAGGTTCTGGAGTGGCGATCACGAACCACAACAGTGTGGGCAGGCCCCCCACAAGGTGGACCGACGATCTTGTGAGAGTGGTGGGAAACCGCTGCTGGATGCGGGGAGCGCAAGATCTGTTGTTGTAAAGAACTTTGGGGTGATACCTTTGTCCAGCAGTAGATGTCTATGCTGCTAGTGTCTAAACGCCGTGAACGATTTCCAATCAGGCGGTCCGTATACTACTTACTTTAGTAGTATAATAAAATATATTCTTGCCTTTATAATTCTTCCTAATTTAATAAACGTGTAAGTATGTTTGTTGTCTTGTTTTTCACGCAGTAGTAAAGCAGTGAACATCTCTGAATCTATGTTAAAATGCTCGTCAGCATTTTAACATAGATTCAGTGATGGTGTGGAGAGTAGATAACATAGGCTTTTATATAGGGAATGTCGGTAAACCGCGAGGCGAATCCTAGTATTGAATATATTGAAGCCTAAAGCCAAGGTAAGTTAGAACATTCACTGTTACATAAGATAGCGTAGGCAATACAAAAATCTACCGCCTTTTTATTCAGAATATGTTATGGAAAGTAACGAAATTTTCTGTGAAGCTTACATAGCATGTCAATGAACCGAACATAATACAAGGTGTAAACGAAAATACGGTGGTTGATTTATGTGACTAGTATTTGTAATATGGTACATTCACCTTTCATAACAGCAATACCTTTTTTTCGCGGACTTTGCGTGATTTATTTTAGTTTTTTATAACAAACTGATAGAGTAAGCACGTAGGTATGCATATTGTTTTTAAAGAGATACACAAAAATAGTTCATGCTAAGTTTCTTGCCGGAGTTTTCTAAGTTTATTTCCGAACTAGTAGAAGAATCCACTATGTAAAATACTCAACTGAAAAAATTACAATAAGTATTGAGTTTAAAGTTGCAAATACTTAATTTTTTTTTATTTACGAAATATTAAAAATGTGTCCTAAATTACTCAGGCATGAGCATCACAATGAGAAGCAAAAAACATAAACTAGGAGTGGTGAATACTGACTTAAACTGAAACTCAGTAGTAGAGTCTCATTCCCTTAAAATCATAGAGTTTAGGTAAACACGTAGCAGCTTGCTACGAGCGTAGCTCATTTCGTAGCAACGCTACGCTAAAATCAACAAACAACTCTATACATGATTTTATTAATGTTCCATTATTAAAGTATTTTTTTTTCTCAAATACTTTTCATACAACATTATTACGAAACAACCACTCGTCAGTGTATGTTACCAACAAATAGGGCAAAGTGTGATACTCCCTTAATCCGTCGGATTAAAGTGAAATGTCACAGTGGCTGGCTTAACTCTAAGAATATGGCCTAGATAACAATAAAAATAGACTGACATCAGACGTAGGAAAGTTTGCAACAGATCTTCCACTTTTATTTGCGACATTTGTATCGATCCGATTTTTACAAAGCATTCTATTTTACAGTAGTTTCACGTTTTCAATACAAATACGAGTATACGAATATTATTTTTATAAATAAGTGTTCTCTAAAGCACACATCGATTGCAGTTCATATTAACAACCTAGTACTTTGTTCACATAGACCATAGAGGCATCAAATTACATTTTGTTCTATAAAAACCAGTAAACTTTTTAAACAAGTAGCAAATATTATATAATGAGCTATTGAGATACCGCTGTTATCTTATACATATAAGGTGTATCCTCATAAATAGTTATCACTACCATATCCCACCTTAACGACGGCTTAAACATATACGGCTTGCCTCTCGACTTGTAAGTATTTGGTATTTAAGTAAATGGTAGGATAGACTATAGACCTTTAAATGATCAAATAAAAGTAAATGCCCCATATCGGGTAAGCAATAGTGAAGCTATGATAACAAAACTACCAGATTGGATGACCCATTAGAATCCGGTGATTCGTAAAATAAAGCTAATGGGGCTTAAAGTAGTTGATTGACTCCAATTTATTTTACCATTACTGCTTATAGGGTTTCGTACCTCAAAGGGGAAAATCGGACCGTCATGTCAGTCTGGCAAAAACCATTTTATCAGGAATGGACAAAAATATCAATCAAGTTGATAGTAATATGAAAAAATGATCTCATATTTACTAATCAAGACCTTAAAGGGAGGTACCCTGTAGGTTGACTTAGAATAATGAGATTTGGCGTTAATTTTGGAAATTAATTTAGAACATTAAATTTAAACAGAACGTAAGTCCTACTTATCCTTTTTTTTGGATAAAGTGAATGATTGGAATGGGATTTTACGGAACATAAATACTGTGGAAATTAAAGCTAGAATGATAAATTGATCGAAATGCAGAGTCATTCATTAATGATTAATCTATATCAGAATAAATCGAGTAGTTTTGGCTCGGCAATGATGAGCCATACGTTTCCTTGTATATACATAAATAAATTACAATACTTATAATGCTAGTGTAATCTCCTTATAGAAGGTAGAAGTGTTCATCAAAGCGACGTGGATAAGTACTGCATACATAATATCTACAAACATAAAAAACTACATTTCTTCACCGTAAAAACAGAGGTCGTAATATTGGAATAAAGCTTAAATTCAAATAAATAATGTATTTTGATATAATTTATATACGCGCGGAGCATGTGATATAAATATAATTGGCTACCTTCAAATCATAACTGTTTCATATATTTTGGTTAGCTTCGGAGTTTATATTTACGGTCTGTTGCATTGCAGTGAACGTGCACGTACACAGAAATCACATTATTTTGTTACAATTCCATTTGTAGTGTTTTCCTTGAATAGTAAATTTTAATTGGACTACTAGCATTTTTGAAGGGCTGTTTTTATTAGCCAACTGCGTCAACTGGCCTGTCAAATGATGTTAGACACCAAACTGCAGTACAGCAGTTCTTAGGCGAAGACCCTACTTAATTCTAACATTTAAATTTAAGTAGACGGTGTAGAAAAACATGAGGAAAGGGAAATAGACGTTAGGTAATTTAAAGTATCCACTTGGCTAGGCTACCAATTCCAAGTTAGAATATCTAAGTCAGTTTAAGTAGCTACAGGATGGCAGCTAAACTTGAGAACCAGTTCCTAAGCCTTTGTTTGCATTCCACATTCAACCACATTATGTTAAAATTATGCTGAATATCAAGCTTATCTCATGAAATAAAAGCAAATGAAGAAATCTTACTACAAAGTAAGATACTAGATGTAAAATGCCACACAGCATCAGCGTAATTAGTACCTCTTGGAACAAATCCAAATGTAAATGTACACACTGCGGCACCTTATGCGGTTGTAATAGGAGCTATTTTGCAACAAAAATGTGTAGCTGTGGCCGTGTGTACATCGTTCAAGGTCTTTGATAACAGAATCAGACAGTAACCTTATATTGTTGAGACGTGATAATCGTGCCACTGACTGGCATTGGACTTGGTAACAGATGCCAGATGCAGCAAGCAAATCATATAGAGTGTATTTTATTATAACCATATTCCGTACAAGGAAATTCTCTTAGTACGTAAGGATATTTTTTAAGGTTAATAAAATGAAATGTTTAATAAATACTGTCATTTAAATTTTTAAAAGTTATTAAACTGTAAATAAAAATGTAGGTAACATTGAAACCATAACACAACTTTACAAAAAATCACAAAAAAGACAACAACAACAACCTTATAACGAATATATATTAAAAAAATACTTGTTTTTATCTGTCAGTTTTGTCAAACTCAAGACTCATTAATTATGTTTAGGCCCTAATAAGCTTAGATGTAGAATTTTAAGGCACTAGTAATTGTTTGCTATGTTATTTAGTGACATAATCACTAAATAACATAGCAAACAATTACTACACTTTCTTTGTTAAGGTTAAGTCTAAATACCTTCTCAAATATTTATTTGTATGTATGTAGGTAATAAAGTATCTATAAAAAAAAATATGAATCATAGGTCGTCAGATAATTATTTTATGTAGGTATACCTACTTTAAATAATCATGATAATATATAAAATTAACTTTCATCAAATAAAAATGTACGTATAATTATTGTTATATTCAATCTAAACTGGATTTAATCAACGTACTTCCATTGTAGGTATATCCTTCCGTAAAGTTAAATCACTCAAATGAGTTTTCTTTCATAAATATGGGGAAATATTGACAAAGAGTAGATGACTTTGTAATATTTTGCTCTCTTTGATAACCGTACAAGAGTTATATAATGTAATTTATACTTTATGTGGTTGACATAAAATATGATTTCGTAGGTACATGTTGTTTAGTACTATTGCCGATAAATTATGGAATTATATTTATCATGATGTGTTTCATCACTTGCATAGGTGTTCCTGGAATTCTATATTTTTATATACCTAATAGTTAAAGGACGCGTTATTTCTATCTGTAAGCCAACGGGTTAAGAATTACGAAAATGTAACATAACTACATGGACTTAGAAAGAACTCATGGACAGACTGACTGACAATGAAATGAAAGCATTAAATCCCACAGGAATGTGAGTAAAACCGCTAACTAGCTAGAAACATTATATATCTCAAATTTGAATATTAAGTATGTACTTATACTTTAATCTTTATAATTTATATACGATTTCTTATTTAAGCCACTTTATAGAAACTAATGTGAATATTAAATAAACATTTGCATTAATATAATATTTACATATATATGAGATGTTATATATGATATTATGAATAAAATAGTCGTAAAGGGTAAAAATGTTAAAGACTTTGAGAAAAAATATATTTCAGCATTTTCTTAATACAGTCATAGAGTAGGTACTAAATAAGACTAGACTTATGTTTTATGGGATCTGGAGATTCGCCAAGCAAATTGAGCTTGTTTTACAAACTGGTGACGTTACATAAAGCCTACCTAACCATGCTGTTAGCATATAAAGTAGATTTTTAACCGAAAATTTCGGAACAAAGGTTATCTCCATCGTCTTATTCATAAAAATTGATAAAAATGTGGCTTTTTCTTTGTTAGAAAAATTATGGACGGTAAAGAGCTCGTTACATTAGTACCTAACTTAAAATATTTTACCAAACTTCCATCCTATTTTTGGCATCAAAAATTATTTAGTATTTAGAATTTTTGGGATACCTAAGGGCCAGTTGCTCGTACATTTTAGTTAAAGTTATAGTCAAAGTTAACTTAACCATTGCCATCCTTTGACCGTAGAGTCACTTTGACGATGACCGATCTCCATCGGTCGGTAATGGTTACGGTTAAAATTTTAGTTAAAGTGACACGAGCAACCCAGTATGCTTTCTTTCGGCGATAAAAGTTAACTATAACCGTAACCTAACTATAACTTCTGAAAAATTAACATTTAATGAATCATTTATTTATGAACATGATAATTTAAGACTAAAACGCTAATAATTGCTAAAGGTTGATTAAATTTTATACATAAAGCTAGCCTTACAGTACTTATTAAAGTCATTAAGGGCCTGGAAATGAACCCGGATGAGCTTGAAACATCTTTTATTACCGGTGGAAAGTGGGATTATTTCCTGATGCTTTTAATCTTTTAGAACCAAGTACTATTTTAAGTGCTCGGATTCAATTTATTCACAAAAGAAAATGTATTTTTATTATGAAAAAATTAATATCTTGGACATTAATGTCCTGACTATAAAAGCTAAGAAACGTTTTGATAAAAATATATGAATATTGCGTTAATTAAATTAAACATGTATAATTGTAGAAAATAATGTAAAAAACACATTTTTTTAAGTTTATGATTTAAAATAACGTATAAATACCTAACGTACCTAATACTTATAATACTGGTAACTTTATATAGAAATATTATAATACGAAATAAATTAACTGTTTACGAAATTTTCTAAAAACGTGACTGTATTTCCAAGAAGTATTAATTCAGTCGTTCACTTTTTTTTATAAGAAACGTCCTTCTCCATAGGCTCGCTTGACAAGCTTTAAAAGCCACGGATATTAAATTTAAGCAGCTCTATATATATAACAGCAAGTCATTTTAATCAAAAGCGAAACTCCACTGAAACGTTTCAGGCGTGTTTATGAAAACAAAATTCATTATATCTATACGAGATTAATGGTAGTACTATACATCCGACAATTTGATTGATTAATCTTTGATTTTGTAATACTCGTGAGCTTTTCTTAAAAATAAATGACGAATTATTTTTAATTTGTTAATGGGTGTAAGATCTAGGGTAGAAGTGCTTCTACTCCCAAAATGAATAACTATAGGACCCAATCTGAAATCACGAACAAAAATTCAAAGATTTCATATCTACTGTGTTCGAAAAGTTTGAAATTCTTTTCGCGATTTCAATGTAGATCCTATTGTAAAAGTTATTTATATTGATAAGAAGTACTCATATATCACATACCTACTGCAGGCGAATCAAAAATAGCCCAGTATTTATACAATTTAACGTATTCAGACAAACTTTTTATTATTAAGCCTATACCATGATGTGGTCAAAGTTGTTAAGCACACAAAGCCTAGAAGCGTAGTCCTAATACATTTCTTAATACTCGCATGTTCCAAGTTCGTAAAGCTGCCGTGACAATGAATATTAAAGGCATTTTGTCGCCTTATTAGTAACTTTACCTAGGTAAGCCCAAGAGATTCTGATCAGTAACATAATGTGTTTTACATAGTAGTAAATAAAGAATTGGTAGGGAGAAGAAATAATACAATTGAAAATCTAGATTCTAGCTTGAAATACAGATATTTGAAATGAAGTTCTTATAGACTTCAAGTCACGTATGAACAAATTTAAAGCGCATATAGTCTTTTTTTTCTTTATTTGAGGGCTTTATCACTTTAAAACTCAAAAGATCTGTTAAAGAAACCCACAAAATATTTTGCCAGTTTTACTAAAATTTAAAAATCTATATATATCTCTCTCTCTCTCTCAAAAGATTCTGAAAGCCTTTTACCCGATTACAAGAATTTGTTAATACTACGGAATTATTTATTATGAGTATGTCACGTTACCACTATCATCCACCATTTACTTTACTTAATTTCATACTCTATTCGTTACTCATAAAGATCCAATACGGCATAACATAAATGCTAAATATAAATCGTGAATAAAGCTTGATGTACACATGCACGTTCCATATAACTGTGAACACGGCCTTTCCTCGAGTTATTTTTAATTCAAACGTACAATACAAATACTACGTACATAGGTTACGGCGATGCCAATTACACTGGACGTTAAAGTCACGTTAAATGCCTGTCACGCAATCGTATGGAAGCAGGTTTGTTAAAATAATACCTTTTTTAGAGTTCCGCACTATAAAAGGAAAATATAGAACCATTATAAGATCACTCTCAAATCCGTCTGTTCAAATGTCATAGATGTTTTTCTAGAAAATTTAGTATTAAAAACATGAAATTTAGCATAATGATAGATCTTGATGACGCACACATAATTAATTTATATGTAATAACTACATAAATTTAAAAAAAAAACAATTTGTTTTAGGATGGATCATAATTGTAGCAGCATGTCTCAAATCGGTAAATACCGGTTTTTGACTTTAGTCACTTAGTATTCAATATGCATAATTATTAAAAAAAACTGATATAACGTAAAAGAAAAGTGCAAAGGTACCACCCTACCTGTAGTCAGTTTATATCATGGAGAAATGAAAGAAGGTTCATATGTAACACTAAAGCGAGGGCGTGTCTTATACCTAATCTGTCAGACTGTTACATAAAAATATAGAGATACGTTACTTTATCATTTAAACATCGTTTTTAGATTTATTATGTCATATATTTCTAAGTAAAAAGTGCTATTTCCATGAAAAACACATTTACGTACATCCTACTCACTTATAAGGAGATAGCTAAGTCTGCAAGATTCTGTGCCATTGATTTTAGTAGATAACTTTTTTATCGAGGCCGATCGTTAAAGCTAAAGACGATGTAACAATCGTAAAACCCGTGTCTTAACACATTGGAATATTTTTCTGACCTCGATAAAATGTTTTGTGGAAGACTGCTGTGATGAGGCAGAATGTTATTTCTATTATACGTAGGTAATGTGGCCATGTAGTGATGCCCTTACAATTTTGTAAATATAAAATAATACAAAAATGTTGGTTGTTGTCAGAAAGCCAATGGCTACAAAAGAGTATAACAAATTATAACAGACTAGATTTCTGCCCTGAATAAATCCATTCATAGTAGAGAACTACAAGGCACAATCCACTAAAGACTACAATCAAATTATTGTCTAATATAAATAGAAAAAGGATTAATAAAAGGAAAGTGAGAATACATGATAATAGAGTATAATAACCAAGGAAAATTTATCAATTATAGAGAAGAGTTGTTATGAGATAAAGGAAATATAGATTTTTATAGTTATATAAGACGTTGTATTTAACGTGAATTTAGCGAGATAGAAACCAATTCCAGAGACATATCCCTGTCCAGCCGGGTTATTGGGTATCTTTTTGTGGTATTTATAATGAAAACCATCAATGAATTCATTAAATGCCGCGCTATGACGAAGAACATATCGTGGGCGTGGTAAGGTAGTAAGCCCTCATAAGATAATTTTCAATATCGATGTTCATTACGATTACCACTAAAAATACGCGGTAGAACCCCTGTTTCCAATAATTTGGGGTCGTCGGCGCATTTACCTACTTTTCTTAAATTCAGCCCTTCTATTAATTATACATGTTCAAAATATACCTAAGTCTGCGTCGTGTGCTAAAAATAAACATGAATTCTAACGATGTTTTCCTAGCACATTGAACATTTCAATTAGTCGCAAAGGCAAGCTACTAGTCTTATCTGGAGGTTGACACTCTTATACTCCGGACTTATTGTTAATACGTAAGTACGTACCTAGCGATTTAGGTTAGCAAAAATAGATTGCCTACGAAGTTAATTAACTGAAAATAATCTTTATTTTACGTGCAAACGTTGAAGAAATACGACTTATTTTTGGTTAATTTAGCAAAAATAAGTCGTAATTCAGAAACATAATAATATGATGCAGTATCATGTTTATAGTAATGTAACGGGTCTATTCGCGCATAGAATATTATCAAAATAGACCCGTTACATTACTATAAACATGAATTGTGTTCGCGAGAGTTTAAAAAGTATTATGATGCAGTATATTTGGTGGTTAGCTATTACCTACTTTAGCAGTCTTGATAGATAGATGGCTTGATTTTAGACTCAATTAGACCCTAAAACCATAGAAATTCATAGTTTTTCCCCACGGTATCATCGGTATTCCCAAAATAAAAAATAGCCTATAGGTTATTCCTTAATGATCTATATGCAAATTCGTAGAAATAAACATACAGACACACACACACAAACTTTCTCGTGAATAATATATATATCTGGATATTGTATTAATAATAGGTAATATGCAGACAAAATTTCCCAGTTATATCTATTTTCAACATAATTGGTAGTAGCGTCAAGGCCTGAAATAGCAAGCTTGCTTTGGCGTAAGTTGGCAACTAAATTAAGATCTTAGGTATATTTTAAAACCGTAGCATTTATGTAATATAACTTAAAGTGCACATTCGAGCTCTTACATAAAAGAAATACCTACCTAGTTGCCGTTAGCTGATATCCATTTTCATATTGAAATATTTATCTTCTTTCTGCTATCTTACTATCCTGCTAATGTTATATGCTTTTATTTGACTAATTCCTTAAGTTATATAACTCGTATACTTGATTTATTATTAAATACTAACTAGTTGTTCCCTGCGGTTTCACCCGGGGAATAAAGTAACTTATGTCCATCATAAATAAATAATAAGTAAGTAAGTTTTCCTTAAATAAATAAAATAAAATAATATATCTTCATTGACAAGTGTATTCCGAACCAGTAGTAAAGTCTATTGTAAAACTGTAACTGTTGACATAAGTGACTCATTAGGGCCTAAACTGAATAAATGAGTTTTGACTTTGATATTGATTGATCGCGATCTGATCAACGTTTAAGCTATGATTGCATTTATAATATTAGTAATGAAAACCAAGATAATTGTTAAAAATGCAAATTCACAAAAATGTTGCAGTTTAAGTGCGTGTTACCGTTTACGTGTTGATTTGATGCTCGATTGCTATTATGGCTAGTTTTTTGTCCAATATGCAGCAAAAACCTACATCACGTGATAACCTACATTCTGACATGAGTATTACAGTGAAACACAATTTCAATATAATAATCTAAAGTATGTTATGAATTTTAAATAAATCGTGCTTCAATAGGTATGTGAAGGAAGAATATACGTAACGTCGATTCAATATTGTTTTCTGGAACTTAATAATGCACACAGTGTTTTTTGTTCTTGCAATATACAAATACATTATGCAAAGAGCTTCAAAAGGATAAAGTAATCTGAAATATGGTAACACAAAAATGTAATATCCATAGGAGAGATTTGTGACGAGATCGGTAAGAGATTTTTTTTCTATAAAAATCAGAACAGTCTCGTAACCTTATACGCTTATCAAAATAAATAAAAAATTTTTTTTTACTATGTACACACGGCCACAGATCAAGCTACACACTGCGGCACCTTATGCGGTTGTAATAGGCGCTATTTTACAACAAAAATGTGTAGCTTGATCTGTGGCCGTATGTAACGGCTTAGAACTGTATTTTTTTCGTTTACAGATTTTCCGCTGGCCTGCTAGATGGACATACCTAAATAATTAGAAAACGGGACAAATTTTGTATTAGACGAATTGATATATTGAAAGTTTATCCAGCGAATAAAAAAAGATTCGAAAAAAAAAAATAGCTAGCAAACATTCCAAAACTTCAAATAAAAATGCCAATTTGAAAATGGAATCGAGAGCGGCCCCTCGGTTGTTTACAGTTTGGATTTGATATTTGCGTAGAGCGTGTGACACGCCGTGAATTCGATTTGGCAGCAGTGACGACGCAACAAGTGCCAATATGCCAGATGTGGCACGCGCGCCAACAGTGGCAAAGTTGCCAGTTGGACCCCGCACTTTCTGAGATACTTTTATAGTGCTTGTTAATGGTCTTGTAAACGCGAACCACTTTTACGATGCCGTGTCGCCGGAATATACTGTTTCCGGTCAAATGTTATGTTCGAAAGTGGAATATAACGAAACGTTTTAATGGGTAGAATGTCCAATAGTTGGTTTTATTTTAAAATGTTAACTTTATATCGAGAGTCAAGACAGTTCCGTACTCGTAGTAGATCTTTATTATTTTCTTAGGTGGCGGCCACGAGTCTGGCAAGAAATTGTCATAATAACGGTTTGTAAAAATATAGGTAGAAATACTTCTGTAAAAGTTCTAGAACATTATCACGTCATCAGTCATCATCAATCACCATCACATTAGACATTTTCATATACCATGTGACAGATTAGTGAAGTGCGCTAGTGAAGTGTCAGTGTCGTGACCGAGCAAGTCTTGCAAGACTTATAAAAACCAAGTTTTAAGATAGGCTCTTTATGTCAATGACATAAGAAAGAATGTGAGGGATATACCTATGTATACCTACCTATTTATATTTAACTTGATATGCTTTAATTATACTGTCTCACGTAATAAAGGGGATGATTTATTTATCATACTTATTTGAATCATTCTTTTTCCCAAAGACTGTAATCTTTATATTAAAATACTAGCTGTTCCCCGCGGTTTCACTAACGATTCCGGGATAAAAAGTTATATATATCCTTCGGGGATAATGTAGCTTTCTATTAGTGAAAGAGTTTTTCGAATCAGCCCAGTTATTAGTTTATAGATGATACTGAAATTGCCTTTCAATTACTGTCTACGTTATATACCTACCTAATCAATTCCTTTTTAAATAGTAATAACTATTAATTGAGATCCTATGTTATCATAATAGCATGAAGCTAATTAACTTATTTATCCGTCCAAATAGACTCGCGAAAATAAATCGAATGTCAAATTAATTAAGCAATCGGAACAACAAAGACACGTTTGCGGACGTCCGGATATCGCGTGACAACCGACCAGCCAGCTTATTCCGACCCTCAGCTGGTAAATGAGGTAATTCCACCTCATTTGTCTCGTAATGCTGAGTGAAAAAGTAAACAATTTGGAGTAATTATGTTGTTATTAGTTAGCTCACCGCGTGGTAATGAATTAGGTACTTTCCTTTTTTTTGGCTCAAAAAACGGCAACAATAATTCTTAAAGTAATAAACATACAGCTGTAAATTGAATGTTGTATTGTAGCTTAGCTTAAAATCTATCGATTTAATACAAAAAAAGAAGGTTATTCGGGCTGTTTTTGCAGTAATTTACAATAATTTGTCGAAAAGAATGATTTTATTAGGAGTTTAATATTTTTTTTAAAGTTACCAAAAAGTGCAACGTTATTTTGTATTTTTAAATGATAGACAATATTCCCTCTTAATAAGCTTATTTTTATCTCAGTGGGATCAAAACTTTGAAAGATATTTTTTTTTTGTAAACACGTACAGAATATCTCAAGAAAAAATACAAAATGGCTGCCACATAGAGGGGGGCGGTTGGACCCGAGTGTGTCGCCTATTTTTGTATAAAAAGTGTTGAAATATAAGTACCTAAAATATCGCTAGTTCATGACCAGACACACTGTATATTAAACATAGATAGTATTACTCTGATCTTAGGTATAAGTCTAGACATAGTCTAGATATCCTTTTCCTTTTATTAATAAAGGAATGTGATGTGATGTGTTCATATTTAATAATGGAATACGTCGGAAACGCGTTCATGTATTTATTCCATACACCGACAAAAGCGTAGGGACGATAAATTCACAAGGAGGTCATGCCTACATGAGGATTAATATTGCTTTTATCATATCAAACGTATGATATGCGATGATTTCCTCCTAAATCTACGTAATTGTAAGAATACTCGTAGTTCTATCTATGTAGGTATAGTACTTACTAGCTGTTCCCCGCAGTTTCACTCGCGTTCCAGGGATAAAAAGTAGCCTTATAACCTTCGGGGATAATGTAGCTTTCTATTAGTTAAATATTTAAACCATATTGAGGAACGCTATCTCTCTCTTTTTAAGGTTCGGTACCCAAAGGGTAAAACGGGACCCTATTAGGTACTAAGACTCTGCTGTCTGTCCGTCTGTCACCAGGCTATATCTCATAAACCGTGATAATTAGACAGTTGAAAATTTCACAGATTAAGTATTTCTGTTGCCGCAATAACAACAAATACTATAAAACAGAATAAAATAAATATTTAAGGGGGCTCTCATACAACAAACGTGATTTTTTTGCCGTTTTTTATAGATAATGGTACGGAACCCTTCGTGCGTGAGACCGACTCGCACTTGGCCAGTTTTTTTTAATGTAATGATGATGTAAGTAGGTACTGTAAACATGTAGTAAAATATTGTATGCATCATCAATTGTTTACGCAGTGCACGCCAAATAATGACTTTTTTGGGCAATTTTTTAATACCATGAGTTACCTTGACATTATTATATTTTTTGTAGGTGTCTTTATTTTTTTGGAAATAAAATATATAACATATACTTGCAGATAATATAGCTTTCTAATGGTGAAATAATTTTTAAAATCGGTCCTGTAATTGTTGAGTTTGTCCATTACAAACAAACATACAAAAAATAAAATCTTTCCTCTTTATAATATTAGTTTATACATAGAATTGATATATTTTATTAAGTTATATCTTTTTCTTAATACGTAATAAAATATAACAAGCTCTAATGAGGTAAAGTAAAATGATATTCTGCGTTTTTATTGAGAGAAAATGAACATGACAATAGTTCTGTTATTCGTTTGAAACCCTGCCAGTGTGGATATTTTCTGTAATAACAAGAAATACTAACGAAAGTTACGTGGGAATATTATAACAGTAATAATACGATGTTTCCATTCTAGATTCTATGTTTATAGTATTAAAAAAGATCTCATTTGTTGATACTTTATACCTATATTACATGTGGTAGAAATATTTTTGTACAAGAATACCTAGAGAAGGTACACTTCTTGTCATATATTATTTTCCATTAATATTGAACATTGAATAGAATTATCTCTCTTAAAACTCTATAATTTGGTGTTAAAAAATGTGTGTTAATATTGACCAGAGTCGTATTTATTTCATTCCTATTATATGACTGCTATATTTTAGTAGAATCCTAAAGGAAAACTAAGGATTTTTTGTATCTAAAAGAACATGAGTAAGTGTCTCGTATAAGAAATAACGCTCCATCCACTTTCTCAGCGACACTGCCCAATCGACACAACAGATCTGATTGATTGATTACTCCAAAGAAAATACCTATTTTCTTTGAAGATTTACAAATTTCGCAAACAAGAAACTCCATATCTCTGACAGACTATACATTATTTCCAGTTATATTCTAATAAAATGGTCCAAATGTTTCTTTTAAGAAAAGTAATAACATTCAAAGAGACCGCTATGCAGAATTCGAGCAGAAGAATGGTTGGACACAGCGTAATTAAAATTTTAGGGACCTCACGAGTTGTTAGGAATTCCCGGAGTGTCTCCGCCAGCAATTTGAACGATGACCTCGGGAAATTTCGTCAGTTTCCGCCTCTTGTCGTTTATATTATATCTGGAACTCCATTTGTCGGGTCTTGAAATCCTTTCAATGGGTGAAGTTTTGAAGTGGCTCTTTTGTTCGCAGTTTTAATTTACTATATTGTAACTTGCAGTAGATATAACTAGTTTCATAATATTCAGCATTTTACTCAGTAAAATTTCAAACAGGAATTTAAAATCATTGAGAGAAAAAGTTTATGATTGAGGATGATTTTAAACTATCAGACAGATATCGAACTTTCAAGTGAAAAGTTGGATTTACTTTGTTCTCGTTCCATTTTATTTACCAAGCATTGGCTTCACGAACACTAGTTTCATAACGTTTTAAAGTATTTTCAATGTTTTTTCTTGAAACCATTTAACTCTTATTCTCAATCATAATAACGATGTATTTTATATGTATTGTATCTACCGTATAAACTGTTTTCAGTTTTTAGCAAAATGCTCATCCCTACTATACGTGAAACAATTTGAATATATTACTATGTTGCGTATTTCGAGACAAATTACTAAAGGTAGCCGAGTCTCATAAGTTCTGAAATGATTCATGGGTGAATACAAAATGTGTAATTTACAAACGTTATCTACGTTACTTGTAATTGGACCCAAAATCGTATTAATTTGTGGAGCAGAACTCTTGGGACGCACATATAAATAGCCATTAGTTAAATTATTTTTTGGGGTGGTTTTTGTTTACTCCTAACTATAGTTTCTGTCTCCCAGGTTTGCCCGTGAAGGATTATTTATTTAACATAATACAACTATTATTACAGGAAATTTTCTAATTCAATAGTGTAAGACAAATTATTCCAACAAAAAATGTTAACATAAAAGTAATTTAAGCTTATTCATAACTTGTTAATTCATGTCATTGTATTCTGAAATTCAGTGCATGAGAATAGGTTTATTTTCTCTGCAACCAGATTCTACGGGATAAAAAATATTTTATTTATTTACCTACACAAACATAAAGTATTAAATAAATAATATTATTTATTTACTTACTAGCTGGCCCAGCAGCCGTAGTCCTGCCCGAGAATAAAAAAAACTGTAACCTACCTAGTACCTAAACACCTATTCTATTTAAATATATAAAAAAATAAGCGGGGTAGATACTTGCAAAATTTCAAATATTTATGATTCACGAAACTGAAACCTATAAGCAAGCGAATATTTACAACATATTTTCGCGTCACGCATTGTCAATGTGTCAGTACAAAACAAAAACAACGCAGGCTGTGTAATTTACGTTCAAATAACACGTGCCTTCTGTAACTTGTCACGAGACGGCTGTGTTTCAGGTTCCTCCATTTCTAGCACATCTCTCAGATAGGGTGACCAAATTGTATGGAAGATTAAGTAGTACGAAAATTAAATAAATTTATCTATTAAAAAAGAATTAGTTATCTAAACCTACGTATTTTAGATATGTCAGGCAATGTCCTTTTTTAATTTATTGTTTTACAAAGAACAAGCGCCTTTATTAAATTGTTTCTTAACCCCGCAATATTAATAATGTATTAAAGTAAAATTAATAAATACAAAACATTTTTGTTTCACATGGTTCCAAAAATCTTATTGATCACCATCTAAAACAAAAGATACTTACATATGTATATATTATATTTCTCACGTTTGCTGAGAAAAGTTTATTAAAACCTTTTAAAAATACATTTCGGGTTGGTGTATTCAAGATTTACGACTGAGGCGTGCAATCAAACGAGAATTTTCTTGTTGAATTTTCAACATTTATGCCTCAAGATAGGAATCACATTTCCGTCGTTTTATATTTCTTCACAAAGGTTAATCTAAAATAATTCTCGTATTTATTAAATTTATATTATAATATTTTTAAGGATGGATATAAATGCGAATATTATTTGTGCATATTTCTTGCTTATTAACGTCATACTGACTGAGATTTAGATGTTCACACACACACACACACATGATCCCACTTTAGACATACAAACATGAGGTCTAAACCTCGAGAAATCATGGCATTCCTCTGGAAAGTAGGTAAAACCGAGTAACGTTAAAAATAATTATGAAAGATTCGACTCAAATATAAAAAAAATACTAACTTAGCAACAATCCAGCTTCATAAACCACTGTACAGTAATCAAAACACTTTCCTCAAATTAAGTAATTTATGGTGACCCTACACACTGCGTATACAATACGTACTGTTACAGAATGCAAGGTATTATTTGTGGATACAAGTGTCGTATCGGAACATCACGTATCTCATGAATCGTGATTGCGTATTGTCCTGATATTATACTTTATTGCGTATTGAATGGAAGCTTGCATTTCATAGCCGAGCACCGCATAAACAATCCTGTAGGTGACAAGCAATGTATTATACGATAAAATTAGTTTACGATCCGTATGACCATTATCAAGGTGTTTGACCATTAGGTGGAATATTAAATGTTTAGTAGTCCAACAGTAAAAATAATTTTATTGATATCTAGCTTGGTAACGTACCTATTAATGGTGTGTTTGATTTCTTGTCAAAAAAACAAAAGTTTCTCACAATTATTACTAATTTATTTATTTATTGTCTGCCAACAGTTATTACAATGGTACATAAGCCACATACATAAATATAAATAAATTCTAAGAGTACAACCAGTTACAGGCAATCACAACATGCAATTTACACATAAGTTACAAAGCAAAAAACGAAATAAATACAATAAATTACTTAAACTATGTATATTAAATTCAGTCGCACTGAATTTAATATACATACTTATTATAGAATAATAATAATATTTGATATATATCTTATAAGGAAGTCAGGATATTTAGTGAGTTCTTGTAAAAGCAACCTGGTGTGTCAAAATGGATATCAACTACTCCACTACACTGATTGTATAGTTTGCATAGTTGAGCTACAGGTGAATTAGCACCTAAGGTTGTTCTACGCAGAGGAGGACATAAGTAAGGGTGTTTAGCCTAGATATGAAAAAGCTCAACATCAAGCTCAATTTTAGCCGTAGCTATAAATCCATATACATAATATACCCATATTTTTCAATCGAGTTTTCAATAGTTAGATAAACTTCAGATAAGATATTCCTCTGTAAAATCCATATCTTATTCAGCCATCCAATGATAGTATTTGGTAAAAATATTACTTTAATTTTGAACAAGTATTTTTAAGTATACCCAAAAGTATAATACCGTTTAATTTAACCCTCACAATAAAGCCAAAGTAAAAGCCTTTGCAGGATTAATTGAATCAAAACTCGTAACTCTAGTAACTGGCAGGCAATCAAACGAGGCAAGGCAACATCAGTAGCGAGCCAAAGGTTATTGTATACTAACGCCATATACAACTAAACTGCAGCACAATTGAATCTTAGAACTTTGTTAACGAGGCCTTAAATATTAACTTGCTTAGAGTTTCCATGCGCCTTGATTGTATGATACCGGAACCGTTATTGGATAGTCAAACTAACTTGGTTTCACATATTAACTTGGTTAAGAAGTCAGGATTTACAATTACACTTCTATATTCATTGATATTATAAAGAGTAAAGATTTGTTGGTAATGAATAAACTCAAAAAACAATGGGCTGAATACAAAAATTGTTTCTCCAATAGAATGCTATCACAGCATCACTGAGAAACATAAGCTATAATATATTAAAAAAAAGAAATGGGATTCCTACGAAAACTAATGCGTTGAAAAAGCTAGTAGTGTTAAATATTTCGACGGAAAAAGTTCGATACAATTACTTTAATCTCCTTTGGCCTAAACTAAATAAATGGAGACCTTTGTCTTTTGCCGAAGCGAATTTAAAGATAATAAAATTTCCACAAAACAACTCAATTTCAAAGTATTCGGACCTATAAATATATGGCGTAACAAGTTACAAAAACAAACCATTTCTACGTCAAAATAAATACGGTTCGGAGAAACGACGATATTGTGTTACAAATGTAAGTAAACGTACTGTTTTTTTCAAATTTGTTCGACGAAGTATAAATATTCTGTACTGATATATTGCTAATTTTTTATTTGTAACAATATTATATTTTTCAGCTAATTGAGGAAATTTTCTAATGACATGTGTTTTTATATAATCAGAAGTTTCCGCCCTCACTTTACGACGTAAATAGCAATTGACGGATTCGCAGAAACATAATAGGTATCTATTTCGTCTAAAATTATTGAGCCTTTGGACTAATTGATCCAAGCTTTGTACCATACACTTTCCAGAAATTATATTTACCGTTTGTTTTAAATACCTATATATAAAATATAATAATTTCAATAACTTTCAAATTTCTTGCTCACGTTTTTGCAAAACCAAATAGGTACAATAGGGTAAATGTCGTAATTTAATTATTGAAAAAAAAAATATTTTATGGCGTTATGTACCCTATAGTAGCAATTTTTCAATCACTGTAAACTTGCAAACCCTAAGAACTACGTAAATATTTTGACGTCATACAAGCTGTTGTATTTATTAATTTAGGTATTTTGTCTAACAATAGCAGTTGCATTCGTATTGCAAAAATAACAAATGACGGTCGACAGACGTTGTTTGTACGGCAAATCCGTCTTATCAGTAGCCTCGAGCCCCGTATTGTACCGAATACAACGAAACATCCACCGACCGGAAAAATAAAGAGTTTGACGTTTCTGTTTAGGTGAATTTGCATATACATAAAAGTAAACAAAGATATATTCGTTAATTTCGGGTCGAAAATTAAGATTCATAGATTCCAATACTTATCTAAAATATTCATTTATGATAAGTAAAAAAGTTATGTAAAAAATGTTTGAATAAAAAAGTCAAATCAATATTTATGCTTTGAATAAAAAATATGTTGTCTTGACTGTTGATGCAATACGATTAACAATTTGAGTAAAATATAATAAAAGGTAATGTTACTATTCCTCTACATAATTTAACAAAGTTATGCTCAATCTCCAAAGAACGTGCAATTTTCAACGAGCCATAAACTCTAGACCCAGATTCCTTGAGAGCTTTATGACAGCAAACAGATAAAGCATACCATTCCCATACTGGAACTATCCAAACAACCTCGGGATAGTTACGCTCCACTTTAACAATCAAGTCACGTTTGACACCATTGACGGGTGACGTTAAACGTCACGGCTTCGGCATCAATTTTACTTAATGAAATTGTAATGGTCGAAATACTAAGCCAAAAAAGGCTATTTATCACAAAAGTATTCATATTATTTATTAATATGTGTATGTATTTATTATTTTGTAATATTTTAAATTGTCTGATACCTACCATGAAAAAAATATAGGATCTACAATACCTCCTTGAGGTATACCTATATTTTATGTAAGAAATATTTTTAAACAAAATATAAAAATGGTACAATCGCATGTATACTAACACCGAATAAAACAGAAAGAAACTTCAATGCAAGCTGTAATATATCTAAGACTAGCTGACCCGGCAGACGTTGTCCTGCCCTGAGAACAAAAATAAAACTGGGACCTACCTACCTACCCCTACCTACCTTACCTACCTACCCTACCTACCTACCCTACCTACCTACCCTACCTACCTACCCTACCTACCTACCCTACCTACCTACCTACCCTACCTACCTACCCTACCTACCTACCCTACCTACCTACCCTACCTACCTACCCTACCTACCTACCCTACCTACCTACCCTACCTACCTACCCTACCTACCTACCCTACCTACCTACCCTACCTACCCCTACCTATCTACCTACCTCTACCTGCCACTACCTACCCCTACCTACCTTACCTACCTACCCTACCTACCGACCCTACCTACCACTACTATCCTATGTCCTTCTCCTGGCTCTAAACTACCTCCCTGCCAATTTTCAGCTAAATCGGTTCAGCCGTTCTTGAGTTATAAGTGGAGTAACTAACACGACTTTCTTTTATATATATAGATTACATTGACTCCCCCCCCGTACCCCAGTGACGCTTACATGGAGCCTACATCGCATGCTGGCTAGCTGAGCGCGGTGAGCGACAACCACGCGACTTTTTTCTAATACTTGCATTTTTAAACTCGTGATATCTTCCGAATGAAATGTCCGAATTGAATAATTCAAAAAGTTATAAAAAGGTATTAAAGCCGTCTTGAATATAAAGTAATTTATTTTGATGAGGATTAATACCAAGGTACAAATGAAGAGCCTTTTCAAGAGGCGGCATATATAAATTAATATTTTAGAATAAAAAACTGCTTACTGTGACATAACTATAATATTTAGACATATGCCGTCCCGACACTTTTTGTAGATAATGATGAGTTCTGCAAAGTCGTAGTAAATGATTTTGTTCTATCATCAATAGTTTTCGCAGCGCACGCGACGTAAGGAATTTTTCAGGTCATTTTTTTACACCTTATGTTACATTATTGGAGTTTTAGTAAGGATCCCTAATTTTTTTTTAAATATAATATAGCCTATGTTACTCGGGGATAATGTAGCTTTCCAAAGTTGAAAGAATTTTTGAAATCGGTCCAGTAGGTTCGGAGCCTATTCATTACAAACAAACAAACAAACAAATCTTTCCTCTTTATAATATTAGTATAGATACGTAAAAGGATTCAGAACATCAATCTTTCTTTTACAAGTAGGTAGTATACCTACTAACAATTTCCCTCCACTGCCGCATATAACAAGATAAAATGCAAAGATGTGCTGCCATAAAACTCCGCAATAATAAATTCTCTTTTTAACTACGCCGTTTTGAATGAGGAAAATATTCACTTTTGGAAAAAATAACTTTCAAAATCTTGTTAACCTGTCAATTGTTTCCTTGTTTAACGATGTTAGCTGACTAGCAGATTTTCTTGACAGTCTAATTACTGGCTGTTTTTGCTAATGCTGAAACTCCCACCGCTTCGCTCCCTCGTTGGTGTTGATTCAATTAAATTGAAACTGTTACAGATGTTTGTACAATATGCCAGCCATGCTTTGCCAGACGTCTGAATTAAGCTATTAATGCTCCTACATTTGAAGCGTTCATTTGATTTGTCACTTAAAGAATAAATAAATAGAACAAAGGCTCATTGATGTTTTACATTATAATGTAGGCAGTCACAAGTTATTGAAATAAAAGTGTGATAAAACCTGCATCACTTTCAACCATCCGAAATTCATACTTTAATAAAGTAAAGTGAGTAAGAACTCACTTTTAAACACGTCCACTAACAGTCCGGTTGCACTATTTCATTGACGGGTGAGAGCGAAAAGGGTAAATTGCTCAAAGCTAGCAGGCAACAGTGAGGGAACAAAGATTCCAATGTTATTGCTCGCCAGCGTGGTCCATTGTGCGAACCGACGAGTTGTAACTGAGGGTACGACGCGTCAGATGTTGTCGTATGAATAGCCAGATTTTTGTCCGGTAAGGTTGGAGCAGCCATCAGAGGCTACCAACTTTAGTCCTTTCAAAAAAAAAAAAAAAAAAAAAAAAAAAAAAAAAAAAAAAAAAAAAAAAAAAAAAAAAGCCAGATTTTTAGATTCATTTGCAGAAAATATGCTGATCTTTGCATAGTTGAAATTGGTACGGTTTTTTGTATTCATATCACTTTGCTTCAAATTGATTTTTATTATTATTTTTCTAGTTTTAATAATGATTACGGCATATCTGGAAGGTTTATATTCGACGTTGTACCATTTTAGAACTTTTCACTAACCTTTATGTACCGCTGTAAAATAATAAGATGTAAACAATTCAGATTGTTCTCATAAAATACAAGAAGATAAAGTTTGAAGTTCGAGTGACTCGTTATAAGAGCGCTGCAGTTTTATTGCTACCTCTATAACTAGGTTGCAGAAATGATGTTGGATAAAACTCATTCTCTGTTATGGCATCTCCAGTGAAACATCTCTTAAGAATAGTATTTGGATACGTAAGACTTTGATATGAATTACGTAACGTTCTATTCAAACGTGTAATAAAATAATCTCAATGATCCAATGTAATATCACACGTTAGTAATAAGTTACAAATAAAACATTAGAATAAAAACAATACACATAAGAATAAAATAATAAAATATTGAACGATCGTCGAAATACAAAATCTCATAACGTACCCAGAAGAGAAATAAAAGACGATTTATAATGATCTCAATGTGATCATAACGCGAGTCTAGAGAGAGCTATTACTTACCTTAGTACCGCAAATACGGCTGGATTAATCTTTCCTTTACAATTTCAAAAAGATCTCCTTAGATATATGGGCGAATATAACAAATATGGAAATTTGGCAGTATCAACCACGTCTAAGTTCAAAGACACTGCAAGGACCTGTAAATCTTCAGGTTTATATGACATCATGGTATGTTAGGATTTAGGGAAGAGAGCTTTGAAGTTACACTTCTAAGGATGTTTATTCGTAGTAGCTAAAGGCGTGTTAAGAAGACGATTTGTATTCAGCTGGGCTTATTTTGGCATGAAATGAGTTCCCGAAGCGACAATAAATCAGTGAAATTACTGGATCTCGTAGCTGGAGATTCGATGACCCGGGTGCGTCCAATTCACACGACCTGCGAGCTTCTGCAATATTCAAGTTAGCGTGGAGTATTCTGCTTATTTACTATATCCGTCAGTCGTTATTTTTGTGACTTGTCGAGAGTATGAATGTACATTTATCGTACCGCGCGATTTATGCTTTGCACTCAAATCGTGAATCTTGTACCTATTGAATGACAGTCATCTAATGGTAGCGTTAGTTTGCGTGGCAAATCAGAAAATACATCCGACTATTTTAAAGATTTATGCCATAAGCTGGAGGCTTAGATAATAAACCTGTCTAAATAGAGTGTTGCGCTACAATTTTAACAAAAAAAACAGGCCAGATTTTACTACTGTTTGACAAGCGCACTGCGTCACAGGCATGCTGAGCCAGTTCTTGAATATTTTCTATAAAAGTAAGGAGAAAATATATTCTGAAGCATTGACAGAATACGGGTTTATAGCACAATGACAGTGTCATCACTGAGCGGGCGGAACAAGCTTATCAGCCAACTGATATTTCTTTTGGAGTTTAGACGCGTGAACTCTTTACTCTGATAGAGTAGCTATCTAGACAGGTTTATTATCTAAAGCTGGGCTTTGTCTCTTTATCAAAAGTATTTTCTAATAGTCAGTATAATTTCCACTTAAAATACCTATATCGTATTCAAAGTACAAAGTGCTTACATGACATCGATCAAAGAACACATACTTACTCTATTAACGCAATAATTACAGAGGTATAACGAACCGTGTGATAAATTACGAAGCAATCCTTCAATTAATAATTCAAAATGACTAAAGTACTTGTGGTGTTTCTATTCTGGAACTTCTCATATTAACTGTAATATAAGCGATTTCATATTAACGATGAGGAAATTAAATTAGCTATTTACTGTGATTGAAATTTCCGGCATCAATATTAATTAATCAGTGATTTTGCAACAAAGGACTAAGTAAAGGCATAATTTTGAACAGGGAAGATTAATTCCCTTCGTGGATGGACTTTGAATAAATGGCGTGTCTTTTGTCTTTTCATTTTTTAAACTTAACACGCTCCAATGAATATTTTAAAAGTTCCACTACAAACAATGGAATTTGTACTCACAAACAAGATTAAATAAATACAATCTCTTTGTAAATGGCGCCCTAAGATATTCTGAAATCTGAACTTCGCCTGCTGTTATTATGAAAATTTTAATTACGCCGTTCAGAGATCCAACTTGTTTTGAGTGCACAGTTCGCATTGTGCCTCCAAAAACAATTAGCAATGGATTAAAATTAAGTAATTACCGCACATACTTAAGTAGGTAGTAAATATATTTTGGCTCTTTGACTCGATCTCCTTTATCTTTTCTAGTACCAATAAAAGAAGCAAAAATGGGCATTCTAGGAAAATAACATAGAATACTTGAAAAACCATCGCTTAAATATTAAATATAGCAGAGAGAATACAGAAACATAAACGTGTTGGTATCATCAGAAACTTTAAATAACATAAGATGTTATTACAGCACTTTTAAATCTTTGTTAACAGTTGAACTTTATTCTGGATAATATTCTCTGATCCTAACATAGCACGTAATATTGTCTTTTATTTCTCGTAAATGTCTGCAAGCAAAACTTCCCATGCTATTGCCATTTTGTACACAATAAAGGACTTCCGAGCTATCTCCGTGTTGCAAAGCTGCCAGTTTGCTAAGCTGCCTAAGCGCATCCGATATCAAATGGATATTACCTACCGTATTTGTTCTGAAGTGAGTATCGAAGAGTAAACAACCTGCATAATTTAACTAAATCATATGCAATGTATAATGTTATTTACTTATTGTAAAACTCATGCATTTTTAAACCAAAACATTTTTACCATAGGGTCTTGTCGTTTTTTAATGTTCATGGTATACCTATGGTAATAGATCATAAAGTCTGTGTTCATTTATTTAATTTCAATGTGTGTTTGTGTGTGAGGAATATAAGGCTCAAATTACGCGCAACACTTTTAAATTAGTACGTAAATTTATTCATGATTTTCCAAAATATGGCGATATATCAAGACTGAATTTCATAATTAATTTTGGTCAG
This sequence comes from Tethea ocularis, assembly GCA_963555595.1. Taxonomy (NCBI): domain Eukaryota; kingdom Metazoa; phylum Arthropoda; class Insecta; order Lepidoptera; family Drepanidae; genus Tethea; species Tethea ocularis. The sequence goes on along the minus strand of OY741971.1, from coordinate 6,874,492 downwards.
TGTTTTAGAGCATTATTTGAGACAATGATGAATTGCATTTCAGGCACGTCGTCTGCATAATACATTGTGAAATCGAAAACACGACTTTTTTCTTATTTTATTATGTATTTATTATCGAATATTCATCAATAATTCTCTGATACATGCAGTAGCCTAAATATAGGGAAAAAATAACAAGTATTTTTTATTATTCTGATGAATTTAATTTACTAAGTTTAATTGGAAGGTACATTATTCCTGAGTGATAAAGGTTACTTTTTATCCGCAAAGGTAACCGCTAGTAGAATAATAAAACTATGAGAATGATTATCAAGCAAAAAATTATAATATTTTACAGGTTTATTTTTGAAACATATTTTGTACTTTTCAGTACCTATTTCTATGAAAGCATACATTAAAATACTGTAGCTAAAATACAGTTAAAGCCTTACTTTAAGCTCGCCTAAGCTTGCTCTAAATAGTTCTGAAAGCTGAAGTCTTAATGATCGTGACCCTGAATTTCAAACTCTTGTAATACAAAAGATTCTTAGCCCTTTCAAGGTATTAAGGACGCCCGCAAATTACAGGCATAGTTCCGACTAATTAGAATTTTGCCACTAATTAAAAACGCTGACAAATACAACGGCTACCTAAATTGCTGAAGCCAGAGTTGACGTGCTTTTTATTTTAATTAACGTGAAGTAAAAAAGTTAAGGTTTTATTTGTAAACGCAAATCTATTGTTTGTCGTAGTAGAGTCTAAAAATTGTAACTGTTGACATTCATAAGTGCCTTATTAGGGCCTAAACTGAATAAATGAGTTTTTGATTTTGATTTGATTTTTGATTTTGGGTAATCAGTACCTACCAATTTTTATTTTACCTTATTTGTTGCTGACTTTCATACACTTTTTTACTGATAAATTTCATTTGCCGTCCCGTTTGATATAATCAAGGTATAATTTATATTATTACCTATAACGAGTAGTAAGTCAAGGCAAGCAAGATCTACCTACTCACATTACAAAGAAAAGTTAAGTATTATTCATCTATACTTACCAATAATAAAGCTGAAGAGTATGTTTATTTGTTTGAACGCGCTAATCTCTGGTTTTACTGCGGCGGTACGAAAATAATCGAGATTCTTTTTTTTATAATTTGATGACAAATTACATTCCCTAACTATCTTCCCTAGCAACCTTAATTTTGGTTCCTATCATCAATTTAAAATTAATGATAAGAATACAAATACAACTGTACCACAGATATATTAAACGTTTTGCTCATTGGACGTTCTGCCACGGTAATATTGTCTATGTTCTTATATACATATAGGTACACGTTTTGGGTAGTTAGATGTTTTTCTACTCATGCGAAAGATTTTGAGTATGGATGAATGTTTGTTACTCTTTCACGTAAAAACTACTCAATGGATTTGGGTGAAACTTGGCACATAGATCATACCTTGGAATAACCAAAAGGCGACATTTATCCCGGGACCAAAAGAAACCTCGAGAACGCGGGTGAAACCGCGGGACGAGTTGATCATAAAGTTAAGTTTTAAATCGTTAAAATAACACAATTCTCATAGTGTTAAGTCGGCCACGTGTAGCGTTACTAAGCTGGCACGTAAACGTCCACGGTATATTACAAGGAACTTTAACGTCCGTTAGAAATGGTCGAAGCGGGATAATTAACAAAGTTCACAGGAGTTGCTTCAAGTTAATTCCCTTATAGATCGCTGGTTAGCTCCCTCGTCATTGCGCTCGATTCCAATGTTTATAAATTTTAACTCGAGTTCAGAACTTTCAACTTCGCTTTGTAGATTTAACTCTTTACTTTATTAAGCAATGTTTATCTGTGGAGAAATTTATTTGTTTGTTAAAAATCTTTCAATTTGAATATACTTGCATTTGACCCTTACGTGGTGATATTATCGATTTCTCAGCATTTTTTAGATTATCAGTACCTAGCTGCTAGACTACAAAATACATCACCGTGCTCATTATAAAATAACTTTGTATAAAAATACCAAATTTGAAAATACATTACATTTTTAAAGCGAGGAATTCTAAGATCTGCTGTTTGTGATTGTAAAACTCATCTTACTTTAAGTATTTCAAAATGTTAAGCAGAATAGTTGGACGCTATCCCATTTACGATAGGTACCTGTGCGACAATTTCGCTTTCGAGAAAATTAAGGAATCTTAAAAATGAACGTACAATGTAACAACGTTTTCCTGTAATACCTGTTTATGTCAATGTCTATCAACAGTAATTATTTCATTTTTTTTTTGCTTTGAGAGCTTCGGAGATAGTGGTAGAGATATACTATGATAATCTACGTTAATCTCTACATTGTTTGACAGTAGGCATCTATTGAATATGATTTTTCTAGTTAATGTAAAAATCTTATCTCAAACAGTTTTTACCCTTATATAAATATAGACGTAGGTAATTTATTTTTAACCAAGTATAAAATAAGATTTAAAATAATGAAGTACCTCGTGCCACTTGAATAGGGCTAAAAACAGTAAATTTGAGGATTTTGCAGGAGGATCGTAAACCTAGTGACTTAAATCGTATTATTTTACAGAAAGCTTCCGTTGGAGTTTTATGTTATTTCATTATCAGACAACTTTTTTCTAACATGAATTAAATTCACTAACATGAGAAATTAATATTATAAGCAAGTAGGTACAAATATATTTGTGTCCAAATGTGTATAAATGTTGAGGTTGAGGGTAGTCTTGTAGCAATATACTAACAATATTTGTTCGATTATGACTCTACAAAGATCATGTCATGATCTTTAGGTATATATAATTTGCGTGTAGCTGGAAGTGGCTCTCTGTGTATATGACTAGTGTAAATGATATAGTGTTTTAAGGTGGAGGCGTCAAATTGCAGCTCAGTTATAGGTCTTAAGTTATCAACATCTTATTTCCGAGAAGAATAGTAGTATATTTATTGATTAATAACAAAAGAAATCATCAACATATTCCTCCAATGTATAATACTGACATATACGACTATTACATGAAAATGTTACTAATATACCTTGGAGGAATATGTTGATGATTTCTTTTGTTATTAATCAGTATATATACTACCATTCTTCTCACAAATAAGATGTTGATAACTTACGACCTATAACTGAGCTGCAATTTGCAAAAAACGTGATAAAATTTGAATTTCGCGCTCCAACCGAAGGTTCACCCTTAAAAGTTACAATTCATTTGGCCTGTCTTATATCTTTAGATATTAAAATTTAATTGTATAATTTGGATCCTTTTCCATAATTTGTGAAGGGGAAATTTAATCTCTCTTGCACTTGTTAAACATAATGCCGGTATTTAAGGTATAGCATGGCTACGTGTACATTATAAATACCTATCGTATTTAAATAATAAGAATGTGTACGATTCTAGTACTCCACAAATGGCAGCAAAAGTTATTTTAACTTTCATGTTTCTTTTCTGACCTTGTTTGTAATAGGAAATTCTCACGAGACAGTATTACCTACCTATAATGAAGAATTCAACGATGGTAGATACGAATAAATTAAAAATAGAATAGAATTTAAGATGTAATAAAAGGGGTTTTTTAAACCCTCATATCTCCGATATAAATACTTATTTTCAATAAAAAAATATATGTATGACAATCTCAAGACCATTCTGCAGGTTTTGACGGAACTCTAAACATATTTGCATATACTTGGATAAATAAAAATAAACTTTAAATATACCACTAGCGTTTTTCTTAATTTTCTATTTAATTTAAAATTAAATATATCACAAGATTTCAAATTCTAGACCACATAGATTGACGGATTCATTTTTAATGAATGGTAGATCCATTTTTTGTAAATAAGTAGTTTTTATGAGTTGCGCTAGTTAGATTTCACCTCCAATAGGTAGGTATGGCCTTAAATAAAGAAAAGTACATAATTTTTCGGTATTTTTTAAACACATTTGTGCATTGCACTTGCAGATACCTACATAATATTAATAGGTACCTACTCGTTATAAACTCGACGTTTTTATGTATAATATTTTAAAATTACCTGCAACAAATAATTTCTAGAACTCACATAGATATCGTATGAAGGGTTGTCAATAACAGATGTAGGTTTCAATGCATTGACATCGCTACACAAGTATGGTTTATTTTTGAGCTAAAACCAGGAAAAATATTGAATGCACCAGTTATTGCCTTTTATTTGTTTATTTATTTCAATTTATTGTAGAACTATCTATACTAATAATAAAACCGAAGAGTTTGTTTGTTTGTTTGAACGCGTTAATGTCTGGATCTACCAGTCATATTCGAAAAAATCTTTCACTAATAGGAAGCTACATTATCCGCGAAGGTTACATGCTACTTTTTATCCCGGGAACGCGAGTGAAGCCGCGGGGAACAGCTAGTAGGTTCATAAACCTCAAACAATCTCAAATTTTGTGAACTTCAAGCAATTTTATTTAAGTTACTAACGTTTAATTAAATAAAATTTTCTTTGAACATAAAATTGCTACAAACTTTATTAATTTTACTCAGCCACAAAAAAAAATAGTGTTAAAAATCCTTTGTTTGAGTAGGTAATTGAATAGTTTCATAAAGTTCATAAAAATTCGTTCAAAATCGGTATCGAAAAAATAATCATATCACAAAATAAAAAAGTAGCATCCCTTAGGTACATAATAAGTAAAGGTACACGTAATTGCATTTGAATTGAGAGTAAACTAGGGAGAATACACTTTTATTACTGTGCAAGTAGGTCAGAGCTGGAATAAAACCAACGTGGAATGGACCCGCCATCCTGGTGTATATTACCATTGATTTATACTATGATTCAGCAAGCGCGGCGAAATAGAGTGCATTTTATGTAACCTTGGCCAACAAAAAGTAAGGTCTATCAGTACATTGAAAATATGTAGGTACATCTAGTTAGACTTAATATCTAAATCTTTGCTGACTATCTTCAAGTCACATTTTTGCATACTATAGTAATGGGAACGTAATACTATAACAGTACTCTTGATATATCCTTACATAAATAAAGATTAACTACGATAACATGGCACGCTCCTCCAAAGCTCAAAACCAGCCAGTGGGTCAAAACATCATCACAGATCACAGTGTGGGCAAACACAGACCTATAGGTACATTGTTAAAAAACTGCCTCTTAAATCCAGCGATACAAGCTAAAGCAATACCGCTTTAGCAATTTATTAAAACGTAAATAAAATTGTACAAAAGAAAACCTCTCAAGGGTAAAAAAAACCCGTTAGTTGCTTAATGTCCCGAAGCCAAAGCAAAACTCGGTTAAGTAGACTTGAAACAATAATTAAGAAAACCTAACAGCCCGTTTCATAATACCCACTGTGAAAAGTGTTAAAAACTGTTTTTAATTTTCTGTTTGGACAAATCGCTTCAAGTCGAACGGAAACCGCGATTCGTTAAAGTAACTGAATAGGATGAAAATTGTGTGGCGAAAATTATATTTTCATTTTCCAACGACGATTTATCCGGAAGTTAATGAAGAAATAGGCGGAATCGGCTTGTATAAAATCTGATGGCTCCTGGCAACCTCGTACAAAGTTTTAACGCGGTTAATTTTAGGAATATATAATAAATTATGTTTCGATTTCATTTGCATTATCAATGGACTTTTTATATCTTGTTACAAAGATAAATCATATTTTGAACAAAATATAATAAGGCCTACATATAACCTTTGGTCTTTAGTCTTTTTAACCAACTTTAAAAAAAGGAGCAGATTCACAATTCTACGGCTTAGGTAGGTTTACCCGAGGTTTTACTCTTTATTATATGTTAATTATCAAACCACTTGTTCGCGTAGCGTAGAAATAAGTATTTGATATTAATTTCAACTTAACACCTTCACGCATTCAGAAAAATAAAAGGCCTTGACAGAGAGACAGACTACGAAATAAGGAAGTTTTTCTTTTTGAGGTACGTAACTCTAAGAAGAGTAGGTGATTATCTGCAAAAAGTGACCGAATAATCTTCCAAAACGTTGTTAACAAAGCGTCTGATGTTATTTTACTAACTTTTCCTTATTTTATTTCTAGATGACCATATTTTTTTGCCGAGTACGCTCAAGGCAATTGTGAAAAGAATATATGAATTTATAGCTCATTTTATTTGCATCAGAAGGCAATTTATTCAACAATGCAGCTTTTAATTTGTTTCCGTTAATTTGCAGAACAATAAATGCTCCAATTAACGTAACATAGAAAGCATACGTTCTACTTGGTATCTCATATTGTGACCCACTTTTATTGTATTCAAAATATATTGTAAAATGCTTCGGAACATATTAATATTTTGTAGGATGTTTTTAAAAATTAATACTGAGCAGAATTATTTAAAATGTTTTAACTTGCAATCACAAAACAATAAATAAAAGTGATCTTTAAACTTCAAAATTCATTATGTTTTCTGAATAATTTAAGGCACTAATACAATTTACTCTACCACCACCGGTTACACTTGTACTAAACCGTTTATAATTTAAATTGAAAAATTAGCCGGCTAGAACTAGATAGGTATTTCCGTACCTCGTCCAAACTTCTACCGGCCGTACCTTGGTGTAGCCAGCAAGAACTAGGTGTAACCGTTTCGCTTTTTAGCCGTAACATATACACTAAATACCACTCACCAAAAACTTTCAATTATTTTCAATAGCACAATCTTTTCAATATAGAACTATAGCTAGAACATCCGCAGTCCCTGAAGCAATAATATTAAACTAGATCAATAACCCTCTCCTGTTAACTCTATTATTGGAATGGGAGAATGTAAATAGGCTATTTGTCAGTTGCAATCGAATCTTGTACCCGGGGCGATTAAGTGGGACCATTAGGGAGCAAAGTAGATGGTACCAAGTTTTTACATCCATTCAGCTATCGAAACATTTTCCTCTTGTTAGTGCTACATTTATTTCCATTGGGGAAATAAACTATACGTAATGGTACCTACTTTTTTATTTTTTGAATACGTCAGAAAAATATTTATCTAACGGTGCGTTACTTGACATCGACCTACGATGTTCACCGACAAGAAAATGGTCCGATAATTTATAATCGGACCGTTTTCTAGACGGTGATACTAAGGTATCTCACTTTTATTCACATCATCAAATACTTTAAGTAGTAGGATTACATTTTACATAATATAAGTGTTTAGATAATGTAATGGCATTGTTTGAACTAAGTATCATATCTAAAGCATATTTCAATTTAATCTAAGACTACTCTTTAACTTTTTAACACCATTAATTGTACCTAATAAAAATTAAATTATTGTTTGCCTGTTTTTTGTTAACGCATAATTAAAATGAAAATCTTAAGGAATAGATATTATTATGATTAGATATAGTTAAATATTTGTATACAAAAAAAAACAAATTAAATTAAAGAAGATCACAATAAGAGAATTATTCCTGAGGGATTATTTACCTTTTAAGTTGATTGCTCATTTTAATCTTACTTTGCTTCTTTTGAGTAAGGATTACCATTAAGGTTTGAGGTAAAATTAATGTTTAATCCAAACAAAAATGTAATAATATCTTAAGATAAAGAAAAAGTAATAAGTGAGTACTAAATCATAACCCAAAGCCAGTTCTCTCAAGTAGGTACCTAATTTCTAAAAAGGTCTAAATTAAAAGTCTATGTATGAGACGAGACAGATCATAATTTATTATGAAGTAAGAGTTTTAGGAGCTTCCTATCACGCTGCAGTTACTGATACCTATAGGTATACTTCGACAGAGACTGACGGGAATCAAACCTACGACCTGTGGAATGGCTGTCTATGTATTGTATCCGTGCCAACTACACTGTTAGGAAGATTTAGTTTTTATATCTTGGATAAAGGCGGTCCACCTAATGGTAAGTGATTATCGTCACTTATCGCCATTTGCAATATCAGAGGTATTGACAATGTGTTGCCGACATGTTACAATGCCAAGAAAGCAACTGGCTCTCGATTGCAATTGCCGGAACACACCGGTAGATCCCTGGCGACAGATTTTCAACTTGAATGGTAGCCAGCCAGACGGGTACTACAAAGTACTATTGTGCTATGATTTTCTCACGATGTTTTCCTTCACCGAATGCTCAAGCTCAATGTAGGATCCGAAACCACGAACTTCATCACGGAATTCGACGTCACTACCACTGAGCTTTCTATCATCGTATAATGAAAAAAAAATACGGACACGCGAAATTTTTATCGTAAGTACATACCTATATAGAAGAAACTCCAGCGTCATATCAAATAAATGTACCTAGGATAGGATCGAAATATCTAAGAGAACGCAGAACTCTCTTTAGTACAGTAATTGAAGGTCCTAGGGAAATCCTGTCAGTTTCATCAAAAATTCTGTTTCATATCCTGTTTTTTTTTTAAATAATAAATAAAGAAGCTCAGAAATTGATTGAATAAGTCAGTTTCAAACTGTTGGATTTATAAACGTACTATGTACTTCATACATACAATTCCTTCACATCCGCCTTTGGCGACAACCTCAAAGTGATTGCTTTACCTACATTCCCCACATCTATTTGATTCACTTTGAAATAAAACCACATTTGAATCTTAAACCAAAAACCATTTCCATAGCGCACCCAATATGTAACGTGACCAGACGTTTCAATTTTCTAGGAACTGTCTTTACCTACTTATTTTTAGGAGATCTATTTTACCGTAGTCGGTGTCCTAGTATAATGATATACTAATAATAAAGCTGAAGAGTTTGTTGTTGAGATTTTTTTTTCATTAATAGGAAGCTACATTATTCCCAAAGGTTATAAGCTACTTTTTATCCCTGGAACACGAGTGAAGCCACGGAGAACAATCATCTCAAGATTTTTTTCTGAATTCATGTTATACAAAATCGTTCGACTGACTAATTTAATTGTTAGGTAACTTTATTAGTACACGTAAATATAATAAAAATAATTCTGTGAGTTTCTTATTTTAAAAAAATGGTAACAAAAATTAATAGGTCTATTTCACTTAGTCTTAAAGTTAGCATGGCCATATTACCTCAACCCTTAAACCTGACTTGAAATAATATTTTCTATTCTCGTACCGACTTGAGTTATCTATATAAAGATAGGTAGACATTTGTGACACGTACATCTGGTGCATCCGTACTCCATTTTATCCGTTGAAAGGTATATTTTCCGAGAAAAGTGCATCTGTGCGTAAAACGAGACTATTTGCGAACAGGGTTCAGTCTTTACGATTTAGTTAAGATGGAATAAACCTACCTTCAACGTTCAAATTAAACTAGGGATATTGTAAATTATAGATGTACTAGCTCGCGATTTATGGTCGTAACAGACATATCAACTCGGAAAGAGATCGTCACCGTATCGCCTTTCGCTGCGCCGTCAACCAGGCGTCAACCTAACGTAAGCACGTAACCAAAGCGGATCAACTACGCCTAGGCGACGATGCTTACGCTTGCCGACTGGTTCGTTGGCTAGTGTGCGTTGCAGTAGGGAGTTTCATAAATATAATACTAAACGGCTCGAGTTAATACGGTGACGATCCCTTTCCGAGTTGATATGTCTGCTACGTACCTGATACCTTTAACCTGTATTTCCGAGGATCTTATATTTTCCTGGTATATGTTATACCAGGGTATGATATTCATACTTATATACAGGATGATTTCGGGACAGTATAGTAGGGCGGAAAGGGATTGAATATTACTATAAAAATATTTCCAGACAAATATGAAATATGATGAAGAAAGAATTTTTCGAATCCGAATGCTAGTTTCAGAGAACAAACTCTTCATTATTACTATAGGCCTTAATGGCCTATAGGTTAAAAAAGTCAGATATCGTTTGTTGAGTTGTATCGGTTCGTTGTACATGTAATCAATTTAATTAAAAACCATTTATAATAACTGGACCCTATAATCAATTTCTAACTCGTTATGAATATACTGAGAATCAATTCAAATGATGAGATATTTTATTAATTGAAAATGGTGATTAATAAACGATACGCTGATAACTTTTATTTAAACAGTTGGTATTCAGGTATGATTAATTTAATTTTACTTGTTAATTTTGCAGCACACATAATTACTCTTATTTTGATGTAGTTTCCCAAAATACTGTTTTATTTAATACTATAAGCCTAGCCATATAGAGATAATTTTCGTTGAAATTTCATTTATAAACATTAAAATTTAAATTTTAAACCGTTGATGAAATAGTTTATTCTCACATTTTAGTTCATAAACTTTATGATGAAACCGTTAAATGTTTATGATCTGCATTAATAATATGTTACGATGACATTTAGTGCAGTTCTTTTATAGCGTCGTGATATAAACCACCAAGCATCGTTACAACATAAAAGAATGAAGTGATAATTACAAAAGTTTATGTTTACTCAAAAACAATAACGAAGTACAAACGTGGACTATTAGTTGGTACAAAAAGAAAAAATGATTCAAAAACACATTGAAGGCTATAGTAATAATAATAAGCTAGGAAATTATTCACATACCCACGGCCATTCCATCTGATCCCAAGCCCCAAGTAAAAGCTGATATACGAAGATTTCTAAATAATATATGACATAATAATGTACCTAATATATCAGTTAACTGGTTTCCATAGAACAAGATCTCCTAGTTATACTGTGTTATATTATTATTTAACTACAAATATATGATGTTCAATATATAAAATATATGTAGTTTGTATATTTGTTGTAAATAATTGTAATTATTGTATATTATAGAATAAAAGTATAAACATTATTTTTGTAAATACATCTATACATTACATACTTTTAAAGATTCACACATTCAGACACATTTAAATTATGAAATTATTGTTCATTATAAAGAATCTAATACAGCCGTCACGGATCAGACTGAGACTGACAACATGTATTCTACACAGAAATATTGTAGAAGGCATAATCGATTAAAAAAGCCTACAAGTCACAACCAATCCCCCTAAATAATTGAATAGCGAAAATAAAATTTAACCTATTAATTTTACAGCAACAGTTTCTCAAAGTTAATCGATTTGAGCACTTTATAACGAATAGCAAAGGCTTTCGCGTGGCGATAAACATAATAAAACTAGATGCAATGCATTCGGTAAATCGAAAAATTCCTTACGTCAGAAGTACTCGTGCCGATTTAATTACGTTGTGACAGAAACAAATTTTATTACTTTGATTCATTTTGTGAATTCGCGGCTTCAAATAAATTTGCTTTAAGTAATTTTTATTTGCTTTTCGTATTACTTATACTTATATACTATAGGTAAATAATTTTGTTGTCCTAAAATAATATTTTTGTAACACTATTCTTCTCGTTATAAACTGATTATATTCACACCATATACGTACTAGTATATACTCGTATTGTAAGGTAGGTATGTAGCTTTGTTATTAAGGCAGTGCGGTGGCCGGGCGGCGGCATCCTGCGCTTTGCCCAGAATACTTTCCACGGTAAGTTCTAAGGAAACTCTGTGTAAACGTTTGTGTTGCCGCAACGCCGATGAAATAACTCCGAGGAGAATATTTAATACAAGGATTTCGTGAAATAATATTTTTGTTTTGTTGGTACAACGTCGATGACTTTAGAGTTCATAAAATTCACTCTTGAGAATCAACAATATTGTTACAAATGGAAATTGGAGGAAAAATTCGTATTTTTATTGGTTGTAATTAGTTTTAAATACAACCAATAAAAAAAGTAATCAGATTAAGAATCTAATATTAAGTAAGAAAGATAATTAACTTACGTACGTCAGAAGGCTGTCTAGATTTAGATTAAGTCAATAAATAAGACGCAACGACGAGCAAAGTTATAAAACTAAGATAAACAGCGTTTATAGAAAACCGATACGGCGCTGATAAATCTCTCTGTTGATGACTTGATGCCCACAATGTTCCATAGAAACAATAAAGATCTTATTTCGATTGTCGTAAGAGCTATTTTATACGGCAATGAATTTTAAAGCGGGCGAAAAACAAATACAATGTATTTCACATAAAACATCGCATTTTGTTGCATATTTTGTTAAAGTGGATGCGGGTTCCCACAAAGGATAGTGAATATTCGAAATATTCTTTTGGTTACCTGATACCATGGTAGCGTACATACAGAATACCTATACAATTTAACGGACATTAATCTTTTTAGGATATTTTGACAATGTAGTTTATTTATGGACCGATTTTATATTTAATGCAAAAATGGTATATTTGGTGCCGAAAAAATACGCAAATAACGCAATTATTGTTATACTTCTGTTTCAAAAACGAATCTCAAAGTAGTACTATAAAACTAAGTAGGAGTGCTTTTGTTTCTGTGTATAAATTGCACCCGTGCAAAGTCGGGGCAGATCGCTAGTAACTACATAAATATCTCTGCGTCATTCTGTCGCAAGGAATTTGGGGCCAAGACAACATAATTATTATCGAAACGATCCCACTGGGTTAATTAATTTATTAATTTTCAGGAAGTGCTCATTCAAATGAGCGTGCCAGTAAGGTTTCTGTAGCATATTTAATGAGGGAACCAATTCTGTGCGTGTGACGTCTGACCAACCAATCAAGAAGGGATCTTATCGTTAAGTGTTAAAATATGGTATGCGGTTACTATCGATGGTCATAAAAAAGTTTTCATAGTAATCTATTGTAATGTCACAGTAAAAACGAGCTATGCCGCACTACTGTAATAAAAATATGTTACCATTTGGTATGAAAAAAGTTATAAGCCTGATTGGCATATTTAATGCCAACAAGGCTTTTTTGACAACAAGGAAAGTTTTTTCCGCACAAAACCTATTTACATATCTAAATTATTACTTAACTTGTATTGTAAATATTGCTGTGTAGACGCAAGAGAGTATATTATTATAATGACGTCTACGTCATAACTCATTTAACTTACGCTCGCATAAAATATGATTGTATGCAACACTTGCCAGTAACTTAAGCTACGAAGTCGCAAGAGTCGCGAAGCAACATTTAAGTTTTTCACACAAAGTTAAATAAAATTTATATTTTATTATTTACACGCCGTATAACACGAATCCACGGGGTAAATATATATATTCTACTAATATTATAAAAGCGAATGTTTTTATGTTTGATACTTGTTCACGCTCAAACGGGTGGACGGGTTTTGATGAAATTTGGTAAGTAGGTATACACTACTACTTTTTATCCCTCGGGAACGTGAGTTAAACCGCGGGGTGGAAGCTAGTCTCTAATTCTGTCACATAGCCATACTTACCCTATCGATTAGTTCTATAGGATGTTAGTATAATTGAGCCTAAGCACCTAACAACTTTACATAGAATAAAACAAAGTCGGTCTCGTCGTGTCGCTTAAATCTTACTCAACGTATTATAATGTTTTCAGAAACAGATAGAGTGATTCAAGAGAAAGGTTTATATGTACAGTGCATGCATTATTATATGTGTAGTACAGAAAAACCGTGCGAAGCAAGGACGAGTCGCTTTGCTAATTAGTCTTGGATCGAATAACGAAGATCATGTTAAATTAAGCCAACATTTTCAAATATTTTAATCGACAATGGATACTAATTAGATAATCTAAACAGTATTTGGCTAATAAAGACCCAAAACTATGCTTATAGGTCTACTTTATTTTATAAAATAACAGTCTTTCAATTAATTAATTTCTGCTCATGATTATCATTATCACGAACAGCACATTTATGTCTTCATTAAGGCTCATATTTGCCTGAACTACGTGGAGAATTATGACTAAAATCGGTGGAATATTTATTTATTATAAATTAGTTATCATTATCATAGTCATCATAAAAGTTGCTTCTATGTTTTTGCATCATATTTTCCTATGCTGCAGAGTCAATAGTCAGCACCGTCCGAACGTAAAAACATAGGTGCATTTAACATTTTCAGTTTTCTATTTATCAAACGGAATATTTCCAAATATTTGTTCACAAGTATTGTTTCTGCTCAATAGGGAATATGCATGAATTTTTTATCGCATTTCTTAACAAAATATGAAAATACTTGGTAAAATCGGCCAAGAAACACGGAAGATAATAAGCATTTTAAACTACTAATTAGACAGAGAGGTCGGACATAAGATGGGACGTCATAATAATATGACGGCCATATAAACTCCACGCTAAATTCAGTTTTGCTAGAAAGAGATAGGAATAAATCTTTGATGGCTTATATTTTGTTTATTTTTATAGTTATCCGAAATATTTTTTTTCTTACTGCTTCTTATATGAATGAGCTTTCATATCATGCATATTCCCTATTCTGCGTGAACAAAGCAGCAAGCTGAAGCTAGTTAACATTATTTACGTGATAGATAATGTTACTAAGTGTTAGACAACATGAAACTAGGTCGAGAATCTTGAATAAGGCGAGGTTTCGAGAGCATTTTTGGTGTTACCTACTTGAGTAAACGAAGCACTTGTAAAGGTCGACCTATCTATCTGATACAATAGATAGAGGAGTCATCTCTCGTGCGAGATTTACTGGCTAGAGCAATGATAGTAATAGCTTTTGTTAGTAATTTGAGATAATGTTGTTACAGATACCTAAAAAATTTTTATTCAACTAGTTTTCATCCCCCGGTTTCACCGTTCCCGACGGAACTCTGGGATCAAAGTATCCTATATCTTAGTACAGGGTATAATCTGTCTACGTATGTGCCAAGTGTGATATTCAATCGTTGATTTGAGAGTTCATTCAGCATAGGACTATACTTAAAAGACAACCTAGGTTGTTTTTTTATTATTTATAACTAGGTCTGTCTGTCTGGTAAGCATACAAAGCCTGATAAATTCAAAAGTACTTTTCCACAATATTGGAATACCAAGTACTTTTTAAGCTTCGGGTTTCGATGGGAACGCATGCCTTCCGAAAGTTACCGTTGTGCACAATAATGGTCATTATGCTGTGTTGAACCATTTATTGTATGAAAACCCTCTAGGTCTTTTGTTCCATCGTAGTATGCGTCAGCGGTGAGGGATCTAGGGACATTATGGTGAGAAACGGCGGCTAAAAGTTAGCCAATAATATAAATCGATACCAAAAATGATGAAACAAATATTCGTAGAAGAAATTTATTTTTCCATTTTCGTTTGAATTTTGTCTAGTACACACTACAAGTAAAGTGCTTTTATCTGAACAATTTATCACGAGATTGATTGAGATGAACAGCACACTCGTTCATAATATATTATTATTAAATGGACCCATCGATCATGAAAAAAATGCCAAATTTATTCTACTAGGTATTCCAATATTGTGGACAGATAACCTTCCAAGAAACCTTGGTAGTATCAATACCTACTTTATAAAGCTTTGAAAAAATATCAATGTATTTTTTATACATTTGTGTTTCAGGACATTTTTCTTTGTCCTGCATTTGTGTAATTATCTATTTACGTATATATCAACTATCAATCTTGACTTTTTTAGGATCAGATTATTATTCTATTTGAAGAGGTAATTTACACAAACATCTGGACACATTTTCGTAGCGAGATAATTGTCAATAACCTATATGTAAGATACATACTATTAGGTCCTAAACTGCTAAGGCATCATGACGGTTAATAATCTTAAGATAATGTTAGGACTTTGGGTACCTGAACCAAGTTGTAATAGAACTAAGTTACACAAGTAATTAAAGCCTAAAGGCCTAACGTATCCTTTATTAAACTATGATACATAGGCTAAAGATAACTGACGCTAAGCTTACCTGATTAGTTTTAGCTATGATTAAGATCATAATTAAAAAGCCCGTTTCAAAAAGGTTCTATTTTTTAAGGCATAGGGTTAAAGTCCTATTGAAATAAAATTAGCCGTTTGTGTGATAACCTCTCGGCAGAAAAATAAGGAGGTAATTTTTATGACATACATTTTTATTTTACCAAGATGTCGATTGACGTTTGAAAACCTTAAGATGAAATTGTTGAACAATACCTAAACGTCCCTGTAACTGTAACAAACACATCGACTTGTTTGCCATTCTCCCTGGGTGGTGGAAAATCTTCGTATTTTACTTTGTGATTAAACTCATTGTTAGATAGCTTCTCGTAGGCGACCGTTATCCCAAGCTGTGTTAAACTCCGACCCACAATGGCGACTATCCTTATTGGTGGCAATAAAATAGAGGAAATACAACAAACAGTTTCGCCTTTTATGGCGTCATAAAAATAAACACCTGCATAAGAACACTTATAAACCTCATGGTCCTTAGAAAAACAGATACAAAAAGCTTGAAATCCATCGAGACCTTCATGTTTCCTTCGCGTTTCAATTCTTATTCCAATTTTAAACGAAGAACAGTTTCTATTTCGGCATGTACGAAATGCGAATAAACACTTTTATTGGCCGCCAGTGACACTCAGAGGTTTTGACGAAATTAAATTCAGAGAAGCGAGAAAATGATTGCGAATGACGGAAAAAATGAAAATCAGAAGATAAGAGAATATTATAATTTACAAGGTCTTATCGTTATAGGTACCTACAATGAAATACAACCAAGAATATCAGATAATTGGGGCAAATTGTGTTACGTTATTGTTATTTATGCTACCTACCCTATAAATAAAAAAACCGGCCAAGTGCGTGTCGGACTTTGCTTATTTAGGGTTCCGTACCAAATGTAGAGTAAAGTTGGTTGCACTTATTATATATATTTTATGTTAGTAACTATTTCAAGTTTATCGGTTATTAGGAACTAAAAAAAATATTCGGAACAAAATTAAGTGACAGACGACGAACAGACGGACACATGAGTGACAGCAATACCCTAAAAAATGTATGCACTAATTTGTAATGTGTAGGTTGGAAAATCCTTAACTATCTTTACTGAAGGACTTTTTCACGAGCTAGTAACTAACCTACTCAGTACATTTCACTATATTTATGTATCTGCCGGTAGGTACGTACCATAAAGATTGCCTGGCGAGCGACAGTCGAGGTTTCAAAGATTTTAAAAACATTTTTCCAAATTAGTATTCAGCACACTCACCATTCATTTTATAAGAACGCCAAAGATTATTCTCATATTAGAGTAGGCATAAACACAGATTTACAAATACACGGTACGTTTATTACTGTGTGAGAACGCGCACATCCGCTCCGACAGTTGGCATATGGCGTATTTTTTTCCTCTTACCGAGCTCGAATTGCGAAATTGTCCCGTTTTAAGTACCGGCGGTTGTAATGCTCGACGCGTTTTCATTTCAGCTCGAGAATTGTTATAACAATGTTATAAGTTGTGTTAATAATCAACAACACTTTTAATCTTTGTAATTAAAATGTTTACGTAATGAATTTTGTGATTGTTTTTCTCTTTTGCTTGTTTTTTTTTTGTTCAGTTATAAACTGAGGAGGTCTTTTTAGTATTATAATAGTATTCTATTTAACATTATTAATGTTAAAATCAAAACGGTTTATTAAAATTCACCCGCGACAAATCCGGCTTATCTTATCTGCATTATAAAGAGACTGCTCGATGAATCAGTCAGTGCGTGAGTCAGTAGGTACTTAATTTTTATACCTACTTGGCAAGCTACTAGTTTGTTCAGGTAGCTTTTATTCACTACTAGGTACTTAGTAAGACGACATACATAATTAACTAAAATAACATAATATCGAAAAAACAGCGCATGCAAAAATCGACTTAAAAATTCTACGTTTCCCACATTAGTGTACAATATTTATTTAAAGAGTTCGGTATGTTGTGAAGATATACCCTAAAATAGGATTACACCGTACGCCTGCTTCCGTTGAAGCCCGGGATACACATAAATTATTCACTTGCCCGCCTTATTCGAGCACCACTAACTTTAAACCACTATTGATCCAACATTCGAGCCGTGAATAGACGTTTTGGTCATATAATGAATGTTTTGTTACCATAAAACCATAGAAATGTAATGAAAAGTGTAAAAGTGGCATTTACACGACTACATCACAGTGGGGGCACTTTGTGACGCTATTCAGTTTTATTGCTAGAACAGTTTCGAAGCGACCATATGCATAATAATATGGTGTTATGCTGCAAATAAATACGAAACATTATTTCTTTACACTTCGCTTCGTAGACTGGATACGTATGATTGAGAACAGTTATCTACATAGGTAATAATATGAATCTATGTTGATAGTAATTCAATGTTAAAAAATCCCTACAATTATTATCTATTCTTTTTCTCAGTAACAAAGTACCTAATGGTTTGACGTGATAACTAAAATAAAAAAATAAAAACCCCCGAAACTCACCAGAAAATTGGTGATTTTCAAAAGGCTGAGCGGGTTTTCTTGAAACATAGCTAAGAACATTTCTCGTTTAAGTTACCTTTCAACCAAAGAAACTTAATCAAAATCGGTCTATCCGTTCAGGAGCTAGGAGGCCACAGACAGACACACACACACAGACACGTCAAACTTATAAAACCCCATCGTTTTTAATTCGGGGGTTGAAAATAGTCTTTTTATGCAATGAAAACTAAAGTAGAATACAATATAAAAAATATAATTTTAGATGACAGGCATGGCATCTAATTCTCATCTTAATTTAATTGAAAATTTCAACAGAAGGCAGTTCTACTATTAACATTTCTATGCACATGACCTGAATCGAACACAATGAGTTCCGACCAAATCAACCGTAGTGTAAGTGTTACCATTCAGTGTTTATTCAGGAAAATTGGATGATAACAGCGAGCCTTTGATAATGTTATTTCATAAACCCTACATCAATTCATGTGTTCTAAATCAAATATTATTTATACTTAATTGTTTTTGACCTCCATTCAATAATTGGAACAGGATTATCTACTTATTGAAACATGAAAAGATTCTCAAAGCCCTATATAATTTATGTGTCTAAATCGGAAAACGATAGCTAAAGGCTATAAGTAGATATATTTTCAATAACCTGACACATGGTATAAAGATTAATATATATTTTATCTACGTCTATCGAAGGAACCTATGATTTCTTATAACTTTCACTTCGGAAACGGTTCTATTTGGATGTTTTTTTTTTATTTAGGTAAGGTTTTGTATTTAACTTTTTCCGTACTGGATTCTTTCCTGAAAATACTCGATTTTCCACAAAATTTGAAAGATATCCTAAAATAACATAATAAGCTATTCCAGTGTATATATTCCATACATTTTATTCCGGGTATAAGCAAAAGATCCCTCGGATAAAACAGTGGGGCGGAAACTAGTACTTCATAAATTCATGTCATAAGTTCAGTTCAATCTAAAAGGGATCATTGAACTCTTATTAAAGCCCTTGCATTAGTACCTACAGCCCACAAGGTCAAGCTGTTAGCATTTGACCGGCTAACCTCTGCCCGACTTATAAAACCCATTCATCGTATTCCGCAGGGTGTCTTAAAAACTTATGCAGTCACTATCGCATAATTCCAAATTAAAATTAAAGCAGTTAAACTTAATTATAGCAACTTACATTAAAGGGTTCTCACCATTAGGGTGCGCATTAAGGTCCCGTGATGAGAAAATTATTATGACGAATGACAAAATGAACTTAATTACTTTAAAATTAGTTCCAGAGTTTCAACGGTGATGGTTTCTTATTTGCAACAATACACGCTGGTAGAAAAGGGTAAAACCTCCTTCAAAGACAATATGAGACCACCTTGGAGCTATACTGAACCAACGCAAAAATAATTATTAAAATCGATTCATAGGCAAAAATGTTATGCGTGAACAAACTTATAAAAACATATAACCGAACTGAGAACATCCTCCTTTTTTTAAGTCAGTTGAATAAAATTATCAAGTTTTTTTTTTATATACTACTAAGGTAGCAAGCAAACATACGGCCCATCTGATGGTAAGTGGTTACCGTCGCCTATCGCCATTTGCAATACCAGGGATATTGCCAATGTGTTGCTGACCTGTTACAATACCGAGAAGGCAAACTGGCTCTCAAGTGCAATTGCCGGAACACACCGGTAGGTGCTAGGCGACAAAATTTTCAACTTGAGGGTGGTAGCCAGCCAGGCGGTTCACTTAATTTGCCAATTCTTATACTAAGATATACTCGGTCATGCATATCTTAGTATAAGACCGAGCATGACCTACGGATGTCAGACATGGAATTGTACAAAGAAAAATATCAAATCACTAGAAACTTGCCAACACCGAATGGAAAGAAGCATACTCAACATAAAATTAAAAGACATAATTAGGTTAAAAACAATCTGAAAGCAAACCAAGATTATAGATATAAAATACCAAATTAAACAACTGAAATGGAAATGGGCAGGACACCTAACAAGAAGCAAGACAGAAAAGTGGACGAACGAAGTGACGGAATGGTGCCCTAGATATAAAAAGAGAAGTAAAGGCAGGCAGTATCGAAGATGGGAGGATGATATCAAGGAGGTGGCAGGACCATGTTGGATGAGGATAGCAAGGAATAGATCATTGTGGAGAACACTTGGGGAGGCCTATGCCAAAGAGCAAGACAATCACGAAACCGGTGTCTAATACAAATACAACATTAAATTACGTTGCTTTAATAAACAACCATGTTTAATATTAGTAGTACATATGTAATTATAAGATGAAATGTAACATATAAGATTGTTAATAAAGGCTTTTATTATTATACTAAGATATAATTGATACTTTTTAAAGACTATGGGTGTGAGGAAGCCGGCGTTACAACTTCAAGGTAAGCGACTACCTATTTACGATATAATATATATCTAATAACAATTTTATTTTTGACAATCCAGTTGGCGCAGTTGGTTAAGACACCACCTATCACGCCGCTGGTCATGGGTTCGATTCCCATCCAGGACAAACATTTGTGTACATGAACATGTATGTTTATCCTGAGTCTGAGTGTAATTATCTATATATAGGTAAGTATGTATTTACAAAAAAAAGTAGTTTATGTAGTATATCAGTTATCTGGTTTCCATAGTACAAGCTCTGCTTAGTTTGGGATCAGATAACCGTGTGTGAAGAATGTCCCAGGATTTATTTATTATTTATTTATCTTTATTCTATTATAATATCCAACAAGAAATAGGTAGTTCTAAACTTCGGGAAAAATTCGTGAAATTGTTGTTTTGTACCGTTACACGCTATTGGCTAAAGATATCCGCAGCTCCGAGAACATGACCTCGGGGAAAGGGACCGAATCGCATTTGGAATACATTCCTATCTTGTGCCTTAATGTGATAATATTCAGGCCGAATTCGAAAATAATCAGATTTTCTGGAAAATAAGATCAAGGACAAAATAGACTCGGCCAAGGAAATATAATTTTTCATTTCATAATTCATTGAGTTATAATCTAATTTATTAAAAACAACGTAGACATTTTATCGAAAAAAGATAATTGATTTAATTTTCTGCTCACTACTAAATACATTTGTTTTTAATCAATTTCCTAAAATTTGTGTAGAATAGAAACAGAGATTATTTATATACCATTAATTTTCGTAGACAAATGACATCGTAAACGCTTGATTATAATTTATCTGACCGTTTTCTAGTCGGTGAACATCGACTTTAATCTTACAGATATTGTAACAGTTTGTATATATAAAAAAAACCTTAAGTATCATAAATCTAAAAGAAAATTAAGATTAAATATCATGGCAAATATTTTTTTTTTATAAAAAACTCAGGGCCATCAAATCAAATGTCACAATATTGTTTCGGATGCAACGTTCAACTCAAATCAGAGGTCAAAAACACATGCAATTTTGAAAAACGACCGGTGCGCTGGACTATTCTGTTTCCCCGATTCTACACTCGTACCTATATCCTCGTATTGCTTAAAAAGTCAGGCAGAATTAACCTCTCGCTCATTCAATTTTCAACCTATCAGATGCCATTACGGCCATATCAAATAATAACCCTTCCTTGCCGAAAATCACATAATATAAAAAGCGAAAGCCACACATCAGGCAGTTGGATGTTTTGGAGGGCGGGGGCGAGGCTGGCCCGGGCTCCTCTATTGATTTTGCCTCCAGTCCCGCGCCGCCCCCCCCTCACGCATCTCACAACTGTTGCTTGACTTCAGCCACAGCTTAGAAGAAACAGTGGGTCGATGCACGTTTTATTGCGCTTTACTACCTACAGTTAGCTAAAGTTTTACAAGATATGTGGTAAATTAAATTCATTACAATACGACATTGGATTTTGCTTTCTTTTTATTTGAGGAATGAAAAATTCACAAAGCTCAGTACTTAAATAAATCACCTCTCATTAAGTACAAAATAACTTAAATATAATTATAAACGATAAAGATTCTTCTTCTTTTTCCTAGTCGGACACTCTTGCCAGAGTGGTCGTGTTTATGGTAGGTCTTGAGTGGCGGCTTTTGCAATGCGTCTCGATAAAGATTCTAGATGCCCATATTATTAATACTTTCAGATATCTTATAAATACCATTTTAAATGTAAGAAACAACAATAATTTTCATCGTAGATAAATATTTATTGAGTTTTCAGTAACTGTCAGTAAATCACCTTAAAATATATCATTCAGTTTTACCAACATCTCCATTTGTCATAGGACACTAGTAAAACTCATAATTTTACTCTATGCTCATCGTGCATAGGCACAAACGGCCTTGGACAAATCCCCGAGGACACTCGAATCTGTCAAAATTGTGTACCAATATAATCTACTATACTAACATACGTTCATAGGTAGTCAATCATATGACGTCCTTCAGTACAAAGTCTAACTAGATATAGCAGGTATGTATAGATCTAGTTTGTCCTGATTTCTAGACTATAGATAGAAGAAGTTATATTATACAAGTTAGAGCTGCAACTTTTCACTTTAAAGTTGTAGGAACCGATTCTATTTTACATAGTAAAGTTTTAATATGTAAAAAGTTTTGTATGAAAACGGGTTTATTAATGTTCTGAAAGTAAATAGAAAAATATGATCAAAAATGTTACTCTATTTAATATAAGACGAGAAAATTTCCGGTATTAAATAGAGAGTTAATTAAGTATTTTCGAGCATGTTTTTCCTAAAGACTCCATTTCTATACAAATCAAATTACTCTCTGAGGCAACTTTAATACCCTTGAATTTACTTTATCTCTCGAAACATGTTAATTCCAGTTTCCTTGTAAAACGATAAAAGCGCTATCTAAAGCCTTTTTATAAGCCTTAACTGATAAAAGGTAGGTGTCAACTTGGTACGTTAAGCTCTTGCCTAACTGACGTGTACATCTTCTGAGATATTGGAAAGCGTATTAGGTAGAAGCTGTTTATTGGAAATTTAGAATCGATATTTTATTTTACTTATGAATTTTACATATTATTATAAAATTTATATTATGTTTAAATGGCTAAGGAAAATTAATAAAAACAGCTATTACTAAGGAGGAAGATATACTAAAAAATTATATTGGTTGATACACTCTAATAAGTTTTTAATTCTTACTTTTCTCTTACAGAGAGTGCAATCAGTTTTACCTATATCTATGCGGATAATGAGAAATCTAATTTCTGGAATAGGTTAAACACTATATGAGGAATATGTTACGAGAAAATAAATGTATAAGACTAAACCAAGTAGGGCATTTTATAAAAAATCACAATTAGTTGTAAATCTAATAAATTAACATGTATTATTGCCAACCGTGTATTTCGTTTCGTTTGTGTATTCAAAAATAAGCAAATACTGAATATTTAATGTGACCTTTAATTTTATTCTCCTAGATTTTATCTCGTACGTGTAAAGTTCTGAGGTTTTATTAGAATGGAACGACGCTATTTACAACAATTGTGCTTTCCATTTTTGTGTTTCTCATTAAAATTAAGTGTTTGCGTTCACCACTGAACATTATTTTGTATAATTTACTGTAAAGTTTATAATTTTATGTGACTTTAGCTATGTTATCGTATTATAGCGTTTTAGGACCAAAAAATAAGATAAAAAATTAAAATATCCTATATGTATTTCCATCCATCTATGCGCCAAGTTTTATTCAAATCCGTTGAGCCGTTTATGTGTAATTTAGTGACAAACATCGAAATATCCAAACTTTCACAATTAGGTATATACCTAGGTAGAAATAATAACAGATGTTGTTCCGAATAAAGATCGAGACAACATCATCAACAAATTTAATAGTCTGGCTCCAAATTAAAAAAAATTAAAGAAGGAATCGTTACGCCTCCTTGGGGCGTATCGATTTTAGAAGATTCTTATCCGGCCTATATTGACGAACAACGTACCAAATTTGAAGAAACTTCCGACCGTCTTATGAAAATTCATTCTCATGTAGCTTTTCACATCATTCGGTTTTGTCTATTCCTTCCAAAATGTGTATACACACTCCGCTGTTGCCCGCTTTGGAATTTTAAACATTTGCTTAACAATCTTGATGAAAGTATAAAAAATATTTTATCCCAAATTCTAAATTGTAATCTTTCGGATAACTCTTGGTGCCAAGCTTCTCTTCCTATTAGGTTTGGAGGCTTAGGCATCCGAAAAATTTCCAGTGTTTCCCTACCTGCATTTCTGTCTTCTGTCCATAGTACCGCTAATTTATTTAGTAAAATTATACACAATTCTCTAGGTGATATTTCGATTATGTACATGGCAGAGGCCAGAAATGCATGGAATATGGCCTGCCCGAATGAGGGCTTCCCAAAAAACCTCCTTGGGTCACCACGGTCTATCCTGCCGTCGTAGTGCAGGGCGTCTTTCACGCCACGCCACTCTAAACGATGTCATTCGTCGGGCCCTTGCCACCGTGAACGTGCCGGCTATTTTAGAGCCGAACGGTATCTCGCGTGACGATGGAAAGAGGCCTGACGGTATGACATTGATTCCTTGGAGTCGTGGGAGGCCGCTGGTATGGGACGCCACATGTGCTGACACCCTTGCACCCTCCCACGTCCAACATTCATCACGGGTGGCGGGCGCTGCCGCAAACGCTGCGGAAAACCTCAAGCGGAGGAAATATACTTCTCTTGGAGATAGTTATATATTTCTTCCGTTTGGGGTCGAAACTATGGGTAGTTGGGGTCAAGATGCCTTATTGAAACTACAGGTGACCAAAGAGCTGGCACTTACCTCGAGCAGCGCATCAGCCTTGCAATCCAACGAGGTAACGTTGCCAGCTTTTTGGGGACCCTGCCTGCAGGCAGCGATTTAAATGCGGTATATTATTTATAGATACTCTGTATATAGGTTTGATTTTGTAGTTTAATTTTAATTTAATATTTCATTATAGGTAGAAATAGGACATCTAATAATTTTGATTGTTTACTCTTCTCTAGTTCATTAGAAACGCAACTATTAATTTGTCAGTAACTCAGTAAATCGCTGCCTGCAGGCAGCGATTTAAATGCGGTATATTATTTATAGATACTCTGTATATAGGTTTGATTTTGTAGTTTAATTTTAATTTAATATTTCATTATAGGTAGAAATAGGACATCTAATAATTTTGATTGTTTACTCTTCTCTAGTTCATTAAAAACGCAACTATTAATTTGTCAGTAACATTAAGCTAATATAATAAAGAAATTGATACGCCGACAAAATAATACATGCTTCATGAGACAAATTCAGTTCTCTTTAATAATCTAAAATAAATATCAACTCAAATCCACCATATAATAAACATACTAAAATCTAGTCAAATGTTTATTTTGAACTGTAGTTATAACTATTATGGAAAGGTATTTAGTTAACATTAACTAAAATTGAAATAAATGAGTTGAAAACTAATTAGTTTTCTAGTTAAAAACACCACAAAGCACTCTGCACAGAGTTCCGGTTTAAAGTCAACATTACTCCAAGCATGGTAGGTAGATGTACCCACTATGTAGCGTGTATGAAAACCTTATACGATACTCAAAAGTATTGCAAGACTCGTCTGCTTGAGTTTTGAACTTAGTTTTATTTTGTTAGTAAAACTAGAATAGTTTGAACGTAAATGAATATATATCTTACGACATTATTCAAAAGCACAAATTCAAAAATTACTTAAAATAGTCTGACTGTAATACCAATACTGAAGGTTATTGAGAAGAGCTGGCAATAAACTCAAAAAAACTACTCTATTTTTTTAAATTTCAAAACAAGTGTTATAAATACACATGTTTAATCCCAAACTAAGTAATGCTTACTTTAATGAAACCAGATAACTGTAATACTACTTAAACTACTTGTGACCGCCACGCTAACCTAAAATAGGGTATTGTAGGGTATTACTGTCATCATGAGAAATCAGTTTTTGTATGAAATAGTGTTGTCATCATGTTACGGCATCAATGTAAACCAAAAATGAGGTTATTAACTATTCGTCTATGTTAGAAAATGGTTCATTTAAGATAACTAAGGTAGGTAGCGAAAACAGTTTCAACTTCGCGACAAACAAATAGTCATTTGCACAAAGAAATGTCTGAATTCTTGACATTTATATAAAATACTGGCTTTTTGCAGAGTTCTTCGTTGTCTTGCATTGTAGCATTGTAGTGCACGTTTTAGTGATACAAGAAAACTGAATTACGCGAATATTTCTTCTATTTTGCAAAGCAAATTTTATAGCTAACTAGAAAGTAAAACTAAGTGGTAAATATATGAATTAACAGTCTAAAGGCCCTAGATGGAGATTACTAAAATAATAATTTGACTCAGTATAAGAAAAAATAAAAACAGAGCGCTGCGATTGCTTCTTAGTGAAGCTACGTGTAAATACATTCGTTGAGATTGTATAATTTTTACATATTTACACTAAGCATACAGAAAGCTAAGAGCATATTTTTGGATGTTGAAGTTGTTAGTTGTTTAAAACAGATAACAAAAATACTAATACTTAGCCGTTACTTTGGTTATTCGTGGCGCTGCATCTAAATTTTTCATGATCTAAGAGCTTAGTTTAAGACAATCTAAAAGCAGAACTATTATTATTTTTTGAGTCCATACTTACCTGAAAACAGATAATTCGTTTATGAAAAGTTTTTTTAAATTAAAGTTACATGGTGATATTTGGCATTCCATAAGATGCAATAAATCAATTTTAAATGAAATAATTAAGCGAATTATTTTGCCTATTCTACCAAAAAAATCATTAATTTATATAATCTATGTCGGCTGTTCAATGTTGAATTTCAAATGATACCCTAAAATTATACAAATTATGGTTCGATTGAGTTTCAAACATCCTGTAAAGAACCTTCACACGTGCGGTTTTAATCGCCCTTACGATTATGGCCACCCCTCTCGCCTCTAAACGTGACTTTGGAGTTCTTACGAGCACAGCCTACTTTAGTTCTATTAAAGTGAATAAAGCATACCTAAGCTACGAAACTTATTATATTGCCTTGTTTTATTTTCTTTTGAACACTAAGTCCCACTCTGAAATTGATTGATGTGGCGAGATAGCAATTTTAGTACTCGAGTAATCTAGTAGGAACCCAGAGTTGCGTTTAAGTATATTAATGTTGAACATTTTTGGTCGATGTTTTTAGTCTTTTTATGTCCTATAGTATCCATTAATTTTTTTTTAAGTCATTCTATTTTGTGCAATGTCCTTTCAGTCGATAATACCCAACCAAAATCACGAACCTCAATCAAAAAGTAGTTTAAAGTAACCGTGAATAGATTACATATTTTTTTAAAGAAATGTTTTCAAACTGATTTCAGAGCTCACCTAAGTATAAATGAACAGGCACATTTCCCTATACAAACGGGGTCAGAGAGCTGTCTGTCAGACGTCACGTGGCACTAAATGGGATAAAGCGGATCGCGAATCTCCGAACCCTTCCACGGTTTTTGCATGGATATTAAACGCAATTATTTCTCAAACCTTGAAATAAACGGAAGCAAGATTGTTGAAAGGAAAATGAAATATGTAGGTTTACTTCATACTTATACGTATTATAAAAATACGAGTACTTTTATTGAAACTGACAACTATCTCATCACATATTTTTTATCCAATGAGTTTTTAATTGGATTTATTTCATCATTTTTTGTACACCGGACTGTTACTTTCATTTTTAACCGAGGTGTAGGTATCAGTGGCGAAGGGTCCATACAAGCCGATTCCCATCGGCTTACCTTTTAGAAATCCCAGTCCCACAGATTCTTCATTTCAAAGCCACTTTTATATAAAATACACTGTAATTAAGTATAAAATTATCGGTGTTTTTTGAACGGCTTACCCTCGCCATAATTTCACCCCTCGCCCCTGGTAGGTATTATCCACTGTCACATTTCTAGTTAGCCAGAATTAAAAAGGTACTATCCATTTGCACCTCTCAAGCATAACTTTGAATAGAAAAGAGTGAATATTTAAATGGAACGGTTATTATTTCAGTTGGTGGAACTCGCACAAGAGCCCTAATTAAAAGATAAGGTCGCAGGAATAGACGGGCCATTTAAAAAGTCGTAACTTGCAATTAGGTGGATACTGTAGTGTGCATTAGCATTAATTGTGGCGCTTGTGTGCTCGTATTACCTATTTACAAATTCTGAATATGAACATTATCCTATTTTATACATTTAGTCGAAGGTTAATTTTTAACGTTGTTTTTGGGAGTAAAAAATATAAAAATGTTAAAGTTTTTCGTGAGGCAAAATATTGTGGTGAATTGTTTATTGTAAATAAACTACATATTTTAGTAAACCCTCGAGTTTCGATGCGTCCAATACATTGTACTTAGTGTCGAGGGTCTGATAATAGAGCCAGGAGATCGAGAGTAGGTACATTCAGTGGCTAAAGAGTTTCAGCTTTTTTAAACAACATATTTTTGAAATTATTTAAAGAGAACTACTTCTCTCTGGTTCCATTATTTTCCCCTTAACTTCTACGAGTATTAGTGAAACTATAACACATTTAATCTTATTACACCAGGTTTAAATAATATCCATCACTTACGACATTTGACAGTAAGAGCCCGTAATCTTAAAATCTTTTACAAGACTTGCTTTAAACCATTTCACGTAATAAAAGACAATCGTAAACCTTATCTACAGATGCTCAAATACAAATATATTGCTATATCACCACAATAGCGTCGAATCACTACTATATATATTAAACATAAAAGCGAGCGATAAAACGACGTAGCAATTGCTTCCTATATTTATTACTAACATACATTACCATCTATTATATGTATATGGTATTAGTGTCTTTCAGTTTTTGCTCAATGTAATAAGAAATGAATTGGGAATAGTTTGTATTTTTAAGAGAAGAGATTTTTAACCCTCGACGCAAAAACGATTATAAGTTTGAGATCTGTTTTTTTTTTTTTGTTTAAAAGGTGACTTAATCGAGAGTGTTCTTAGCTATGTTTGAAGAAAATCCGCTCATCATCATCATATCAGCCGAAAGACGTCTATTCGTATTTTAGGCTCTGATTAAGGCATTTACGAACGAAGTTACAATTGGCTCTACCACCAGTTCGGAATTCAGAGTCTGGAAAAAAACTCTTCAAGGTATTTTTTTAAATATTCACTATAAGTATATGCTTAGAGGTAATTCAAAACACATTCTATTTTGATATTGGATCCATTTTCCATGTTTCATGTTTTCCAATCGTATCGTTTCCAATTTTATGTTAACGTGTTTCAAGCTCATTATTTTACCATAAAAATCTAGTTTTATACCAAAACATCAAAAGGGTAAATAGTTTCAATAGATTGAATCATATGACTAAGTACCTACCTATAGGTTATTTTAGAGTATAATATGAAAATTTCACAAACCCATTCGATTTTTCATAATGATGTACATTAACCACGGTATTCAGCTATAATAAACAATAAAAATAATTGAATAACGTAATGCTTTTTCTTCTTAATTTACACTAAAACGTAGCATCTAACAGTTCAACTGCTATGTAACAATTTTACATCAACTCTTATGTACAATTTAATCACGTATGAACCGACAAACAATTCCAGCGAAACCTTATTACTATTGTAGTCAAATGTCAAGTAAACCCACGTATTTTCTTTTGAGTTAAAATGTAAATACATGGTTTGGATTGTAACGTGTTGACACCCACAATGAGTTCATGTGTGGGTAGTGGTCAAGCTAGAGAATATTATATAACTGTATTTAATTTTTAATATTATAATCAACTTACGTTTTTTGCTACAATTTCTTATGCTTTTTAGAACTACTGATTTTTTTATCGGTTTGGGCTGTATTAATAATCTTTGATCTATATTTTCTTCTGCAAATATTTTTGGGTGACTGAAAATTTGCATTTGATTGATATCAAATTCCTAATAACTACATTATAATTAGTAAAGGCCAAATACTAAAACGCTACTTAAAATTTAGGAGCGTTAAATATTTGAGAAACCCCAATCCCATACAATCAAACTATACGACATATGCACAACTAAGTGTGAGTACAATTTCAGTATTTGGCCATTAATAACTATAATCTAGGAATTTGATATCAATCAAGTGGTAGTTTTCAGTCACTTTCAACACCCAAAAACGTTTGTGGTCACAAGTGTTTTATTGTATTATTATTAAATTATTAATCATTGATGGAATTGATATTATTTTTTATTTTTAAAAAGGCAAATTAAAACGTTATATACAATTTAACCTCCACGTTACATCCTTGAGCACACATGAATTTTGGCTGCAATATCAAGGTAAAGACTAAGTTCGAACTTCTGTATGCATACACTGGGAAGTAGACGATATCTCAAACAATACCTCAACTAGTTTAGCAGAATTAGTAACGCGTTGGGAAAGTTTAGCCAGCATTACGATCAGTAATCTTATTTTAGCAATCAAGCGCTTTTGTGCTACTTTAGAGGTATAATTTATTTTTTTGGCCACCATAGAGAGGGTAAGTATTCTTTTGTCATTTGAGAAAGTTATTCAATATGCTTATAATAATTTATTTTCGAATATCCTGTTCGGTTTTCCTGGTAAAAAGTCTATGTGTCATTCCAGGGTATAATAATTTTAGAGGTATTTACCTCTAAAATATAATATAATTATCGTAGATGTAAATACCTCTAAAATATAATATAAGATTACTTAATACACAAATATTTTGGACTATTTTTTTCTAATGACATTCTAAGCAAATCGTGAGAAACTGTCAGCATGCGACTCTACAATTCTTTAGAGAATGTTTCAATTACAAGTACAACATCTAAGCTACTTGATACGCGCAAATGGTTGTTAGTAAGTTGTCTAGATTATTTATGCTAATGATGGACTTACAGATAAACAGAGCAAAGAATTATATTTTAGACTATATTATTTGCAGGTCGCTTTATCTTGATGATTTTTATAACATTAATTTAAATGGAATTTTTTCCGGGTATTTTTGTTAGTGGAATAATTTTATGTCGTTATGTCTACAACTTAACAAATGTTTTTCTTAAAATTAAATAAAAGAAAGAAGAATGAAAGAAAATTATTTTGGTCTCACAAAAACATAAGCATAAAAGAACAGATAGGTACATTTAAACAAAAAAAAAATATCTCTCTAATCTCGCGGCTCTATAAAACTACCACTTAAAAAAGATAAGCCGAGACATTTATAAGCATTTATTACGGCGAGTGAGTACCACAATAATTATATTTTAAGTCGAAATAATTGTTTTACTTTGTCGACATATTATAATATCTCTATTTAGCATTTTTGCAGAGTTATCGCTGTACTTATTTTTACCTCGTTTCGTTTAGTTTTTGCAGAATTTAGTATTTTCCGAGACGGAAATATTTAATCTGTACGAGCTTGCATAGTCAGCGCAACTGCGTGCGCGCCATTATAGGTACACGCTTATTACAAATTTTAGACACTCGTCGGTAACGGTTGAGTTTTACTTTACAGTAAGTTCACAAGTTATTATACACACAAACTGGTACATAACCTGAAGATATTTTTCAAAAACCGGTACAAAATAATGTGATAATAATATCATCTAATAAACCTAATTATAACGGTTATTTAATTATAGCATTCACAGAATAACAGAACGTGCGCCTATCGTCATAGCCGAAACAATAAAACCGTGGGATTACGTATGCGGCTTATATACATGTGGCTGGATGACAATTATGGGACCGGATTAAACCCAGACACACCCACATAACTTACATGATACCTGGGTAGTTATGTCACTAACTGCTAACTGGCTTTTGACCACAAAGCACAAAGATAAGCACGCAAAAAGAGCCGGATTTTACAAGTCTTGCTTTAAATCACCTAACGTAATAAGTCGGATAAAGCGTAGATACATAATGAGGAATAGTTCAAAATTAAAAAAAAAACAAATTTAACTCTAAGTAATATCAGTACAGTATAAAATTTGACCAAAGTAATAGTTGAAGTCGTTCTTGTAAACCAAGAATATAAATCTGACTACAACTAAAGTCATCATACAATAACTAAAATTAAAATCAGAAACCCCCGAATCTCATGAGAAAATTGGTGATAATTTTCAAACGGCTGAGTGGATTTTCTTGAAACATAGCTAAAAACACTCTTGACTAAGACAATTTTCAAACAAACAAAAAACTAACGTAATTGGTCAATCCATTCAGGAGCTTTGAAGCCGCAGATAAACACTACAAACTTATCACCCCTCTTTTTGGTCGGGGGTTAAAAAGAAGTCCTAAGATTCTGTAATGTACAGTAATAAAATAAATAGGAAAACTTTTCATTTGTTCGCCCTGAAATCCTTCAGCTTGAAAACTTATAAATATGATGTATATTTCTAATACTCGTACTTTAGAAAGTTGTATAACCTAAAGTACTAATAAAACTCTGCCTTTAGTTTATACGTATTATTGCTTACTTTTACATATTTATTTTATTTATGTAAGTTTTTAAAGTAGTAACGGTTAGGCTGGATAAGTTTAAATTACTTTATTATAAAGCTCTTATTGGTGAATACAACTCTCGAGAAAATATATAATAAACTTTTCGCATTTTGACTTGATATATAAATGAAAACATAAACAATTATCATTGGATGAAAATCTTTTACCTCGAAAATATGCTGTAACAAAATGATAATTAGCAAATTTAAAAAAAAACATTATTTATTGGACTGTTTCAATTCCAAACATCTTCCATTGTAGTAACTGTTAACAATGACACAGGTTAAATGGACTATTATCAGTAACTGCAGAGCACGCCAATTACCAACTGTCTGTATTTTAGTTCCAATTTCCGGTAACCATTTAGTTTTCCTTTTTTTAATTCGATACTGTGACTCGTTGTAGTTACTTATATTTATAACCTAATTGAAATAAACCTGTTTCTCTTGAAATTAAGTTATTTTATATGTCTTGAATCAATTTTCTTTTCTTTTTATCATTTCTCAAAATAATTATCAAAAAAAGAAAGAAAATTTAAGAAAAACAAGATCAAATTTTGTTACGAATAGATATTATAAAATACAGATCTATCACTCGAAAAACTCATTTTTCACAGTCAAACTGAGTGAAAATCTTTAAGGGTTTCTATCATCAAAGTAGGGAATAGGAAGCTTGGAAAATCCTTTGGGAGGCAATAGGTCTAAAGTAGAGGTAAGGAAATGTTATCCCTTACCATCACTACAAAGTAGAATTTACACTTTATAGCCTCCTAGTTTTAGATACGTAATGGGGAAATTAGCAATAAAAAAAATCTGAGTCATAGAACTTAAGTAATTAAAGATAATATTTGCTACCTTCTCATGAAACTATAAAAAAAATATAACCTAGCAGTGGCGAGGGGTGAAATTATGGCGAGGGTAAGCCGTACAAAAAACACCGATAATTTTATACTTAATTCCAGTGTATTTTATATAAAAGTGGCTTTGAAGTGATAAGTCTGTGGGACTGGGATTTCTAAAAGGTAAGCCGATGGGAATCGGCTTGTATGTACCCTTCGCCACTGATACCTAGTATAACCAACATTAAAAAAATAACATGAAAAATATATGATTATTAAAATTACATGTTTTGCTCTTCTTTGTTCTTACGCCAGGGCACAATATATTAAATCATTTTACGCATATATTTTTCAGACTGATATCGATATTATGTTATATTGTCACGTTGATGTATACATAACGGTAATCTCTCGTCCATATTAGCCTCGCGAAGTTGCGATGTGTGCTGTCAATTCATTTTTGCAGACACATACAAAATTTTAACGAACACATTTTTTATATTATTTATTTTGTGTTAAAAATCTGTATAGGTATATAACAACATTATATTTACCATTATTAAATTGTTTACAAGTATTTTATGTTTTAGCGCTTGTCAATGTATTTAACAATGAGAATAGTCGTTATTTGATAACATTTTTGGCTTCAAAATTATTAAAATATTTGGACAATCAAATATTCCCTTAGCTTAAAGAGACGTACTTTCCTAAAATCAGATAGGTATGTAAATTTCGTTTCCTTTGACTATATTCAATTTAAATCCAACAAGTACCCTTACTAATACAAACCTTTCTATTTTTACTTCAACATTGAAAATCACTCGAGTGACAACAAAAAAAAAGAGATACAACCTTTTCCATTGTAAAAAATAAATAAAAAAGGTTCTTAATAATTTTAATTTTGTAAATAATTTTAATAAATGAAGCATACGTACTATTTTTAATTATACCGTTTATCACAATTGAAGATTTGACACAATTAAAATATAAAAAACATAATTTAATAGTAGTTTATGATACTGTTGCATAAACAAACAATAATCATATACCCAATCAAATCCGTGTTGCCTACTCCCAAAAATTCTTACCTCTAAAGTTCAAGTAAAAAATTCGTCACTATTACATGTAACCACAGAGACAAAGTAAATTTGCATCTAAAATTGAATTGATACTGATTGATTATACTATTGATAGGTCCAAAGTGTACTTTAATAGAAAAAAAGTTATTTTATAGCATTATCTTGGGAACAAAACTGTACTATAATGAATCATTATACACGGGTGTGCATAAAGTGGGTCATTAAAGTACTGTTTCTGATTTCATAATCAGCACATTACGATATGAGAGTAGATAAAATATAAAAAAACATAATTAAAAAAAATTACTTGTATAAAATAACGTGGTTAGATTGGATAATCTCATTAACCTACTATCTACTAATATTATAATAATAATGTGAAAGTTAGTGAGTAAGTTTGTTACTTCTTCACGCTTAAACGGCTAAACCAATTTTGATGAAATTTGGTATGGAGGTAGCTGACACCCCGAATTAACACATAGGCTACGTTTTATCCCTCAAAAACGCGGGTGAAATCGCAGGGCGGAAGCTAGTAAGAAAGTATAGGTAAATTAACAAAATCCCTTCAAATATTTGGACCAACGAAAGTAGGCATAATAAGTTATTTTTCACGGTTATTTCATGTCGAATAATTATAAAGGCCAAACCGTGAAGTTCAGAGGAGGATTAAAACAAACACAGCAAAATTAAATGTGTTTCAGAAAGTTTTGCCACTTACCCGGAAGGCTGGGGCTAATATTCTTTATCTTAGCTATTTTGTTTGCTCGTTTTAATCTTATTTCCAAAAGGGATTCCGAGAAAATACCAAAAGGCACGTCGCTTTTTTTCATAAATTGCAGTATTAACCGAGTTTTGGAATATTTTTTATGAGATTAGAAAACTGAGTGACATTTTCTTTTATGGGCATTATGCCAAATTGTATCTGTTTATCAAAGATTAGATCCATAAAAGAACCTTTTTACTTACCGCCTCTTGCAACAGGTTATGGGAGAAAACAATGATGAAAATTTATCTATAGTCGATCGCTATATTTTTTTGCCAGAACAATGCAGGTTATAGACCCGTTTCAATATCAAATCCTACAGATCAATAACATATGGTCTAAATTACAATTTTTAACTGAGAAGTTCTTTCAGAAATTAAATAAAATATAGACGTAACAAGCTTTATTAACAAAGTAACCCTATAAACGAGTGCAAAATCTGATAGTCTTACGACGAAGATGGAGTGTCGCTCATTAGTTAATGGCGTGCGATCAATCTTAATCAATTAATCATTCCACTTAACTCTGTATACACAACACCTAGTTATTATATTAGCGCTATTTGCCCTGTGGTTTTATAGCGTTTTCTAGGTGTCCTAACTTCCCATGGGATAAAGAGATGTTTTATTCTAGGGTGTGATTTATCTGAGTTTTTGAGTAACAAACACCATCAAAGTAGTATGTACCTTTACTTCCTATGATTGAATAAACAAAACGCTAACTAACAATTTACTACAATATATATGATTATGTACAATTTTATTGTTTCTTTATAATACTTCTGGAGAAATATGCAATACAATTTTATAAATTTTGTTTTTTTTTAAAACCTGTATGAATCGTACTCACTACCAGCGCTAAGAAAACCGACGCCACTGTCTATAAGCTATCATCGCTACAAAAATTAAATTAACTGTTACTTTCGGAGTATAATTAAATTCAACTTCCTCTTTTTTCAGTGTTCTCTTTACAAATTTATTACATTATTTCAAACATTACCTCAATATTTTAAATAACATGGTCCCTGGAAAAATTAGATTTCGTTGTCAATTAAAGAAAAGAATATCTTTTAAGGTAACTGCTATTACAACTTCGTAACGACTTCAGAAGAAGAGACTGTTAGAGTTATGTGCGTATTTAGAGTTCAACAATAATATAAAAAGGTTTATTGAATGCTTGTTTCAAAACAGTTATATTGAAATGTCTGTGTATTCTATTTTATCTTATTTATAACAAAATTAAAATTTCTAAACATTCTTGAATGTGAGTACCAGTACTCTACTCGAGAGCAACACCTATTAGTTACATAGTTCACACACCGATGGATAGATGGCGCCATAATAATCTGCATCGCACTGGCGATTTTTTTTCGAATATTGACTAACGTACAAGATTCAACAATTATTGTAGAAATTGGCTGCCCATACACGATGATTCAGCTTGGCGGAAGATCTTTTCTTTTAAATTGAGGAATCATCCACATTCTTCCACATTAATTAATTAATTAGCTAAAATTTGTATAATATACACCACATATCCATTGTGATAAAGGCAATATTAATGTAATGATCGGAAACTGTCAATAGTCATCATAGTTTTATTTATAGAACATATTTAACTGATTTAGTCAATAGTCACAGACTCCTTATTGAAAGGTTGGTGAATTACCCCCGTACTATATCAACCTTAGCCGTCGTTATTAAGGGGGAGAAGATAATATATGATCTGTTAATGACGAAGACACCTATATAGCTGACGCTGCTATATTTTTAAAGACGGTAATTTTTAAAACTGGCAAAAAGGGAATTTTCATATATTCAGCAGAATGTCGCGCACATTACTTGTTAATTTATGCTGAACGTAAAATATGAGGGGTTTCATACATCAGTGCGTGTGTAAACAAAGATAGTGCTTTTTTGTTTTGTTTTGGATTGTGGGCTATATTGTACCTATACATTTTTATAGAAAACCTTGAAACTGAGTAAATTTTCTCAAAACGACTTTCATTTTTGTTTTACAATAAGGTTTAAAATAAATATCAACTGCCAAATTTGCGAAAACTACGTCCTCACTAAGAACGTTGATGGAAGGCTGTCTCGCTCGATGCGCGCTACTGGGCTACTGGTCACTACTCTCATTCAAAAACTTTACTTATTGCATTCATCATTATTCTGTGTGTACACATACCAATTTTAAATTAAAAGTATTTTTGTAGGTGCGAGGGAGAAAAACGTGGAATAACGTATCAGAACAATTGTGCTCTACTAATTTTACATCCTCACGCACCACGTATGTAAGTATACAATGTACCTCTGGAACTGTCTTAGTTAAACCGAAAGCCTGTACTAGCTGATCTCTGGTTTGCGTCGTACTTACCACATTCCCTATAGAATAACTAATAACAGTTGCTTTAAGGAAATTTGGCTCAAGGACCAAGTACATATTCATCGCAAGTTATACTCAAAAGTTCAATTCAAAGTTACCCAAGAACGCTAGGTTGGAGATGCACTGTTATTTTATTCATTTTAAATTTTAGAAAATCACATAGAGCACCTAAAGACCCTTAGTTTAAGGTAAAAGTGTCCTGTGTTGCCTTAATAAAGAAAATGTTATTAATTTGGTACAAGGCGTTAATTAAAGCACATGGGAATAGTTCGAATTACAACGGAAAGCCTGGCCTTGTTTTTCACATTAATTTTAGTAAAACTTCTATGTTTAACAAGAGTATGTAACAACTGATAAACAATATTTAAATAGCATATTCCTTACCTTCGGGGATAATATAGCTTCTTAATTAGTGAAAGATTTTTTTTTATTACGACTGGTAAATCCAGAGATTAGCGCGTTAAAACAGACAAACTCTTCAGCTTTATTATTAGTATAGATATAGAATAATTTATATATATTATTAGTATTTGAAGTACCTAATCGGCCAAATATGCTACTGAGGAATTAGCCCTAACACCTTTCCATATAATATTAATATCTATACTAATAATAAAAATAAAGCTGAAGAGTTTGTTTGTTTGAACGCGCTAATCTCCGGAGTTACTGGTCCGATTCGAAAAATTATTTCACTAATTGGAAGCTACATTATCCCCGAAGGTTATAGGCTACTTTTTATCCCGGCCACGCGAGTGAAACCGCAGGGAACAGCTAGTTAAATATATTCATATGATGCAATAATTATTGAGTATAATCACTACCTAGATGACTGTTAAGTAAAGGCATAGTTTTTTCTAGGCTTTCCGGCCTGTATCATTGACATTCCACGTCCTACATTCTATTATTAATATTAATTCTAGTGTATGAATTATAACCGTAATAAAAATAAATTTCCCAGTGCCGCTGCTGGCCAGCAAGAAGCTCTGAAGTGCTATACTATGCTACCCTTGATAATGGGTAATTTTTTGCGGAATTCGGCGATACGTTGAGTGAGACTATGGGAGGACTTGATGCTCTGCAGCATTTGTTTAAAGAGGTAAATAAGTGCATGTTAATACATTTTACATAATTATATTCTTACATATATACGTAAATAAATGCTAGTGATACTGTGAAAATACAAGAAATATAAAAATATTTACATTGAAGTCAATGTTATTTGATTGATAACATTGAACCATACCAAAAATAATACAAAACTGTGAATTACAAGCTGTATTTCCTTAAATGGTTTGTAATGGACGTATTGACTAAATGCCATATCACAAAGGCTGACAGAATATAAGCGAGGTACGGCCATTTCCGTTTTTAGAGATATTACGAAAATACTATAATGGTCTATCGACATTTCGTGATTGTGAGATGGAATAATATTACCTGCATACGTAAATACAGTATTGTCATCTACAGTGGTGTACGAGGTGGAAGTAATTTTATTTGTATTTTGGGACCAATTATTTTATCAAATCAATAAAAAATTACAAAAGAACACGTGACGTCACGTGAAATTTTAACGCACTGTATCTTCGTTATTTCTTGTTTTCAGAAAAATATGTGTCCTATATTTTTTGATAATCTAACTGACAGACTAATTAAATTTTTTTAGTCATCACCATAGGGCTGAAATAAATATTGTAATTGAACTGACTTGACTGACTTCTCCGAAAAAATATTATATGATAGGTAGATCATCGTTTTAAAAATTGAATCAATAGGATTACACAAAACCTGACATGACGTAATATTCGGCTATTCTAATAGTAAAAAAATCAAAAAAATACTTGTAGGTACTATCGTGATTTATGAAAATTCAATCCCTAAGGTGGTAAAATAGGGGATCGAGGGTAAAACTGCTAGTATTAATAATAGATGCAAAAAAAATGGCGTCATGTCAGTTCAAAAACCAATTAACACAAAATACGTAATTAAAAGCGTTTTGACCTTCAGGGAACTCATCAATAACCCAGTTTTAATATAGCAAGACAAAGGATTGCCGCCATTATTCCGTGCTAACGTATTGGGCAGGACCTCACTCACGTAAATAAATTGATTTTGTCATTACGTGTATTGGAAAAATACGTATCCGACCAATCGCGGTCATGCTTGGACGCATTCCGATTTTTTTGAGCTTGGATCTTTAGAATATATTCTGAATTTTAAAAAAAGGACATAATGTTCATGATTTCTTTTGTTATTAATCAGTAAATATACTACCATTCTTGTCGCAAAACACATCTTGACAACTTACGACCTATAACTGAGCTGCAATTAGTTGAATTTCGCGCTCCAACCAAAGGCATCACCTTAAGATTCATCATTGTGCCACAAATGCAGGTTACCGAAACACATCAACAGGTGCTTGAAGTTTTCCTTCTTTGAAAACTCAAGCTCATTAAAAGTAAAGTAGAATTAATGCTTATAAAAGTGAAAGTGTACTTTTTTTTACGCTATAGAAAAGGCATACTTACAGATAAGTTATGGACCGGAGAGTAGGTAATAAGCCATGGTCCCGTATCATTAACGGAAGATCGACACTATAAAAATGCACAATACATTATGTAGTTGCATAAACTATCACCTTACATCAGTATGCACGAGCGGAAATCTGCCATTACATATATCAAAGATCAATCTACTAGATAGGTCATAGCTTGTATGCTAAACCTCGATACGTAACACGTCACCCGCCCTCCACCCTGATTAATGTCCGCCGCCACAAGATATGCATCAAATCAATTACAGTTCAGTTAATTGTTGGCACGTTGTTGAATTAATGAACGGGATAAATAATTTGTTTTCTTCATGTCCCTGTTCAGTGAAGACTTTATTGAGAGCTATAAGTCAATTGGCTTGCTTTATGAAAGATTTGAGCGTTTTTATGTTATTATGTTCATTTTAAAATTAATTTATGACCGATTTTTTTTTAAATACTTTTACAAAATGTCGGTGAAGTGTTGTAATAAATTAAACACTGTAATTATAATCAATAACTTTTTAAATCTACAATTACACGGAGCGTGATTTCTACCATTCATGGTAAGAACCATAGACAAACCATTATAGAGTAGAGCGCATTGGGAAGCGTTCATAACTTATGCAACATTAGGTTTAAAAATACCTATGTGTGGTTTCCAATTACTCGATAACAAATAAAATATATGTGAAGAAGAAATTTCAAGTCCAATTTTTCCCCCGATCGTTGAAACCTAATTAAATGGCTAAAGTTGTCAGAAATGGCTGAAACGTGACTTTCTTTAAAAAATTATATCAAGTACCTAATTTAAAGTAAAAGCTCTTTGTTACTATCGTTGTAATTTTATAAAATGTAAACAGCTTGAAAGTATAACAAGGTAGTTTTAGCATAGGTCATTTTCTTCTATAGCTTATGAAACTTTTTGTAGGTATTTTAATTTTTATGTGTACCTAACCACGATCTAAATTTAAATATATAAAAGGAAAACGTAACTGACTGATATGTCAACATACAGCTCAAAGCACAGGACGGATATGACTAAAATTTACAGATAGCTGGAAATTCACCCCTAAGGGGTGAAACCGCGGTACGGAAATGTAGTTTTTATAATAAATCTTTATGTAGCTATTGTTAGTTATAAGATAGTTGCATGAGATTTGTAAAAAATATGTTAAACTACAGAATATGAATGACGAGGAATAGTTTTAAAAAATAGAATTTTTCATTAGTAACGTCAGAAATAAATTGCGAATATGAAATATAAAATTCATTCTTGCTTTTCAAAAGTAAGAATGAATTTCTCATATTTGTTCCATCTAAATAATTTGAATATATGAACATACATTCTGAGATCTCATAATGAAAGGAATAGTTTTCTTACTTTTAATAATAAAGGCTTAGTTGTTTTTAAATTACATAAAACCGTATTTTTTACTAAAAATGGGTCTCGCCTGTCTCGCTTATCCCCGTCTGTTTAGTAAGGGACGACGACATTCTCGGAGAGCATCCTCTTAAATGCAACTACTATATTATTGGCATCCGGAGAGCTCGTAAACGTCTCTCAAAGTTGACCTCCCATTGCCTATTCAGTGACGTACTGAAGGGAAACATTGATTAATATGCTGCCGGTAACTGGCGGATATTAGTAGTCAGCTGTGGCACCTAGAAACGAGTTGTGACCATAAACACAGTTAGGTAAATTTAATTTACAAACTGAGGGTAAAATTTACTCAAATAAATAAGCTACCTAACTAATCCTAGTAGGATTTGGGTACTGAGCATTTTTAGGACTTTTATGTATTCAAATGAAGAGCTCTATTAAGTGTAGAATCATAATAAATGTGAGAATAGGGAGGGATAAATAAATAAACGACATATATCAACTTTTTATTTAGCAAATAAGATGTCGGGGTAAATATTAAAAGTGAAAGAATTGGACGTTGTATTTGAATAATAAGCACAAGTTTACAGATTGTAAGTTCGTCGGCCTAAATATCCCTTACCAAAATCATCCTGTATAAGTTTAGATCGATTTATTCGAGCAGATTCAACCAAAAATAAACAATACAAACCTGTCATATCTCTACCCGCAATAAAATTAAACAATTTAAAATACTCAACTGACATTTAGCGGAGTAAGCGAATTGGGTTAAATTACGTACCTATATCAAGGTATATGGGCGTTTCACAAGGCTCTGGGACGCTTACTGATTAAATTTGCATTGGGTCCCGTTTGTATTTTAAAGCTGGGAGCAGCTCGTATCCGCCCGGTTATCCCGGCACCTGTGTACCCGACCTGGTACACACTGAATGTAGCCCGGTACGGATGTGTATCGCACTATAGGTACACTTGAACAAAATGGAAACGTTAAATTAGGATTGCTAGATTATTATCTACCTACTACTTGAGAGGCAACGGCTGAGTAGTTTTTGAAATTACTATAATTTAATTTTGGGGGATTACTAATTTAAGGTTTATTTTCAACTAACACGATTTAGGCTTT
Organism: Tethea ocularis; assembly: GCA_963555595.1. Classification (NCBI taxonomy): domain Eukaryota; kingdom Metazoa; phylum Arthropoda; class Insecta; order Lepidoptera; family Drepanidae; genus Tethea; species Tethea ocularis. The sequence continues at coordinate 6,831,509 of OY741971.1, read as the reverse complement.
TTTCACGTTTTACTTATTTAAATTTAAAAACGTATATTTTATTGCACAAATATCATAAAAAGAATGTCTCGAAACGAAAAATATTGGTAACTAAAAATATTTTTTAAATCGAGTCCTGAATCAGATTCAACCAATGCTATTGGAGCGTGTTACAGTTAATTAAAAAATAAATTGCGTCCTCCACAAACGAGTTACTATTTACTTATTGACTGACGTATTATTGTTACAAGTAAATATGAAAAATATACTAACAACTACCAGAGACTTTAACCACTAGTTTTTTATACTTATATCAAAAAGTATTTTAACAAAAACATGACAATTTTCCAAAAATCACCGGTGTGTTCCAAGAGTTGTACTTACCGTGGTAAGATTGCGGTCAAAAACAGGCCCACCCATTACAAAAAAATAATGCAACGATGAAAAGTCGATAAAATATATTTTGTATGACGTTACCAGGCTTTCTAAACTTCGAAAAAAATAATATCAAAAGAAAATAAATGGTACTAAAAGGTGTTTCTGACAAATGATATTTCTGCAAGTGATGTCTTTACCAAGTAACAAAATTGTGTTCACGAAAATATTTGCCACTGGAAAATTATAAGAACCATTTCTGTAATTTTAGAGATGGTTCCGTATTCAAAGTTATTGTTGTTATCGGTGAGTACTTTCAATCCTGTGGTATTGTCTACGTAAGAGAGTAAAAACCATCTGCGGACGACTTTTAGCCCTTAGCCCAGTTTGTCAACTTAGAACAAAATTTCCTGGTTTAAGCTCTGGCTTCGTAATTTATTAGGCGTTCACCAATACGTAAATATGCACCTATCACCTATCATTATAAAGTCTGTATGTCCAATAATATAGTGTTATATATATTGATTTACGTTTCTCATTCACAATTCGTGAATTTATATCATTCTTTAAGTTTTTACAAAACGTAATGAATAGCACAATTAATAATATACCACGTACAAAATAATAATAACTTTGGAATTGGTAGTATCACCGTACCAATTGTTAGTAGCGACACGGCACGTATTTACCGTTCTACAAAATATTTTTTAGAAACTTTTATTTTCGTATAATTTCCATTTTTATGACACATGTGAAATTACAAGTAATATTTTGATATTTTATATATGATTGTACCTATTTGTATAGTGAAAATCATTTTTATATTAGATTGACCAGCAAAGAAAGGTCAAGTATAAAGCTATTTTCTAATTAAACGTTAATGGATTAATGGGTATGTAACATGAACATTTATCATTTCGAAGAAGTCAGTCGTAGGCTTTCAAGAAACCATGAACGTACGTCAATCAGACATCCATTCATAATAACAAAAGTACATGAATCAACCACAATCACAAACCCTTGGGGTACAACAAAAGAGCATCACAACAAAACGAATCTAACAAAAACCTAGTCTCATACTACTATAGTATGCTTTTTTTGTGTTTGTCTTTAAATATCATTGTATAAAGCGGCAAATTTTAAACGAACACACAACGTAAGCCGCTGCATCAGTGAGGCATTAAATACCGAGAGAAATACTGAAGCTCGGGACTCTAGGAACACGCATGCCCCACTCTGCTAATCTCTTGCAAAATAGCTCTCAAATACGAAAGCAATACGGCGCAGTTTTTAAGCGTGCACGCTGCTATTTTAAAACAAAAGTAAGAATAAGGAATTAATTCTCAACTAAGTGCCCCAAATATATATTTGTATTTGTAATATAATATTTGCATTTGAATGTTTCTTTTTCATTGAATTTTTCGCCTTTATTTTGACTTAGGTATAGAGTTTGTGAAGTTAGGGCTCGTAGAGTTAGAAGCTTGGCTCTACAAGAGATCTGATAACTTTTTGACAGTGCGAGCTATATGATTTCCCCTTGGCAACATTTTCATTTTTGTTTTTTTTTTATATAGTAAATTGTTCGTATAATATAAGTAAATTAATGTAGTAATATTCTGAAACCTGACGAAAGCCCTTTTATATTCCATCCCCTAGTTTAAAGGGTTGGGGGCTGAAAGTTCCAAGATTTAGAGATTTTTTGTTGTTTATGTTCTACTACTACTATATTCTTTCATATACTACCAGCTTATTTCAGTTTTCTAGGACTTTAGGACGTACTTAGGAATTTTGATGATCGGTGAGACGTGTCAAGTCGTGTGTGATATAATATGCCAGAATAAATATAGCTAGGTAGGGAGTCCTTTGTCTGCCAAAAGTATCACAGCGGCCGCGTGCGTTATAATAAACCGTGATTTTCCAGCTGAAGTGGTAAGTACTATGCAAATTCCTAAACGATGTTCGTCCTTGGAAATCAGAATTTCGGCGCACAGTTAGCTTAAAATCACTCCATCGTATTATTTCAGAGATATTACGAGCTTTTATTTTACTTGCCATGTATAGTATGTTTAAGTTGAATTTTAAAGTCAATTTTGACTCCATTGCCAGTGTTCAATTGATCTGAAGTTAGGTACACATATGTGAGACAGTACAATAATCAGTAATTGAGCTTGTCTGATGATGTAGCTGAAAAAAAAGCTTGTCCTTAGCTTTTACTTTCAATTTAAACTTATTCTTTACAGGCTAGTTGGCGCAGTTGGTTAAGACATCACCTATCGCGCCGACCGTCATCGGTTCGATTCCCATCCAGGACAAATATTTGTGTGCATAAACTATTTGTCCTGAGTCTGGGTGTAATTATCTATATAGATATGTATTTACAACAAAAAAAAGTTGTATATAATATATAGTAGGTATATCAGTTATTTATCTGGTTTCCATAGTACATACAAGTTCTGCTTAGTTTTGGGATCAGATAACCGTGTGTGAAGAATTTCCCAAGACATTTATTTATTTAATACAGACACACATAAACAAGTAACAGTTTTATATCGTGCTCCTAATATTATTTACTTTGCACAGTCAAGGTTATTCAAAAGTTACTGATAATCTCCAAGAATTTGTGAGATTTAAATCAACATGAAACCGCAGGCAACAGTTTCGGATATTAGGTATACAATTTTCCTTTTTATTTAGTACAGGTAGGCTTGTTATAACTTTTATGAAGATCGAAACAAACTGGGGTAATATACCAAGAAACATTATCATTTTTGAATTAAATTTGAATTTGTTTATCAAAGATTTATCAGGTTGTTGCTATCTCATCATTTGGTTACAAGTAACTATCAGGTAACAGTACCGCAATTCGGGACTAAGAGACTCAAGGCCCCAAAAGCATTTGAGTCCTCTTGTGACAAATCTTAAATTAAACTTGATATTATTAACCTCAGTGTGGTCAAGCCCCAAACCAAAATTTTGATTCAACTACTGGGTAAGTATTAGCACAGTTTAACTATTCCCTACTAGTTGGAAATCGCATTTGATATCGGACAATGCCACAACCTAATATAGGTATATTCATTTATATTTATAGCTGAAGAGTTTCTTTGTTTGTTTGAAAGAGCTAATCTCCGGAGTTACTGGTCCGATTTAAAAAAATCTTTCACTTATAGAAAGCTACAGTATCCCCGAAGGTACTATTTATCCCGGGAACGCGAGTGAAACCTCGAGGAACATGATATTATCATTATTTACTATAGGTATATCATAGGTACACTCCGTGCAAAGTTATATTCTTTTTTGACGAAGATTTTTAAAACACTCTCGCGTCGTCCCCGAACGCTCAAGCCAGCAAACTAATGGTGTTTGCAGGCAGCGGTCCGTGACGCCCGCTTCCCCGCAAGAGACTTCGCCTTTGCTCTGCGCAAGTACATTCGATACCGCACTGGTAGGGAATATTTAAACTGTGGTATTAGTATTAATTAATATTACAAATTTAAATTTATAGACAAAGCAAAGCCTTTATCAGCGGATGTTACGGCATTAAAAATTCAAACTGCGGACCATCCCGTCACCTATAGTCGCTTGCAACATTATGGGCCTATGCCCAGAGAGGTCCGTATAAGCAATCTGTACACACAACAGCTAAATAAAGTCAAAACCGATAATAGTTATTGCCACGACCACATTCTAATTTGCACCTTCTAGTCGTCTTTCAATAACACATGGATTCAAAATGCACAAACCGAGACCAAGTTTAAGTTTAGAACCTATTTATGAACCCAGACTGCAACGGCTCGGTAATTAGGACCTGTCAAATTGTACAGGCTCTGAATTCGTTCGGAACTCGCATGCTGCATTTAGTTATTGATATTTGAATTGCTGCGCACTTTTACAGACTGGAGTACTGAAATACGAGTATGTCACTTCACAACTCAGCGCACTCTCACTATGCCAGTGCACTTTAACAATTTGTACCATTAAAACTATTAATTGAATAGGAAAACAGATTTTACTAAAAAGGGATATTAGAGAGTTTAGCGATTAGTTAATAAAATTTACTCTCCGTTAATTTTTTGCCTGCTAAAATAAACATTATTTATTTATGCTAAGTTACTGAGATGGATCAGATATAGATAATGTAGACGTCATAATAATAATCTGATAAATACGCAAAATACCAGACCTTGTCAACAAGAAGAAGGCCTATCCAATAGAACAAGGAACTATACCACTTTCCTATTACAAGAAACCACAGGGGAATGAGAACTAATAACGTCCCTTTCTATAGTTATAGCGTGTCGTCCAACGCATCAGGACAGTGCAATTAAAGGGCCCACAACTTACAAGGGTAGTAACAATTTGCACGTAGGCCATATTTTTATTTGGCGTTTGCAAGAGGCCGATTAATATGCATGCCAGGGGTGAACAGGATTGGACGGTACAATGAGGTTCAGATACGTGAGAGGGTTCGTGAATTTTGTGGTCACACTGAAATTTTGTTTGTATTGTTTTGTATGTTAACGTGTTAGTAAGCGTCTCTTTAGTATTTTTTGTTTATCTGTATTTTTGTCAGTATATTTTAGATTGTTTTTTTTTTTCAGCAGATTCATTATAATTAATCTATAAAATATAGAAATTCTAAATGATATAAACCCAAATGTAGATTCTTTCTTAACAATATTTTTCGTATTACGTAATAAAATATCCAAAAGATCTTATATTGTACTCAGTTTTTTTTTACAAGAAAAGCAATTTCTTAGTTGATTATTTTTATAAATTTTTATACAAACTATGAGCAAAATTACATTCTGTACGTTCCATTTAATGTTAAATATTCCAACGAAATTACAATATTGCCATTAATTAAATAGGATAATATTTACGGCCTAAAAAGGTTCTTTATTCCAGATGGTAGCGATATAATAAGCAGACAAAAATATCAAGTTAATAAAATGGTAGCCTTAATTAAGTAAAATTTCATGGAAATCGTAAAGCTTCTAAAGCGGTAAAAGTAATTTAAAAACATTGAGTATAAATAAGGAGCTTAGTAATAAGTTATAAGCTTTTATTAAAACCTATATAACAATTAGAACTACTTTTAGGTAAATAATTATACAGTGATTAATGATAGCCTAATTTTGCCAGACTATAGGGAATGATCGCGACGTATAAAGATATTTTACACTAAAATTTAATAAGACCTCTCCCATTTTCTTATGAAATAGCAAAAGGGTAGGTACTAAAATATATTATGAAGCTTATAAACTTTATGTATGGTACTAGCTTGGCTGTCCTCAATTTTAAACTGTTAGAGAGAGGACTCATTACTTCATTGCCTTGCGTTTCGTCGTCGCAGCGTTAACGCTGCGTCGTTTCACATATATTTTTAGGGGCATGCCACGTTATGCGATACGCTGTCGCACGCGACGTTTCTTTCTACGGATCGACGGACGAGAGATGAAGCGAGAGAGGGTGATGCGCTGTAGTCCACTCTGAGACGCTACGCTGCGAAATGGCGTGCGTCGTCGTCCTCTTGTGTGTGGCATACAATGCGTCGATCCATTGCGACAACGCTATGCAACACACTAATGAGGCCTCTCCCTTATGGCATTTTTGTAGATTATTATTGGCCTAGAATCACAAGGAAGGAATTCAAGGTCCTCTTGAAAAATTCGAAACATGTTAAGTTAAATAACTTTTGCTATAGGAACAGCTATGAAATTGTAAAATTTTCTCGATGAAAAAAGTTGAATTTTTTTACATAATCATTGCCACATAATAAATATGGACTGGGTATCACTACCGTACAGCATTCGTACCGTAAATCACAATGATACGAGAAAACGACAACCACACACTTTTTTATCACACAGAATGGATATGTACGAGCATATATGAATACCAATTTGTCATATTTCACTGTAAAGCTCATAAGTTCATTAACTTGATAATGTTGGGCACATACAAAATTATTGTCATTTTTTTCCTAAAGTTCTGCGTTACGACCAGTATGAAATTGGATGTTTGGCTTATGCTCAGGTAGATTTTTATCAGGTTAATTGTATCTTTTATCGCTTATTACATTTGGGGCGATTTTATGCTCTAATCTCATTGAGTGAAGGCTTCATTTTCATATTTCTCTCGTGTTACAAAACCAAAACAAACATAAGTTGTTAAAATGATTTTCCATTATAAAAGGGTTTTTTATTCGCGTTTGTATTTTATACTAAGTTGAATTTAGTATGCTGTTAAAAATTATAACGCCAATAGTAGTTATATAAATACAACCATGAAATCAACCATCTGTAGCAATTTCATTTTATTTTTACATCAAAAGACTGAATCTAGAAATATAAATAGAAATAGAAGGCGACGATAGCACAGTGGTAGTGACGCTGTGACGATGCCGCGACGAAGTTCGTAGGTTCAATGAGCTTGAGCTTTTGGTGAAGAAAAACATCGAGAGGAAACCATAGCACGGTGGAAGAGTACTTTGTAGTACCCGTCTGTCTAGCTACCACCCTCAAGATGGAAATCTGTCGCCCAGCATCTACGGTGTGTTCCGGCATTTGCTCTTGAGAGCCAGTTGCCTTCTTGGCATTGTAACAGGTCGGCAACACATTGGCAATAACTCTGGTATTGCAAATGGCGATAGGCGACGGTAACCACTAACCATTAGGTGCACCGCCTGCCTGCTTGTAACCTTCTGACATAAATATATAAATTCCAAAAAAAATGGTAATAAACTAAAAAAATACTAAATTTATAAAAAAAAAACCTTTTCCGTTATATATAAAGCTCAATATTATAAATAGAATATTGAGTACAATATATAGGTAAATTAATATTTAAATTACTCGTAATACCTACAACTCAAAGTCTACAAATATATTCAAAAAATTAATAGACCCACCTACTTAGTGAGGAAAAGACTAAGCTCAGTGAAATATTAAAATGTCACTCCAACCGGAAAAGACAAGCTGAAAAATTAGCCATATATCAAAACAGACCGCAAAACATGGGCCTTTGAAACGACTTCCTTTGCGAAAAACGTGAAATATTATTGTAAACACTGAAAAGCTTCTGACGGTTAGCAAATTCTCGCTAGATTTACTGAGTATATGAATATTCAAAAGTTCATATCATAAAAATGAATTTTATATGATATACCCCAATTTAGCATTAGCTAGTGCGCATTTAAGTCAAAAAAATATTGGCGTTTCGTTATCACAATGTTCAAGTCCTATTATTTTTTATTTTCATGTTTGAGGTTTTGCCGCTATCCGTCAAATAGTTGAAACTATACTTTAAAAAAATCTGCTTAGTAATAATATATATTAGTTAGGTAATCTTTTTAAAGGTTCGTTACTTTTATAAGATAATAGTTCGGACAATGAGCTGTTCTTAAATCACTTTGTATTTTAATTAAAACAGCATAGAGTCTACTAATTACAAGGCCAGGCCAAACCATTTAAATTATTCTACATCGACTTATCTATACTACTAATAATAAAACTGAAGAGTTTGTTTGAACGCGCTAATCTCTGGATCTACCAGTTGGATTTAAATAATTCTTTCACTAATAGGAAGCTACATTATTTCCATATGTTATAGGCTTTTTATCCTGGGAACGTGGGAAACCGTGGGGGTAAGTTAGTATACTTACTATATAAAAATAAATGGAGAGGCTGATCATTCTGGTCGACGCTGATGTTCTCGATATTGTTAAGAAGATGATGAGTCGACACAACAAAGATGTCTACTTAAAAAAAGGTCCAAAATCAATTTCTAAATTCCATCTTTAGCTACCTAAAAATTTAAAATCAAAAACACCAAAATCTAAGCCACATTATGATTTTCAGAAATAATTAATATACTACGTATTTCTAAGAAGAATTCTAATTAAAACCAATGGAAATTTTCCTCTACCGAACAGTGTTATTTCTTTAAGCTAGGATGTAGCAGGGACCACAAAGTCTGAGTGGTAGCTCTTCTCAGAGCACTGCGGTTGTTAAATACATTTGATTAAATGTACGAAGAGCTTTATTTCATTCTACATGTAAGTAATTGTCTATTGTAAGAATTTCTTTAATCATAAATCTTGAGAGTTATCAATTTAAAAAAATCTACAATAACAGAATATACAGAACGCCATATGCAACTAATTATTCCGAAACAACATGATTTAGTTACCAAAAATTCTATATCTGGTAGTAATCGATTTAGCTATTTATTACAAAAAATCCGAAGGCTATTTCTTATAATATTAATATCCTGGGACATTTTTCACTCACGGTTATCTGATTCCAATCTAAGCAGACCTTGCAGAACTACTATGAAAACCAGATAACTAATACATATTTTTTTGTAAATATATGCTTATATAGATAATTACATCCAGACTCAGGACAAACAGATATGTTCATGCACACAAATATTTGTCCTGAATGGGAATCGAACCCACGACCTGCGGCGCTATAGGTGGTGTGTTAACCAACTGCGCCAACTGACCTGTCAACGACAACGATTAACGATATCATAACGATATATACTGGCTATACTTTACATTTCATCTAGTTCCAGTATAAACGTACGTACGTAAATATTCAATGACAAAGTGGACGTTCTTTACATATTTTACGCAAAAGATTACCCATTTGACGCTTGGTAGGTTTTTGTTGATAGGAAATATGAGAATATTTCATGGAAACCTCGACCCAACGCGTTATAGTAAAGTAGTAGTCATAAACGACTACTCAGATTGAGTTGGACCAATCGGTCAGTCTTTAAAGGGTTCCGTACCCAGAGGGTGCGTCACAAACATCATAGCGTACCGCTAGTTAAATATTATAAATTCAGTGCATCTATTTACTAACTAGTTTCCGCCCCGCGGTTTCACCCGCGTTTCCGAGGATCTTATGTTTTCCAGGGATAAAAAGTAGCCAATATGTTATTCTAGGGTATGATCTATCTATTTACCAAGGTTCATCCAAATCCGTTCAGTCATTTTCACATGAAAGAGTAACAAACATCCATACATCGACCCAAACTCTCGCATTTATAAAATGAATAGTAGTAGATTTTCACGTACACACATCAAAAATCTAACCTACTCAAAATAATTTAATATCAAACATAGAATCTAGACATAGGGTATCGAGCATTTTTTATTTCTAGAATACTTCACTCGCGTTCCCGGGATAAAAAGTAAACTATAACCTTCGGGGATAATGTAGTTTTCTATTAGTAAAAGAATTTTTCAAATCGGTTCAGTAGTTTCGGAGCCTATTCAATGCAAACAAACAAACAAACAATAAAATCTTTCCTCTTTATAATATTAGTATAGACTAGTAAAACTGTAATTACGATGGAATTTCACAACTTAGGCCCAATTGTACCAACGTCTAATAGCACTAACACGCAGGTTAAATATGGGTATGTGACTGAAATTATATAGAGAATCTGTCAAATTTACATATTTAATCAGGGGGTTCCGTTGGTGCAGTTAGACCTTATATGTTACGTAGTAAAGTGCAAAGCAAAGTCTAGTAATTAAGTAAAAAATAATAAAACAACTTAATACCTTAAACACGGCAAGGTCTAATTAATGTAAATTAGCAGGAAAACCTCCACGTAAGTTCAATTTCCATAACATGCTTCAATTTGACCTTCAGTGAGGTTACACGTAAAAAATAGTGATTACTCATGGCAGAATATTTTTCAACACAGTATTTTTTCTTCTAGCAAACTAAACGTAACTTTTAAAATTAAATAAAACCGAAAGGCATGATCTTAATGTAGTAAATTATGTATTGTGTATAATGTATTTGTGTATTAATATTTTATATATTTGTGTAGTTTATTTACTTTTAAGTATTTCTATATTTTGTTCTATCTAGTTATGTATTTTCTTCTACTTTCACACACTGTGTCTTCATTTATTTATATTTTTTTCCAGTCGCAGGGTTGCTGGAAGAAATTTCTATTAGAAATAAGCAGTCCAAGAAAAAAGATACAAATGTACAAAGACATTTGTATCTTTTATACTTTTTATTATTACTTGTGTGTGTACATAAATAAATAAATTAGTTTTATAAGTCAGTTCATGAGAACTGTATTCTATAGAAAAAAAACATACGTGTTAAAATACATTTTAGTAGCATTTGTGTCCCAGCAACCGCATATTTTATTGCTGTTATCAGTGGAAGCTGCTTTTGGAGTCAGGTATTTTTTAATAAATTCATTTTTGATAGTGAGTAATAGTGTAGTCCTCTTAAAATTTCCCTGTATTCTGGCGATATACATATTGTAGACAGATATTAATACAATATTTCAAACCCTGTTCAGATTTAAAAGACTCTCAGAAGAGTTTTGTTCCCTTCAATCAAGAAACAATACAAAAAATAAAATCACAAATGTAATGAGATCTCCTTTTTTTGGTATACGACGAATGAGTTAATTGCTATAGAGGCCATACGTTACATTCTTATTATGTGTATTTTCAAATAAAAATCGGATTTCATGAAGATTAAAGTGACAAATCGTTATCTACAGCGAAATCTCTTGGACAAACCTAAAAAGTTTATCCAAGAGCATTTCTTAATATAATAAAAGGTCGTTTTCACGCCCGACCTAATCAAAATAAATCTGTCTTAAAATTTTACGAAAACGTTTCTTTCCCAGATTTGTAATTTAAAACAATCTCGGTTTGTGAATTATTCATTTTGTGGTATGAAAATTAACACGCTCTTTCATTTGTGAAATTACATTATTCGGTGGGTTTTTGATTCGATATGTGTGAACATATTCATACGACCGCCCGCCGCTTCGATTAATCAAAGGCGAAAATAAATTAATTGCGTATTAACCTAATAGTGGTGGTAGTATAATGACGTGTGATTAAAATAGCCCGATTAATTATTGAAATATCAATAAATGTCACAATTAAAATAATTAAATATTATTTATATTTTCACAACAAACATGATGTGCTCTATAAAAACATAAAAATAATCAGTAGAACCTATTTGTGATGCTGGAAGCGTTCATTGGCTTTAATCTCCGTGTCCTTTCCACTCAATATGACCTCAAATACAGTAAACGAAGGTAATTGGCCTTGTTTGTCTGACAAATGACGTGACATGCATCGACATGAGGTAAAATACTGTGGAAACTCTATCTTTTCTGTATTCAATAAAAAAATATAAGTGGAACAATCACAACTGATTTATCTATTTATTTTCACGATAATCATGTCATTATAATAAAACGTATTTAATGCAACAATTCCTATATCAAAATTATGTTCAGAAGTGCATTCAATTTTATAATTCGTAGAGCTCGTAGAGCTGCTACACACAATAATGTTCTAGCGCTACGAGCATTCTACGAATCTGATACGACAGGTGCAATAAACATTCAATCACTATATTCAAAAACTAATTACATGTTATAAAATCTATTGTTTATGTTGAAAACTCTTGACTTAGAAGCTTTCATCAATCAATTAATGTCACTTAATGTTTGAATTATATCGATTTTGCCTCAAACAAACATAATTTTAAACTAATGTTCAGACTTATCCTTAAATTATCTTACAAGTTTTAAAGCCGAAATAACCCTTACAGATTTTATATAGAGGCGATATTACCACGCACTTTTGACTGATGATACAATTTGGGCAATAAATCTCCATGATAAAAGGTTCGTATGTAATTTGTTATCAAGTAGTCGGCCCTCACAAAGGACTTACTTTGCGTCAAAGGGATTTCGTAGGACTCTGATAGTAAGTTAGTTATTGAATATGTTGGGTTTTGGGCTTTCCAAATTTAAATTCACCCGCCAACTCCTCGCGACACCGCATGGTGGCGCACCAATCGACCAATCGACTGACGTCGCTGTCAGACGCGCGTAATTTGTATTCGAGTGCAAGAATAAATATGTAAAACTATAAATAACATTAAAAGTTCAGTGAAGTGCCACCTAATAAGTTGCCTAAGGACAGACCACCGTTTCATCTAATTGTGCTGTTCCACAATTCTGGACGCAGTTGGGAGACCTTAAGCACATCCAGGCGGGTGACGTACATATATCTGTTCATTTATCTCTTGCCCATGCTAATAGTTCAATTCAATAATTTATTTCACACATGGTGTATCGTACACACCATTTTTGGTCATTCGAACCCGGATCAACCAGTTACAAAGTCAGGAATTATCAAAGAAATTCAATAAAAAATACATTACAAATCATACCTATTTGTATCAATTACACATAATTTACAATAGGTGGAAGCATCATACACACAAATACATACTCTAACAAGACTGTTTGTTATAATTTTGTTGTGTATTTTAGCTGAAAACGCATATTTTCAATAATAATTCAAAAATATAATTTTGTTCCTTGTGTCAACTCATACATAGTGCGTACGTGCCGGCCGGTCATCGGTACAGTCCGCTACCGCCATTACGTGCGACTGTCAATTTATATTTTAATTAAATTAATTTTGCATTTCATAATTTTTTTCAATATTTTTTCAATCGAGTTTATTTTGAGGTGAAATTTAATCAAAATGTCTCGACCTCAAAGTGTTAAGGCCAGTAAAAGTGATGTCTCTGATGATAGTGATGATTTTGACAAATTGTTACAACCATTAAATATTGCTCAGGAAATGTTCTTTACGCGATTACAGTCAGTATTCGAGATGTCAAAGAGTGTGGTTGAGAAACCAGACCAGTTTGATATTTTTAGGGCACGAGTGCGTGATCTTCCTATGTTACGTGATAAGTTCGAACAAAATATATCGCAAATAATTCAGATAAAAAAGTCTGCGAACGCAACTTTTGTTCCCACTTATAAGGAGATAGACGCATTTGATCAAATGTACTATAATATTCAATCTGTTGCGGATAGTATCAACACACAGCATCCACAGGGTAGCAGTCGCGTAAAAACGAGATTACCTAAATTAGAAATATTTCATTTTGATAGTAAGCTTGAGAATTGGCCTACATTTAGAGACACTTTCACTAGTTTAGTTCATAAATGTTCAGATATTTCAAACATTGAAAAGTTTTACTATCTCTTAACAGCTGTGAGTGGATCTGCTTTGACCGTCGTGAAGTCGCTGCCGGTCACAGCTGATAATTATCCGTTAGTATGGAGTGCTTTAGTCAAGCGGTACGAAAATAAGCGGGCTCTTGCGACCACTTATTTAGACAAGCTTTTCAATTTCAAACCTTTAATATGTGAATCGGCCGCGGGCTTGAACTCCTTCTTACAGACATTTCAAGAAAGTGTTAAGGCTCTTCAACTATTAAATATACCTGATCTAGCGAGTTTTGTTTTGTTTTACATCTCGTTACGTAATCTCGATCCTACCACGAGACGCGAATTCGAATTAAACTCGAAGCAAGGGGTAGTACCTGAGTTCAAGGATTTAATGGCTTTTATAGAAAACCATGTCAATGTGTTGGAAATGTCTGATTGTAAACCCAATTCAAATAAAATTTCAAACATAAATAATAATAAATTAAGTCAAAATAAATTCAATTCAAGTCAGAATTTTTCGAAAGCTGACTCTATTAAAGCAACTAATCAAAAGACGACTTTATCATCGTCAGTTGCGAGTACAGATCAACCCTGTGAATCAATTAAATCCAGGGATTGTTTCTATTGTAAGAAACCGCATTCCATTTACAGATGTAATGAGTACATTGATCTTTCGCCGGCACAACGTCTAAACAAAATCAAGCAATTAAAATTGTGTGAAAATTGCCTTCGTGATCATGCTTTAAAAGACTGTCCGTCGAAGATTCGATGTACCATTTGTAAAAATATGCACCATCACACTTTGCATATTGACTCGGGTTCTAGTGCAGTTTCTAGTGCGGTTTCTACTTTGAGTTCAAATAGCAATGGTGTCGCTGTTTCACTTGCTTGCTCAACTGTTTCAACAGTGCTTTTAGGTACTGCTATTATACACGTCGCAGACTGTTGGGGCCAGTACCATACCGTACGTGCTATAATAGACAGTGGGGCTATGACGGGCTATATGACCCGAGATTGCGCGAATCGGCTCGGACTTGCCCGACGCAAGTGTGAGTTTCAACCAATAGGTTTGGGTGGAAACCCAGTACAAGACTTCGGTGTCTCAACTTGTACTATGAAACCTCGGAATAGTAATTGTCCTATTTTGAATACTGATATTATTATCGTGCAAAATATAGCCGGTGATTTACCGACCACGCAGTTATCAAATACGGTTATAAATCAATTTCAAAATCTCGTCTTGGCGGATCCATGTTTTTATAAACCAGCTCCTGTAGACGTGCTGATTGGTGGTGATCTGTTTCCTTATATCTATAACGGTGAACGTGTTATCTCAGAGAATGATGGTGTTCCTGTAGCTATGAACTCCATTTTTGGATACGTGATCGCAGGACAGACTTCGGTGCATAGTTCAGATCAGACAGTCACTGCTACGTTTTCGGAAGTGAATCAGACAGGTCGTACCAAATTTTGTGGACTGTCAACGAATATTGATCAGATTATGTCAAATTTTTGGGAACTGGAAAATATACAGTCTGCTATAGAGCCAAACCCAGACGATGTTCTGGCCGAGGAATTGTTTGCAGCTAGTTATAGGCGCGATAGTACCGGTAGATATATAATACAATATCCTTTCCGACCTAATTTCGAGTTGGGTGATTCTCATCAGACTGCGGTTCGTAGGTTTGTCAATCTAGAATCCAAACTCGAACGTCAACCGCTATTAAAGTTTGAATATCACAAATTCATGCAAGAATATGAAAGTCTTGGGCATATGACTTGTCTAGGTACAATGCAAAACGTGGATTCAAAATATATTATCCCGCATTTTTGCATTTTAAAGCCTTCGAGTACGACCACGAAACTCCGTGTAGTATTCGACGCGTCAGCCAAGACCTCAAATGGTCTGTCCCTGAATTCGGTCGTTCTCCCAGGTCCGAAACTTCAGGCAGATTTAAATCAACAGCTGATTAACTTTCGTTTGAATGAGATCTGTTTATCCGCGGACATTTGTAAAATGTACCGACAGATTCTCATCGATCAGAGTCAACGTGATTATCAGCATATTCTTTGGCGAACTTCACCAACTCAACCAATCCAGATTTACCAACTCAACACCGTGACATACGGGGTGGCCAGCAGTCCATATTTGGCTATCAAAGTTTTGCAGACGCTTGCTGAGAACGAGGCTGAAAATTATCCAAGAGCTACTGCGGTGCTGAAGCAGGCTTTCTTCTTGGATGATTTTATTTGGTCTGTTTCCTCAGTACAGGAAGCTGCTGAACTACAAGACGAGCTTATGGCGCTACTGCAGAGTGGTGGCTTCATATTAAGAAAGTGGTCTAGTAACTGTGCCCAGGTCTTGCAGCGGTTGCCAGCTGAACATCGGGAGACTCCCGTCGAATTCAGTGATGATCAAAACTTTTCTATTAAGGTCCTCGGTCTTCAATGGTTACCAGCTTCGGATTCATTTTCATTTTCGACGACTCCGATGAACCCTGTTGTCACAAAGCGAACAGTTTTATCGCAGATTGGAAGATTATTTGATCCGCTTGGTTTTGTTGCTCCTTGTGTGTTTTTCGCCAAGTGTTTCATGCAGAAACTATGGGCTCTCAATTTAGGATGGGACCAGAGCTTGCCTGCAGACATGGAAGAACAATGGTTAGCCTTCGTTAACGAACTACCCTTGTTATCTGATTTTAAACACGAACGTCATGTAGCTGTCGCAAATAAAACTTACATTCAAATTCTAGGTTTTTGCGATGCGTCAAGCCACGGTTATGCTGCTGTCGTATATTTACGTTCTACAAACGATGCCGGCATGAGTAAAGTCAGTTTATTTATTGCTAAATCAAAAGTAGCTCCATTAAAGACTATTTCTACTCCACGTTTAGAGTTAATGGCAGCATATCTTTTGTCTAAATTAATCAAATACGTCAAGTCCATTTTAAAGGATCAACTTCCAATTAACGAGACACTGCTGTTCACTGATTCTTCAGTGGTCTTAGCTTGGCTCAACACACCTTGTTATAATCTGAAGGTTTTTGTCGCTACTCGCGTGGCCAAGATATTGGAAGCGGTATCTCGAGAATGCTGGTACCACGTGAGTGGCGCATTTAACCCAGCTGATATTTGTTCCCGCGGCGCAGCCCCGTCTGTGTTGTTGGCGATGCATGAATGGCTTAACGGACCTCATTGGCTTTCTCTAGTCAAGTCTCGCTGGCCAGTTAAGACCATCGATGAATTCAGGGATATCAGTCCTCCAGAACTAAAGCCTCAAATTACTACTTTAGTTGCTGTGGATACTCATCAATCAAAGAGTTTACTTTACGACTTGACCGAAAAGTATTCTAGTTTTGACAAACTTATTAATGTCGTTGCCAGGTGCTTTCAATTTATTCAAAACTGTAAGGTTTCAAAAGCAAAACGGCAAGCACTTTCCCTTAGTGACATTCGTAAAGCACATGATGTTATAGTTAAATGTGTTCAGAATCACCATTTTGCGGCAGATGTTACAGCTTTGTCAAAAGGCGTGCAATGCTCTCAGGCACTGAGAAAGTTACACCCTTTCCTGGACCCAAACTGTTTCCTCAGGGTGGGGGGTAGACTTTCCCAGTCCAACTTAACTTATGACAAAAAGCACCCTCTACTTTTACCTAAGTGTTCTAATTTCACTAAAATTCTAATTGACTATTATCACAAATTGCATCTGCATGTTGGTCCTCGAACACTTCAAAGTATTTTAAGTCAAAAGTACTGGATCATATCAGCTCGAAATGCAATTCGTTCTCGTACGATTCGATGCATATCTTGTTTTAAAGTCTCACCATCAACTCGACAGCCCCTCATGGGTGAGTTACCTAAGTATCGATCTCAAGATACACATGTATTTCACACTGTTGGAATAGACATTGGCGGTCCCTTTTATTCAAAGGAATCAAATCGGAGGAACGCCAAAATTTCCAAATCGTACTTGTGTGTGTTCGTCTGTTGTTCAACCCGAGCAGTACATTTGGAGGTTCTGTCGTCCTTGAGTACTGAATGTTTCCTGGCCACCTTTGATCGTTTTACGGCCAGACGCGGTCTGTGTCGTACGATAATTTCTGATAATGCCACGAATTTTGTATCAGCTGGCAAGCATCTCACAGAAGTTTCAAAGTTTCTTAACTCACATGGAGATTACTTGACCAGTAAAATTACTGACCGGGGAGTTGAGTGGAAACATAATCCTCCCACAGGAAGCCATTTTGGTGGGATTTACGAATCTGCCATCAAATCGGCGAAACTACATTTAAAGCGTACAATAGGTACTAGGGCGTTATCATTTGAAGAGTTAACGACAGTCTTCTCTCGAGTTGAGGCTGTACT
The DNA here is from genome assembly GCA_963555595.1 of Tethea ocularis. Classification (NCBI taxonomy): domain Eukaryota; kingdom Metazoa; phylum Arthropoda; class Insecta; order Lepidoptera; family Drepanidae; genus Tethea; species Tethea ocularis. Next base: position 6,813,734 of record OY741971.1, on the reverse strand, counting down.
AAACTCGAGACCTTTGTGTCCATTATCAAACGATCCAACAGAGTTTGAAGTTTTAACTCCATCACATTTTCTAATAGGTCGAGATCTTTTATCAGTACCTGAATACGATCTCACTGATTTATCTATTACTCGACTCAATCGTTGGCAAGCCACCCAGCAGCTTTCCCAGCAATTCTGGAAGCGCTGGAGATTAGACTTTCTTCATACATTGCAACAACGTCAGAAATGGTTTGACAACTGTCAGAATCTGAAAATCGGAGATCTTGTTCTTTTACATTCTGATGCTCCACCTCTGCAGTGGCATTTAGCTAGAGTTACTAAAATACATCCGGGACCTGATGGTATTGTGCGCGTTGTTAGTGTTCGCACAGAGAACAGCGAGTTTACTCGTCCGGTTGTCAAACTTAGTCCTCTCCCTTTGGAGCAGGACACAAATTAATTCATTTATAATTTACTATTTTTACTCACATAACTTTCCTGGTAAAACTTATGTGAGAAATTACTTAAACATACAGTCCACACTCTACCACACAACATACTTTACCTGCATATTCAAACACTACATGTATCAAACACTTACATTACATATTTCAACCTCCTGGTTTGGTAACTGGGAAATCCTGGTGGATTTCGGTGGGGGGAATGTTGGGTTTTGGGCTTTCCAAATTTAAATTCACCCGCCAACTCCTCGCGACACCGCATGGTGGCGCACCAATCGACCAATCGACTGACGTCGCTGTCAGACGCGCGTAATTTGTATTCGAGTGCAAGAATAAATATGTAAAACTATAAATAACATTAAAAGTTCAGTGAAGTGCCACCTAATAAGTTGCCTAAGGACAGACCACCGTTTCATCTAATTGTGCTGTTCCACAATTCTGGACGCAGTTGGGAGACCTTAAGCACATCCAGGCGGGTGACGTACATATATCTGTTCATTTATCTCTTGCCCATGCTAATAGTTCAATTCAATAATTTATTTCACACATGGTGTATCGTACACACCAGAATATATCGTATAATATCTAGACCTACTCATAATATCGTATATAATTTTGATTATTGAATTATTATACTCGATGTAGGTATTACATCGAGTATAATAATTTAAACCATGGATTTTGTACCTTATTTGGTGTAAAAAAATTGCATTATTTTGCGATTTATATTATGCTGCTTTGACAATATTATGTCTAGTTTGATTTGACCCTTTTACATATTTTAAAATGATTTCTAATTAAAAAAAATATATTACGTAGCATATTTCCTATTAATTTTGTGCCTTAAAGTTGTGTTGAATACTATAATAACAAATCAATGTTGTGTTTATGTAGAAATAAATTATTTTCTTTCTTTTTTCTGTCACTGTCAGTGACTGTAGCGTGCAAAGCATTTCCAATATCTTCGACGTACAACTCAAGTGCGGTGCAGAGCACGACTCGTGTTCGCGTTTATTTGAAAAGTTTCCACCTTTCCGTTGTTACGTAGACGTAGCAAGGGAATACGCTTTAGTTTAGGAGTGGCATACCTCTTATTATTATGTGATTTAATTAAAAAATGTCAAACACAACAATAATTTATAATTTAGCCGACTGACCCAAGAGAGTAATGTTTTCGCGCATATGTATGTACCTATGTCCGTGCCATTGTGACCTTCTACCCAATCTTCTATGCCATATATCTATCTTCTATGCAGTACCCTACTCCAGTTACTATTTTTGCCAGTCACGATAGTAGTCCTCGTTTGGGTCGGACGAGAGCCTGATTTTAAACGGTCCAGTTCTCATGGGAATTATGTGTGGCACTTGTAATCGTTTGAACATAGAACACAACGCGTTTTATCCAAACTGATTCTTCTTTTGAACTATCAGTATAGTATAGGCAAAGAGTAAATGACATAAAAATAAAAAATATATATATCATTTTTTACAGAAGAGGAATGTTTTCTAGAAATAAAATCACTAGGATAAGAGCTTATCTAGATGATGGCGTTATACGCTTGACTTGACTTGCGCATAAATCGCTTCATGCTGGACAAGCTCTTACAAGCTGTTTCAGAGATTGCCGATAAATTATTAACATCTTATGTGACGTGCATGAAGTCTGTAGTGAAGAATAAGTTTAAAGCCAAAAAAACATAAGCTTTTTTTTATTCAGCTCATTCTTCCGACCAGCTCAATGACACCATACCTATTATTGTATTGTCATCGGACTTACAATATGTGTGAGTGCCACAGATACAGATCAATTGTACTATCGACAAAGTTGAAGCATGATCACCTTAAGGATGTATTTTGCGTGCAGTGACCAGCCGCTACCTGTGTCTCACACAATATAAACAGACAATGCGCATGTCATAAAATAGTAGATTGTCATTGTCAGTAAATAGTCTAAACAAAAGATTTTACAAGAGACCGTTTTATTGTCAACAATGGACAGGGCAAACTATGATTACTGGCTGCAAGCGTAAAGGTCTCAAAACTGATCATGCTTCAACTTTGTTGATGGTACATCGGAAAGTGAGTCAAAATTGATTTACGTTAAATAAAAGCTTATAAAAGATGAATAATAAACGACACTATTAAAAAAAATCTTTGAATACTGTAGTACCTAATGTATATTTATAGTGTCCTTCACTTATTTATTAATGATTCTTTAGAAATTAACACAATGAAATTTGTATCTACATATTTATAACCTAAAAGGAACTTATCTGAAACTTGTGTAACAGACCTTCAGTTTACTAAATTCAGCACAAACTCAACAATAACATGTAATCCAAATTACATGAACTAACACTAAAGGGGTTGTGTTATGTTGTTTAATACAACTGACAAGCTATAAATTGTATCAAGTATCGCTAACAAGAAACGTCGAGCTAAATTAACACGAATACGTTCACCTTACAAGCATTTAAAAACGAATTTAAATTCGTTGATATAAGGATTAGAACTACATTCTCACAAGCAAATACTCTAAGTCGATGTTATATGAAAGTTAGGTACCTAAATTTATAATGTTTCACTTTAATTTCAAATTGAGGTTAGTTTTTAACCTTCTTAAAAAAAGGAGGAGGTTCTCAATTCGGTTGTATTTTTTTATTTTTGTTCACGCTTAACTTTTTTGCTATTTAATAATTCTTTTTATGTTGGGCCATATTAATTTTATTGTCTTTGAAGGAGGTTTTTCTCTTTTTTTTTAAGTTTATATGAAGTGAAGACTGGTATTTTTGGGTCAGATACCCCAAAGTCGTGGGGTCGATTCCCACTCAGGACAATCAAATTGTATATTCCTGGTGTATCTGGGTATACATATCAAATTTTAAATTTAAAGGAAATGTATGTCACTTGGCTGGTTTCCATTATAAAAGCATGTTGGTATCAGATGGCTGAGTGTGAAAATATGTCCCAGAATATTTGTTATGAATGAATGAAATATGGATTATTGCATGTACGTACTGACGCCGTATAAATCCTACAAGAAAAATAATATTATTTATATCGTTTCTGTTTTATTTGTCTTTTTAATTTTGTTAATATTTAATAATAGTTTAAGTAGAATAATTGAAGGAATTGTTTTTTTTTTTAATTTATTGTGTCTCAAACCCATATCTGATATAAATAATCTTGACTAAAATAAGTAAAAATAACAAATAGGGGTAAAGTATATGCCTAACATTGGTGGCCTTATCGCTTAGGCGATCTCTTTCAGAAAACCTTTGGGTAAGAGAAAATATTTGAAAATCACTATGGAAGGTCTACTAGGCAGCAACTACCTATAAATTCTACGGACAATATTCATGAAACCATGTTATTTTATATCTATTATACGTCCTTCTATAAATATATGCTTTTCATGCGTTTTAATGCAGTAGGTTAAGTGATACTTAAGTGGAATGTAGGTAATTAGGTATTACAACTAAGTACCGAGGCAGACATATGACGTCATACCTTAAGTTAGCTTACGTAATAATTATGGAATGACTACCAACCATCTAAAGTACGTTCGCTGAGAGAATGCGTTTCGAACACTTATTAATAATCGGATAATCTCAGAAACGACTAATCTTTTATCAATATTCAGTAAACTATACCTAAGAAAATACCAAGCATTTATCTGTAAGACTCGTCGAAACCAGAGGATGAGTTTTCGAGATATACCCATTATTATCAGGTGCCAAAAACGCATTAGCTTATCCACCGCAATTTAGTACAAAAATTTAGGTGCTGTAAAGTGCTATTGCTTAACACTGCATCTTAGGGAATACCTTTACATGCTATTTCTTAAAGATTTGACACGTTATAAATAATTGAGAACCGTCGACAAAATAACAACTATAATACAAATAAAATAAAGACCTTATCAATAAAGACGAAATCCTAACTAATATAATAAATTTTAATGCGATAGATAGTTAATCAATACACTATTGCTTATCTCTTACATCTTGATGCCTAAACAGCCTATGGCATGACTACTTACTTTTATAACCAAACGCAGGGCAACCTTGGGACGAAAGCAAGTACTTATAAACTTTTATAAGTATTAAATTTAAAACAAAAAAACAAATCTGTTTGCAATAGTCACATTTTCAAATTGTAATAAAACACAAGCAACGTTTAATATCGTCTCTTGCTCGCGATTGTTGACGTCGCATGGCTAGTTTATCACGAAAGTTAATTCCGACGGCGTGCAAGCGACGAGCTTGCAATCGATTGCTCGGTAGCTGCGCAGCTGTTGCACTATTATTTGTACGTAATAAAATCTATCTAGGATTATCAACGAAGTTGAGATATTTTCAGATACTAAAATTTTTGGTAATGGCTCAGAAAACAAATAATTATATCATAACTGACGTACCTACTACATATTTTCTTGTTTACTTTTTTTCCAGACTACTTTTGAGTAACAAGGTATAACGCAATATCAAATTTAGTCATAATAATGTTAAAAATCTGAAAGTATATATATCTACTAGCGTACCCGAGATAAAAAGTAGCATATAACCTTTGGGGATAATGTAGCTTCCTATTAGTGAAATAATTTTTCGAATCGGACCAGTAACACCAGAGATTTATCTATATGTCTCCCGTTTAAATTGCACCTTTGTATGGGCAACTCTTTGTAGGTACTCGTATATTGATACATTTCTGGTTTCCTGTTCGAAGGTCAAGGAAAATATATTGATGAGTTTCAACACAAACTGGGCCGAATGTAATAAATAATTCAGTATTATATCTCACATATCTTGGATTTGGGGATGAATTCATGTATTGAATGTGTGATGGAACAGAACAAATAAAAGAAAAACAGATAAGGTACGTTCGGGACCTTCTTTTTAAGAACACTGATAAAATCACTTGACAAAGCCAAGACAAATTTTATCTATTCAAGTATTGGAAGTCCACTTTCAATCATGAACAGTAGATGTGATTAAAAATGACCCTTTTTCAACACAGTATTTTTAAGACCCCTTTTATTTGATCTAACATAATATATGAATATTATATTAGGTACTTCAAAAATATTAATGCAAAACCTCTCGGATCGCGAGAAAAACACAGGCGAAAGTTTATTTTATTATTATTAGAGATAAAATAATATTTTATACAGGCAGATATATTTTTTCATCTCTTTAGCACTTTATTCAAAACAATAAATCCCCCTTATAGTGTAATCGGGTTTAAATCGACCTGTAGTAGTTAGAACACTCCGTTTGTAGCACAAAGTTAATATCATAGTAGAGTTCCTCTTAGCTGTAATTTAAAAGCTGAGCTAAATGAAAATCTCATCAGCCCCCACAGCTTTGAACCGCTTTAAGTCGGTTTTTTGCCGTTGAAACTGGTTTAACTGAAATGTATTAAGATCTGCTTTAGCCGAGACGTGAATGTTTTGAAGATTTGATAAATAGGTTTTCTTTAAAAGGATTGAGGAAAAAGATTATTTGCAAAGAGGTCATTCAAGACACACAAGATAATCTTTATAAGGGTAACATAATGACATACGTGATAAAGTAAAAAGAAAAGATAAAAATCTTAGTTACTCCAGGTACAGACGAGAAACATTTCACACAGATAAACGTATGTACGCGACTAACACATTTATTGTCTCGTAAAACTTTACTATGTGTTAAGTTAAAATGAAAAAGTTAGGGACCGGCGTTAAGTGTAGCTTACAAGTATTGACACTATAAAGTGATACATTTTTTTTAATGTTTTGTATCAGCGACATATTTAGGGTTTTGATCACACCCGATTTTAGTATCTATCTATAATATGAAAAAATATTCGAAACAAAAATAAAGGAATCAAGTAATTTTATTTATAAATATATGATTCGATAAGCAACAAAATAATAAAAACAACATAAATCAGACTACGTAAGTATGTGGATTTTTAAATCTTTTAGATTTTAAAGCAAAATTGCTAAATACTTGCACTGCAATCCCTTTGTTTCAACTCACAGTGAAGGTTGAATTTTCTATTTAACAAAAGCACTCTGCTTTTATGAACGGGTTGTATAAGAAAATACATACAGAGACGATTCCAATATATTAGTTTGAATATCCGTTTGGCGTAACTTTCCAACGTTACCCGATCGCTCGGGAGCATAATCCCCGAATGCTTGCGTCCTACCACGGGCTTTGAACTCACTTTATTTTCACCCTAAAGCATGAATAATTCAATACTAACTATAACGACGTGGGTTTCTCGTCCAGATTTATATTCTTATGGTAACACTAAGCTGCTTTAGTTAGATGCAAATGTTTTTAATACCGCGATGGTTGCGTAAAATCCCTTTTCATTGCTTTTTTTTCTCTGAAAAAACTATACATTGCGTGATTTGTATTGATTTTTATGTAGGTCACACGCAATGTAGAAAATATTACAAATATTAAATTGTTACCCTTTTTATTCTGCATTCCTATATTACAAGTCTTATAGTAAATACTGACAAATAAGCCATTTATCACACCCTACGCAGTAACAGCTTACCATCAAGTGGTTCGTATGCTTGTTTACTGACTTGATTGTAAAAAAATACTTTGATACTCGCGATTTCAGCAACAAACTGCACAGCGCTTATTCGTGAACATAAAAACGAGGTACAAACTTTACTCTGCACGTTAAAGGTTATGATTTGAGGTCGTGACTTGTATAGGAAGTGAAATGGTCTCGCAAAATGTAGAAATTCTGAGCGTTTAAGTGCACAACGTAGCCACATACTTGCTGGAAACAATTACACCAAATGGTGCAGAGCAAACAATATTAATTTGATAACGCAAATAAGTATATAAATACACTAGAAATCGTATACGTATAGTAGGTACTCTGTGAAACAGAAGGTTTTATTGTGTGTAAGATTTTATTGTGGATTCTACATATAGTCAGAGAGTAAAACAAATATTATGTAATTTATTGTACTCTGACCTCAAGTAGGTACTATGCCACGACTTATGTAATAAATAGGTTGCAATTATTTCTTTGTGTCCGACGGCAATAAATTGTATAAATTCCTGCAATTTTTCTCGGCATCTCAGCAAGAATATAACGGCATGGTGTGATATATTGTCGCCCAAAATTTTAGTTTAAACTTTACAGCATTCCCCAAACATGTATTACGTTTTCCATAACACCTATATTGCCTATATTACTGAGAGTTCTGATATTAAATCGGTTTGTTTATGCGAGAAGGAACAAATTACATGGAATACAATATTTTCTTACCATAAAAATGTACATTTACGATTTCATATAAGAACGTATACATAAGTATACAGTCCTTTTTACCGTAACTTAATTCACCACTGCATGTAAAATAAAAATATACCTGATAAATTACATACATCATTACTTCGTATTTTCATTATGTACTAGATTCTAGTAACTAGATTATGTTTATAAGTCTTAAAAGCATTTTAAAATTACCATGAACGCTAAAAACATATCATCCCTATCATAAACAACGACAGATTTATGAAACGATAAAGCAAACAGCAATTTTGAATAGTGTTTCTCAAACTTTGTCTTGATAATATTTGTATCAGATTTGCAAATATGAATTTACCAAATTTATATGTAGACTATATACAAATTCTATAAACAATGGAACTACCTACTATTAGATTAGGTATATTTTTCTGGGAATCGATACTGAAATTTTCCATCTAAAGCCGAGGTCATTACAGATAGCTCTAAAATGGTAGCAATTAAGAGGATGCTCTCCGTGAAAACTCCGTCCCTTGCTAACGGGGACAAACGAGGGGCATTCGTAGCAAAAAAGATTGTATTAGATCTACTATAAAACCCTTTCTATTAGATCTAAGAATGTATTTTAATATTTTCAAGTTTTTTCTAGTTTAGCTGGGCCAAATTAGAAAATAATAGTTTTTAATTTTAAAAAGGGGCATTTTCACGTTTTATAGATACAAAGATAGATTTTTAAGAAAATTATTCCTCTTCAGAAATATTATCTAGTGTAAACATATATTTTTTACACAAACAGTGAGGAGAAAACCTTCATTTAGAATCATCATTTCTATCGTCGCCTTAAATTCCATTTTCATTTTTGTGCCGACATAAACTATACATATTTCGCACAATATATAAAATGTTTATTGTAAGATAGTTTGAAAGCCACTGATTGAAAACATCCCCGACGCCGTTTAGCGAAGCAATTCTACCGACATCTATCATAAAAGGTTCGCAACGGGAACATACGTGACTGACGATAATATAGGGGTCAAGTCAAGATTGTTGCATCCCTATGAATACAATATGGTATGAGCTCAAAGGCTACGAGGAGAATATATAAGAAAATTCAGAGTAAAGTAAAATGGGTGCAATTTTGTGAAGATATATTACGAAAACCTCTACCTAGTACCTTTAGATATTTAATTAGTTTCATTAAAATTATTATTACTTTATAAATAAAACATGCAAGATTACGTTGACTAATGCAAAGCTTGAAAAAAAAAGAAAATAAGCATTATTTCCCGCGGGACATTCGATGTGAGCCATAATGACTAAAGCCCCGTTTGTCTAAATGTGATTGGCGACTCAGATATATATCTATAGATTTACCTATCTATGTATTCATTTTGCATTCAAAATATTATAGGACTGTAAATTGGTTCCTGTTGGTTATTTATTGATAAGGAACCAACGGCACCCACAATCATACGGTGAGACATACAATAATCAATAGATATATATTGTTTATACATATCAGGTATAAAACATTTAATTTCGCGGGCTTGTTAGAGCATCCACCTTAACACTGTATTTTTATTATTTTCATGCAAAGGTTAAGTCATGGTTTTCTATTGTTTCTAAACCTATGCTTTATTATTTATTTCACAATTACATCGACACTGTTAAAAGCGTTATTCTAAAACAAAAAAACTATTGAAATGTTACTATTTTCAGGAACAATCGTAGCACTGGAATTGCGGTTTCACATTTTGTCTAAAGAAGAGACAAAACATGGCCGCTTCTGAATAGATCTATAGAATGACATCGTGGAGCTTTTGTACGAAACTCATTTCGAAACGAGAATAGACCTGCCAGTTTAGTGTAGAGATTAAACGGCATTATAAATACTTATTAGTGCTTTAAAGTGTGATTTTTGAAAAACGTCCTAATTTCCATCCTACTAAGTAATATAATAAAATTTGAAAGTTAGCATACTCTATAATATCATAATTAGATACTTTTTATCCCGAGAACGTGTATGAAACCACAGAGGACAACCAGTTATAAATTAAATAATAATCAAAAATCGGCCAACTGCGAGTCAGACTCGCGGACGAAGGGCTCCGTACTATTATCTATAAAAACTGCAAGAGAGAAATTTCTAACTGCCACGGTTCATGAGATAGACTGGATAGCCTGGTGACAGACAGAAAAACGCTCCGCTCTTAGTAATAGGGTCCCGTTTTCCCTTTGGGTACGGAACCCTAATAAATAGTATATAGTATATACGTAATATAATAAATAAGATAAAATCTAGCCTAACGAGGTAGGTTACGTATGAATAGTAGAACAGCCCTTGGCTATAAAGGTTGTTCCATAGATTATGTAAGTTTCCTGAAGCTTGAAATGTCTCTGTATTATATTATTACGAGTATTATTGCGATAACTTTAACATATAATATCAGGTATTTAGGTTACCTACGCTTCTGTTCTAAATTACCATATTTATAACAAAGATTTGAAATACTAGTATCTCATCTCAAATATTATTGTAGCAGTAAGAAAAATTTTACCTTGTGATTTTAAAATGTTACTTCGGCTTTATTCTTATAGTTTTTAGAATTTTTCGTTGAAGTAAAACATTGCCAGTTGGCGCAGTTTGTTAAGACGCCACCTATCAAGCCGCTGGTTAAGGGTTCGATTCCCATCCAGGACAAACATTTGTGTGCAACATGTCTGTTTGTCCTGTGTCTGGGTATAATTATCTATTTAAGTATCTATTTACAAAAAAAAAGTAGTATATGTAGTATATCAGTTATCTGGTTTGGGAGTTTAGGATCAGATAACCGTGTGTGAAGAATGTCCGAGGATATTTAATGTAAGAAAACTTGGATAAAAAGAAAAAAATCTTTGAAAGCACGAAAAGTCTAACAATCTCCAAATCTACTATCTATTTTACCCTAAAAAGGGTATTGTTAAAAAGGTAACCAAAGTTGAAACCACAGAATAGAAAGCTACAATAATAAAATAATTAAGCGAGCTTTGCTTGTTAGTCTACAACGTTGACTGTATTGTTAATAAATTATTTGAGACCAAAGGGTAAATACTTTTTATTCTGTTTGATTCCGCACACCGTGCTGTAATTCGCAAACCTCAGTTTGGGTCTTCTGTCTCCAACAAGCCACAAAGCTTTGTCTAAAGAAATAATATTGAACTTGTTTTTGCTTCAAAAGACTTGCTCTAAAGGAAATGTTTAACAATACGTGACTATAATAATACCTAAGATTCTGATATTTTATTAACAATGTAATATTTTTTAAACGAAAAATCGAATGTCTTTAGATTCTTAAAATTACCATTCTGATTGTTTAATATATAAACTACGTTAGTAGGATTTTTTTCATCAGCCAATTATTATCATCAGGTAACATCATCTGAAAACAGTTATTTCAATTCTGACAGCAGTTTCCATAGATTTACTATGTATAAATAGAGTTTTGATCATGCCAATTTTCTCTCAAAACTTTTATAAACTTCAAGATGTTAATTCAACCAATAGCATTAAGCCTAGTTTCTAGTCAACTACATTTCTACCGACCACAAATCAACAAACCAGTGGCAATAATTCACAAACTGTATCAATAGTTATTCGGTACTAAAGTTTGTGCGTCTAATACCACGAATACAAGTAAAGTTGCAAAACTCAATCTGGGACAGTATTGTCCATCGTTCGAAGTGGATCAATCACCTTTGATAATAGACTATAGAGATTCGTAGTCAATATTTTACTTGTAAAATGGTTGTCTATAGGCAAATCTTGTATTGAGAAGGATTACGGTATCTTTGAAGCCTTTGCTTTCAGTGATAGTAAAAAAAACTCTGACCAAACACCTGCTGGTGTGGTGCTATTGCACATGCGAACCTATCTAGGCTTTGTAAAGGTAACACGTAAGCCTTTGGTATTGCTATAATGCCTAGGCGTCGATGGTCACTTGTCATTAAGTATCCCGTCTGCTTGTCGACCTTCTGACATAAAAAGCTGTGTGGACATGTGTGTGTGGCTCCTTTTCATCATATGTCATGGTTACCTATCATAAAAAGTTTTAATCATATTCACTGTAAGTTTAGATACTTTTTAAGCCCGGTTGGGAGCCCTCTACGCTCGCCGATTTGTCCGGTAGAGTTGATAAAGCCATCAGCCTATAAATTTTACTTTCGTCCTTTAAAAAAAAAATAGGTAAATCCTAGATGGATGGATCTAGGATCTGGATCGGGAGGAAATCGGTGGAAGTTAACAATTCCAATAAAGCTAGTAAAATTATTAACATAACTTTCTATCTGTTAGATAGAAAGAAAAATGTAGGTAATTGAAAAACTGGAGAATTCAAATTTAAAATGAAAACTCCACTTCAAGTGGATAGTCAAGTTTATATTATCCTATTGCAATTAATCCGTCCGCCTTTTCAAACTCCTTTACCAATAAACAGGGTTCCGTTGTGAAACTGTTAAAGCCCTTTTTACGGTGCCGTCAGCTTAGCTAAGTGCAGATAAAGCGAAAGATTAACTTGGCGATCTTTTACAATTTATACTCTGGGAAAACTTTACAGTGAATGCTCTTTTATATCGATACAAAACTTTAAGCAACAGAATTGAATGTTCGGCTGTTCTTCGCTACAGGTCGCATTTCTCAACCAATTGTCTTAAATTTTGTGAACAGGATTTTTAAACTATATGGAAATTTTCTGCTATTTCGAAAAATGATCAAAAATATAAGGACTTGCGAGGTTTACAGCTGACAGAGCTACTAGTAATCAATTGTATTTGGTAATCAAATCTATATTGAAAACCTGAAAAGAACTAACGAATTTCTTTTTATGAACAGAATAAAATTTACAAACTGACATATTTCTTTATAATCTGTAAAAGATATAAATCTTCTAAACATCTCTAGGGGTCAACGTAATATTTTTTGCTTTAATAGTACTAACTTATCTCATCCTAGGTAGAGTTGGTAGGCGTCACTTAAATCGTTTGGGACATTGATTTATGTTGGGCAGCGATGTAAAGGTACGTTGTCAGGCCATATGTCACAAATCACGTGCAAAAATCTCTGAACAATATTTTTTGTCCACTCTTTTATAACGTCAACGTTGTTATTTCGGATCGTGAATAGAATAAGTTTATAACTCTATAACCTAGTTTAAAAGAAGATCATTTCCAATAAAAATATGTAACAATGTTGCAAATTGAACTTGTGACCTAATTAAAACAATTTGTATTACAGAATACAAAGTATCTGTTCAAAAGCACTTTCTTATACTAAACGCGAAAGTAATAATTTTACATCGATGCTATTTCCAGATCCTTTATGATCTAACAAGAAATCTATTAATAAAATTATGATTCAATATGAATGATCAATTAATCGATGAATAAAATATAACATATTAGTTAAGAACCTAAGGTCCAAAACTTACCTACTCCTGATACACCAACCTTTATAGAACTGCGTTACTTTATTAAATTTGTACCAGATGTTGGTCACATGCGTGTCATACACTTATAATACCTTGCGCCTTAAGAGGAGGCTATCTGTGTATGTCTCCATCCCTTACTAAACTGGCGGTGACAAGCGAGACAGGAGAAACGTAATTTTGGTAAACAATATGGTTTTATATTATTTAAAAAGAAACTTTTTTGAAAAAAGTAAGAAAACTATTATTCCCTTTCTAATGGATTTCAGAATGCATGTTAATATTTTTCAAGTTATTTGGATGACCCAAATAAAAGAAGAATGCATTCTTAGTTTTAAAAAGGGGCATATTTACGATTTTTCTGACGTTACTAATGAAAAATTCCAATTTAAAAAAAAAACTGTTCTCCGTCCGCCACGTATTCTCTAGTTCAACATATATTTTTTCCAAACCTCTTGGAACAAAGAAAACGCATTTTAGAATCATCATTTCACGTATAGCATCGCCTTAACATATTCATCAATCAATAAAACTTTGTAGACTCATAATAAATCTTGAACTTGAGCTTTCCCTGAAGATAAACGTCAAGAGGAAACGATGAAGTAGGTCCTTTGGTGGTACGGGATTATGTAGGTACTACTTCGCCTGATTAAGATGAAGAGTGTCAGTCTATTACTAAGCATCTTTTGGTATGTTCTGGAAGCTGGAATTGCCAGTTCGCTTATAGGTTTTGTGTGATTACCACTTTTGACCACATCGTCATTTTAAGTGAGTAATTGTTTCAAACTCATAACTAATTTATTCAGTTTATACCCTGATAAGGCTTTTAAAAAGTCGATAGTTACAATTATTACAATAGACCATACCACCGGTTCGGAATACACTTAAATTAGTATACACTTTAGATTATGAAGACTATTCAGAGCTCATTAGGAATGAGAGAAGGGTCAGTAATACATTAGCAACCGTAACTGATAGCCACGTCAGCCTAATACTTAGATCTCACTTTGTTTCATAAAAAAACAACTCACTGCAAACGATAATCCATAAAAGTACTCAAACATGATAAATATACCGAGACACAAAATTTAATTCCAATACCCATGATTCTGCTTCATGATGAGCTGACACCACTCAGAGTCACCACAGGTGCGAACAATACCCGGCAATCGGCGTCCGCCGCAGACATAGTTGAGTCCTGTTACGAGTACGTAGCGAGATATACGAGTGCCGTGCAAGCTATGACAGTTGAGCGATTAGTACTTTAGCATCGAGTTATAAATAGTTTACGTATCGGATATAAAATTCTATTTGTTCATGAAAAATGTCATTGAAAATGGTACCGACAATATGAAAATATTCTACATTGAAAAATGTATATAGGTATGTGATATTTGGTGATAGCTAGCATTACAGCGCTATCTTAAGATAGATGATTCGTGGACATCGTAATTTTGGGTGGATATAATATATTACTTACCAACTTATACTTATTTATGTAAGTACTAATTCCGCGTGGGACAACCACGCGGTTTCATCACCAGCCTCCCCGGGACAAAAAATAACCTATAGCACGCGGAGATAAGTAGCTTCCAATTAATGAAAATTTTCTGATTAAAATTATTTATTTTGGAAATTACTTACATTTAAACTATCAATTTATTATAGATAAAATAACCCCCCGCCCCCCCCCCGCAAAATAATATAATTCTTAATTATCCTAAAATTTTTCTATTCCTATGTTCTATCGGCATATAGAGCGACCGAGAATGCGTCTAGCATTGGGATTGGAAATAGGCAACATTTTAATTTACGAAATTTGAAATCCTCGTAGCGTTTAAATCGTGAGTGAAACACATTACGATAAATTAACTCAATTACATTTATAACAGTATTTTCGAACAGGCAACACTGAATGTTTACTGTAAACTTTGTCAAGTTTATAATCATAATCAAATAAACAGCGACATTGAGTTAGCAGGAAAGTGATTTATGTTGAAATAAGACATTATTCACGAGAATAAACAAATAAACATAACACGAAAAGCAAATATGTAAGTACCTAAGTAGTAGGTACTATTTATTCATGAGTCAACAGAGTATGTCTTTTACTTGATTATTAGTTGAACCATTTCATTTTACAACATAAATTCACTGACAAGTTTTATAAAAACTAGATTCCGTCTCGGGGTTACACTCGCGTTACTGGGATAAAAATTATGCCTATATTCATGAAAGTTAAAACTAAATGAATATTATAATATAACTAGCTGTTCGTGTCAGGTATTGCCCGGTGATAACATAACAAAAAATAAAGATTAGCCGGCAATTGATTTTTATTTCTATAGGAGACAAAACACACTATATGATACTATTACACAAATACCGACAAATATTTAAACTTGAATTTGGATTTAAAAACTAAAGACTTAAAAATTAGTTTTCAATAACTAGTTTCACTTACAAATACTGTGCCAATATTTCCAGCCGCCGTATGACAGATTTATTTTGACAGGCAAATGAATAAATTTTAATTCATACACTGTCTCGATTGCTCATCGCAAAATGCGGTTGCATTTATTCATTCAATTTAATGCAATCCGCAGTTTTATGGAGAAAAATTGGTATTTGCACTCTTGCTGCGTCTTGGAGAAGTTTCTTTAGACTCGACACGATTTTGGATTTAATTTTCTATGTTCTTAAATGCATATTTTGCTTTTATAAATTACAAGAATATTAACGTAGCGTTAAATGTAAAAGTGTGTTTATTGGTTTTTTCTTTCACGCAGATGTAGCGACGAATTGATGTGAAAGAAAACCGACCAAGTGCGAGTCGGACTCGCGCACGAAGGGTTCCGTACCATTATCTATGAATTCGGCAAAAAAATCATATCTGTTTTATGGTATCCCCCTTAAATATTTATTATATTCTTATGACGTTATATAAAAAACTACTTACTAGATCTCGTTCAAACTAATATTAATTAATGGAAGTTTGGATGGTAATGTACAACATATTTTTTTTTTAGTTTTATCATTCTCTTATTTTAGAAGTTAAAGGGGGGGGACACTCATTTTACCACTTTGGAAGTGTCTCTCGCGCAAACTATTCAGTTTAGAAAAAAAAAATATTAGAAACCTCAAAATCATTTTTTAAGACCTATCCACACGTATGGTTTTGATGAATATTTTTTTTAAGTTTCGGTTTTAAGTATGGGGAACCCCCAAAATTTATTGTTTTTTTCTATTTTTGTGTGAAAATCATAATGCGGTTCACAGAATACATCTACTTACCAAGTTTCAACAGTATAGTTCTTATAGAAAAAAGTGTCTGTGACATACGGACGGACAGACCGACAGATAGACATGACGAATCTATAAGCGTTCTGTTTTTTGCCTTTTGGCCTAAAAAACCAAGAAAAAACATGGCATAAAGATAGGTTGTGGATCGGAGAGTAATATGAGGTTACTTTTATCACAAGTAAAATCTAGTTGAGGGACATAATCAAGGGTGTGGGTTTATTATTTAGTGCTTGAAATTATAATAAGAAAAAATGATTCAGTTAAAACTCTTATTTTATAACATTTGACAGAGCGGTAGTTTGTCTAAAAACCGAAATATATTCAAGTCGTTTTGAATTTAAACCCCCAAGTATGTGAGTAAAACCTTGGAAGAGAAGCCGTAAAATGAAAATTTTATTCACTAAGCACGTGAATTAATAACTCTGAAAATAGCCATTCCATTTTATCTGCGCACTTCGCCAGTGCTAATTTTATTTGGTCCGTAATTAAAACATAACTTTTTTACTTATTTACCAGCATCGACAGTTGAAAGAAAACTTGAATAAAGTGAATATCATTTTAAGTGTGATCATTTCACTGCCGTATTATTTCAAAATTACTTATAACATAGCAGACTGAGCTGTAAAATAAAAGTATAATATATAAATTAAACTGTTCAAAATGTTACCCGGAAATGCTACTAATTATATTATTAATTTAGAAAGGGTACCTACCTAATTTCATTTCCGCTTATAAAACCTGTACTATTCAATCGCTGCCTGTACTGATTATTAATCAAATAATCCCAAATTAACCATCATCACGAACTCTCTAAATCCAATTACCCGTTACAATTTGACCAATAAATACAGTACCTACAGCAAAATCAAAACAACGTTTCAAATTCCACGCAAAACCGAATTAAATTCCGAACACATGTTAACCTCAGCCGAACGTTACAATTGCACATATTACATAAAGAGGTATAGCTCAGTAGCTACAGTTAGTATTTTGTTTTATACAGATGTCAGCTGTACACTGAAATATGGTATAGTAGAATCACAAATGAAGTTTGCACACTGCAATTCTAGGGCCTCGAATGAAAAAGAGTAATATCTTTTCTTACGAAATACGAACTGTCTACTGGGTGACTTTTAAATGAGGTGTTTTATGTTTCTGGGATTATTGTACAACTTTTACTTATCCTGAAATTATGAAAAAAAAACTTTACGTACATTTTGACCGAACAAGATGTTTTTCATGAATAGTTTGAAAAATTATTTCCTGATTACATTCGGCTTGCGTTTGACCACATATTTAGTTGTCAATGACGAAGCCTAAGATGGTGCACGCTTGCCCAGAAGAAGCCTATTTATTCATTCTGGCCTTGAAAATATCAAGATTATACGATTCTGGGAAAACAGATGCCGGAAGAAAATTCCACGCCTTTGCTATCCGCATTATAAATAAGGAAGCAAAACGTTGTGTCCGTATATTCACGTTCAGTACGTCAACAACGTACGCGTGAAATTTCCGGCGTCCAGTATTTTGGTATAAGAGGAATGGTGGAATTAGGTTGAATAATTCATTATTATTTAGTGTTAGTTTTTAACACGAGTAAGAGCAATGATTATAGTATTGGCATTGATAGAACTGACGGAGACTCTTTATTCTATACTATAAAGTCGGCCAATAAGCACACAGCCCGCCTGATGGTAAGCGGTTACAGTAGACTATGGACGCTACTAACCTGCACAGACTGCACAAGCCCAGGCACAGACCATATACTAACCTACGATCATCCCGATGACCTATGGTACTTAAGCGCGAAGGAGATTTTAGAAAAATAATGTTAGTTGGTAAGTAACTGCTCGCTTTGCGTTTTAGTTAAATCATAATAAAGGGACAAAGTAGAATTTAATTTAAATTTCCACGTCTGAGGTGTAAATGTTAATTAAATCAATTAATTTTAATTTATTCCGTTACATAATTTAATATTTATATAGCCAATTTGCGTTTTAGTTCAGAGAATTTCAATTTGGGTTTATTTAAAATGATTTCGTGTATATTTATGTAATATTTAAATGTTTTGAGGGATAATTCTTATTCTTCTATACTAATTATTTAATCTAGATACACTAAAGAAGTAAAGTTTGTAAGTTTGGTTAAAGGAAGTGGAGTTACTGGTTCGATTCTAAAAAAAACAATACATTATCCCCAATGTTTGGGTTATAAGCGTACTTTTTATTCCAGGAACACGGGTGTAACCGCGGGCAACAAATATTCTTTGATAAATAGCTGGATTTCGAGATCAAAAGACGGTACGTACCTATTATATCATGTAATGAGAGAATTGTAACAAACCATGCCTACCTACTATATATTAGCTGGATAAGGTACCTAAAGCATATAACATTCTATGTGGGGATTAACTAGGTAAATCTATTTATAATGAGAATTAATTAAGACATGGATTAGGTACTCGTAGACCTCACATTTGGAGTTAAGTAATTGTATAAGCCAAGGCTTACATCATGACGTCATGTTAAGGACATTAAGTATACCTACTGTATAACATAAATGCCTTAACAATCTCATGTTGAGCTGAGATTAATGTTATCAACGTATTTATCTGCGTAATTGAACATTACATTATCTGTACACATAATTAATTGTCACCATAATTGGTAGATGAGGTATTTATGTGAAGATTTTGATTAATTACAAGAATTGTATTTTATTATTTTACATAATTAGTTATGTAAATAATAAAAAAAAACACTTTTCCCACTCACCACCATCGACCACATTATCCTTAATCATTATCAGAAGGTAAAATCTATAATAACAATAGAATGAGACGTATCTCGATAACCCTTCTGCCCCAGTGGCCGTCGGTTCTACGAGCGATGTGCTCCGCCCACTACCACTTTAGTTTAGCAATTTTGAGGTGACTACGAAGCAGCGTGGGCAGGCCCTTCACAAGGTGGACCGAATATCTTGTGAGATTCGCGGGAAATCGCTGGATGCGCGTAGCGCAAGACCGGCCATCGTGAAGATCTTTGGGAGAGGCTTTTGTCCAGCAGTGGACGTCTTTTGGCTAACATAATGATGATGAAAACGTAACTATACAACATTGCATGGTTTAAAAAATTAACACCACGCAATAAAATTCTCTTGTTAGAAAGGTACGCGTACATCAACGGTTTGAACGTCAAAATCAAAGCTTTACCAACCGTAATATTCACGATACAAAGCTTCACAGCACATATACATCCTATTATAGAGGGAGTAAACACCGTGAATCCACCGAATCGCAATAAGGGCATGAATACAGGCATATTGGGAATCTAATATTTGCAACCGCAATATGTGAGGTAGCTCTTATATAACGTGGCTTAATAGTCTTTTAATTGCTTCATCAAAGCAATTTACATAAAAGCCCTGAAAGGTGCAAAGCATACGTAGGTTAAGATTCCTATAGGTCAAACACCGACCAGAGGACCGTAAAGTCGAAGACTCAGAGGAGACAAAAGTTAAACACTTAAAGCTGAAGGCCTGAACTTTAAATACATTAATGTAAGTTGCGAGGCGTGTATCTTAGCCAATTAAATTATCAAACAAGAAATTCACTGCTCAATTTTAATGGAGACCACGCACAAGCAAGCGAAAGATAAACCGATTAAGTTTAGTGACGGGTGGATGCGGAAAGTGGAGGACTGGAAGGTATGGCAAATGTTGGGAAAGACTTGTCAGCAGTGGTCTACAGGATGAATAATGGCTAAACTTAAAAGTCAAGCTTTACATTCATTTCAAAATTCAACAAATTATGTTTACATTCCACTAAACATCGCATCCTACAGTACCGCATCCCGTTCATATTGTGACGGTTGTAATTGCTTGGTGCTTAGGAAGAACTCTGTCTCATTTAATTTTTATTCAAGTAAAAAATAACAAAAAGGGTAACACAAACACTTGCGACATAATAAACCAGTGATGAATATTTATGAATTAATAGCAGATGTTTGTATAAGCATTTATGGAGCTTTAAACGAAGCTATGTGATCAATAATACCTACAAGGATTTTATTGTGTAGCTTTAACAAAAAATGAATTCTTATTTTTGTTACTAAAAAAGTATGTAGATATAACTACTAATAAATTAATTAAATAAGTTTGCCAAAATCTTGGCAGTTTTAGCAAGTAATTGTGTTACGTTTTTTCCGAACTGGACACTAATGCCAACTCATTTTCAATACTAATTTGTTGTCTTTTAGTTTTATAAAGTAGTTTTAATTTTATAATCATTTAGTGATTCCCAATGTATTCCATCTGAATACAATTTGCTAGCTCTGATTTTTATCACGCGGCAAACCGGTGCCGTTTTTAGTCAAAACAGTTGCTGAATTTATAATTCAGTACTATCTAAATATAACTTAAAACTATATTTCACACCCGACTTTAAAAGAAGATATAGATAAAATTAAATAAAATATCAACAATTTGTATAGGTATTTTGGGCAACATGTTTTTCAACTGTATGTTTTCCCTTTATCGGCTTATCCGGATTTTGTGGTCGAGGTCGAATAATAGTTAAAGTTCATAGAAACAATAGGTATTTAAAGCACAAAATCAAAGCTCTAACAGAAAAAAAATCCGCCTATAAAAATAATGAAATGCTATGCAGTCGCTCCATCTATTGACATTTTCAATAAACATTTAAGGTTTTCACGCTTTCACAATGAAACTCGTTGACTTTTGTTTTCTTACAAGTTATAAAAGCTGTTAAGAGATGGCGTTGTTAGCATATACGTGGAAAACAGTTTCCCACTGTGATAAATTTAGGGGTATTTTACTTACATATATATATTTTTTTCAAAAGTTTTATCTTTTGATTATGGCCAAAGGTAAATAAATACTGGAGAATATCCATCAAAAATGCAACGAAATGGTGCAAAAAAACACCAGTATGTTCCCTTCTACTGTTACCAACAGCTAGAGGGTGCAAGGCAGTTTTAACTACTATGTATATTAATTACAGTTATATGCCAGAAAGGGGCTACGCCACACATGTCGCTTGTTGTTGGTCACTGTTATTATCACACACACCAAATTAATATAAACTTTATACAAATCAGTGAAAGTAGCAAGTCACACACACACTTTGTTTAAAATACAACACATAAATATATAGTTCATATTATGTATTGACATTAGTTCCGCATTACAATATAAATGTTTATATTTTATTTGTATTCACTTATAGAGTGACTATTCGAAGCTTAGTGTTCCGTATATTTTTTTTAAGTTTTTTCTGTCTTGAACTAACATTTACTTAATTAGATCACAATAATTTTCAGATCTTGTCATAATTACAATTACTTACTTCATTAGGGCTATCAATTTACTTCTATTATTTACCTATAATAATTTACAAGACGAATTTTTTTAAGTGTTAACGAATTATTGTCATAAAATAACTGAATAAATAAAATATATAATATCGTTATTCTATTTCGAATTTCAGAATCTATTTCGATCAAGTTCCTCATTATTTTTTTTCAAATAATATTAAGTGGGTTTTTTTTTATGAAATGGCAATTTAAAAATACACTTAACCTTTTTGGTAAATTATTAAAGACATCTTTCTAGACGTCTTTTTTTTAAATATATAGATAATAAATTATTTCATTGTGTACTAATTTGTAGGTTAATCGGGAATCTCGGTTCATATTGTCATTATTTTTAATTGCAGTAATACTATTTAACATATAGGGTACTAGCTGTCCCCCGCGGTTTCACCCGCGTTCCCGAGGTTCATGATTTCCCGGGATAAAAAGTAGCCTATGTTCTTCTCCATAACATATACTATCTGCGTGCCAAATTTCATCGCGATCGGTTGAGAGGTTTAAGCGGGAAAGTGTAACAGACAGACAGAGTTACTTTCGCATTTATATTATTAGTAGGGATTCATTCCAATATCATGCCATGGGCTCCTAAAGTGCATGAGTTAACGTTAAAACAATTTAGTATGTAGGTATAATAAACTATACCAACGGTACTAGTCATCACATTGACCAATTCATAACAATAAACGAGCAGTTGTTTGAGTAAAGCAAAACATGAGCTCCACTTGAAAACAATCATTTGAAAAGCGATTTTCATACAGTGAACATTGTTGAAGCGTACCGATTATAATTATATACTTAAAAAAATATTGATAACTATAATACTATTTCCATATAAATTATAATGTATTGTGTAAACAGTTGATTATGGGATGTGACAAAAATAAATGGAGATGATTCGTAGAATATTTTTTGTGGTTTTTGCGATTTTCGTCGTAGTACAGGTGAGTATTTTTATTTAATTTATCTAGTAACTATATACTGAACCCATCTTAAGATATGCGTATCATTATGGAGGAGAATCTCATATAATTAAACTGTCTACATTTTACATAATCACGATTTAAAATTGAGTGTAGTTTCAGTACCGATTTAGACAAGTCAAAAGTATAATTAAATAATGGTTTTACTTTATTTTTTGTGACCAATGCTATTTTATGTGCTTTATATATTTTTTTAATCAATGTGCGTTTAAATTGACTACATCAATTTCGTTCACAATAATCTTGTATTATGGATGAATGTTTACAAATGCATCTTAAAAACACGAAACATTTTTACTAAATATTATGATTCGTGGCAGCAGTACATTTACAACTTGGCTTCAGAGTAAGATATGAAGTCTCTTTCATTTGTAACAACAATTCAGATCTATGTTTCACGAGACAATTAATGTGTATTTTTATTTTTACTTTTGTAGCACTTCGAGTATCGTCTTTTTGTAGCTTTCTCCAATAATTTATTTGTGTTAGAGACTTAATGACCGGAACTATTTAGGTGTTGTGTTTTATGCTCCGTTTTATTCGGCGTCGTAAATTCCAAGTCCTTAATCGATTGCTAGTTCTGGCAGAGTTCTATTGTTTATTCTTTATCTTTATTGTATAGAGTTATGTATATTCAATGTCACCAAAAAAATCAATTTCTATGGTTTTATATCACTTTATTTTATGTTAAAGCAGACCAGAAACAACATGAAAAGTACTTTTTAACTAACTTCAAAAAAGGAGCAGGTTCTATGTTCGACTGTATGTATTTTATTTTATATATCTCTGCAAATTGTCGATCGATTTTCAAAATTTTTTTTTCATTCGGAAAAGTGAGGTGATCCTATTGTCACCGAATCAGGATCTGATGATGAGATCCCAGGAAAATCGCAAAAAACTAAAATAAATTACAAAACACAAAATAAATTACAAAAACAGATTAGAGTTCCTACATAGTTATTTTGTCTTTTTAGTGGTTTTGAAGGGGTCTCTTTTTTGGAAAAGTAACGTATTATGTGTAACTTTGACCATAGACAAAGATTTTATTTGAATATCGCATTTATAACTTTTCTGACAAAATATAATTTATGTGATTCTCAGGCAGAAAATAGCCTTGGAAGATTTTTTTAACAGATTTTATTTTCATTTCAGACAACAGACTTTCAAGATAACCTTATAAATGGCTACAGGGCGTTAATAGCGGATATTCAGATGCGGACGCAGAAGTCTAGAGAAGATATGGACACACTAGTGTCTCAAATAAAACTTCTAATGAAGAATGAGGCTGATAAGGCTATAAACTACATGACTGTTTACTTAGAACAGATTTCATTGTATTTTCAGGTAATTATTTTAATCTCTTTGATCAAGTAACAATTGATTGCAATACAGTAAAGTATAAGAAATATTAAAAAAAAAGGTTAATAAAAATGTAATTTATTCAAAATAGTATATCTAAGACACCTATTTTATCGATAACATGAATACAGCTCATTAGAAAACCCTAAACATAATTGCGAGAAAATTTCAAAGAACCAAGTATAACCGCCTCAAATGCAAAGCGCATTTATTCCTCTAACGTGCATATAGCTATTGACCATTTTTCAAAATGTCCAGGTAATAATCCACGACAGAAAGCCCCGCAATGGTACGTACTGCAAAGAGAGCATAGTAAAGCTTCTCGGCGAAAATCTACAGTTGGCGGATGAAAATGTCACGTTGTGCCTTGCTTTGGGCTACCAGAGGGTGCAGAGATTACCCGGTATGTATACTTCGAATTCTTATCTTGTTATGATAGAGATAGAGTGTATTTTACAAAACACTGCTGATGTTACGTAGGTTACTTTTTATTTTATTTTGTGGTGTGGTAGAGAATGCTTTACAATTTATTATTCTCTTTTAAATATCTTTCATAAACCATTTAAAAAACAGTTTATTTTATAACATAACCTTAAAATCAAAGCATATTCATAATAAGGCAAATCAGTGGATTAGTGCAGAGTTAGGAAACCATCCTTAAATAGTTTTCTAACTTGTTACTTGGTAATCAAATCCATTATCTGTTTAAAAATATGTATTCTCTAGCATTGCATTTCTAGGATGAAAAGCCTATTGTAGCACTCAGGAAAAATACATTCAAAATATTTCGCAAATAAGAATGAAATAATTTTTTGAATCGAATCATTAGCTCCGAAGATTACCTCCAACATTTACCTTTTTATTAAATTTATTAGTATAGAAGTATACAGAACTATGGATTTTGTTACTAACAATAGGTAAATAAAAACTAAATAGGTCATAAGGTATAAAAATACCAGGTAGAAAGTAAAAACATGGGCACAGTTGCAGGAAGGAGTATATTTACTTTAAATCAATGCTGCTTGCGGAACAACTGGCCGTTCTAAGGTCCTAAGGCAGTGTGTTATCAATGTTCTACCGTTTTTATACGGGACGGTCTTCCTTGTTGACGTACGTCAACATTTCCGCTACACGATATAGGATGTGTCCAAAACACGGACACTGGGTCGTGTGGAAACTTTGTTATAATAACAAGCTGGTAGACTTTACCTAATTCCTATGTTTAGAATTGCTACTGTAAATATTATGAGAATGCATTTGAACTAGGGAAATTAACAACCCTGGGTAGCTGACTAAGGAGAAATGGGTTGTTTTAACCTAGTCATAGTTTTCTCAGTATCCTTCATAATTTATACACCAAATAACTATCAGTTGTCAGAGAATTTAAAATATCAGCTTTTGTTTTTTTCTACAACAGAAAAGCTACAAGTGCACTTCGAAACTTTGGAGAATCTGAAGAAGTATTCAGCATCAAAGTTGTTCGAGTGCCAGAAGCAGCAGCAAGTCGGGGGTAACTGCTCTCATGAGAGTCAAGATCTTGAGAGGACTGTTGTAAGTGTCTTGTTGTTAATACTACTACAATTTAGGTACAGCTATGCTATTCTCTAACGTTTCATTCTTCGACGAGCTCGCGCAACGATGCCTCTTACAGAGGACTTCTCACATGATAGCTTAGTAAACGATAGAGACAGAGTACAGTGACAGCGTTGATATCGCCGAGTTTGTGGTGTTGCCTTACAGAATAGCACCCCAGTTCTTTCTGCCTTGGAATTCCTCCGCGGTGTCCGCGACCCTTATTTTATTATTTTAGGGCTTGCACTCCTAGGGTAGTAAAAGAATATTTAATCCAATTTTCAAATCTCTAGGTATAAGTGGATCGATCGTAGTACTCTTTTATAGGTATTGAATAACATTATTCAACTGGGATTGCTTCAAAGACAAACCAAATCAGTTAATTGAAGCGTTAGCGAAAGATTTCTATATAATGCCATATAATGCCAAACTCATATAAAATTAAAATAACTGCTTTAATTTTGCTTTATCATAATCCACCTACAGTTTAATAATATTCAGAAATGGATCATAGTTTTCTATATTATTATAATCAATTTGTACTAATTTATGAATTTATCCTAATTAGACCATTTTATGTCAAAATTAAAATTTTAATGCTATTAGTTGTACGTGGTATATTATTTATTATATGCTATTAGCCTATATATTATTTATTCTTTGCTATTAGTAAAGCAGAACGTTAATTACCTACACTAAAATTTTACATGAAATTTGCATAATATTGTATTTGAGAATAACAATTCTAATGAACGTGATGATGACACTTATTTTCTTCATTTCCTTAAGCTAACTGACTGGTCTGATAATTAACAAACTTAGAAGTAGGTATACTTATCAAGTGTGAATAATATTATTACTTCTGGTAAAATGGCGTTTGCACTCATATTAAAAAGTCATATACTTATATTTTTAACAAAACAAATATCAATTTGTGTTGTTTTTTCATGAAACGGTTTTTAATCTTTTCATAAATAACTTTTTAATTTTTCATAAATAATTCCAGTTCCTCTACGAGACATCGCCATTCCCAGTTGTGATGGCAGAAATAGCAATACACGGCTTCAAAGAAGTCTCAGACCTTAGTGTCTGCCTCAAAGACATCATCTCAAGGATGATGACGCACTCAGTCAAAGTCATCGGCGACTTCAACAGATGCATTCACAACATAGAAATGCCCAAGCTCAAGTATTTGCTCAAATTCATGAAAAAATACGCTTGAAACTTTAACTTTAACGGGGTGAAAAATGTGTTCGTATGAATTTAACTAAATGTAAATAACGTATGATTTGGAGTTTAAATATTTGATATTAACATAAAAATATTATTGGTTGACTGTAGTTATTATTAATTGTAACAAGATTGATATTTAAAGTAAATAAACTAAAAACAGGCTTTGTTTTATTTTAATATTTCATTTTACCGTACAACCCTACGTGTTGAATAAGCCATGAAACGCTACCCAGTACGTTTGCACATAGGTACCTTCCACACACGGCGCAACTGGCGCAAGTCATGTCAAGTCAAGTCAACGTTGGTTGTCAACGCGTTGCATTGCCAACCAGTTTAGATTGCATTGCCGTCACCCGTGAAAAGGGGTACTAAGCAGTCAACTGGTTGTTTCACCAGTTGCGCCGCGCAGAAAACTGCCAACGATTAGTTGCGTCATAGTTAAATTTGGTTTTATTTTGGTTGCTTCATGTTGTAATGGACTACGAGTTCAATCAAATAGAGTGATCACATAGAAAGATATAGGAAGTATGTTAACGGACATTTAATTAAAATTAGGTGAAACTTGAAACGTGATATGAAGGTAGTTGCGAAAATTCGAGGACCAGAAGCTTTGGCAACTATTGAGGAAGGTCTATATTTATTTATAGGATAACAAAGATTAAACGTATATTTTTGGAAGTCAGTAAATACCGGTACACAAAATGTTTACCGTACAATGCAGCGACTTTCAAAAGTAACGGGGAGAACTTGATAATTATGTTTTTTTTTACAAGTTGCTGGCTAACTAGCGTATAATAATACACAGCCGATTCTGAAAATGATAGATTTAATATCGGCTGTGCAAAGAGTAACACTGAATTATTAAGTTCGCCCGGTTATTTGAAAGTCGCTCATTCTACTGGTACTGAAAAAATATTGCAGACTATACAGTTCATCAAATCTGAAACCTTTATTGAATCAGTCTGTATATAAAGAGAGGCTATTGACGAATATTTGAATTAAATTGTGTGAATTTGGCAAATAAATCCATTTCACCGATAGATACCCAGTTATAATATTGAAAAGTGCTGATTCACTTGAACCACTATATCTATTAAAACTACCATGACATTTATTGTGAGAACACAACTGAACGCGTTCCTGTCACACTCATACCAAATGCAATTGGATCTATTTAAATGAAATTGCATTCGTTGAAAATTCATGAAAATCCCGGTCTAAGTTGATGCAACTACTTCCTTATTCATTGCTTTCCATTTGCTCCATGAATCTATTATTTTTATAAGCAATATGTGAACCTATCGACAGTAGGTATGTGCCGACGTTTGACGTCACGTCTCGACTAAGGTTTTTTATACAGAACATGCTTAGTTAGCTTACTATCAAGGTTATCATAGTAATAATTTACAAAAGCAAATAATACTGAATATACTACTACTTCATAATGTAGAGACACTCCCTCGTCAGTAACACGTCATTCGCAAAACAAAGGTATGGCTACAGGCTTTATAGGTACACAATAC
Source organism: Tethea ocularis (assembly GCA_963555595.1). Classification (NCBI taxonomy): domain Eukaryota; kingdom Metazoa; phylum Arthropoda; class Insecta; order Lepidoptera; family Drepanidae; genus Tethea; species Tethea ocularis. The sequence goes on along the minus strand of OY741971.1, from coordinate 6,785,206 downwards.
TGGATTGTCACTACGCGAGCCATTGAAGCTTTAAGTTAGAAAGAGAAGCTTAAAATATGTTAACGTATAACGTGGTCCCTGTTAGCAACCTTACAATTGTTTACGCGTACTGATTTGGATAGTCTGTGGATAGGCTGGTGTTCATGTAAAGGGCGGCCGCTTGTGAGAATGTGTCTCTGATACCTGGTTTATGTAGGAAACTGATTTCAATAGTTCAATAGGTCTTTAACGAAAGCTTCGGACTAGATTCAGACTTTTCTTAGACATACTTTAGTGAATACAAGCCAAGCAAGGTGTCAGAAATGCATTAGTATCTCAGCAGCCGCGATTTAGGGTCAATTGCACCAACGTCGTATATTGAGCATTAGTAGATAGTATAAAGATTATCGTTTGTTTTTTCGAAAATAAGAAGACTGAAACTAAAAATTGCATCGATAAAAATATATGATCAACAGCCCAAAAGTCTGATATTTACGACACACGTAACAAACAAAATACTGAAATAGAAATATGGCTCATGTATCTAGTCTAGATATATATAAGGAAAGCGTGACTGACTAACTGATCTATCAACGCATAAGTCAACCCACTATTATGATGTAGGCATTCGCTAAGAATTTTTGAAAATTCATCCCCTAAAGCTAGGGATCGCGGATGAAACCGGGGGAAAAACTATAGTACAAGCATCTGGAGCCGGCTTTTATTTGACCCTTTCCCGGCGTTACATTGAATGAGAGAGATTGATTAAATATACGTAGTAGGTAGGTAAGTACATTATGACAGAAAAATAAGGGCAAGAATCTGGATTAAACTTGTATATAATACTTACCTACATTTTAAGAACGTCAGTAGTTATCATATGTGTTAATCTCATTTCAAGTGTTGAGTACAGAAATTCATTAGTATATTTTAGCAATGTAACAAGTTAATTTTTTTTTTTTTGAGAAAACAATCAAATTTTGCCACAAAAGATCAGGTTGATTTATTTTCCAATAAAATTACTATACCTTAATTTATAGTGTTTATATTTTATTATAATGTTTCTTATATTATTCAATGAATACAATATCTCATACACTAAACAATTTGTAGGTATACCTAATTCTAGAACAAATTAAAATTCAATGAGACTAATGTATCCGGCTTCTTTGACGTAAAGTGTATCTAGGCATTTGTCAATGAATAAATAAACGCGTTTCTGCTTTTGTAGAACAATTTGTTCAACAGCATCGGAAAATCACTATGAGTTAAAAGTAGAAATATAAGTTTAGCGTTAAATCTGGTAATCTTAAGTTGCACTCCGTTTTGTAGGTAATGGTGAACAAAATATAGATTTTTTTTTCATGATTAATGTATAGTTACTTAGATTTACCTACGTTTAAGCATATTCTAATGTTAAACTTAACAACCTTTTCAACTTTATATCAACGCTCACTCTGCACTATTACATCCTTCTCGCTTAGCGTTATTTTGCTCGGTTGCAACATAAAGATTTTTTCAAAAACGATAGGTAGGTAGTTCTTGAGATTTGCGCGTTCAAACATAAATATCAAGCGCGTTATATACACTCTAGAAATATATAAAACTAGCTGTTCCCCGCGGCTTCACTCGGGATAAAAAGTAGCCTATAACCTTCGGGTATAATGTAGTTTTCTATTAGTGAAAGAATTTTTCAAATCGGACCAGTAACTTCGGAGATCGCGAAAACAAACAAACTCTTCAGCTTTATTATCAGTATATAGATATATTTTTCGTAACATATTATACCGGATCTAATTCTGATATATAGTGCAGAGAATCTCGGATAAAGGTGAAAGACGCTCGTTTGATTGAATACGTTGAAATGAATATTTGTCGTCTATTCACATAGAAAATACCTTTTTCCTGGCGGTATGACTTATATTTCCTTCTACTGTTCCGTTATCTAATCTATCTAATACTTACCTTTAAACGAGTTATTCTTGTATATATATATAATCTGAATCTCGGAAACTGCTCCAACGATTTTCATGAAATTATGTATGCAGGGGGTTTCTGGGGCGAAAAATCGATCTAGCTACGTTTAATTTCCAAAAAACACGATTTACGAAAAAAATACCGAGCAATGCGGTCCTGCAGGTACTATTATATAAATTCCGGATCAAAACGCTAATTTTATATTTATACAAGGTTATAGTGTCAAAATATTAAAAAATAATGTTCAATGTCCGTATATTTCAAGGTAAATTAAACCAGATATTACAATATGCTGTAAAAGTGCACTTATATGATAAAAAAATACATACAAAAGCATTAGTTAACTTTGATAGCGGTAAATATAAAGTTTATCATGATAATAATGCAATTAGCATCGTAACATGTTACGTTAACGATAAATAATATTTACAATAAAGTTATGTTAATTTTATAAAGTTTTCGGAAAATTAAAGATTTATTATGTATTAGAAAGAAGTCATGAATAGTCTCTAAATGTATTTAAAGTATTAAGTTATGTTTACTTACCAATGTAATAAGAACATCGGCGGAACATGGTTGATACTTCAACAGGCGGCTGAATCTTAAAGTTCTCTGCGCCATCGTCAAAGGGCCGATGGGTCGAGATACGTGGATGAGCGGAGAGGATGGCGGACGCGACGGCGGATTCGACATCGCCGGTATATTACGTCTAACAGTCTCCAACGGCACAGTCCTAGCCACCAAAGTGTCACTACCGACAGAATTAGCACTACCACTGAACATGTTCATTAAATCACCAATAGAACCACCTCCGCTTGAGCCCCCACCGCAACGTAACTTGTCCAAGTCGGTAAGACTCGAACCACGTCTCACGCGGAGGCGGGAACCGCAAGCGCTCGCGCGATTTGGAAACGCTTGGTCACGTCGAACGTCCACCTCACTCGCTGCTTGCATCGTACCTTTCTTAAATCGCATCATTTTGTATAATACAACATAACACAGTCACGTTACACAAAACACTGAATGCTGAACTGAACACCTGTTAGAATTGTAATTTGCATGCAAATGATATACCGATATCAATAGGGCCACGGCCGCCCGCAGGATGTCGCTATCGCGTCCTCGCGCATTTCCGCCGCCATCGCTTGCGCAATGTTTACGAACCCTGTGTTTAGAAATTTCGACTTTTATTCTAAGATGTATTAAGAGGTGCGTACGGAGCAGAGTCTGTTAACTGACTGAGTGGGAACGCGTAGTTTTGTATGTGCGTGAGGATGGAGTAACTGAGCTGGACTAATGAGGTGATCGGGTTCAAAGGCGCTGGGTCTCCACAGGCGGCGAGCGTCACTTAACTAATACACGAGATTCGTTGTTAGTATAAACACATCTAATTTAGAATATAAACAGTAGAGTTTTTCCAATAATAAATGGTTTATTTCCTAATATTTACCTACTCTATTTCATACAATGACAAATGTGTTTCTTGAGATATAGGTACCTATTTCAATCAATGGAAAAAATAACATATCCTATCCTAGGTAAGTACCTAACGAGTAATCTGTAGGAACTTAAATATACGTTTAAATACAAATATTTACTACTTTTTCTTTCAAATTGGAAAAGCTTAATCCAATAGAAACTTTTCTCCTTCGATCGTCAAAATCTCTACATAGTACAAAATCACTTCCCGCCGTCTGTCCCTCTGTACGCCTATATCTTTTAAACTACGCTAAGATTTCAATGCGTTTTTCATCAATAGATAGAATTATTCAACAGGAAGATTTATAAGTAAAGGTTTATATTATTTCAAGCCAAAAGTTTCATTTAGAAATCAAGCCGACTGAGATCTTTCACATTACCCGTGCGAAGCCGGGGCTGGTCGCTAGTATAATATACCTAAAATAATAATTTCAGTTTCTTTACCCGCAAGTAAGTATTTATCCAATTAGTAGATTATACAATAAGAAAGCTTTTGAACTTGAAAGGATCTTTCCTGAATTAGCTGGAGGCTGTATCAGTAATTTAATTACGCTTCGATATCGAAGGAAAATTACGTTAAAGATATCTCTATTCATTTTTTTATCATAACCTTAGTAACTCGAAAAATGGAAAATATTAAAATTGCTAATAAGCCTAGCTCTAAAAAGATGTTGATACGCCTAGATACATTGAAAGTTATAGGAAAAAGTAAATTAAACCCAAAATTCATCTCAGAATAATTATGTAGGTGAATTCAAAAATCATAAAAACAATTTAATGGATATCGTCAGCCCTCCAATACCTATATTGACGGTTCAAAATGGTGATTGTAATTCACAAAATCTACTAATGCAACAGCATGTTCAAGTGTTATTTTACGACTGACACCATTTAGGAGAGTTTAATCAATTAACGAATGCCTTTATATGTTAGATAGGTATGTATGAATCAAATCCAAAATTAAAATGCGAAAGTTTGTTAGTGTGTAGGTATGTTTGTTACTTCTTCACCCTCAAACGGCAGAACCAATTTTGATAAAATTTGGTATGGAGGTATATAGGCTACTTTTTATCTCGGAATGATCCTACAGGAACGCGGGTCAAACCACGGGGCAGAAGCTAGTTTTATATAATCAAAAGATCTGCCCCCAAATTATTTGTCATTCACCTGCATTTTACTATGTGACCATAAATTGGTTTATATTTTGATCGATTTTTTTTCCTGATTTGAGAGTTAGTATTATAGTAATAAATATAAGTTAAAAGTAAAAAAAATAAAGACAACGTTTTTTTATTCATCTCCATAATCAGATCAGCTCAATGATACCACATTATTATATTACTATTGTTATCGGACTTACATAATGCGAACTATATTGCAGATCAATTGAACACCGGGAAGTGAGTCAAAATTGACTAACATTTAAAATTAAGCTAAAGATAAAAGCTTGTAAAAATTGAATAAAAGCAAATAAAACTTCGCGTCCAATAAAATTCTTGGTACCGAATTTTCTTGAACAGACATAGGAAAATTAATTTCATTAAATATTATAATAATACTACATATATATATATATACTTAGTTAGATTATAGAAATATTCCTCCATCCTAATTTAATTTGAGTTTAGACAAGCTCGCAATATAAGACGATGGTACTTGAAATTTCGACGCTCATATTTGTATACGACAAGAAGACACTGTATGTTCACTTGTGTCAACGGAACATTCGTGATATTACATAATAAAACTAGCTTCCGCCCCGTGGTTTCACCCGTGTTCCCGAGGGATCTTATTTCCCGGGTTAAAAAGTAGCCTATCTGTTATTCTGTATTTTATTAAATAAATGATAAACTTATCTCAGATAAATATGAAGTGGCTTCGGCTTTTGAATCTTATTTTTCAACGATTCCTACTGAAGCTACTAAGTATCTTGCATCGTCCCCGGTGAAAGCGGAGTGTTTGCTTACAAATCATTTTCCCAAACACATTCCAAATTTTTTGTTTAATTTCATTGATGCTAGCGACATTTTAAGCGCTTTCAAGTCTTTAAATTTGAAAAACACAGAAGACTTATGGGGTTTATCAGTTAAAGTCATCGGCTCAATTATTACTAGTATTGCACCAATTTTAGCAGGTATTTTTAATCAATGTATTGATAAAGGTTCATTCCCTGATTTGATGAAAGAGAGTAAAATCGTTCCCATTTTTAAATCCGGTTGCAAAAATAATCCTTCCGATTATAGACCTGTCTCAGTTCTCCCAGCGCTAAGCAAAATCTTTGAGAAAATAATGCTGAATCAATTGTTAGCTCATTTCAACAATAACCAAATTTTACATGAACACCAGTTTGGATTTACAAAAGGGCGGTCTACGACTGACGCCGGAGCTAAACTTTTGAAGTATATTTTCGAAGCCTGGGAGAACTCTCAAGATGCGGTTGGCGTATTTTGTGATCTTTCCAAGGCATTTGATTGCGTAGATCATCACACCCTACTTTTCAAACTTCGACACTATGGCGTTCGCGGAGTGGCACTAGATCTTGTAGCATCTTATCTGTGCAGTCGCCAACAAAAAGTAGGTATTAGCGGTACTACGTCCTCAGGGTCTTTAGTTAAAACAGGCGTACCGCAAGGATCAATTTTAGGCCCATTTTTGTTTTTGGCATACATCAATGATCTGCCCTATATGGTAAATGAATTGTGCGATATAGTTTTATTTGCTGATGACACTTCTCTAATCTTTAAAGTGGATAGAAAAGACACAGAACTTACGCAACTCAATAACACGTTATCCACTATATCGAAATGGTTTGCGGCCAATAATCTCATGCTTAATTCCTCTAAAACTAAGTGTATAAGGTTTACTCTCCCCAATGTTGCTAGGAATGACAGTCATGTCCTAGTCGATGATGTTAGACTCGAACTAGTTGATAGGACAGTTTTTCTCGGCATAACATTAGATAGTAAAATACAATGGGGTCCTCATATAGAAAGCTTAGCTAGTAAATTGAGTTCCGCCGCTTTTGCAGTTAGAAAAATTAGAAATATAACAGATGTGGCTACAGCTAGGTTGGTTTACTTTGCGTATTTCCATAGTTTGATGTCCTACAGTCTTCTGCTGTGGGGCTCGGCTGCGGATTTGGAATCTATCTTTATCTTGCAGAAAAGGGCCATTCGTGCAATCTATTGCTTGGGTCCTCGCGAATCCTTACGAAATCGGTTTAAGGAATTTGACATATTAACCTTACCTTCGCTATACATTTATGAAAATATTATGTTTGTTCGTAAAAATTTAAATCTATTTGACACAAACAGTAGCCGCCATAACCTAAATACAAGAAACAAAGACAAAATTGTTACTCCTAGATTCAGGCTAGCCAAAGTCAATAAGTCTTTTCTCGGGAATTGTATTCGCTTTTATAATAAAATCCCATATGAAGTAACTAAGATGTCTTATAATAAATTCAAAGAGTATGTTAAACATAAGTTGATCGACAAGGCCTATTATAAGGTGGCTCATTACATAGAAGACAAGAATACATGGTTGTAGTAGCTTCTCTCTGGACTTGCAGCCCCCTGGCCAAGTGATAATTGTATGAAGTTTATGTATATTTAAAACTGTAATTACATAAATTAAAAAAAAAGATCCACCAAAAAAAGAAGCCTTGCTGAGTTTCTTGCCGGAGTCTTCTCAGTTCAAGTGTATTCCGAACCGGTAAATTGTAAAACTGTAACTTTTGACATTCATAAGTGCCTTATTAGGGCCTAAACTGAATAAATGATTTTTTGATTTTGATTTTGATTTTGATTCCAGAGTACGATCTTTCTATGTGCCAAGATTCATCCAAATTTTGTAGTTTTTACGTGAAAAAGTCAAACATTCAAACATCTTCACAAACATTCACATTTTTAATATTAGTATGATGATTACGAATTTGAGACCAAAGAAACATTTAAATCACTTCTGTCATTTCTGTTTTTGCGATGGATGTTTTTATAAAGGATTTATGTACCCTGTATCCGAATCAATGATCCAGTAAATAAAAGTCAAAACGTTACGATAAGTATTTAATCTCTCTTAGATCTTTTATGCAAGACCTATGACCGGAACAGAATTAAATTTCACCATAACATTTCGTATCGTTAACCCATTTGAGAATTATCACAAACTAAAACTATCAAAGCAAACCACAAAAGAGTTTTGCTTATAAGTTCCTCGAAGTTTATTTCACACCCACAAAACGGTTCTCATATACCAAGCTTACGAACTATAGCAATTAATGTGCGCTAAAGTCCTTTAATGTTTGCATCGTGTAATTACAGTTCTGAAGTTGCAGTTAGTATTGGATTATTGGAAACTAAGGCGTTGAGTCAAGAGAAAGCAGTTTAGAACCTCTTTGTGTAGAATATTGTGCAATATAAGATGGCAAGTCTAAATTAATCATTCTTCTTGATACAATTAGAACCACAGACTAAGTTATAGACGGCACACTTTTGTTTCATAAGTGGCGTTTAGAATCATTTAGCGCTTAATTTAGTGACGGCAACAATTAAGTTTTTTAATTTAAAAATGCCGGTTTTTTAATGGCCGGTTATTCAGATGAGCGGTATCTTTAATTTGAAATTGAAGTGAATTCAATGAAAAGTCTATACTTTTGACATAAATAACTAATCCGAAGTTTTTCTAGCGATATGAAATATCTACCAAATGTCTACTGATGTCCAGTACTAATTTAAATACCATAATTTTAAAGATTTGTGTATGATAGTTAAAATAATCAGTAAGCTTCATTTAGTTGCCAAAACAAGTGCTAGGTATGTTCCTTTGTTCAGACTAGCTCAAGGTCATCCCACTGGGAGGCCAGTACACAGTCGCTAAGTAAAACCATTTTCGCATTTTCTCAGCAGTGGGTTATGTGCTTAGAGGTTTGCACAGTGGGGGCGCGGAACGCTATGCTTTGTTTTTAGATGCGTTTGTCTTGTTATTTTATATGCTCTATATTTTAACTAAGTCAACGATAATGCAATTTCGATTTAGAAAAATGGTTAAGCAGAATAGTTTTCAATCGCTCTGTTTAAAAGGGTTTTTTTTTTATTAAATATCAAAACGATAATTTATATGGAGTCTTATTTGAAATAATTCGTTCTTACTGGTAATTAAACATCATTAAATTTACATCATATTTAATGATTCCCTATATTTTTAGATGTTTATACAATGATCATTTATTTTTTACATAACTTAATTGGTAACCTAAATAAAAATAAATTCGGTTCACGTACAATATTCGAAACATATCTTAATAATTTCCTTGAGTTTGAACATAGACACTCTCCAAAATGAATATTTAAATGGAATTTAGTGAACACTTATTGGTGTTTACCTTGACAGCCTCAAAGCCTTGTATCGATGATGACTTAGTCGGTGTCATATAAAAGACTAATTTATCTAATAAATCGTTATGACAGTGCCCAAGTCTCAATTCTCAATTTACTATATCAGCAGGAGGTAATCTCATGCTGTGCGCGACGCTTCTGACGAAATTGTGTTTGGCCTTTGACCTTCTATCCACTTTGTCGTTATTTTGATTTAGAACGGAAGTAAATAATTAAAACACAAATACTGATCATATGAATAACACAGTCGGTAAGGTAATAGGATAATTAGGCAGTATTGTTAAGTAGAAAACAAGTAACGCATAACATTATTTGCTGAAAAAAAAACCTGAATTAAAAAAAAAATTGAGAGTCAGTTTAAAATATTTAAGTAAGAATGTAACTCAAAGTATTTTTGACTTAATTGGAATAATTTTATATTCTAAAAAGAAGAAACACACCAACGTTATCGCAATAACCTTCATGCCCGCATTTAAATAGCTGTAATTTAAAATAAATTTCGAATAAAAGATAAGACTTACCTCATCCAAATGTATGCTATATTAATTCTCCATAGAAAACAATATTTAATAAAAACACACAAGTAAAAAACAGAGAAAAAAGTACGATAATTGCAGAACTGAACAAAACAATGTTGAATATTCTTTAATAAAAATTTACAGATCATAAAGTGATCTGTAAAAAATCATTTTAATTATTAATTAATTAAAAATAAATATACAAGAAAAAAATAAAAGATTCCGACGAATTTATAACCTCCGTTTTGAAGTCGCTTAAAAATTATAACGTTATTATAAAACAATTCAACCCATAAATAAAACTGTAATAAATACTATTTTAAATGGATTAAAAACCTCTTCTGCATTTATCGTGATAATTAATAAAGCACTCACGTTTAACTGCATCACGATCTTATTGTACGCCCGATGCCACCTCTGCTTCGGCGTCAGCTTCGGCTGTTCCGGCTTAAACTCTACCTCTTCTTGTCTCTCCTGTTCCTCACTGAATACGGCATCTTCCTCCTGATACTGCTCATCGGATTCCTGGAACTGTTCTTGATCATCGAATTTATCGTGTTCTTCTCTAAATGCTTCGTCTTGGTCATACGGTTCGTTCTCGTCCGTGTATTCGTCAACGTTATCATCGTAAGAGTCGCGGGATTCACGGAAAGCACTTGTTTCTTCTGGCATTTCATGATACGTTGTGCGTTCATCTTGAAATTTCACTTTTGTTTTTTCTGCGATTGATTCTGTAAAATTAAAAAGATTTTGAGGATATGGGAAAGACAATTTACAAATGCATTTCTTTTTTTGATGATTCATAAAAAAGGACTAAACTTGATAATAAAAAATAATTTACATTTATATACGCAAAATCTTTATCTGACTTACTTTCAATGCTAAGGTATAATATATATAATACCCAAAATATATAATGTTTTTAAGAATATTTTTCATAATGACATATTTAATCGTATTTTTTTTATAAAATCATAATTATGATTACCTTCTTGTGTAGTTGGAACAGCAAGTTTCTCTTCATGATGAAAAGAACTTTGCGATGTTCTTCGATCAATCACTGACGGCGTCTGACTATGGTAACTGTCCACAGACGGTTTTCTCATCTGAGAGCCAGTTCTCGTTGGCGAAGCTGTCTTCTGCAAACTAGGACTGGGTGGCTCCGATAAGCGTCTGTCTTCAGCGACTTCTTCGTGAATAGTATCGTGCGCATAATCATCATCACGAAACCTATCCAACGACGTCCTATCGCGGTCTGTTGATTGATCGTATTCAGTCTTATGGTACTCGTCCTCGTAGGCACTTTCGTCGAAACTCGACTGGGCTAAGTCTTCCGGCGCGTCAGGTAACGTTCGCGTTCGACGCACGGGAGGCCTCTGTATTGACTCCTGTCTCCTCAAAGACGGAGTACGTGGTAGGGAAACGGGCGCTGAAGTGGTCACTGTTGATACTGGTACCGACGGCGATACTTCAGGGACGGATGCTGTGATAGAAGTAGTTGTACTTGAAAATGGAGTAACAGGAGCTACGGATGCAAATTGACTGCCGGCAGTTGCTGCTGATGTTGTATGTGGCGGCTGACTTGGTGTTGGAGCCGCAACCGCAGCAGCAGCAGCACCAAAAAAGCTACCAAGTTTCTTCGCCCCACCAGCCATTAATGAACCTAACGTTGCAGCACCGGTCATAACACTAGATTGCAATTGTTGAGCTGGTTGTTTTTGTTGTTGTTGCTGTTGATATAGTTGCTGTTGGTACTGTAATTGTTGTTGCTGTTCTTGTTGCTGTTGTTGCTGTTGCTGCTGATATTGTTGCTGTTGTAGCTGTTGTTGCTGAATTTGCTGTTGGTCTTGCTGAAATTGTTGTTGTTGCTGTTGGAGTTGCTGATGTTGGTAATCTTGCTCTTGTTGATGAAGAATTTGTTGCTTTTGTTCTTCTTCATACTGCTGCGGCTCAAATTGTTGGTCGTATTGATAGTCCTGTTTCTCGGGATAAGTTAGTTCTGTGTATTGCTGGTCTTGTTGCTCATATTGATACTGTTGATCATCATACTGCAAATCATACTGTTGATAACTTTGGTCCTGATATATTTCTTGTTCACTAGTTATTGGTGGTTTGGGTAAATAAGCAGATAATTTTGATTTTACAGCTTTTGCTATAACTGTTTCGTCTTCACTAGTAACCGGGTATGAAATCTGTGTAATTGCATCTGAATCGGTCCATGCTGATCTGTGAGCTGAAATTTTGAAAAATGCACTGAATATACTGAATGTTAAATCCTCGCAAAGACAATGAAATGCGCGACACGACATTTGCGAGTTCTACAAAAAACTGAATTCAATAACAAATCCATGACACTGATTCTGACCACCGGAAGTTTTTATCGGTTTTATTATTAGCTTCAATGTTTTATTGTAAAATGTTTATGGCGCCGTATCATTGTGATTATTGTGTTTTTGTGAAAAACTGGAATAAGGCTGCGTGGTGCAGAACTTAGTAAAAAATACAAATACCTGTAAATCAGTAGTTTTCTAAGGATTTCTATTCACAGCTTTTGACAAGTATTTTTTTATGAAATACCAATATAATTCAATATTGGTTCAAAAGCCCTAAATAATCCAGGACCATAATTGCTTCAAAAAGGATTCATCATATAAGTTTTAACTAGTAATTTGGCGAAGAAATGCATCTCAGACCATGTATCGTAATTAAAAATTAAGTAGTAGACAATCAAGTATTGACGTCATGATGTATGTGTAATCATACTGTTAAACGGAGTAATGAACCCACTTACCGGCAGGAGGAGTGGCATGTGGGGTTTCATCAAAGAAAGGTTGCATTCCATCTTCATCGTTACTGAAACAAATATATATTTTTAGCTATCTATTGCAGGCTTCACTTTTCATAAGACTAACACATTGATATATTACGTATAATTTTACCTCCAAACATAGAATTGCGACTACATCAATATACATAATTATGTACCTGCTACGCACATTGTACGCACCTGTTTGGTTATTCGTTCGGTTCAATTAATCCGTCCCCAAATTCCTACCGGTTTATTTCAGTAACCTTTCTTGACCTTTCAGATTTCATTTGTTTACTACCTTCGGTCACATCATAAGAAGAAACTAAGAAGCCAATAAGCATTTAATATTGTCCTACAATTCGTTGGTCCTCTGAAGTAAATAACTTTTTCTTACGTCAATGGTTCAAACACAAGGTTTCTATAGATTGAAAATTTTCAATAGATGAAGTGGTTGTAAGGTTGTAACCGTTGTAACCAAAAGGATAGGGTAGTTGACACTGTCAAAAATAAATGACCAAACACTAACCATAGCATAAAACATCTAAAAACTCGTGGAAACATCAAATATGTTGTACATTTCATGCATTTCATGATTTTTAATTACCAGTGGAACCACTAAGAGTAGATGATTTGATGCTGTGAAACTATGACGTCATAGTGTAATATTTCATACAAAATTCCATATAAACGATCGTTTTGACATTTAATAAAAAGTAGCTGATTTGATATGTCAGTCAACTACCCTATTATAACATTATAATATCCACCACATAACTGACATGCCCCTTATAGAACTAGCTTATTAAATTGTTGTACTCTACCGCCCACAGATGGCGCTATAGTTTTTATTTCAAGGTTTATAGTGAACTCTGTGTGAACTCCAAGAAAACGTGAAAAACTGAAATGATTTCAATAATTATTGAAATCATGAACATGAACGAGTTCTAGAAAAAAGTTCATCTAAATTCTAATTTATCTAAAACCAACAATCCATATCAATCTATTTGAAAATTGGAAACATAAAAAGACGTAAAAAGATCATAACATTTTTTAGGTAAGATGAAATCATAGCTAGAATACGTAGGTACCTTGTATAATTATTATCAGCGGCAGTGTCCTGGAATTCAGTCCGGTACCTGAAACTATCGTATCCGTAGCTTGTGTCGGGTATTAACTTCTCAGCTTCTGCAACAAACGTGACATAATGAAGATAAAGAAACAGACAGTATTGTTACTAAATCAAACATTATGTTTATACTTTAGACAAATACTACTATAGTCAAAGACGGATAGGTACTTATTATCTGTGTGGAATAATAATTCTATCGTAAAATACCCAAAACAATTCACTCCGAAATTAGTTTACGTTAGTTTTTAACACGGCAGTTTAATACTTTGACTGAGGTCTCATTACAGAGCTGAGGATTGATTAGTTCTACCGGGAGGGGGGCTACGCTAGGGGTCGAACAAGATTGATGTTTTGAATGAATTTTTTTTTTTCCATATTAGAAGTTGTTCATAATGAGTATTATATTGAAAAGTAACCCTGTATTACTAATAAAAAAGTTTGTCTGGCTCTCAAGTATATCTATCGAAATACACCGCAACGTGCTTAGCGACAGATTTTCACCGTGTGGGTAGTACCCAGTCAGGCGGGTACAACAAAATAGGGTACTTTGTAATACCTGCCAGGCTGGGTAGCAACTTACTAGTAAAAGTACCTAACCTAGTATGTTAACCCACCTGATACGTAAGGCACGTGCGTGTGCGTATGCGCTTGTGGCGTGTCAGCGAGTGACGTGACCGCGTGCTCGGCGCTGTGCCGGCCGGTGGCGGAGGCGACGGCGCCGCTGTACGGCGTGATGGCGGCGGGCGCGTACTGCAGCAGGGAGGGCTGCGGCGGCCGCGGGAGGCGACGCCCGCGCCCGCTGCGCACCGACCCTGTCTCGCTGCCCGCCGTTGTAGCACTTGTAGCCGTCGGCGGCATCGGCAGCGCTCGCCCGCGCTTCGGTGTCGATGATGGTGTTGCTACAGAATAGTCTATGCTTTATTTACATGGCTGGTTGGTAAGGGGATATAGCTGACTGTGGAGTTGAGTATGACTAGTAGTAAACTATGACTTTTTGTACCATTAGGGACACTATTTATTTATTTCTTCAAATTTAAAATTTGTTGTTGTTATTTAGGATCTGACTGTCAATGTTTTACATTGATAAACAGTGGTTGCTACAATAGAAATTAAATATACTAGAAAACATTGCAACAAAAGTAAACACAAAATACAAATAAATACAAAATATAAAACTAAATCCAAAATTAAATTTAATCACAATAAAAATAAAATACTAGGAACTCACAAACGTAGATAATCATAAATATTATAAAGCCGGCCAAATACATCAGGAATTCCATTTCGAAAAACCGTTTCGGAATATCGATTCGAGATTTCGAACGCAGTAATTTTCCGTTCGAAGTTTTCTCCGATTCGAAATTCCGCAATGTAGCTAATTCTACCAAACAGAAATAAACGTATGTGTGTGATGTATTTACGGAATCCCGAATCGATACTCCGAAACGGAATTCCTGATGTATATGAATGACCTAAGTGCTCCTTTTATTATAATTTCGAGCATTTTTTTTGTATAGTACCTGGCAAACTAGCGGCAGTACGTCGCGGCCGCGGTCTATACGGCGCCATTTCATTGTAGTCAGAATACCGAGACGATGGCGGCAACTGAAAAGAACATGAACATTTCAGGCGCAACGTCGATTATCAAGAAATTAATCGACAAGTTTTAGTACTTCACTATATGCCTAATTTCTAGGTCTTAAAAAAAATACAAAAATATTTTTAGGTTTTCTCTATTTCAGGTATTCCCAAAGTAAAGAGGGGCGCCGTGAGTCGATCCTCTATCATTATCCGAAAAGTCTTTCTTGTTGTTTTATTTTTCAATTATTTTATAATAAAACTCACTTTCATATTGTAGATGTTTTAATTTTTGTTACTATCTACCTAACCTAACTTCTATTGTTTTAGGTACCTACCTATTTCTTTCGACTGTATCTTTTTTAAGCCAGGGTAGGGTGCTGTGACAAAATATTAAATTTGTAACTGCGCCGCGGGCTGAAAAAGATTAGGAACTCCTGCTCTATTTAATATTTTTTTTTATATCAACCCTTACTGCTAAAACTCTGAAACATCTGAAAATGTTAACATTTTATCATCAAAAAGTATACAAACCTGTTTAGGCGGCACTTGAGGCAACTGAACAACAGAAGAGCGTCGTTTATTGACGATGTTTTCGTACTCGGTAGGTGTGAGTCCGTAACCATCGTCGTAGAAGTACTGCCCGCCACTGTCCCACTGCCTCGAGTCATCCCCCACGTATGACGTTTGATACGGATAGCTACTCGAGTCATAATACTCTTCGTAGCTCGCCTGCTGAGATATATGTGAATGGTCCCTGAAAGATAATAATTAATTAAATAAGAATTGTAATTTGAATATGCTCATGTTTGTTACTTAAATATAACATTTATTTTTTTGTTTTTTTTTAATTCATTTAAACACAGCTTAGTTAGTATTACAGTCAAACACAAATCGCAGGAAGTTAATTTGTTTTTCGGAAGCTTTATTATTTCCCAAAGATAATTATTACTATTGAAACGTACAACAGAATACGAAACAATTTTGGGTATGCAGCGTGTAAATAGCCGACACCCGAAGACACATACGTGTTGTTATACTAAGATAACGCGGTAATTTGGAATATAATAAAACTAAATTGATACACCCTCCTAAATGCTGATATGCCTAAAATCGCAGAGAGAAATACAAGACACGTGAGTCTTGTATTTCTCTCTGCGATTTTACCTTTAAATCCTCCAGGCACCCGCAGCCCTTTTAGAGCGATTTACATTAGAAGTCGTCGACTCTATAATATCTTGAATTTTATCTTCGGCAATCAATAAATAATGAAGTAGAATGTGTGTAACCAATTAGTATTTTTATATATTTTTCAGCTTATTTAAGTACGTCACGTAGACCATCTTTTTTCCAAGTGTGAATCATCTGTTTTTTGGCTTTTCGAATTTTGAACGGAAGCAGCAGCGTCGAAAAGCGACGACACTACTTACGCCATCTATCAAGGCTTAAGGCCACCTAAATTCAATATTAGTACGTGAGCCTTTCTACCTGATATAAAATTTGGAAAAACAGAGGGCGTATCAAACTTATAAATAAATATAATAAATGTGCGTAATTGCTTAGCAAGTTATGCATAAAGCATTGATGCTTCACCAAATTTAGTATCTTTAGCCTGACCAGAAATATGAAACTCGGCTCTGGTGGCGGCAATACGTGTGTGTTTTTTATAGCAACACTAAAGGTGCGGTCCGAAATACGCCAAGCACCTTCGGATGTGTTCCCACAGTTGTACCTACTTGAAAGCCAGTTCCTTTCAAAGCTCACCTGGTGTGCTTACCACCATCATCGTCCATCATCACTGACTGCGGTGAGATTGTGGTGAAACACAGGTATATATATTGTAAAAAAATATTTTGAAAAGGCTACGTTCAAATAACATTAGTACATACCTAATGTGCGTACCGGTGGTGTATGTATCGTACCCAAAGCCCATACTTTCGTCGTATAAGGTGTTCTGACGCTCGAGACTTGGTCGCCGCTGCTCTTCTGAAGAAACAAATATACATCTTGAAATCATTATGGCTGAATGAGAATAAACACAATTTCCAATATATTTATTAAATTAAAAAATAAACATGAATTTATACGTAAGGTGACTTCAGCGACACTGGACTGTTTATGCTTACGGTTATTTTTTAATAATAAAATAACCTTACGTTTGTCCTCAAATCACACTCTGGGATGACAGATGTCGAAGATTACACGCTTACTTAGAAAATTCCTATTGACTAGCCTTGAAAGTGTCCAAGTTAGTTTCGGCCATATCACCTGTATCTGATACAATATTCAATCTAAAGCATTAAAAAAAATTATTAAGTTACCTCCAGATTGCCAATCAGCAGCTGTTCGCCATGATATAGCTGATTCCACGCTCGCCTGGGCGTGCAACTGCGACCACGTCTCTATCCTGGAATATTATATTTGGTATCATCATCGCTTAAAGTTCCGTACCTAATACCAGATGATTTTCAATATATTATTAAGATAGAAATAAAACAAAAATTAAAATACGTTTATAAAGGTGAACTAAAAAAATATATTTTATAATCAAATAATTGTGCACATTTTTGACAGTCTCAATACTATATGCCACCCGGGAATACCCGCATTTCTAAATTGGAAAACAATGAGTCATTTTCAACTTATTCTCGCCTTATCCTGTCTTTCACTTTACTACTTTAAACATCTTTGTTTAATACCCTTGCTTTTGGGGAACAGTACCTAGATGAGGTGATGACCGAAAGTCTACCGTACAAACACATGAAATATATATTTGAATGTTACTTATGATATCACATAAGTTGAATAGTAATATTATAATTCTACAACAAGATAAGCTAACGTTCGGCGTTAGCTTGAACTAACAAAAAGAGACAATTTTCCTCTAGTGTTGCCACATGTTATGCTACAATTTGTGGGGCACAAGGCGCCACTCTGTTATTTAGCCATACCCTAGTGTATAATGTGAACTATTAAATCTATTGATTAATAAATAAAATACGTTACCTATTAGTTCTCGGCTGGCTATTGTAATATAGGGGATCGGTATCCCCGTGGATGTGGAACTCTTCCCTCTCGTATGAATTCTCTCGCGATACCTCCAATGACCTCTGAAATCATTATTTAAAACATAAGTAATAGGAAAATTACAATTAAATATAGTTAGTTAATAAAATTACAATTGTTAAATACGGGAATAAAATGTCCATGACCATATACATTTGCGAGGTTGGAAAAAGTTATAGTCGGTATGGAAATTTTGGCGTGCGACGAGGCCGGAAAAGGACCTTAGTGTAAGTAGTATAAATTATAGGTACTTTTCTATTAGCAGATATGTAGATACCTGTGGCGTATGCATTTGATGAGCTGCATTCCTGAATTGTGAGGCGCTGCAGTTGGCATGCTGACCCAATGGGAAGTTGAGGTCCGATGTGTAGTCAGAGTCTTCTGAGTAACCGGCTGAAATTCAAAACAAACGTCTCTTTAAATTCGAAAGAAAATTCAATTTAAAGTTATCTTCAGAGTTCGTAGTAATTTTACTGGAAATAAGAACAAAAGATAACCGTAGTTATTTTCCAGAAAAAAAAACTTTATATTGAACATTTTGAATTGATATTTAAGCGCTATCCACACATTTCCGGGTCAGGGCCTATACGTGTTCCGAGTTGTTCATTATACTATGATGAACCCGGACGCACCTGACACGGAGCTATGTGAACAAGTTCGTACTATTTGTACGTAACCGATTTTTTCCCCGTCCTTGACGGAACACGACAGGGCCGGGAACCCGGAAATGTGTGGATAGCGCTTTATTGGATAAAACAAAATAAAAAAATTGTCCCACATCGCTGCCCTGTTGGTTTAAACGTAGGTTTCAATCATATCAAGAAAGCTGGCGGCATTGACACGTTGAATGACAATGCTAATTCGTTGTCCTATAGGTACTATCGGATTATTGCTTAGGTTGGGATCAGTTAACCATATGTGAAAAATGTCCCAGGATATTTATTATTATTATATTATTTATCTATATATTAAACTTAAACTACTGCAGTGAGATTCTATCCATACAACAATTACTTACAATGAGTTATATACTGCATCTGCCTGCGCGCCTGTTCAGCTCGCTCAGCGTCGAGGGTGCCGTTGAGAAGATCCAACTTGCGCTGGAGATCAGCACCACCCGTACCTTCGGCATCTGAAAAGACAAAATATACTATTATGTAAGTCAATTGTTAAGTTGAAAACGATCTAGAAGATTTGCATATACCTATACTATAAATTATTCATTAGGTTAGTGAGGCTTAACATTTCAAATGAGATATGAAATACCTAGATACAATATAGTAGTTTATGATACTGTTGCATAATAGGGGTTATTAAATACGAGTGTGAGTTTAAGTACTGAGCCGTAGGCGAGGTTCTTAATAGACACGAGATTTTAATATCTAATTATGTGCAGTATCATACAGTACTTTATCTAAACTCATATAAATAATGAAATTAAAAAAAATAGCAAAACCGATACTATTTTTCTAACAACTTTAAAAAAAAAAAAAACAATTTTTGTGACATTTTTGGTCAAAATGATTTATGTAGGCAAAAACAATAAAATAAACAGACACAATATACCTAATCAAATCCGTGTTGCCAACTTCCAAAAATTCTTACCTCTAACGTTCAAGTCAAAAATTTTACACATTGTCATCGTCAAATTGAATTGATACTGATTGATTATACTATTGATAGGTCCAAAGTGTACTTTAATAGAAAAAAAGTTAGTTTATAGCATTATCTTGGGACCACAACTGTACTATAATGAATCATTATACACGGGTGTGCCTAAAGTGGGTCATTAAAGTACTGATTTTGATTTCATAATAAGAACATTACGATATCAGAGTAGATATAATATATTATATTATATTGTCTATTGTATATTCATTCAGGAAAAAAAATAAGTCATAGATTAATGCTCGAAAATTATTTATGTTTTTTCGTGCAAGACGATTCTTATCTCAAATCGACCTAACACATCTATTGTCTCCGTTCAGGTGCCTGACCTGAAGTCTGAACGTGACGAAAGTGTGTTAGCACGTACCCTAGACTGAAAGTTTATGGCCGATTCGGATGTCTAAAGCTCGCCGTCCATTCATACATTTTGTAGTATGCATTGCTCACCTCACGTTTGGTAGAATGTTGCAGATTTACGTAAACAACACAATTGGTATTATTTGCTTTCAGTTAATTTTAACCACTAATAGAAAATAATCGTAAGCTAAATAAAATTAAAACCTACCTTTACAGAAACGGATTTTCGTTCAATCTATTACGAATTTAAACCGACCGACAATCTTGACGTGAACGCGTTTCCGATCCGGTAACCTTATTCTTATTCTGTATGGGGGCGATGAGGCCTGCACTGACGTCCCGCCTGGGGTGTATTGTGCATTCCCCCCTGCCAGCTTAACCCAAGCCATCCTAGCTCCCTCCGGTGACCTGTCAGGTTATCCTCATACCGAATGTGTCGTTTACTGATAGACTAAAAACTTTTATTTACTCGTACGGTATTTTAGTAAAGTAACAAATCCCCACTTGTTAGAGAATATAGGTAATAATTATATTACAAGTAGGTACCTAACAATATAGTTATGACACTTGCCGTTTCCCGCGGTTTCACTCGCATTCCCGGGACAAAAAGTAGCCTTCGGGGATAATGTAGCTTCCTATTAGTGAAATAAAATTTCAAATCGGAGCAGTAACTTCAGAGATTAGCGCGTTCAAACAAACAAGCGAACTCTTCAGCTTTATTATTAGTATAGATTTAATTACAATTAATTTAAAAGATATAATAAGCATGAAAGTGTGATTATCGGTATTTGTATATTAAACACTACCGGAAAAAAAACTATTTATTTTGGTTTTTTTTTTATACTACTAAGGTAGCAAGCAAGCATACGGCCCACCTGGTGGTAAGTGGTTACCGTCGCCTATCGCCATTTGCAATACCAGAGATATTACCAAGTTTAGTGACTACATAATCTGTTGTGTGTATAGACTATCTATCAGATACAGAACATCACCCACAGCCATTATACATTGAAAATGTTCAGTAAATTACAATATCAGCTGAAATACGTTTAGCCTCAATGATTGGCCTATCTCCCCGCAGTTAATATACTTACTTACTCTCGCTGCGACCCAATTTCTTGGATTAAATTTATTTCCCGTGCGACTTCCTCAGTCAGGAATATCGTTAGCAACCCTTAAGGTATAGTTCTATTTTCTTAATTAGAATCTGGTGAAGATTAATTCGTTTTCCAATTTTAATAAGAACTGTAAGTTTTTTTCACTGAGATCGTTAAAAGAATCTCAATGACTTAAGAGATTTCCAATCAATTTTGCTATTTTAGTACTGAAATTACAAATCATCCTTACTAATATGTTAGATGTGAAATTGTCTTTGTTAGTTTGTCATTGATTCACACAACTATGAAGAAACGAACGAAAGAACGACGTAATTCTTGGCGTAAGGATAGGTTACGAGACGGAAACAACATACGTTACATAGACTATTTATCCTGGGAACGCGTGTTTAAAAATCCATTCACTTATAAAAAATATATATATATATTTAATTCAAAAACTCAACTAAGTACTTATTTATTTATAAATAAATAAATAAAAAAGTACCGCTAATCCATAATTTGACAGAGTACCAGAAATACCTACTACTCAAGTTCAAGTATACTTACATAAATAATAAAGAGACTTGGGGCACTCAAAGTCGTAAGCCCATCAAAAGTTGGGTACGCAATCATGCAACTTTTGCGCTCGTAAAATTAAAGTATTTTTTTACTTGCTTTTTTTTCTCCGTAAAAGGTTAGAATTGCCTTAAATCAGGAAATAATATTGTGCGTTTATTGCACGACCTACAAATTACTAAAATCTTTCATACTAGATACGCCTTTCTAATTATGGCCTTAAGTCAGTAGTAGACGCGAATCGATTCTTCAATCATAGTTGAAAGGTTGAAAAATGCATTTTCATAATAATAGGTTGAATGCAGCTTACTATTGGAGAAAGAATTGCATTTTATAGCTAAACAAAAGAAAACAGGACAATGTTATAGTAACCTTTATAGATTCTATTGCGCATTTTAATTTATCTATAAAAATAATAAAGCTGAAGAGTTTGTTTGTTTGAACGTGCTAATCTTTGGAGTTACTGGTCCGATTCGAAATATTCTGTCAGTAATAGGAAGCTACATTATCCTCAAAGGTATTTAGGCTAAAAGAAGGATACCTTTTACGTAGAAATTGTTGAAATTAATTTAGTTATCAAGTAGGTTAATAATAAAGGAATAATTTTGAAAAGACGGCAACCTCCTTCAACTCAAACGAAATAGATATTTTGTTTGCTAACAAACAGATTCAAAAGGGGTAGTTATATCCTGCGTTTTATCATTCGACATATTATTTAAGAGCAGTGGATCATTTCTAATAAAATTGGGCTTAAAATACCTGATTAAGGTTTTTTTAATGAACCAGCTTCCACCATGCATTACGGAATCATATTCATATTGCCATAAAAAATATTCTATATTTAATCTAAAATCTTCTTTTCATTTATTATATGCGTACTTTGTCCAAATCCATTCAGTGGCCAATGGAAGCCTAGTTTAATAAAGCTCATTATCATTTTGTTACGCCGTAGCCCCGCTGCTCATAAAGGACGATGACAAAGCGAAAGATGAAGTGAGCTTTCCCAAAATAAGCCTATTCACTCTGGCCTTGAAATGCCTTAATTATAGGTGTCAGAAAACAAAGACGGAGGTTCTATCTACACTGGTGTTATAATATTTGTTGTTGTGTCGTATGGCAAATTCTATAGGTATATCATCTAAAAATCTTCTGCTGGTTCACATTTATTTACGCGTTACACCAAACCATCTCATATTTTACCGGGATAAAAGTAGCCTATATGTTATTCCAGGGTATGACCTATCTACGATCTATCTATCTGTCAAGTTTCATCCAAATCCGTTTAGTAGCTTTTGCGTGAATGATTGACAAACATCTTCACATCCAAACAAACTTTCACATTTTATAATATTATATTAAGTTGGATGGGATAGGATTATTGTTTGTTATAGCCAGATATTTGATATTTAAAAACACTGTAACCTCAACAAACGCCTGAACTCTCCTGTTCTTTAAGCTAAAATAATCAAAAGTTTACATAATAAATACTCAGCATACATCTCTTTATATAGGCATGTTGTAAATAAAAAAAAACAATTTTGTTACTAACGCGTGGAATGTGTCATAAATGGCTTTTGTAGGGTGTACGTAGGAACCATATTTGGGTAATGTCTTTGTCTGAGATACTAGAGGTGGCTGTTCAGAAAGGTTATAATCTCATTACAGCCATTTGAACTGACTTAAGGTTTAATCAAAGTTTCTTTTTGAGAGAATAATAATACACACGTTTGGTTTTTAGATGTAATAGATTTTTGGATCAAATTCTATCTGTAAGCTATAAAAAAACCTTCGGAGTTAATGTAGCTCCTATAGTGAAAAGAGGAAATTACTTCTTATATCCAAACTATAACAATCAAACTGCAGGTACCTCTTTGGAATTATAGTACATATTGTGTAACATTTTTGTATTCCATGAACCATGTAGTTTTATATCATAAACCTATTGGAGTATAATTACACTGTACGATTAATAACAGAACTATAACCGTACATTGTAGCAAAAATCATAACAATAAAAACATCATACGTACGTAGTCACGTAGCTTTCGTAGCACTCTGCTACGGCGTAGACATTACAACAGACTTTGTAGCACTCACGTGATATCTATCTCACTCACACATATAGAAACAGCAGTAAACTTTAAAAGCTAAAAAGTTAAACTCAAGCGCGTTTCTGGCTCGAAGGAACCGTAGAGAGCACACTGGCTTGAAAAGTATTATTAGACGCCCGGGTCATCGCGACAACTCAGAAGATGCCCCCATTTCGTCGTAAACCCTCCAGACAGTGTGAATCACAATACCAAACTGAGCGACTTTATTTTCGCAGGTTTAAAAGTTATTTTTAAAGCGACAACGGTTCAAATTAGAATGGTTGTATAAAATTGCATTAACTTTTATTGGGATTTGAGTTTTGACGTGAGGGTCTGGAAGAAAGTTTTGGACGTGCTAATAACTTTTCCCGACATGTTTGAATTTTTATTGAAATTTGTTGATTTATTTTCGTTAAATTCAGTTCAATTAATATTATTTTCCAGGGATCTCTATTCGAAATAAATTTACTGTTTTTAAGTTCAATTAATCTCTTATCTTCCCAAAATGTGAAAGTTTCTTTGTTTGTTTCCTATTGGCGCCTCAACGGGTCAACGAATCGTGATGATCGGTGCGCACGTAGATTAGAATAAAATATAGGATAATTTTTATCCTGAGGAAACATAAGATCCTTTAGGAACGCGAGTAACACCACGAAGCCTAGTGAAATGGAAAAAACTGCCTCTAATCGAAATATAATTTTAAACGAAACAGGAAAAAGAGAGGTTTTTTGATTTATTATTCATAATAGGACAAGAGCGCTGAAATAAGAAATTGTGATGAAAAGTACAATGTTTTATGTATTAAAATCATCGGTTATTTCTTGGTTGGGTTGATTTTAATTTCGGGCCCACACCGTTTTTTGAATCGTAATCTTGATAATTCTTGGTCTAGTAGAGGTGGATATTAAAAAGTTAGCTATATTTATATAGGTATATCTACAGGTTTTTTTTTATCCAGTACCTAATTTTTTTTGGGTGGTTCAGTATCAGTAATAAAACACATTTTAGTTCAATACTTTTCTTATCCGACTTGAAATTGTCAAAGTATGGACACAATAATAATATTAGCATAAAGCTAATAATATACTACGTCCAAATATTAGTAACCCGCGTGAGTGTCCTATATCGCGTTGGGCGAGCGAGCGAGAGAGTGAGCGCACAGCTGATAGGTAGGTACTCTTAGGCTGCGTTTCCACCAGAGATGTGCGATGGAAATGTGTCGTGCGATGTGTCTAGCTGTTCTGTGAAAATGTGTGGGGGTTTCCACCAAAGCTGTGCGATGAAAATGTGCCTTTGAGGATGTGTAGCGGAGCTGTGAAAATGCGCATTAATGTGTGGTGCAAGGATGCGTTGCGAAGCTTTGAAATGTGTCGACGGGGGTATGGTCTACTTCCAACAAACTCCGTTTATGAACTGGCTGGTACAGTATGCGCAAACCTCGCAACACATCCTTCTCAACACACATTCCTCGCAACATATCCTTCGCACATATCCCTCGTACACATCCCTCGCACACATCCCTCGCTTGTTTTGTATGCGCAAAAATCTAGCTCCGCTGAGCCGTTTCCACCAGAGCTGTGCTGACCAAGGCGAGGTAAAGAAAGCGATTCTATTGGTTCTTTAGAAACACAACCCTCGCTACGCATCCTCGCACATCTCTGGTGGAAATGCAGACTAAACGCGCGGGCTGTCGCCGCGCCGCGCGCGCGCCTTTTACCATACAATCGGTTTCAAAGCAAACATTTTTCGTAACAAACAAACAAAAACGATATTTTATAACTAGACATATGAAAATTAAAAATGTGTATTAAAATTTGCGTACTGGCAAAATAATCTTCCTGTAATAATGCAGTATTAGGTGTTAATGAGAAATTAACAGGAAATTGGAAAAGTTGCAGGTCATGACATACAAAGCCGACCTAAATGAGATCAAGGCAAAGAGAGAAGATGATAAATTCCTCAACCCTAGCAATTACTAAGATATGTCCGAAATGAGTACTTACTGATTACTCGAGTATTAAAATTGCTATCTCACCAAAAATTTACGTTTCTTTGTGCTACTCCTGAGTCGCAATGAAGACCGGCGAGACCAGAGATTTTACGCTTAACTTCTAAATGTCAAACTTCGTACGTTATTCGCAGTTTTCGGGCAACCAATAACAACCCATCTAGTAGTTTAACTATGCACACTAGAAATACAATGAAGCCGTTTTGAGTACGGACATCGACCTCGCTACACGAGTAAGTAACCAACTTGTAATGTCAAGAAAGTGGATTAAACTGTTGCCGTTCAAGTTTCTAATTATGCTATTAACTCGCTACGCCTCAAGAATACGTTATTACATTCAAAGGGGGCTATCACGTAACTTTGTTGCAATCAGTTTCAATCAGTTTTTCATTAAATGCAGCGGTTTTCTGATTACTTTACTAGGATTGATAGCTGCATATGCAAACAGTGCTTCATTGCTAACGACATTTCGACATTGTAAAAGTTCTATTGATTTAAAGGTGAAATTCTGTTACCATTCCGTTCCAACGGAATGGTACCCTAGAGAAAGCAGAAGAAGTAGAGGAAGTCAGCCAAAGAGATGGGAAGATGATTTTAAACAAGTAGCTGGGCCAGAATGGACACGTACAGCAAAGGACAGAAACAAATGGAAATCCTTAGAGGCCTTTATCGAAATACAAGCTGTTAAGAGGGGACATAAGCCGAATGGCGAGAATATGTTTTTAGTTTAAGTTAATTAATAGTTTTCTCACCTCTATTGTTATTTTATGTAATGTTTCAAATATGTTAACAGTAATAAAGGCTTATTTTATTTTATTGTGAAATTTATTGAAACAGATTTCAAACAAAGTTACGTGATCCACATACAGGTAGAAATAAAATAATTTACAAATATTTAAATAGAGTATCCTGTGTGACACCGTGGGAAACTAATCAATAAAATTATATCGTATGAAAAATGATTTAATAAGTAAAATGCGAACTAATAATTTTCCAACAATGATCCGAGAAATAAAAGAACATTTCCACTCGACAAGTACAAAACATAAGTTAAAAGAGAATAATTCCAGCACTGTTGTTAGAATGAACCCGCGACTCTGAGTAATCCTCGACGTTTCAAAACACAGCTCGGGGCTGGCTCTGTATTATTGTGCCAACACAACAGACGACACTTTTTAAAACTTAACAAGAAAAAAATGGGGCACGATTCGTATTCCAGACACGGTACATGTGTGTGGTTCATAACTTAAAAATGTAACATGGAGCACAGGTGTGTGGTTTTTTCTACTTTCGTAGAAAAGAAAACATCAAAATATTAAAAGCGAAAAAAATATATAGGCCAGTTTATGCCAGAAGATTAAAATAATAATGCTTATGGAACAAAATTAATTACTGTCACCACTGAGGGCTACCGTTTATTATTCTGATGAAGAGTTTATCCTGTTACCCGGCAATACCCTGGAGGCTCTCAATGGGAATTAGGGCGAAGGTTTATTAACCAGAAAGATATGGCGGGCCACTGGCTTTGGTACATTTATCAGCCTATACAGAAATGTGCAAACCGAAAGGATTTTCTTCGAAAATCGCACAGGTTATTAATCTGCTAGGAAAACGTGGTAGGTCAAATTTAAGGTTTTTTTCGTTTGGTATTTTGAACTAATGTAAAAGCGAATATTATAGGCCTCCCATTATGATCGATCCAAAGACTGTCCTAGTGCTGACCCAAAGCTACTATTTCATATGTGTCCAATCCATCGAGGAAGCAATTTTTTTTTTTTAAAGGACTAAGATTGGTAGCCTCTGATGGCTGCATCAACATTACCGGACAAATCGGCGAGCGCAGAGGGCTCTCAACTAATTTGGCGACATATATAGCTTCATGTCTGATTTAAATTGAAAAATGTAAAAACGAAATAACGAATTCAATTCAAATAATAATATTTAGCTATAAAGGTGGATATCCAGCCGACTTAACAGTGAACAAATTTGTATTCACCGCTTAGCAAACATAGATTTAAACTTTTTTACGACAAGTTAATAGTCACACATCAATAGCATTTCCTAAACACAGATCCATAAACTCACATAATCACCTGTTAATTGCTATCAGAGTGTACCCACTTTGTAGGATTATCGTGACATTGATTAAAATAGTGTTTTGATTTATGTGCGGTCTGACATGTAATCGCTTGGCGTATATGCTACACGTACACTCACGTACGAGAATTTATGAGTTATCGCTACTCATGCATTAATTTCTTGATGATTAAAATATTTAATCGTTGGAACATTTGATTTTTCACAATGAACACAGCCTCACTATAATAAATTGATAATTTTGTCGAATGTGGATAACACACAAAGCTTAGAAGGAAACTGGCATTCAAGCATAGGTTGTCAAATACAGGGTAGGTGCTTGATGACAGATATACGAGCTTTTTAAGTTTAATTTTCGTGCAAATGAATCCTGTAGCTGCTATTTGTGAACATAATAAATTATTATTAATATAAATTATTCCTAATAATGCTATTATTAATCTTATTAATCCTACATATAGATGTGAAGGTTTGTGGATCTGTCAGTATGTTTAT
Source organism: Tethea ocularis (assembly GCA_963555595.1). NCBI lineage: Eukaryota > Metazoa > Arthropoda > Insecta > Lepidoptera > Drepanidae > Tethea > Tethea ocularis. The sequence goes on along the minus strand of OY741971.1, from coordinate 6,756,887 downwards.
TACCAGTAATCCTAACAGCTGATCGGCATTTTATGTTTGTTACGGAATATGACATAGTGTAGGTAGGTACTTTCATTTCACAAGGACGGCTAGGGAATTTGGATAAGTATCTTTTACCAAAGAAATTGTTAATATTCGCGCAATTTAAGGGACTTTCTAAAAATATATATTAAGTTTGCAATAAAAGAGAATTAAGTACTGAAACGTTATTTTCAGCGCCGATCCTGACTTGAATTTTGATCGGCATCCAACATGGAAGGTCGAAGGGCCGACCTTTTGATGTAATCGACTTTTTTGTAGTACGCAGTATGGTGTGCTAATTATAATATTCTATTGCTGTTAAAAATAAAATAGTTTGCTTAGCATATATCATTGGAGCTATCGTACCTATATCTTGAAAGCCACTTTGTGGATTTTCATAAAATTTCAAAAATGTTTCATATAATTTCAATATGTATACTCAAATTGCAATCGGAACTATGGTGAACATATTATTTTCAAAATCTATCAAACAATTCTGTTTTAAAATTACTGCCCAATAATTGCTGCACTGAATTAAAGCCCAGCAAATCTGTACCAAAATAGAAGCAAGGATTATGGGATCTGTGTCAGTGAATTCTTTCCAATTAGAAGACCAATTAATTTTCATACCTATCCACAATAATCCCGTGTGAAAATATGAATTTCGGTAAAAAGAAACATCCGATCTTTTGGCTGTGATAAGAGCATTGTTTTCATTATGTTATGCGACTAACGAAGTATCATTTATTTATTGAACTAATATGCCCTTAGTTAAGAAGTTGATTTTCACCCTCAGGCTGAAAATCTGTCGCCAAGCACCTTTCGATGTGTTCCGACAGCTGCACTTGAGAGCCAGTTCCTTTCTAGGCTTTGTGTGCTTACCATCATCGGCCACATCATCGCTGACCACGGTGAGATTGTGGTCAAACACAGGCCTATACATAGTAAAAAAATAAAAATTTTAAATTTCTGATGTTAGGTCATTTTATAACTTGATGAGAATAATACGTTTAAACAAATACCGTTTTGTACGAGTCTTCTCCATTTAAAGTTTGTCTGGTAGATATGTTACTGTTAGGGAACAGTGCTTTGTTATATTATCACTATAATGTCCCCCATAGTATACTTTTTCTCTCAGATATAGGTACAGAAAATTCAAGCTTGCTTATAATATTCACAGCATTTAGAATCTATTTGTAACCGTATCGTACCAAAATTGCTAGAGCGTGTACAGTCTAAACATTTTATTTCCAACTTACAAACATCCAAAAAATACAAACATTGTTTGCACATCACTGTACTTTGCAGGTGAGGACAACTTTTGGAACAATAAAACGTTGGCATGCCCATTAAATTCCGACCGTAGCACATAACATTCTCTAGTATATTATGTGAATAGAAATACTAAAACTATAAACAAGGTGAAACCTAGATAAACATCAAAGGGCGACCTACATCCCATGCTCTAATGAACATAGCAAAATAACCAGTAGTTTATCTGCAACGTTAGTTTATGCAATTGGACAAATGTTATGTACACCTGTCATTAAAACTTTGTGCAAGCTGTGGCTGTGGGCAATGGCTACAGAATAATAATTAACTCTGGAAACATTTTGGCGTTTTCTACTAAGTGCACGTGTAATCTCGTGTGACCAGGTTATGAAGTAGGTATTTCATATTTTATATGTATTATTAAGAATTTATTTTTACACTAACTGTACTTATCTAATCTAATACCTTTAAACGAGCAACTCTTGTATATATATGTATAATTTGAATCTCGGTAACGGCTCCAACGATTTCAATGAAATTTTGTATGCAGAGGGTTTCGGGGGAGATAAATCGATCTAGCTAGGTTCCATTTTTAGAAAACTTCGATTTAAAAAAAAAAACGAGCAAAGCTCGGTCAACCAGGTTCTTATAATAACACGAGGTGAAATTAATACCAATAATATTTAACATTTTGTTTAAAAATCACGACTAAAATGTTCAAAATATTAGCATTTACAAAATAACATAATTATTGTGATCATATTTTTGACATATTGACAGCTTATATACCTACCCTATGACCTGATGATATACGGATTCTAACGATACTACCTATAATTCTAAATTATTGGTTCAGTTGTAGCATTTAAACGTTACGATGGAATAAAAAAAATAGTACACACATAAATTAACCTAAAAAAGTTTAACTTTTTCTGGCAATTGTGTAAAAAAAACCCGACAGATGTTAAATCAGGCCTACCTACTAAAATAAAAATATTATGATGAAATTATTTTTCATAGATCTTCTATGTATTTGATAGATTTATAAAAATAGGAACTATTTTAAAGCAAACACTTACGGTATCATGAACAAAAGAGAATTCTAAACGGGCTCTTAAAATAGACAAGGTTCCATCTACCTACGCCTGAATACATCACGGAAGCTTGATTAGACGCCTCTTACCCCCTTTTCATATTCAACGTACAACTGGATGTGCTTCCCAGTTTCCGATGAAGAAGTGAATCGTATCGAAAGGAAACGGAGACAAGTGCGGATGTTAAATATATATATTATATTTTTAAATGTAGGTATCTGTACTTCTGTACATTTGACTTGGTTCCATGGACCATTATTCCAAATTGTATGGAGCCATGAAATAGGCGGTCATAGTAATATAACTATGTATGAGGTAGTGGATGTTTGTATTATCCATGAATACAAACCTAATCATTATGATTATAGAAATATTGACGTTGAAGTGGATCTATTCCAAAAATCTACACACGATAATTTTAACGTGTATTTTTTTAAATTTTGCTTAATGTAAATTTTTCTGCAATTAAAACGATAATCATCGTTTTAATTGCAGAAAAGTGTATTTTTTTAAATTTTGCTTAATGTAAATTTTTCTGCAATTAAAACGATGATTATCGTTTTAATTGCAGAAAAATTGGATGAAAAATTAAAGCAGGACTATGTGTATCGTTTTTCGGTATACCTACACCCAAAAGTACTGTTAGCAGTTTCTTTGTTTAATTTTATGACAGATTAATATGTTTATGATTTTATCATTGAGTTATTATCTTATTTTTTTTAATACTGCATATTGTGTTTGACCGTGATGATGTGGTAGAAGGTTGTAAGCCCACAAAGCCTAGAACGGACTTACTCTACATGTAACCTGGCAAAACCTAGGGTACATTAAAATTAGCACACTCAGTCACACATTACGCAAAAACTATTAAACATATCAAAAAGCCTGTAGGCTTTAAAACAAAATCTTGTTCCGTTGTCTGACGCGTCCTCATAAAGTCCTTACTTTATATCCTAGAATAACATTAAATTCAAAACATTTGGTCCGACATCTACTCTGAGTGACACTAATCTCAAGTTGCGTTAACATTACGGATAGAATCTGGGTAATAGTCCGCAATAGAGTGGCCTCGCTTGTCTTGCGTCAACGGAACGGCCTCCTGAACACCATACCGGACTGGGTTGCTTGTCCAATCAGCACACAAATGTTAATTCAAATTCAAATTCAAAAGTGTCTTTATTAAATGAACTCATTGCAAGTATTTTTAATCGTCAAATTTGTAAAAATAAAAAATGTGTACCTATATAAAAATAAACTATAGAAAATAAAATAAAATATTAAAATTAACAATATGACAATAATAATAACAAAAATTATAATAACAATAAATAGCATGTGAAGCGAACAACTCATTGAAATGCGTTCTTGTCCTCTATAAAATCAGAAACTTTATAGTACCCTTTTTTGTACAACTTATCTTTAATTAGCTTTTTAAATTTTAACACGGACAATTCTTGAATTTCTTTGGGTACTTTGTTAAAGAAGCGTATACATTGCCCCTTAAAAGAATCCCTAACTTTGCTCAAACGAGTTACAGGTATAGCAAGTTTATCCTTATTTCTAGTGTTTAAACTATGAGTGTCGCTATTTTTGGGAAAGTTATGAATGTTTTTTCGAACATAAATTAAGTTTTCATATATGTACTGTGACGACACTGTCATTATATTTATAGTTTTAAATTTATTTCGTAGGGAGTCTCTGGGACTTAAATTATATATAGCGCGAATAGCCCTCTTCTGCAGAATAAAAATTCTATTGATGTCGGCACCGCTACCCCAAAGGAGGATGCCGTAAAACATCAAACTATGAAAATAACTGAAGTATACTAATTTTTCCGTTAATTCATCAGTGAGAGAACGAATTTTCTTCACTGCATAAGCTGCAGAACTAAGTCTATTCACTAAATTATTAATGTGAGGACCCCATTGTAGCTTATCGTCTAATGTAATACCTAGAAATACAGTACTTTTAGTAAGCTCCAGTTTTTCGCCCTTAATAACAATATTGGCATCGGAGTGTTTTACATTCGGTAGACTGAATCTAATACATTTAGTCTTTTTCTCATTGAGCATCAAATTATTAGCTGTAAACCAATCAACAACTACTGAAAGAGCATTGTTCACATCGTCAGAATTAAAATCATGTCGTTTCACTTTGTAAAGAAGTGAAGTATCATCAGCAAACAATACTATTTCATTTTTCTTTTCTACAAGATAAGGTAAATTGTTGATGTAAACTAGAAAAAGAAAAGGTCCAAGAATAGAACCTTGTGGGACGCCCATAGTAACTAAGGACCCAGTGGAAACTTTGCCATTAACATCAATCTTCTGGATCCTATCACTCAAGTATGAATTCAAAAGACTGAGTGCAGTATCTCTAATACCGTAGTGGTGTAATTTCTTGATGCGCAATTCATGATGGACACAGTCAAAGGCCTTGGATAAGTCACAAAAAACACCGAAAGTAACACGTGAATTTTCCCAGGCGTCAAAAATATGTTGAACAAGCTCAACACCAGCATCGGTTGTTGAGCGACCCCTTGTAAAACCGAATTGATTACTGTAAAGCAGTCTATTACTATTAAAATATATCATTAATTGATTAAGAATGATTTTCTCAAAAACTTTACTTAGTGTCGGTAGTATAGAAATTGGTCGATAATTAGTGGGGTCCGCGGTACTACCGGCTTTAAATAAGGGAACTACTTTACTATACTTCATTAGATCAGGAAATAAACCACATTCAATACACTTATTAAAGGTAATAGCCAAATATGGCGCAATACAATCAATTATAGAGTTAACAAGTTTGACAGAAATTCCCCAGAGGTCAACAGTCTTTTTTAAGTCTAGAGATCTGAATGTTTTAATAATATCACTAGAGGTAACACTTGAAAACTTAAAGACATCAGTACATTCTGTAACATTTTCCCTTAGTAAAGATACAGCGAGGGTGGGAGAGGTGTTAAGAGATTTAGTAATAGAAACTGGAATATCTGTAAAAAATGTTTCAAATGCGGCAGCAACTTCTAGGTCTGATTCAATAACTTTATCATTAATCTTGAGTTGAATATCATTATTATACGTTTTAAGTTAGTTAATTAGTTTTGTTAGTCCTGGGTATTATTACTATTATATCATCCACAAAAGATCTACAAAATAAATACGCCTTGCTGAGTTTCTTACCGGAGTATTCTCAGTTTAAGTGTATTCCAAACCGGTGGTAGAGTCAGTTGTAACTTTCGACGTTCATAAGTGCCTTATCAGGGCTTAAACTGAATAATTGATTTTTGGGTTTGAGTTTGAAATCACGCCAACTGACTCATAGATAAACTAGATAGATTTGAATAAAAATATGAGAAAAACTTTTGCCAAACTTATTCCAATCTTATCTATACATTCACACCCTGAAGCAAGACCAACTAAACACATTTCGCGCCAAATAGTCTACAACCTGGTGTAGTCTGGACGTAAAGCGAGCCATTCATTTCCATGCGGTGGCTGGGTCGTGCCGTGACGTGGTGGGTGACCTTGGCCACTCATCCGCCCACCAGTCTCATACCGCCCGCCCAGACGGCGCCTTATATTTATTATGTACCTACTCTTAGACATAAACAAAAAAAACCCGACAAAATCTTGATGAACATTAAAATATTCAGAATTTTTTATTTTTAGCTACAAATCATTTGTATTTCAAAGAGATAATGCCGGCGTGGATGTGGAACGACTTTTACGAATTTATTATTGGAAAAAAATGATGTAAATCTACATAAATAATAAACTTTTAACGAATATGACTTATATTTAGTAGATATTTTTATGGTTTTGAAGTATCGTTGAATAATGTGATGCTTTCTTTGTATGCAAAGACTTTTAATCCAACCCTTTCTAATTTTAGTTAAGTTATAGCTTGGTAAAAGGTGCTTTAGGATTTTTTTCTATTTTACAAAGCAGGCCGTAAAGCACTGCAGGTGAATTATTATTATAATCTGTATATATACACAGATAAAAATATCTTTTTCAGCCATTTTTTTATTATATCAGACTTGATATATTTTCATAGTTTATTAGATCAATTTGCCTAAAAATATTTAAAATTAAATGCAAACGTCACGATACAGATACAGTGAGTATTTATATTTTCACCTAAATAAATTCCGAGATGCTCACATAGCATCATTTCTAACCAGAGCAAGTTGGCAACTCTGTGGCCAGACTGGCGCCGTCCTGGCCCACTTGAATTCTTTGCCAACGGGGCACAGCACTATAATTCTTCCTTTTATTGATAGTTGGGTCATAGAGCACGTTTGAGAAAAAAAAGTATTTTATGTGCTTTTTATGAGAAGTTTGGTGTAGATAGTGGTTCCAAGGATCAAAAAGATAAGACGCATTCTTATATTCGATCATTTGGATGGACTTATTCTTATTTATAGTACGTTAGGTTAATAAAAAAAGTCAATCGGACTTTTATGATATAAAAAAATAACAAGCGGACCCTTGGAATTATGATTGACATTTCATTTATGTTTCACTAACGCAACTATTATAAAACATTGCAAAAATACTCACCAAAAGGCGGCTCGAACCTGCAGTCGAGTAACAGTGCATGTCCAGTGGGGCCAGTGGTACCGACTACAGCGCCTCCACGCATCATCAACTGAGCTTCGAGCTCCACCCAACGACCTCCGCACTCTTGCTGTAAAGGCAATGGACAACTAAGTTGGCGATATTTTACAGGAGGAAGTTAACAATTCGTCAGAATCTTTATGAAGAGAGTCAGAATCGTTATGTATGTTCCCCGATTACTCGAAGACTCCTGGACCGAGTTGGTTTTTTTCCAAATCTTTGTTTGAAAAGGTATCCACGATTTTATATACACTTACAATGTTTTTCATATATTTTCTAAACCTATTCAGAGACGCTAATATGCTTATACTAGGTCAGTGATAAAACATAAGAAACTAAAAATAAAAACCTTATAACAAAAAATATAACCGCATGCAATTGAGACCAATTATAGATAAAGTAACATACAATTGGATTTTGCCTATATTGGATTTTTTAAAACACTGCAATCAAATAAGTGGTTGAGAGCATTCATTAATCCATAAAACGTGTTTTACACATGTTATAAGCATTTTATTTACCTACTTTTTTATATGAACGATAAATACGAACCCAAAAACAGCAGTCAATATAACACGTTAGTTTGCCAGCCTGTCTATATATCTATCACACATAAGGTAAAAATCTATCACCGAGAATCTATGCAATTTGAGAACCAACTTCTAGCTATGCAACCATCAGCCTCATCACTAATTACTAACCACGGTAAGATCAAACATAATCTTGTAAAAGTAAATAGTACCACTGCGACGGCCCTTATCCTCCGATAGCATCAATAACCAGTCATAATATTAAATTGAAAAAGGAATAAAGAAAATGCTGAAATTCAATTCTCCAATAACTCAACATTTCCAGGAAAGCAAACACGTAACATATAACATTAAATTCGCTCGAACAGTTTTATTACTTAGGATTTTAGGAACAGTATAACCACGAGTATAACTGACCAGTAGGTACTACACGTCTTGTAAACACTACAATAAAATTCCTAAGCATTCAATGAGGCACAGAACTGGACTATGGCGAAAATTCAAATGTCAATGAGAAGTTCAAACGTGCTTAGATAATGCACTAGTAATTATATTATTATTTATATGAAATAATGCAGAGAAGTGTGTTTGTCTATCAAAATTAACAATTACATCAGTGCAATTTTATTGATAACTAGATTTCCGCCCCGCGGTTTCACCTGCAACTCCCTATTTAAACCCCTTAGGGATCGATATTTTTAAAATCCTTTCTTATTTGAACTGTCCGTTCGATCGATCTGTCAGTGAGTCAATTCCTTCTTTTATAGAGACACAACACAACAGTCCGGCAAAAAAAGTTTCATGTTTTCAGGTGTCATGTAAACATAACAAAGAGAATTCTTATAAGCAATTGCCAATGTGTGCTGACCTTTCCCCTATATTTTAAAATACCTTTTCAAATATTCCACTTCTTACAAAATTGAATCCAAATTTCGTTTGGACCGCCGTAATTCACTAGTTTACTTGCAAATTGTGTCTCATTAATGTTTCAAATGTAATCTGATCAATTACCAATGCATGATGGCAGGTTTTACTGTGACCAATTATGTACGAAGTGCATTCAATTGCTGTAAATGTGTACGCGAGCGGAAATAATTTATTATTCGTAGTCGGAATCCGCGAGTTTATTTTTAGTCGACGGATCAATCGTTTATTTATCCGCCTTCATTTATGAAAATCGTAAAGCTGGTACATTTATTAACTGGGTTATTAAAAGCTGTTTCAATTAATTAATGTTTGAGTAACAACAATTTATTTTGCATAATTATAACTGAAGTTAAAATTATAATTGATTGAAAGTTCTCTTTCTGTTCAGCTATATCGATTATGAATATTCTAAAAAGAAAATTCAATAGTGCTTCAATTTACGTTTGAATTCAAATGCAATCACGGAGAAAACTGTTTCAATAAAGAAATCCTTTTATAAACCGAAAATAGACACGCTAAAAGTTTGTTACCATAAATAAAAGAGTTTCCTTGTACCGTTTTACTTTTTCCCTAACACGAGATATTCGAGGCTGAAGTTGAAAGCGATTTCAATGGAAATTAACAATCTATTGACGTTCAAAAAGCTAAGTTAAACGCTTGTCGTGCATACCACACTTGGTTTTTGACTAGGATTTTTTTTTTAAGTTCCAACACGGAAACAGAAATTGGATTTATACTGTGGTGTGTGGTTATTTTTAGATGACATAGGTTTTAAAACCTATAAAAAAATATCCACCCGATATATACGTATAATCTGTAGGTTTACATATTTATAGACTAGATTACACAGTAAACCGATCAAGGATTAATTAAATAGGTACTAAACAATATACAGCCGTCATTTAGCTAAAAGCTTGCTATTTTTAGATTTTAAATGTTAATCCGCTTTTAAATCTTCTTTTTAAGAAAGGGGTTGATTGATAGATCGTTCTCAAAGTGAGACGTCAGCTGCAGATATTTAAATTCGATGTGCTGAGAAATCTCATTTCTTAGGTAAATTGAGGACAAGGAGTTTTCTATCTAGGTATTAAACCTTTATTCTTCTGAAAGCCTTTTCAGTCTTCACTTAAAAAAAATTAAATGAAGTGGGGTTAGTAAAGCGAACTCGTGGATCCGATGTAGTACTTACTCGGTATTAGTATCATAGATAAAGATCAAAATTAAAGGACAGATTAAATTATTTATTTTCAAATCCACATACTGAATTTTCGATCTCTTTTTTAAAGTGCACGGTTTGATAAACCGATTTTTGTGACCTTGAGATTTTATGAGACTTTTGAGACAACTTGTAGAACGCCTAAATGAAGGTGTATATGATAGCCACCATCAGTTGGGCCGTATGCTTGTTTGCTATCTTAGTATTACAAAAATATGATAATGTTGACAAATAAAATAGTAATTCTAAAAAATAAATAAATAAAAGATTCCGATGAATTGAGGACCTCTTTCTTCCTTTGTAAAAAAAATCGAGATAATAAGCGTAAAGTACGTTGTTAACAGTTGCATCGCGTAAAACGCAGGAGAAAGTTTGGGCTTCGCAAAGTTTCGTGTTTAAAAATTAACGACGATTCTATTATATACTTTTTATTACATAACGTGTTAATATTTTATATCCGATTAAAGCTTAAAATGCGATAAAAAATAATTTATTGCGTAATAAATGTTAAGTATATATAGGAGTATAGGTATCAGGAAATAATTAAGCATGTTAGAGTATTTTACTAGCTTGAATAACAAAGGCTGTAAACACGTGTGTTTCCTATTCTAGGCTTCGAAGTTTATATAAGCAGAGCTGTAAAACAGTCGAGGTGATTGATGGGCTTTCAGCGCTTTTTTGGATTTGATAAGTTTGTAACCAAGTATTCTGTATGTTTGTTTATCATGGGAATGTATCGCCAGTATAATATTTGGTTAGGATTAGTGATACTTTCCTTTTCCGAAATCCGTACTTCATTATTATTAATTAAAACACAAATATATTTTACCTATGAATCTGCAAGCAATATTCAACCTTAGGGTGGTACACCACTTTCTTGGCCGACCGTACGACAGCGAATTACATTTTGTCTCATGTTAATATGCAGTTACTTGCGATGCGAAGACAATTTACATGTAACTTGTAAACGCAAGGGTCGCATGTGTACCAACCTTTAGTTGGGCCCATACATTACCATACAAATGTTTAAGGCACTTATTATCTCCGCCTATAAATGACTCTCGAGGACATAACAGTATAACCTAAAAATATAGGTATATTGATTTTCACACGTGAACTTCGCTTTTAGCACGCTTCAACACTTATGTCTAGTTTAAGATTGCATACCTACATCTCTATCCTTGTCTAACTCACCTCGGTATATGCGACGGATGTGAGAGGTAGATAGTGGTAGCCAAGAGCTCGGTCCCAGATGACACCTTTATTCCACACTTCCACTAACAGCCCCAGGTTGATGTCATTGATTTCACTGTAATGAGATGAGAAAATGTCAAAAATTGTAACAACCCTATTTCTTTTGATACGTAATATACTTCAATTCAGTTCTATATGGTATGATAATATAAAAAAACCGGCCAAGTATGAGTTGGACTCGCGCACGATGGGTTCCGTACCATTATCTATTAAAACGGCAAAAAAAAACACATTTCTTGTATGGGAGCCCTCTTAACTATTTATTTTATTCTGTTTTTTGGTATTTGTTGTTATAGTGACAACAGAAATACATCATCTGGGAAAAATTAAACTGTCTAACTATCACGGATCATGAGATACAGCCTGGTGACAGTCGGACAGACAGACAGACAGCGGAGTCTTAGTAACAGGGTCCCGTTTTATCCTTTGGGTACGGAACTCTAAAAATACCTTCTAATGACATATATTACATGCATTTTCTCAATCTCCACGTGCAAACCACGCACCTATAGGCATCCTATCACACAGCAGCTAAAAAAACTTTACGAAATTTCGTTTATTTAAGCGTTTACCTGCAAATTCAAAAAAATTCAGATCACTTGCTAATGTGGCCTCATTAGTGAAGTAACTGCAACATACCATTGGTATAACTTTTTGCTAAATTAACTTTGTCATTGAAAATTTCCACTATTTCTTATTTTATCAAGACATTGAGTATTAGAGAAAGTTTGTTGCTCTATTGCTTAAATTGGCAAACAAACTTAGTAACAGAAATGATTTTGAAATCCAAACAAGAATCAAGGAATGCCAACAATTTTCCAACAAACAAAGAAGTTAAATCTCACAATAATTCCAGAACAAACGAAAACAAAAGTATAAAAGAAAACAAGTTACTCTACGAAAACAAATGAGTGTTGACATAATTTTGCGGCCCCATAACAATTCAAAACTTAATGTCGATCAAGATTCGATCAACATTATAATCTATCTATCTCTTTCCTACATAGAGAAACTAATAAAGCCTGTTATTGCAAGTGTATATTCTTTAAAATCAATATTAATGCCTACAGTCAGTTTCATTCGGTTTTGTAGGTATTATAGCAAGTTTTGTTATAGTTTGTAAATGTAGTAAAGAAAATAAAACGTTTTTATTTTGTCTAAATTTGTGTCCTGTTTTAAATCTGTACTTATATTTTGAGAGGGTGAAGTTGAGGGCCAATAGAGCAATAAAATATACCTTATGCAGGTCACGAAAAACTAAATGTTAGAGTAGAAAACATCCCAAAAATATCCAAAATCATATTACCCGCTCAATGGGCGGATCGAGGATTTCAAATTGGAAGGCCCTTGGCCACGTTATAAGTTTTTCACATAATATAAGTTAGAGGAACAAGCAGACGAGATAGACCCAAGTCTTGTGTATAATCAAGAGCACGCCAAGCTACACTTTCGAATTTGTACTACGAGCTCATCACATAGCATCAAAATTCAATGCAAACCGCAAAGGTAGCCGACCTTGTGGGGACCGACCCTATGGCCCCCTCCCCTGGATCCTCCAATGAGCCTAAAAACTATCATTACGAAGGTTATGACAGAAGTTTACCATACCAGTAGGAAACGAAGTGATGGGCTAAATAATAGTACTCAAGTAATAATAATCAATTAGATTTACGCTGAAGCTCCTTTAAAATATATGGAAATATTTTGCAATGGTACATGAATGCCTTTTCGACCAACTTACTAAAATAAACCTTCGCAAAATCATCCTGTATATGTATATAGGCATGTACATAATAGAGTATTAAATATGAAGTTCGAACTTTTTAAACAGCAACCTTATCCTAATACTTTTATTGTTGTTTTAATATTCATAAATTTTGTGACACAAAAAACAATTTTTGAAACATGTAACATTTTTCATTTATAGAAATAGCACATTTATTGTTACACTCGATCAACGATCAGGCCTAACAACGGTCTCGTGAATTGGGCTTATATAAAGGCCAAAACAATCCGTCCCAGAGGGATGTAAACAAATCACGTAGCGTAATACTACGCCGTGGCTGACAAACGTAATCGTTCTTGATGTCACTCAAATGTAGCCCACAATCAATTCAAGCATTTGAGCGAAACTGGTTTACCATAAAGTACAGCATACATGTAAAATGGTAAAGTGATTAAATGAATAATCTGGGACATTTTTCACATACTAACTTTTACGTGCTTTTACTATGGAAACCAGACAACTGATATAGGTACTACATAAGTATTCTACAATAGGGTAGTTTTCCGACATATCAAATCAGCTACTTTTTAATAAATGTCAAAACGATAGTAGGTATATAGGTATATGGAATTTTGTATGAAATACTACATTATGACGTCATAGTTTCACAGCATCAAATGATCTACTCTTAGTGGTTCTACTGGTAATTAAAAATAATAAAAAGCATTAAATGTACAACAAATTTGATGTTTCCATGTTTTTTTAGATGTTTTATGCATCGGTTAGTGTTTGGTCATTTATTTTTGGGACTGTCAACTTGCCTTCAGGACAAACAGACATTTTCATGCACACCAATCAAGTTGTCCGAGATGAAAATCAAACCCACCTGCAGCGTGATAGATTTTATTCTACACGACAACTAATAGTTAAATTACAACGTTTTCACTCCTTAAAAGTTTGCACCTCTATTGATTGCTCTACAAATTTATAAAACCTTCGCGTGTGAACCACACTTAACAAAGGTCAGTATAGGCCGACACGTTCATAACACCACTCATTCTATTCTTAATTATAGCACATAACAATGTCACGCGACTATGAAAGCCTGATTTACGCTTCCCCCGTTTAAACTTATCAAAATAAACAAATGTTCGGTCGTGCGTCGAAGCCTACGCAAAGCGGGTGACTGTTGTTCTTTTATAATTTGTTCCATTGCCTCGGGGACTGCTCTAACTTCATATGGGGCAGAAATGCGAGGTGACAAAAGGATTTAGAGCTTGAATACGTTACCCGATAAATTTTACGACAATAAATCTATATTTGTTGAATGTATGGCGCAAATACGATTAAATTCTGGTTGTTTTGAAATATGTCAAATACTACGTTTGTTATGAGAAACTTGGAAATACTCATTTGTTAAAGATTACATAGAACTACATTTCATTAGTAAATTTAATAACATCTCTCTGGTAACATAAAATTCTTATTTTTTTCAGCATTTCTCGGCAGTTGCGTAAAAATGGTTGACATAGACACTAACTAGGAAAATTTATGCGAGCAAGGGAAAGACTTTTATCTGTCCGAACTGTCCCAATGTAGAAGAAGGCAAAGGGATTTCGTTGTCACCATACTTCCTGATTTGGCGATCCAGTCCTTAATAAATGGGTTTAATTCACTGAATTTGTAAAAATATAACAATCGCAACTAACAATATGTGTAAGACAATTCTTATAAAATACATTTTCTGTTATTATAATTTTATCTTTTAAAGTAGTAGGTACTAATGAATTCAAAGTGGTTTTGGAAGCTTCTGCACTCGGGAGCCAGATCTTAATAGTACCTTACTTACTACAATAACTTGACTATACAACTCATGTTTTGTAAAACACCAACAAATTTTAATAACAATACATAGGCATATGCTATGTATTGTTATTAAAATAAAACCCTATACTAATTGGGTGATCAAACCAATGGCGGGCTAAATACAACGATATTTCAAAAGCTTCACTCTTCTCTCGACGGTGAAATTTTCAAACAAAAGAGATAAATGTGAGTTTTTGTTTCACACAATAAAATAGCGATTGTGATGGATTTATTGTACAGTTTAAATTTCTATTGTATTTTAGTTTCTTTTTATAAAAATGTTGTTATAAAGAACGAGTGAATAAAAATGAAAGCGCAACTGCAAGTATCAAAGAAACTTGTCTTGTCTTATTTAGCTCAGTAACTGTTATAAACCACAGAAACGTAATTCAACTCTAATAACTATATTAATACAAAAATAAACGTACCCTAAAATATTCTAATTAGGCCCACTTGCCACGCATAGTCGGGTAAAATAAAGAAATGAATAGTTTGTAAACTCGGGGTTAAAAATTTAACTCTTATCGTGTCTTTTCTTTTTTTTCGGGGTACATTGAAATGTCTTTGAGCTTCTTTTTCTATTTTTCTGGAAAATCCTGATGGGATACTCAGCTGCCCCGGGGGGAGTGGCCAGATTATACTGGACTTGTACCGGCTAAAAGTCCTAAAATCAGATGAATTAATAGACAAAAAGCGATACTTAGCGATCTCTTTTACAGTACCACACTTTGTATATAGGCTTGCTTGTGTGCCCGTCATTGTATGACAGTTGACGACGTTTTATTTTAACCGTATTATGTCTCATATCATTAATTTACTTAAGATATAAGGCAGAACATAACCTAAATTTACTTTGTATTTTGCCACTTCACTAACGCAGTGCTTGCGACTTAACCCTTTCACATTGGTCACATATTAATTTGGTGGGTCAAATATTTAACTCTAGTTAACTCTTAACTTTTGATGGCGCTAGATAAATTATTTATTTAACCCTGTGTTACCTCCGAGTTAATTATGTTAACCCAAGAACGTGCAAGTGAGTCTTAATATAATCAATCATAAACATACGATAAGTTCGTACAATATCAAACCTCATTCCTTATTTTTGTTTCCAAAAATAGAAATACGAACGCTATTAAGGGAACAGAATCTAAATATAAAACCAAGCCAGTTTCGTATCCACATGTATGACATAAGATCACATTAAACAATATAAAGCACAGGCACAATCTGGATAAATCCGAGACGTTAAGCTTCGCATTCGACGATTTGGCTCCAAAATCACCTTTGTTCAGCTAATTGCACCCATACGGTCTCGAACAAACGGGATTACGCGCCATTATAACATTAATGGTCTATTTCGTAATATAGACAATAAGATAGGATTTCATTTTAAACTGTATTAAACCTTCATTAATTTAAAAAAATATATATTTCATACAATCGGGTTTAGGTTGTTTTATAACGGCGCGATTAATATTTGGACTTAAATTAACATCGCAATATTACCTGCAACTAAAATTACAAATGCAAATAGGCAAGTTGAAGAATACATACATAGTTTATGATTAGTTCGACGTATTTACTTAAATCTAACTTTCCGCCTTGCGATATCCTATTTTATGAATTTCACAAAATACTCTAGTTCATTCTACGATGCAAATAAAAGTAAAAAAAACTTCTTACCATGTAATTAAACTTCTGTATCTGTTTAAAATCTCTTAGAGGTTTAATTATGAAAAACGTCAAATACTTGTTTTACTTACCCAGTTTGAAATAAATCTGACCAAAAAATATTTATTGTTGCCCATACAAACTTTGCCACTCCATTTTCCTCCTGGGGTTTAAATTTTGAAAAACACCAGAATTACGCGCTTCGACGAAAAGTTGAAAAGAAATTATTATTTCTCATCTAAACTTTGCCACCCCATTTCTCCCATTAGGAGTTGAATTTCGAGAAATCTACAATTATCATAATAATATAGGTATAGGATGAATTTTTCAAGTGGGCGTGGTAGAATAATCATAATAGCGAAAAAAGCTGAAAGTAGTGTCGAGGCCGATTTTGATAAAAACTGTGCACTTGGATTTATTCCTCCAGTTTTGTTGTGAGACCTTAACGAAACCCTAAAATTCATTAAAACAGACTAACATCAGTCTATAAAGCAAACAACCCAATAACATCGGCCATTATACGTATTTTTATTGTGGACTCAAATAAAAAACAAATTAACGTTTGATCTGCAAATGGAAAATTTACGAGATGAAAAATATTAAACGACGATGTCGAATTCTCTTTTAAAGGAATCTACTGAGTGTAATTGATGATTAAATGACGAAGCCTAAACACGCTCTGAAGTGCCATCAGATAACTTCGAGAGAAAAGAATAAATTACCAAATAAAATAAACTGTCAGAATTTCACGATGACGAAAAAAATGACGTGAAAATTAACTATAATGGATTAGAAGAGTATAACATAGGGAATTTTATCATAATTATTATAACTATATAAAAAAAAAGACTTTTGAGGAATGAATTGATTAGTGAAGTACTCAGATACATACCTAAATAAAAAAGCTCTATTTATCATTCCACACATTTTTTTGTATGGAGCATTACTCGAGAACGGCTCGACCAATTTGGCTGATTTATTTTTCGTTGTGTTTGTAATTGTCAAGACAGTTTGTATGAATGATAATTTTGAGAAATCCACGAGAAAAGTAAGTTATTTTTATGGTATTTTTGTTTGAAAATCTCAATAACACAGACACGAACAGTTAGTCAAACATAAAGATACGAAGCTCCTAGGTATGATCGCAAGGAGCATTATGGCGTAAAGGTCGTTAGTAAACTGTGAACATTTCTCACTAACATATCTGAAGTTTACAGAGACTAGAATCAGGTATGGTAGTACTATTATAGTTTGATTTTCTAGCAATACAATATTTGAGAAATGATGATACTAGGTTGAGTTTTTCTCAGTTTTTTTTTTTGCAAGAGATTTTTTAAAAATATATGTTAAACTGAGAATATGTGATGAGGAAAAGTTGTTTTAAATCTATATTTTTTTTATTAGTTACGTCAGAAAGAAATCGTGAATATACTTTTTAAAAGTAAAAATATTTTTTTCTCCTGAATATATTCTTATTACATATTCCCTGAAATCCAGTAGAAAAGGAATAGTTTTCTTAATTTTTTAAAAGGTCTATTTTTTAATAATATAAAACCGACTTTTACTAAAATTGCGCCACTCCTGTCTCGTTTTGTCGTCAGTTTAGTAAGGGACGGAGTCATTCGCGGAGAGCCTTCTCTTAATAAAATAAATAAGTGCTTACCTACTTTCTGTTTGAGTCAACACATTAACAATTCTGTTTTGCTTCGCAATGCATAATAATATGCTTCGGAGAGCAGGTTAAGCTCGCTCGTCCATCGCAAAATGACAGACTTTATATTTTATTAGACCTTTTTTACTTCTTAATCGCTATGATAGGTTTCTGAAAATTTTAAGCTGGTATCGTTGGCAGAAAATGTTATGTTTGAAACTCAAACGACTAAAGCCGTAATAAAATGATCTCGCGTATTAAATGTATACTAAGTGTAAAATAAATTCGTTGCAAAGTTTATGTACCTATTATAAATTATGTTTAAATTTTTAGTGATTTGGGTGTATTAAGGCTATAGGGACGTCTAATACCGAGACGAAGGTCGCGGGTCCGAATCCTACAGTAAGCTTGATCTTTCGGTGAAGGAAAACATCGTGAGGAAACCATATCACTTATACTTTGTAGTACCCACCCTCAAGTTGAAAATCTGTCGCCAAGCACCTTTCGGTGTATTCCTACAGCTGCATTTGTGAGCCAGTTTCCTTCTGGCCGATGATTGGCTTTGTGTGCGGCAAGCACACATCATCACTGATCACGGTGAGATTGTGATCAAACACAGTCCTACTTATTACGTATTCAATAAAAAATGTTTTGACTTACAACTGTGGGCAACAGTAAGTAAACCATTAAACTTTTAATGAAAAAAGTATTTACAAGCAAAGATCAAATGATCTACGAAACTTATTTAAACTTATACTACGTTATTTCTATATCTATACCATTTCAAGGTTTGTTTCATCATACCTTGCGAATCTCAGCCCCTGTTCAGTGTTTCCAGAATGTAGACAGATTTTTGCCTAAATACAAATAATTAAATTGAATTTTCTAGCAGAAGATTATCAAATGATTGTTACCTGACGATCAAAATACCGGCTGTCTATAGAAAATCTTCAGCCATATACTGTAATGAGATTGTGGTAAAACCGAGCATACCCATCTCTTAAAAGGTAAAAGAAGACTATCTTTTTTTAATGTCGGTTAATAAACGAGGTTCAAACAAAACCGCTTTTGTCTCCAAGAATTATTTTAATTAGGTCAGCATACCTCATTATAACGTAAATATTATATGCGCACTTCTTTCTCAGATGAATAGGTACTTTAACAAGCAGTTTTATTGAGGTTTACTGCGAGTGTTTATCTTTTATAAACTTTTTTTAAATTCATTTTTACATGAACACTAATACAACTTATAATTTGTCTATTAATGACAGGGTAGTTTCCTGGCATATCAAATCAGCAACTTTTTAATAAATGTCAAAACGATCGGTTACATGGAATATTGTATGAAATACTAAGCTATGACGTCATCGTTTCACAGCATCAAATGATCTACTCTTAGTGGTTCTACTGGTTATTAAAAATCATAGATAGCATTAAATGTACAACATATTTGATGTTTCCGCGTGTTTTCAGATGTTTTATGCATTGGTTAGTGTTTGGTCATTTATTTTTGACACTGTCATCTAGCCTATTATCACTATGATGGAGGTAGATAGCTTGCTTGGTAGGTATGCTTTATGATAAATGCAAAATTTTTAAAATAAAAAGAATTAGGCATTATATCCGCAGGACATTCGGAGTGGGACATAATGACTAAAGCCCCCTTTATCCATATCCTTCTGGGAATGACGACCCGGCTAGGTAAAAGGACACGGATTATTGAGTAGCGTTTTAAGTTCGTATTTAAATTACACCCAAACAAATAAATATCAAATAGTTCATACACAAAAATGTTTGTCCTGTATTGGAATCAAACCCACGACCTGCAGCGTGATAGGTGCTAACTGGCCCGTCAGGGGGAGAGCAATTTCCCGTTTCACATCAGACATATTATATTACTCTCCATAAAAAAAATCGTTAATCATTATCATTTCCTTCATATATTTTACAGAAAGCATAAGTAGCAAAACGTGTCATATTTACAGCTGTTTATAATCTTATCGATCACCATCAATCGTAATTCACTCGTGTTACGACAGGTAATACTAAAATAAACAAAATACTGGGAAGAAATCTCCCCCGAGCCGAATGGTTTCGAAAGTATAGTATGACACAACTCAGATGTAGCATCGGCAAACTTCGTAAAATCGATAGTTCTCGAATAGAGTGCGCCTACAACATTACTCATGTTTTAAAAAATGATCGACGAAAATGATCTTGTTTAACGTTGAATGGCGCGATACTGAATTATTTTTATTTGTAAATCGGAAGTGAAGTGTACGAAAACGATTCGCTGATGCTACATCTAAGTTGTGTCATACTGTAGGTAGGTAATTGGCTTTTGCGTACCCCACTCCAATATAATAGATTGTTTATCTTCCTCTATGTTTACAGAGCCTTAGATATTTTAGTACTGTAAGTACTTGTTATACAAATAATAAAAAAAACTTTTATATTTGTTAATGTTCCGCGAGTAAATAATAGATATTCAGGCAATCATATGTGACTGGCTTAATGGATTTTCATTATTGACAACATCCCTTCAGCCTTATTTCTTATTCAA
This sequence comes from Tethea ocularis, assembly GCA_963555595.1. NCBI lineage: Eukaryota > Metazoa > Arthropoda > Insecta > Lepidoptera > Drepanidae > Tethea > Tethea ocularis. The sequence continues at coordinate 6,736,468 of OY741971.1, read as the reverse complement.
AATCAAATCCATCAAAAGTATGTAGGTAACATTGATTGCGGAACCAAACATTAAACATGACTGTCATTTCACAAAACAATTTTTCAAACTGAAAAGAGCTTTATAATGCATCATATAACCTTTCAATTAAAAAAATACTATCTTCCCTGCAGTTTAACCGCATTTCTGAAGGACCTAATGTATTCCGAAGTTAAAAAATATTCGATATTTTATTACAGAACTTATATTTCATACAATTCCGTTCAGCCGTTACGGAGCTCAGTTATAACAAATATACACACATCCTCACATACAATTTCACAATTTATAACATTAGTAGAATTAAAAAGAAGGTACACTTCTGACATAAATATATAGGTATATACTTAAAAGTAGGTCTTAACTAACAAAAAAAATATTCTTTGCTACAAAAATAAATATTATTGTTAAAAATAGGATTACAAATTCATAGTGCAGCAGCGAATAATGCTATACTACGAGTATATACAGAGTATACATACAAACAGCTGACAAAAACAAAACACTGCGCTTGTATACATACTGGTTGTTATCAATAGTCGATATCTCACCGATCGACTAAAACTCGTTTATGAAATTGAAATCAACGCTATGCATGTGACTTATCGCGAAATTCATAGCTTGCACAAATGATAAAAAATCCTATGGTTGCTCTGGGGCGATCGATAATGGCCTGACGTGATAATATCGCGAACATAAATATGTCGGCGTCAGCGATAGCCAAGCGATACCAACATCACGTATAGGGTTCAGTGGTATCAGGATCCGATTCAGTGGACGTAGTGCAGACAATGAAACAATGCAATACCATCGCTTCGGAACAGTCCCGTATGAGGAGAAGAAGCGACGCAAGAAACTCCTCATGGGCCCGATAGATTTATTGTAGCAATTTGACAATTAAATAATCACTTTAATTACACGTACAGACTCACATTAAGGTAGACTTCAGTATCAATTGAAACAACAGTTACACCGACGTGTGTACAACTCGAGAGCTCGTGATAAAGTGTTCCATCCGCCCGTAATGATCTTACCCACATTAACTTGTATCATAAACTATCATTCAGTCATAGGTTATTCATTCACCGCAAGTGTTGCCACCATTTCAACAGACACCTCCACCATGATAATAAATTGAGCCAATCGAGTCGGACAAACAACCCTACTCTCCGACACGGCCATCCTGCGATTCACACGTCCTCGTGTGATAAACTCCATCACATGTACCTGAAACCAAAGAAATATAGCACAGCAACTGAACATTTCGCTCGGCCATTCCTGCCTAAACATTCGAACTGTTTTTCTCTACTGATCGTTTCAAATTGATCATCGTACCAACACGAACTCGTACTAACTACCACACCACAATATGGTTCCTACTGTATACTAATCTCTTAACTTTGTTAGGTAAACTACCCTCTACAACTTTCCAGCAAATAGTACAATAATCAACCGCCACGATCGACATTTAAGATTAACGAGAAAAATACCAGAGTCACACACCATCTCATCATTCAAATTAACTACTAACTTCATTACACTTTAAATCTCACGAGTAAACCATCTAACGCCACGGCAACCACAGCCGAATAGCAATCACATTGCTCTCTCATACGCGCATTCATCACTCCATGAATCGCCAAGTGCGTCACCCGATGACTACACATTACGGTCTGTTACGACCCCGACCTCCGCCAAAGCTAAACGCGCATCGCGCACCCATGGGTTACTTGAGTTTTCTCAAGAGACACCGATTTCCACCGGGCTACGATTACATAATAACTAATGGCATGGTCGACATTCTACTACGGCCGATAGGTTTCTTACTCGAGATTCCATCATCAATTAGGCATGCTCTTCAGCATCAAAATCATTATCAACAAAAACTGGTACGTGACCCACTGGCATCTTCCTTTACCTATCTTGAACGTAATTGTAGGTACGGTTACAGTTAAAAGCTTTCAGGGTATAACGATCACCGTTCAAAATCTCAATCATTGTAAACGGATCTCTATATTTTGGAGGTAAGTTGGTTTGACTACAATAGAGCAAGGTTTTGAATGCAAACCTGGTATTTTAATAACTTTCATAATGTGACTGCTTTTTAAGTTTAGTTTTTTTTTCTTTAAATTTTAAGTTATCAAATTGTAATTACAATCATGTACAAACTAAAAAAAACAATAAACTGGTTTATAGAACCTCAATAATGTTGTATCACTTGACCAGCGATACAAATCTTTTTATTTTTTATTTTTCTTTTCTTTTTGCATTTTCACTTGACCAGTGTTTTTTTTTTGTCATTACTTGTCCAGCAACGATTTTAGAAGTCACTTGACCAGCGAGCTTTCTAAAATTTTACGCTTAACCAGCGATTTCACTTTACCAGTGATTTTCACTTAACCAGTGATAGGATGCATAGTTAGATGCGCATCGCGCACTCTTCGGTTAGACCGGAGCTACGACTACATTCCAACATATGCAGCTTGAAGTTATATCAACCAGTTTTACTTCAGGTATCATGATTTATCATGTTTGCCTTCAACACCCCGCTCTTTAGAAACATTTTCATTATTTGACAGTATGAGAAACCAAAGATCAAACACTAACCAGTGTGTAAAACATTTTAAATTACCAGTCGAACCACTACGAATAGCTTAACCGACGTTATAAAATTATTACATCACAACCCGGTATTTCCCATTAAACTCTTACTACACTCTATAGTAAACTATCGTTTTGAAGTTTCACAAAAAGTTGCCGATTTGATACGTCATCGCCTATTATATTCCGCGTTCATACTCAGGGTTACTCGTGATCGACACCCTATCGTCTACGGTCATCCCTGTGATTTGAATACACTGTGTATTGCACAGCAGATAACACTCACTTAATCGATTAAATCTAGCTAACCGACTAGATTTCAACACAAATTACAAGTAACCATTGTCCATCGTACCTTAGGTACCCTCGTATTATCAAACAACATGAAATCGACTCACCAGATATCACTCAGGTCGTTCGCACACCCGACGCATCAGTTCCAGACTTCATCAATTTCCCAACATAAGATTGCGATCATGTACGTAGCACTTGAGGTAGGTAGTCAAAATCACGTTTTCGGGGTTTTCAAGCACGTGGTATTTTCAATACACGTCGCAACAATCTGATTATAGTTTTCACGTTTCTTGCTTTCTTTTTCTTTCGTTTTATTTCATTGCCTGTCTTTATCCCGCTTCTGATGTCGGCGTCAGCGATAGCCAAGCGATACCAACATCACGTATAGGGTTCAGTGGTATCAGGATCCGATTCAGTGGACGTAGTGCAGACAATGAAACAATGCAATACCATCGCTTCGGAACAGTCCCGTATGAGGAGAAGAAGCGACGCAAGAAACTCCTCATGGGCCCGATAGATTTATTGTAGCAATTTGACAATTAAATAATCACTTTAATTACACGTACAGACTCACATTAAGGTAGACTTCAGTATCAATTGAAACAACAGTTACACCGACGTGTGTACAACTCGAGAGCTCGTGATAAAGTGTTCCATCCGCCCGTAATGATCTTACCCACATTAACTTGTATCATAAACTATCATTCAGTCATAGGTTATTCATTCACCGCAAGTGTTGCCACCATTTCAACAGACACCTCCACCATGATAATAAATTGAGCCAATCGAGTCGGACAAACAACCCTACTCTCCGACAAATATATATTGCGGTTAGGTAATAATATCCGCTTGCGCTTATGGAGGAGTTTTTTTGTTTGACGGTATTTTATATACAGTGTGTCCGGTCATGAACTAGCGATATTCTAGGTACATATGTTTGAACACATTTTATGGGACTTTTCTTAGAACCAACTCTGAAACTCGAAAAACAAATTCAAACTTTTCATACATTTTGATGTTTTGTAGACACTGTGTAACTAGAGATAACAAATTGTTATGAAAATATAACTTTTTTTAGATCCATAAAGGACGATGAAAAAAATAGAGCACGCTTTCCCACGAGAAGCTTACTGGCCTACGTTACTGGCATTAAAATTCTAGTCTATTAGCACAGTCATCGAACATAACAAATCGTCACGAATACAAATAAATAAGATTGACGCACCAAAGGGCCTACTCCATATTAAAGGACCGATTAGACCGTTATGCGTTAGTTGTATTCTATGAAGTGATGTTGGAAGTTACGACGCTAATACGCTTATACTAGGTCAGTGATAAAATATAAGAAACTAAAAAATTAAAAATAAAAACCTTTTAACCAAAAAATAAAAAATAGATAAGCCAAGCTCTGAAACAACACAGTTTTATTTTTTATAAGAACATAATAGTAGTTTATGATACTGTTGCATAATAATAGGGGTTATTAACTACGAGTTTGAGTTTAAGTACCGAGCCGTAGGCGAGGTTCTTAATAGTATCACACGACTTTTTTAATACCTAATTATGTGCAGTATCATACAGTACTTTATCTAAACTCATATAAATAATGTAATTTAAAAAAATTGAATTTCTATCAACTATGAAAAAAAAAAAATTGGTCAAAATGATATATATAGGCAAAAACAATAAAATAAACAGACACAATAATCATATACCTAATCAAATCCGTGTTGCCAACTCCCAAAAATTCTTACCTCTAAATTTCAAGGCAACAAATTTGTCACATTGTCATCGTCAAATTGAATTGATACTGATTGATTATACTATTGATAGGTCCAAAGTGTACTTTAATAGAAAAAATGTTATTTTATAGCATTATCTTGGGAACACAACTGTACTATAATGAATCATTATACACGGGTGTGCCTAAAGTGGGTCATTAAAGTACTGATTTTGATTTCATAATAAGAACATTACGATATGAGAGTAGATAAAAGTAATAACTAAACAGTTTCCAACATTCTTACATCCACTTATTCAACTATTGCATTAGCTTATTGTTATTTTCTAGATTTATATAACAGCTTTAGCGAGTGTCTTAGGCGAATGCCATAATCGCGACATCCACGCTTCATTCATCTTGCTCTAATCTCGGTAGGCTTGTTCGCATTTTTCATGAACCCTCGTATTGGAAACGAATGACAGAATCTCATATTTATAAGAGAGTCTGCCATTGTTAAATATTTAAGTAAAAACGTATGAGTTTTTGCGATTCAAGATTGGATGGGAAATAAGCATGTATTTAACATAAAATACACGTTTAACAGCAAAAATATTATCATTATTGCAAAGAAAATTCTATTTATATCGATAGATTACATCAATCTTGTTCTAACGACGACTATTATATTCCAAAAACTCATATTCAAATGTATCTAAAGTACAATCATACAGTCTTATCACGAACTATTGTTTTAACAATAATTCATTTAAGTCTACTACAAATAGCTCTCAATTTCAAGACTGCCTAAAGTACCCTTTTCATATTTTATATACAAAATTCTACAATGAAACATGATGTATAGTCTCACTTAGTAACCGACCTACGTCATTGAAGCCGTGACGATTCAGAAAGCCTATTGTGTCTAGAGAAATTCAGAATCTTACACGACAATAGTCTATATCTAGCAGGGCATTAGAAGGGGTTCTCAAACTTTAAGCTCCATGAAATTCAATCGGAAATATTTCAATGGCAAGGTCACTTACTATAGAAAACTAAGGAAAATAATATTTTTTTTTAAATAATAATTTACACACAAACGAAAAGAAATTTACTTTTAATTAAGGTGGGCAGAATTTTGAATTTGTTAAAAAAAATACCCATAGTCTATTTATAGTTTGAAATAAGTTAAAACTACTCACAAAAGGAAGTCTTGCTCCCAGCATGGAGTCGGACCTTTAACTGTCACCGTCGTCGACTTGACATTTTGTAGCTTGAGTGTCACGTATGTGTTGAATTGTGTTGCTGCAAACAAAAACAAACCTTATTCAAATGTAGCATAAAGTCTTAACTAAAACACTAATTTAGACGGTAGCTTATTTAAAAACATCCATTGTTTTGAGTGTGGAAGTAAAAATATGTGCATAAGCTTAGAGGAATATGAGGCGGAAAATACGGGACAAATATCCCGCAGCGAAAACATCAGCTTTTTTTTATTAACCAAGCACCGTAAAACGGGATGTCGGTCGAGTAAACTCAGCTGGAATATCACCAACTCGTTTAACGTATATATGACAAGATGCATTCGTTTTTTGGTCACTTTTGTTATCCAAAATTACTGCAAAATTTAAAATATTTTTGACAACTATCTAAATGCTTTGCTTGTTGCATATTAGACCATTTCAGTACTTGTTCTAAAATAATATTAATCCTACTTATATTATAAATACGAAAGTTTGTATATGTGACTGTTTGTTAGCACTCAGCTGAACGGATTTCATAGAAACATGGAACATACATAGATTTGCTATTTTCCAATTAACAGTTTTACTTATTTTATTAATGTTAATCTTTGAATTTAGTTATAGGTACTGATTCAAACTCAAACTCAGTTTAGGCCCTGTCAAGGCACATATGAAGTCAATAGTTACAATTATTACAATAGACTCTACCACCGGTTCGGAATACACTTAAACTGAGAAGACTCCGACAAGAAACTCAGCAAGGCTTCTATATAGGAGAATATGTATAATAAATCTCTGTCTATTCAAAAATAGCTGTCAAAAATCTGCAAAAAATTTGCACACGCAGCTGAACTACGCTACATCGTAGCGTCATAGCGTATTCCTACATCGTAGAACACACAGCAGATAAATAAAATACGGTACGCATTTCTTCCACATTGCTGGAAGAAAATATTTATTTTACGGAGAGTAAAGGAAAACCTGATGTAGTTGGATCAAGTAAGATAAGTTCGTCTGACTCCGCAAAGCGAGCGTACTGCAACTTGCATTTAGTTGGAAAGACGTATAAAATCCCCGTCACGTACCTATTTCGTTTTTCTGCGTATCTTTCCGTTACATTTATCTTTTTGTAACGTAAAGATCAAAGAAGTATTGATACATTATTACCTAATGGGTGCCTTTTGTTATGGAGTTTGAATAAAGATTTTTGGGTTGGCTAATGAAATTGATTTTCAATGTATATCTATTACCTACGTAAAAGTTACAATGAGGCTTTTTCTATAAACCAACAAGAAATGTATATATGTAAAACAAGAATTTCAAATAGAAGTAGGTATGTAACTATCTGTCGAGGTTTCCAAAACAATTCAAATAAGGTACAAATATGTTGTAAGCGACCGAAGTCAAAACCCGCATCTGCTGGGCTAAATGGCGTAAAGGGACTAGGCTCATCTGTTACCGCGGTCTGGTAGTTTATCTGACGTATATATTAAATTTGAGAGTATATAAATTATTAAAGACTAGCTGTCCCCCGAGGTTTCATCCATGATCTTGAGATAAAAAGTAGCATATATATATATAACCTTCGGGGATAATGTAGATTTTTTCAATCGAACCAGTAATCCGAAGATTAGCGCGTTCCAACAAATAAACTCTTCAGATTTATTTTTTATATAGATATTATTTGTACCTTGACCTTAGGTACTAGAAACTTACATTCAATCTCTAAGGGGTAAGACACGGATAAAACCGTGGGACAATAATTAACGTCTTTAAGTGGAAAGCTCGATATGAAACCTTTACCAAATTGTAGAAGAACCCCAAGTTTGAGGACCTATAAGCGACATGTTTATTTAACCCAACACCTATTTATAATTTATAACTTCTTAATATTCATAAATTATGTTCTAAGAGATTTTGCTTACTTCCCACGAGATTCCGGGTAATCGGATCAACATATTCATATTTCCAGTGTAACCTAGAATACCGTTAATAAATAATGAAATGTGTCTTACCTTGTATACCGACATAGCGCGCCTTTTTTACTGTAACAAAAACATTAACATTTATTAGCATTGTAAATGTGTAAAGTGACACGTTGTAATGAAAAATTCAGAACAAGTTCTATTTTTTATTATTTCGCCGCAAAATTCAGTAACATTCAAACTTTTCCGGTTTCGATACAACAAACAAATTTAATTTCTAATTTGTTTGTACAGTTCGGCGAAAGAATTTGTTCTACTACTCCATGTAGGTAAGCATTCAATAATATATGAATACTAGATTTCCGCCTCGCGATTTCACCTGTGATCACCTATTTTACCCCCATTTGTATGAATTTTCAAAAATCTTTTCTTGGCCTATGGCATAATAGCTTTTATATGCCAAATTTCAGGATAGATCAGTCGGCCAGTCAATCATAACTTATGCATCCGCTAAGAAAGGATTTTTGAAAATTATTTTTTTCCTAAGGGGGGAACCCCTAGGTTCATAAGTGAAACCGCGGGGCGAAAAGTAACTTTAATTACATACTTAACAATTAAAAAATGCCTATTACTAAATGTCCTCGTTCCAATTGAATCACAAAGTATGTGGGCACTTCGCATTTTTGTATCAAAATGACGTAAGTACAAGCAAAAATACTTGATCAGAATGCACATTGTATTACAACATGCAATATTATTGCATGTAGCACGCCATAAACGAGAATAGCAACAGAATCGATGAAAACTAGTCGTGCCTATGTGTTATGAAAGCGCTTTAAGCACAAAAATAAACGTTGTGGTCGTTACAAATTTTCTGCACTATTACAATTTAAATTTATAATATTTTCAACAGGTTTGCTAATACGCTTTATTGTTGTTTAAACTATTAACATATTTTAGCATCACATCGTATGATAACGAAATATATTACAATACTGTATATAAAAGTAGTGCTTTTATGAATATCTCACGTGAATTACGAAAGTGGATAAATTCCTTAATTAGAATTCGTTAAAAAGCTATAAGAGTAATAAGGAAATCAATTTACAACCTCCGCAAATATATCGTGTAAAAAAATTAACACTATTTATATAACTTTATCGCAATTTAAAATATGTCTGCTAAACTGTGGAAATCATCAAAAAAAAATTGCACAACCGTTGGAAACAATTGAATAAACGCTCAAGACAGTTCTAGTTGGGATCTCGTAACAAATTGTGAACTATGCTCTATTCTCTAGAGTAAAGCACTTTCAAACTCTATATTTTACCGGAATTTAAAGGCAGATTAAGTATAATCTCATTTATAATAATAATAATAATATAGCTTTTTTAATTCCCATAAACCACTTTACAATTCTTATAACCTAGTGTTAGTAAATGGCTCTAGTTTTAGTACATATTGCAATTTGATAAATATTAATTTAGTTCTTATTTTATTTACAGGAATCCCTTGATAGGGTATAAGCCTCCTCCAATTCCTTCCATTTTTTCCTATCTTGTGCTGTCTTCATCCAATTTTTTCCTGCAACCGTTACGATATCGTCTATCCATCGTTTTTGTGGCCTTCCCACGTTCCTTTTTCCAAGTGGACCTGTCCATTTAGTGCATATGAGTGTCCATCTCTTGTCTGTATATCTCGCTATATGGCCGGCCCAATTCCATTTTAATTTTAATGTGTGATGTAAAGCATCTGTCAGTTTGGTCTTTTTTCTGATTTCTTGACTTTTTACTTTGTTAATCTTCCTTAAGCTTAAGATGCTTCTTTCCATAGCCCTTTGACAAGTTGTTATTTTGTTTTTCATGCTTTTTGTAAAGGTCCAGGTCTGGCAGCCATAGGTCAAGCAAGGTAGAATGCACGTCTCCATAACAGTCTTTTTCAGATGTAGATCGTAGTTGCCTTTTAGTATTTCCTTGTGAGCCCAGTATTTGTTCCAACTGGATGTGATTCTTCTGTTGATCTCGTCTTCGTTATTTGTTTTACAAAAGGATACTTGTTTTCCTAAATATATATACTGCTCTACATACTCTAGTTCCTCGCAGTCTAGCGTGATTTTTCCTTTTATGCCATTTGTCATTACTTTTGTTTTGCTTAGGTTCATATGTAAACCAGCCTGTTTGCTCTCTATATTAAGTTGATGTATCATTTTTTCTAACTTCAGGTGGGTTTCGGCAAAGACAGCGATATCATCTGCAAATCTTAGATGACTCAGACGTGAGTTATTGATTTGAATGCCCTCGGAGGCCCAATTTAGTTTTTTAAATATGGACTGCAGGACCGCTATAAATAATTTCGGAGATAGTGGGTCCCCCTGCCTGACACCTCTAGCAATTCTGATCTCTTCACCTCGAGTTTCTAGTTTGACTCTGCTCACACTGTTCTGATAAATGTTTTTTAGGGTTCTCGTAATTGTTGGGTTTATATTGCAGTTTTGTAGAGTTTGCCAGATAGATTCATGATAGAGACTGTCAAAGGCTTTGGTGTAGTCGATGAAGCCTATATAGAGGTTCTTGTTGTATTCCGTGTACTTTTCCACAACTTGTTCAAGCGTATGGATGTGGTCCATGGTCGAAAATCCAGAACGAAAGCCCGCTTGCTCTACAGGTTGCATACTGTCTATTTGAGGGCTTATTTTATCTTGTATTATTGAAGTGAAGAGTTTGTACACGTTTGAGAGCAGGCTTATTGGGCGGTAGTTGGCTATTTCGAGTGGGTTCCCTTTTTTATACAGCAGTATAATATCTGACTTATGCCATTGTTCGGGTATTTTTCCTGTATTTAGGATCCTATTAAGTATGTATGTTAGTAGTTTGGTAAGTAATATCCCTCCCGTTATAAGTACCTCGTTCTTTAAGCCGTCAGGGCCAGAGCTCTTTTCCCGTTTTAGTTTCTTGATGCTCTTTGTGACTTCTTCTTCTTTTATAATAACTGTATCATTCGTCATTATGTCTGACAAGTTTGTTTCGGTGACAGATGTCGAGTTCGGTGGTTTATTGTTGGCGTATAGAGCTTTGTAAAAGTTGGTAGCGCAGGATATTAAGTCTACTCTTGATTTTGTTTCGTTTGATCCATCTTTTAAGCTTTTGATCCAGTCAGTATAGGTATTCAATTGTTTGAACGCTCTTTTCGCACTTCTATAGTGTGTTAAGCTTGTTTCTATTATTCTTGTCCTATGTTTCTTGTAGTCCTTTCTTATTGATTTGTTAGTTCTTTTAAATAGATCTGATAGTTCTTTTTTCTTTTCTTTCGATTTGTTTTTGGTTTTTATAAGTTCGGTTCGTCTTTGAATCAATAGTTTTGTCAGATCGGTGAAAAAATAGCAGCTGTAATCTTTGTTTTTGTTTCTTGTATCCTGTTTCAGGCTGTTTTTTATGCAGAGTTCGAATTTATCATAAGTTTCTTGTATGTCTTCATTTTCGGTGATAGACAACTCAGAGATGTTAGTTTTCAAGTTCGACAGATATTTTTCTATTTCTTTTTCTTTTTTAAGTGTGTTTGTTGAGTTTTCAAAAAATGTTCTATTCTTTTTGGGGTTTTTCAGAAGTAATGTTGCTCTTACTATACGGTGATCTGACGGGAACTCTACATTATTTAATACTTCTATATTTGTGACATTTCGGGGGAAATTGGACATAATGAAGTCGATTTCGTTTTTTATTTTTTCATTTGGCGATATCCAAGTCCATCTTAGTTGCTTTTTCTTTTTGAAGTACGTATTCATGACGGATAGTTTGTATTCAAGGGCATATTGGATCAACCTTTCTCCTCTTTGGTTTCTTGTACCGTACCCATGTTTTCCCATGATTAGGCTTTCAGTACTTTTCGGTTGTCCTATCTTAGCGTTGAAATCTCCTATTACCAAGATGTTTTTACAGTTTCCCAACATATTGTGAGCGTCTTGTAGTGTTTGGTAGAACATTTCAATGTCTTCCTCTTTTGAGTCCTTTGTCGGGGCATATGCTTGAATAATAGATAAGTCAGTGTCGTGAAATTTTAACTGGAGTAGCGCAACTCTTTCTGATAGTCCGTGGAAATTAGTAATATTCTTCTTGTGTATTTTTTTAATGAGAAATCCTACACCATGTAAACCAGGTGTTTCACCCATGTAGCAAAATATGTGGTCGTTGTGTTCTTCTATTTTGCATCCCATTCTTCTTACTTCTGCTAGGCCAAGTATATCTATGTTTATGTTTCGGATAGCGTGCATTAATTCTGTGTATTTTTCTGTAGTTGAAAGTGATCTAGCATTATATGTAGCAATTTTCAAGTTGTTAATTTCGTTTTTATATTTTAATCTTGTTGAAATGTTGTTTGGAGGGTTGTGGTCATGTTCTTCCACGGTGACCAGCCGGGTTGGAAGAAGATCGAGAGGGGCCGTTAGTTGTTAATCTGTATTTTCTTTCGTATAGTTAGGGTTCTGCATGTGAGACGAGCTCTCCATAGGTTGTAGAAGGGTAGGTTTTTTTATGATGAAGTTTTTCATGTTGTTTGGTTTAATTATTTTCGTAGGTTGTTTTTCGTTATTGTTGCCGTTTTTATGATAATTATTTGATGTTTCAGGAGATTGTGATAGGTTTCTTTTTTTATTGGTTGGTTGTTGTTGCTCCGTTTGAGTGTCCTTCTTGTCAAGGATTACCAGTTTGTCATATCTTATAAAGGCTGTTATTTTTCTTTTCCCAGTTCGATTTGAAGCTCTTTTCGCTTGTTCATTACATCTGGCGGAAAGTCTTCTTTTATGTAGTATGAGGTTGTGTTTAACCTTTTTTTATTTTTTTGTATTTGTATTTTTAATCCCATGGTGAGACATGTTAATACGATGGGTCTAACCTTCTCTCCTTTTTTCCCTAGCCTTCTTACAGATTCTATGGCAGTATTATCACATTTGATGTTTATTTTATTGTTTATGATATCCAGCACTTTGTTCTCCAAATCTTGGTAGCTTTTTTCGGATTCCTCCACTCCAAAAAATAGTAGGTTTTTCCTTCTCATAAATCTCTCAATATTATCTATTGCCATCTTTTGTGTTTCTAGTTTTTGTTCCATAATTGCGTTTTTATTTTCTAACATTTTGAACTTCTCATTGATGTTGTTGTTAATATTGTTTTTTATGTCTTCTTTCATATTCATCATTTCCACTTTTTGTTCTCTGATATCTTGTTGCATATTTGTAAGCATTGTTTTGATTTCATCCATATTGGTAGGTAGCGCCTTCTGTTGGTAGCGGGCGAGATTAGATGGTTAATCGATAGTGGTATAGTCGGTTGTTGACGTGCTAGTTCTAAAGTAGCTCACTAGATAGCAGTAGCAGTAATGTCGATAAAGCCGTATAGTTACTTTCGCTACTCCTCACTAGATGGCGTTGTAGTTTCGATGTTTGAAAACGGTTTTTTTTTTTTTTTTTTTTTTTCGTTATTTTGGCCAACAGTATTTTTAGGTTATGATAGTGATACCATTGTGTCTTTGATTAAACTTATTTTATGTTTTACGATACCAGGGAACTAGTTTTCGTTAGTGTTGTTGTTTTCACCGCATCCAAATCACTGATTAGATGAAAAAAGGCACTGTACACTGGAACTGTTTTTGTTCAGTTTTTAGCACTGTTCCACAAGTTGCACTTTGAACTCCAACTTCAGATGATATTTTGTAGTGTACATTCACTTTTTAACAGCTTTATAATAATTAATTCACAGTTAATTTATTTTAAATATAACAATAACATAGAGACGATGTTGACAGTCGATAATCTCATTTACCAAACTGTAAATTATTAACAAGAAGGGTACCAAAGTTTCAGTAAATCTGTAGTAAGACCACCTGGGTATCACTAGGTCTAAATAGAGGGTGCACAAAAACTTTAACTACCCACAATCTGTATCAATTTATCAAATCCCCAAAGCCGCAGCTCCCGGCCCTTATCACAGAACTTGGTTGAAAGTTGACTTATGAAAACATTGTTCTCTTACCACGGATGATAACGAAAACTTTAAGCTTCTATACTTTGGACTAAATGATAAGCAGAGTGCTGAGGATCACGAATAACTTATTACAGCTCAGATCATTTTTTAAAACCTTTATTTATTTTTTACTATGTACCTAAACCTATAGGCTTATTTGATCATCTAACCGTGGTCAGTGTTGATGTCGCCGAAAGTGGTAAACACACAAAGCCTAGAAAGGAACTGGCTCTCAAATTGACTTAAGGGTAGTAGCCAACCAGACGGGTACTACAGAGTACTTATAGTGCTATAGTTTTCTCACGATGTTTTGCTTCATCGAAAGCTCTCGCTTATTGTAGGATTCGAACCTGCAACTGTCAGTCACCACTGAGCTATCATAGCCTTGACATATCAAGTAATTTCAACAGGTTACATAAATATCCTTAAGCCAAGGACAAACATAGAGCAGCTAGGAGAGACACCCTCTTGTCTAAATTGACCTATTAAAGTGGCTTTAGGAGGAAAATGAACAGATTGTTCCGAATGGGTATAATATATCTTGTAGGTAATTCATAAACGCGAGGTGTTTGATCAAGCATGCAGAATAAAATCTATTTGCCTTGGAACTATATGTATTATGATACTAACATATTATATGCCATTGCATGCTTCATCTGAATTTACATTATACTAAATACTGTCATCCGCACCTAACTACCATGTAAATATTGTAAAGAGAGAAACGTAAAAATTGTTTCAATGGAATAATTTTATTATACTCGTAGTGCCTATTTACTTACTTGTACTTTTCTTTAGTAAATTATTTATTAATATTAGATTAGATACAAAATTAAAAAAAAAAAATTCATTATAAAAAAAATATATATATAACAATAAAATTCGTAGATAGCGTATTTAAAACCTTTATATAAAGGAAAAATATGTATGTACTTAACTACCTATATATTACGTGAAGTAAAAAAATATGTTAGCATTTATTTGTTGCATGTAAATAAAAATTACCGCAAAATGTCGCACAAAGGCAGCGCGTCGGGGAATAAGGTATGCAAATTTGCCCTTTCATGGACAAAATGGGTATAAATAAAAATAAAAGGAATGTTAAATATTACGAAGCTTGAAAACATTTACAACGACCACTGGCAACATGTTTCCATATTATCCAATAGAATATATTATAAAAATATAATACAAATTGCATTTGTGGTTCCACCCACTTTTTTGGGTATGCTTTACTAAGTTAATTCAATTAATGGTTTAATTTATTAGGATACAAAATAAACAACATAATAACCATACAATTTACGATGACATATTTGACAATAACAAAACAATAAAATACCTATCGTCAAAATGTTTTAAAAATACATTTTATGTAAATACTTTATTGGATATACATGGTTATTGTAAAACACAGGCAGTTCTAGTACTCGTATCATCTATATAAACAAATTTAATATGGGACCAACACTGAAATCTCGAAGGCAATTTCAAACTTTTCATATATTTTGACCGATGATTGATGTTTTCTATGAAAACTTTGAAATTATTTTTAGTGATTTCATAGTAAAAGGTTTTCATGGTAAAAAAAGGATGAAACGAGTTTTTACAAGTAACCTGTATTATATGACGTTTATAGTCACCATGTTTTAATGAATTAGGTATTGAACGCAAAGGAACATAAATGTATGGATGAGGGCAAAGCATTCATCATAATTGTACAACAAAATCGCAATGATTCGCTCTGGGTCAGTCGAGTATAGAGTGAATTACCATTATTATTCCTTGAAAGTGTCGATAAGGAAAATAATTCTTAAATTGAGGAAGTCCGCCATTACAACGAAGGTGTTTAATTATATTTAAAATAATATACTTTTTACAATTTTTTACAAAAGAGAGAAATGACTTCAAAACCACTAAAACGTATAAAATAACTATGTAGAAACTCTCATCATACTGTTTAAAGTCAGCGAAAGTGTAGCTCGTGTTCCATGGAAAATATCATGGTACCGCAGATTTATTTTAAAGCATTTATTTTTAAATTTTTAGTTTTTTGCGACTTTCGAATGAAAAAAAAGAATTTTGAAAATCGGTCAATAATTGGTAGAGATATCGGTGAACATACATAAAAAAATACATACAGTCGAACATAGAACTTCCTTCTTTTTGAAGTCGGTTGAAAATATTATTTATTTTTAAAAGGCAGATAAAGTGATTACCTAAAGTGGTTAAAAAAATGTGCACATACATATTATGTGAGAAATGTGTGTGTATACATACTAAATGTCAATTTATACCAAAACATTCAAACTAAATTGAACAACAATTTGACTTAAATTCATATTTATGTAACATCATTCAGTAAGTAAATTCTAGCAACTTATTTATACCTAACTTGTCTTCGAAGATCCGCAGGCGAACCAAAGTTACCGACATAGCTCGAAGAATTGCCAAACTTAAGTGGCAGTGGGCGGGACACATCGCTAGTAGAACCGACGGCCGCTGGGGCAGAAAGGTTCTCGAGTGGCGACCACGAACCGGAAGACCCCCACAAGGTGGACCGAAGATCTTGTTAGGGTCGCGGGAAACCGCTGGATGCGGCTAGCGCAAGACCGGCCATCGTGGAGATCCTTGGGGAGGCCTTTGTCCAGCAGTGGACGTCTTTCGGCGGATATGATGATGATGATGATGATGTCTTCGAAGGATTTTACTTGTATGAATACATTACTAAATATTAAACATACTAAAACACTTGTTAAAATATTACTGATACCTATGTAAGACAGATATTTGATTGCCGATATTATTAGTGAAGATTAATTTTGATGTTTCGAACCCGAACGAGTGACAGATGGTATCTTAACCATTCACTAACTAACTATTATTCATATCTCTCCCAAAAACTTGTAATAGGAATAAAATAATTCGCAATCTCTCAAATCTATATATTACCTACTTATACGGGGTTAATTTCTGAATTGAATTCTAAAATTAAAATATAATAAAGTAATATTGCTACTAAACTGTCGTACTATCATATACATATGGATACAATACTGATATGAAGCTGAAAAAGTGACACAATTTGGCCCCCTAAACCATGGAATAACTCCTGAACTGACAAAACGCCACAAATTTAAGTAGGAACCATTTCCATTAATGAAATTCCTGACGCGTCGGAACTAGAGTCAGATTTATTCGAAGAATAACAGCGAGTTCCAAACAAAACATCGCTTCATTTGCTTATACAAATACCTACTCGTAGACAAATTGTAAGATCATAATATTTATGGGAATAGTAAATTGGAATTTCTGTACTTTTATATCATATTTCAGAGTCAAAATAAATACTTTTATAATGAAAAAAAATGTGCCTATAGACTTTTTAATATTCCTTTGAACAATTACTATAGCATAACTTTTGTATAAAACTTATAATCCAGTCAGAAACAAATGTTCAAATAGTTTTTTCTACAATATATTCGTAGTTATTCCTATAACTGAATTACAAACTAAAAGTCACCTACAAAAATATGTAGAGCGCACTTTATACTCGTCATTTCATAGGTATCAAATAAAAACCTATAGATAACTTTTATGATACATAATTATCATATACATCATTATATTCTCCAAGTTTTAATGGTCCTATAATGTGAAAGTCTACTAGTATAGTTACAATATACGATAAAAGATTAGTGAAAAAGTAACCAACATATCAACATACCTACTATTTGTACTCATACTTTTCTTTTGTTTTTTGTCATGATCTAATTACAAATCTAACAAGTACCTACCAGCAACTAACAACATTACAACATATTACGTCAAAAGCTTGCTGACTAAACTTGCCGGTAAATTATTCAAGTTAGGACCCACGCTTCAGCTACAGTGAGCTTAAATAATCAGAGAAATTAGCTTTGTACTCCTATCCAAAAATATCTAAACAATATAATTGTTACCAGTTTATTTGTAATTTTGTTAAACCTTATGAAAGGTTTCGAAAACTCAACGCAACGGTAACACTTACAACCTTCAGTCAAGCCAAAGCGGGCCCTTTGACTTCGAATAGGTACTTACGTCTGAAAGCCTCTTGAATTCTTAACACTAAATTACATGTTATCGGTCTACACTGTTTAACATTATTTATTTTTGACAAACTGTATAAATTATTATACTTTAATATAAAATAGGTATATGTAAAATTTTAGAGAAAGCAATAACTTTATTAATAGCTACGCAACACGCAATAATTGTACCTATTTCTTATGTACGGAAACAAGGTAGAAAGGCGAATAACCTTTACCTACTGTTGTTTATTTTATGAGACCAAAGAACTTAGTATTTTCTTATAATAGTTAATAACTATGTCAAATTGTTGAATACGATATTTGTAGGTTAGTCAATGATTAAAATCTCTAGTAAATTTAAAAATAAGGTAACGTGTAATGTCATGTTTTTTGATAATAATTTACCAGTAACATAAAACATCTTAAAGGATTTTTTTTTATTTGTTTCGTTCACTTTTATATTTGCGTTTTATTTTTTGTAATGATTTCCAAGCTTTTTATATATTATATACTAAAATGTATAGTATTTACACGTAAGAAAAATACAGAACCACAAAATACCTGCAGCATTATTTATTTTTATTGCACGCCTATATTAAATTTAATGAAACACTACAGACGCTATAACCATCATTTAATTACAAATATGCCATTAAAACCTTTATTATATTCTTTATTACGGCGATATTTCTGTGTTACGATCTGTCAAATCACCAGTCCACACCAACAAACCGGATAAGATGGATTTACAAAAATGAACCGTTCATATAAATGACTTAGCTCGTTATACGGGTAGGTATAGTAATTCGTGGGTACTACGCGTTGAGCTTTCATTACGATTTGCATATTTTTAAGAGCTATTTTCTATAAAAAAAAGTAGGTAGAGATTAACTACAGCTCTAAAGTTCAATACGTTTAAAAGTATTTTTGAGAGCCTTAACAAACTCACAACGCATGTGTGCGTACTGATACGGCCATCAAACAAAAATATATCTACCGATTTGATTCTCGACTAGCGGTGTCATATGGCGCTGCACAGACGTACTCTATGAAATGATACGTGCGTTTTCTTGCGTGATCGGCTTTAGTTGACAAAAAAATTTAAACAGTAATTTGGAGGGGCGCGCCATGCTATCGTACTATATCTCTAGATATAGAATGTATTTATTTATCTAAACATTTATATTTTAAAGCGTAACAGCGTAATGGCGTTGGTTTCCATAGAGGAAAGCTTAATTTTGGTTCAGTTAGCAATTTTCTCAGTAAGTATACATAATGTATTCTATTCAGGCAAGTTTTTCAGTCTCTAGCGGCATTGTTAGCGATCGGTAATTAATTACCTGAACAAAATGGCTCAACCCGCTTTATAAACTTTTATAATACGGTCAATATTATTCTATGTAGACAATAAATTAGGATATATGGTGTATATATCGCAAAAATAGGTCTGGAAACGATGTAAAGACGATAGCCATAAATTGCTAAAGGGATCATATATTGGTTCAATATTGCATCCTTTCATTGCAAAATGGTATGGTCACTAATGGTAGTAACACTAATTTAAGCAACACTAAAATACTAAACTAAGAACTAAAATATTTAGGAAAAAAATATTTACTTTATTTTTATACCTATCCACCATATTGATAAATACTCGTATTGTGTATAATTTATCATATTGTTTATTATATTAAAAAAATTGGCTTTATTACCACGAAGTGGACTTTTGTGAACCATTTTAGTTCAAATAATAATATATCTCAACTTGATATTCAAAAGCATCCTTTCAGATTATGATTCAAGATGTTTTCTATCCAAGAAAATCCAATAAAATCCATTGTTACTTGATCTAAAACCTTTTGGATTCTGATGAACAATCGTATTTATATTAAAATATACATCACAATGGCGCCTTGAAATTATAGGCGCCAGTATTCGTAGAATAAAAGTGCTTCAATATACATCAAATCAACTTATTATGTTATTTCAGAGAAAATTATATTATTTGTTAGAAGAGAACATGATATTTAATTAAATTTATTCACAGAAATTTTATAGAAAACCCTAATTCTAAATTTATTCTGAACATTACCTCGCTGAAAATGATTGAAGTGGTAAAAATACCATTGTAAAAGTGAACTAAACTAGAAAAAGTACCAAACATTACCATTATTACCATTAAAAAATATTATTTTCTTTTCACCGTTGTATATTAAATTATTTTTAAACGACTTCAAAAAACAGGAGGTTCTCAATTCCTCGGAACCTTTTTTTTTACCAGTCCGGTTAGAAATTAATATCCACATAACTTTGAAAGTCATATCCCGAAAGGTTTGGAAATATGTGTGCTATATATAAATATGTTTGCGTAACATAATTAAAAAATATTTATTTATTTTTAGGTAGAATTACAGCAAATTGATACAAAATACAAAAAATCATTGAATGACCTAATGCTAATTAAAAATCTCCGACGATGTAGATTTTTCTGCAGATAATTTGGTTGGGAAATGGACGTGTATCTTTATAAAACTTCTATGGGCCTAGATTTATTTCTAGTAAGAGTCGTCTTGAAATTAATATCCCTCAAGAAACTAGTAAAACAAAGTAAAACTTTCTATCAAGAAACCTTTTATTTTCTCGTACAAAAAACCATGGTTTTTGCTGATTGGTATACATCACTCGATAGATTACTGATGGGTAAGGCTTAGCACCGATTGAACTCCTCGAGATTTATTAAAATATATCGTCATTCCGTCCGTGTGTGCCAGTGAAATCACAAGAAATTTCTGGAAGGTAGGTACTTATAGGGCAAAAGTGAAAGAAAGATTGAAAGAGGAAGGGTGACTAACCAAAAGGGATAACAAAATTTATAGGGTACTTAAGCTTAGAGTAATAATGCCCGAAAGGAATCTATCTAAATATATAAAAGGAAAACGTGACTGACTAATCTATCAAAAGCCCAAATCTCTAGATGGATCAGGCTGAAATTCAGATAGCTATTATATCGTAGGCAATACTAGGTATCCGCTAAGATAGGTTTCTAATATTCATAAATTTGTCTAGATATAAACAGATGAACTTTATTCCAAAGCTATAGGGCTCTTTTTCATATCCCTCTGGATACTGTCACCCGCTTCAAGCTACAACCTATATATTGTAGGAACTTAAATTTTTAAACATACATTTGTTATAATTTTAAGCACATTCCTGCATATTCGAGCTCTGTACAAAATTCACAGCGAGGGAAAAGACTGTAAAATGTATAATAGCTGTTTAAATGAATATTCAAATGAAGATTGTAATACTAAACTGTTTGAAAATGTATCTCTGCACTGCCGAGCCTTGGCTTCTACTACTACCGACTTTTATAATATTACAAGCTTACGCACTGCGGCTTTGCCTGCGTTTCTGAGAGATTGAAGGATTTGATATAGCCAAGTTCCGGCGTGATAAAAGTTACAAACATGCACCCAATATTTATATTTCACAGTGATTATATCTATATGACAGTGAATTTGTTGGTGGAGAACATACAAGTAAATCAGGTTTATGGATTCCTTAAAACAATAACATCTAAATTATTTATAGGAGTACCTATTTATTCCAAAGCACAAATAATTCTATTACAACATTTAAAGTTAAACTAGATTTTACGCCAGAAATACCATTGAATAAAGTAGACTGAACTGAAACTAGACGCTGGGATATATTATTAATGGAATGATTCAGAATTAAACACATTCTACGCGCAGCAGTTGGATTCAGGCTGAATTTTAACACTGAATTATATCTAAATTCTTTAAGTATATGCTTAAGCTATCCGAACTTTTTAAGTAAAACAATTTTTTGTAAATCTTCCGGTGTGTTCTGACAGCTGCACTTGAGAACCAGTTCCCTTCTTGGCTTTGTGTGCTTACCACCATCGGCCAAATCGTCACTGACCACAGTAAGATTGTAGTCAAACACAGGACATTGTATAAAAAAAACTTATAGATAATAGATGGATGGATATTTAAGTAAACCATTTATGTGTAGCAAATCGTAGCTCGTAGCGAAAACTGCTACGGCGTAGACAGCACACATGATTTTCGCAAGATTTTTAGCCACCACTCTGGTAGTATGTTGTTAAAACCACCAGTATTTTGTTTTTATACATATATAATTAGCAATACTAAAATCTTCTATTGTTACTCTTAAAAATACGTTTTTTTTTTAAATTAAACCACGGGTCTCAGCTAGTACGCTAAACATTTAATAAAAGTTTTATTATAAAAAGATTCGTACCGAAAATAGGATCATACAGTTGCGTGCCAACAAGTTATTAAGTACCTACGAAAGCAAGCATACCGGAGACTGAATCTAAAAACCGGACGGTATACAAATAGGTGCTGTACATGAAAATGTGTTTTGCACCAAAAAAGTAGGCTGATAGTAATCTACTTGTATTTACTTAATTTACATTAATGAGTTTGAATTTTGAATTATATTATAACTAAAGCTAAACTAGCTTCCGCCCCGCGGTTTCAACCGCGTTCCCGAGGATCTTATATTTTTCCGGGATAAAAAGTAACCTATATGTTATTCCAGGGTATGAAAAATATTGAGCTAAATACTCCGCCATTTAGGCCTGCAAACATATATTTTACTAGCTTCTGCCCCTCGGTTTCACCCGCGTGCCCGAGGTATCTTATATTTTTCCGGGATAAAAAGCCTATATGTTATTCCAGGGTATTATCTAGTTATGTGCCAAGTTTTATCCAAATCCGTTGAGTAGTTTTTACGTGAAAGAGTAACAAACAAACATCCATACATCCATTCTCACAAACTTTCGCATTTATAATATAATATTAGTAGGATTATTTTAACAATCAAAATTGTTTTTTTTTTTCGGGGATTAAAAACAGTACATTATCTGCGTTTATTAACTCAATTCAAAATGTTGTCGTCATTAACAAAATCCCGGCTGATCCTGATTTATTCTTGCGGCGACAAATAACGATAAGTCACGACAAGAACTTAATGGAATAACTTTACGATAAACAGGAGACTGGCGACATTCCAAATATATTTTTGGTGCTCCATTGAAAACATCAGTCTTACGTTCCTGTACATAAGGGACTATATACAATACCCACACATATTTATTTGTTTTTGCCTTTTGCGGTTGAGACCATGGAGGTCCAAGACTCGCCGATTTGCATGCACATTATCTCCCAAACTTACCGAGGCCTGACTGACAAACGAGGAGCTTTTTCCGCCAACGCGTTAGCTTGATCATCCAAAGAGGGAACGTTGCCAGCCTTCTGGGAACCTTGCCGTTGATCGGCAGCAGCGGCCGCCTCGAGGATTGTTTTAATATGTATATCGTATTTTGTATATTTGTTGTAAATAAAGTTTTAGTACATAAAATGCTAAAAACGCTAACCTTTTTAGTTTAGTTACTAATAACTGTATAAATATTACAGGGGTCAGAATAGGTATGATGCATTGTTATTACCCATCTGTACTAATAATAAAGCTGAAGAGTTTGTTTGTTTGAACGCGCTAATCTCCTGAGTTACTGGTCCGAATCGAAAAATTATTTCACTAATAAGAAGCTACATTATCCCCGAAGGTTATAGGCTACTTTTTATCCTGGGAACGCGAGTGAAACCGCAGAGAAAAGCTAGTTTTTAATATCACTCACGTATAATATTAGTTAGATTTAACAAGATGTACAAAAAGTAGGCTACGTAACTAAGTTATTTAATAAGTTTAAGGTACGCAACGTCATTTGGAATTTCAAGAAAGTGGTTTAACTTTGTGTTGCTCGCAAATAACTTTGTAAGGTCTTAAGTTTATTACACGAAGTTGAAATTGTTACCTGACTACTGAGAAACCAAAAATGGGCAACTTTTGCTTTAATCTTTTATTTCATGCTAAAAGATTACGTATCTACTGGCATACGATCCATCTGATACTGACCACCAATTACTAAATAAGTTTTGCCTATCTTTACCTTTGTGCCTAGAAAGTAACTGGCTCTCACCACCAATTGCAATATCAAAACCTAACAATAATAACAATTCATCATACAAGGTATTCTGCTGTGCGTATTCAATCACGTTGGTAAATGTCACTTAATTCTTCATATAAATTAAAATAAAATAACCACGTTGTTTTAGGTGTTTAGGCTATTCGTTTATTGTTAGTCCTTCAGTCAAATACATATAAAAATTAAGATTTGTGAATATACATTGAAATGTTGTTTCGTTGTTTTTCATTGTACAGCCAGCGTCAAAAATATCTGAACAGATTCGGACCTTGTCAATTTAACCCAATTCACAGTTTTTAAATAAACTATCAAAACATTTATTATGAAAGGGTACTAAAGTGTGAATATATTTTTGACGCTGACTATACAATATTTTTAATAATGTATACCTTATACACTTCAATGCCCTTTCAGTTTACAACACCCAATCAAAATCAATCTGAAGTATAAAAAACTAGGCTTAAATTTTATTTTCAATCTATTTTGGGGATATTTTAAAATCAAACACAAAACTATTTATAAAGTACGCCATAGAGGTTCGGGGTCTGAGTTTTTAACAAATTAAAATAAATTGTATGATAAATTCGGCACCATGGAGGTAAATAGGTTTGATGATGTTTTGAATTCACAAACTTAGTGCAAACCACGTGCAAACGGTGTTCTAAATTCAAATTTACTTTATTTTCTATCGGATAAACGACTTTAACACTCAGATATCGAAGAGCAAAAATACTCCTTCCGAGATGGAGGGATAAAAAAGTTATTTATAACTTAAATCTGTTAAATTTTTAATACACAGTTAAAATTATACTTAATTCCTTAGTTAGATAGTTTCTAATCTTTCTAAAGAAATTGCTATTTAAAACCGAGTCTGTACTATAATCCAGCATTAAAGCCTCATTATAAATACATGAACGTGACTAAATTAGGCGAAAGCTTAATTATAAGAATGAATATTTCTATAGGTTCTTGTTGCTTTAAACGTAGCATAAGCAGAGTAAGGTCACGTTTTAACTTTGCGAGAAATTATTCTAAAGCTTTGCAGACAACTTTTTCACTTTGTTATGATAATTGGACGAAGGTGATAAGTTCACAAAGCTCTAAAAGGTTTCCAAGTGCAGATGCTGAAACAGCGGTTGATATTTGCTGATATTTGAAGTCACTAACCTCTGAGCTATTATCATCTAGTCTAGTTTATTAAAGGAATTGGCCTCGACTTGTCTGTTTTTCATACATTATATTTTCATACATATTTGCAACTTGGGTGCCAAATTTAATCACGTTTGGAGGTGAAAGGTCAAGAAGTAAAATAAACTATTATTATTCCTACTAATGTTATTAATGCCAAAGTGTGTTTATTTGCTTCTTTTAAGCAGCAACAGATTAACATGATATTTAGCATAGAAGTTATGGGCCGGAGAGTAATATGGCTACTTTTTAATAATGATAATTGTAACCAACCTAATATCGATGATAAAATAGGTTTTCCGAAATCTAACTGAGCTGTAATTTGTTTTAATGTCATAAGGTTGACAAGGGAAGACGATCCACCTGATAGAAAGTGGTCATCGCCACCTATGGACATTTACAATACCAGGGGAATTGCCAATATGTTGCCTACTTTGAAGAGTTATTTTAACGCCTTTTTTGAAGAATCCCATATCGTAGCGCTGGGGGAAAGCTGGAGAGCTCATTCCTCATCCGAATGGTACGCTGTAAGAACCTCCCCCAAAATCGTTGAGTGGACGATCGAGGCGGCTCGAGGATGTGAGAATGAACTCCACTTCGCCAGCGAGCGGTGGGATGGTAGAACATGATGATGGCACCAGGTCAAAAAGAAAACAAAAGAATGCAAATTCATTGGTATACACCTGCTTTGATAAGTGCGAGTTGAAGTTGTCTCAAGGAGTCTCTACTCGTACAAGTATGTGTTACCTCGCTGCTGTATTTTTAGAATTTAACCTTCGTGTTGAAAATAGTACTGTACGTACTTATACCTATAGACCTGGTGTCCTAAAACACAGGCTACGGCTTAGTTTAGGCTCCAGATCTCCCACAAATTACATTTTAAGTAACTACTTTATAACTAAGAATTTTTATATATGTAATGATTTTGTAATTTGTAATTTGTGGAGATAAATAAATATATATATTATTATTATTATATTTGAATTTCATGAACACGTAAAATATACTCAGGAATAGCAATTATATATATCCGCTTTTGATATAGGTACTCAAGTAATATTATTATTGTGTGACTGACAAACTAAACTGTTTGTATAGGCAATATAAAATTTAAAAGCATTTGATGATACCACGTTACTAGGTGCTAACTACGATAATATTATTTTATATAACGTCTTTATGAATCGTTTAAAAGGATGTACATTAAAATCCGCTGTTATATTGACTATAAACTTAATGTTATTAGAAAACTAGCGTTTATTTAGCAGTGTTTAGTATAGACGATAACAATAAATTTTGAATAAAAATAGTAGCTCCTATACCTAATATATATAAGTCTTTCGGCAATACGAGTCAACATTAGTTCCATCTAGAATCAAATAATAAACCTGTATAAAACAGTGTTTAGATTGATTATTATATTTAAAAACTAAGTAGGTACCTGGGCGTTTTTATCTCACCTACGACATCATCTTCGGATCCTCGGGCTGTCATGGTTCTCCACGCAAGCCTCTCGCAAGTTGCTATAATGGACCATTTGAATGTGGAATAAAGCGCCTGGATCACGGTTTGCGCTCCATAATATTCTCCAAAAAAGGTAATATTTCTTGAGGTGTCTTTCAGCTTATCAACCTCGGGAACGCGGGTGCACGCGCGCATGGCAGAAAGATAGTATAAATATAAAAAGGATATCAAAATAATAATATATTAACTAAGCTTAATGGAGTAAATAAATGTAACAGTGCGGATTTTAATGCTCTTTATTTAAGTGCTTCATAAAGGCTTCATATAAAAATAATATTACGTAGTTAGCACCTAGATTACCCATAGTAAAGTAGTATTGTACCTATCTATAAATATTATGCTATAAAATTGTATGTAACCTAAGTAATAGCTCATTTAAGTTTTACAGTTACAATAATAATATTACTAGTCTATGCAGACGACAAAGTACAAATCCAAGTCGGTAAAATCAAAAGCTTATAATAACCATTAATTCTGTTTACATTTTACGTGATCGTGGAATTTAAATACAGATAAGTCGCATATAGACTTTAGTAAACGCTAGATAGTATAAAATAAGTATCGAGGGTGAGACTGCCTGAAGTAAAATACCAATTAGTATTTAAGATGCCTTATAAAACCATCATAGACTAAATGATGATAATCAACATTGACAAATAAATCAAAGCTTTTATTAAAAAAACTCGACTGCGTTACGAAAAATGTTCGGAATTGATATTTTTATCATTTCTTAATCCAAATTACATTTAAACATATAATTTGTATATATTTTTGTAATCACCTTTTAAGACCCTACATTCTGTTACCCATTATGCTGCCACAAATCCGCCATTTGGATGTTTTTATTATTTTTAAAATACCCAGTGACACTAGCGCAATAGAAACACGAATCTAACGACGTATAATTCATCAAAATCGGTTCAATCGTTTAGTAGTTACGGGGGAACATAGATACGGCCATATATACAGATCAATCACACAAGCCTCCGTTTTTGGCTTCGCCGCAGTCGGATGAAAACGAGCTTTGTCTATAGACAGAAGGTTAGGATAAGTGACTCTCATTTACCATTAAAAAATTTCGGCGCCCCAACCGTTCACTCAGAGCGAATATCCCGAGACTTGGGAAGTTCATTAATTCCTACACGAACACAACGCGACCATGTTCAATTAATCTTTCTATCTCGCCGATCCAATCACAAACTTTCATTTCCCTACCATATTCAGAATAGAATAATTTATTAAAATACCTACGGATAAGATTAATCTGTTTAAATTATCCTAAAAATAAATCATGCTCTTTTCCTATAGTAGCCGATAGTAGCCCTTAAACTGCTTAAGGGCTACTAAAGTTTTTTACTAAACAACTTTTTTTAATTTCAAAAGGATATAATTTTAATAACAGAATATCGCCTTTCGAAAAACCATCATATATTTTTTCTTTAAAAACCAATTTAAATCTGCTCTAAATATCTAAGTACACCGTCTACAAAATGTTACATCACACCCACGACTGGAGAATTGTGACTGAATTTAAGACTTAAACTTGCACAGATAAAGTTTAATATTGCAACAGTAGATTTTCAGGAAGTTTTCGTAATATGGATAGAATTTAATGGCACTAAGCCAACAATAACAGATACCCGCTGAGCCTGGATGGAATTATGCCTCCATTACACGGCAACAGATTCTATGTATTTCAGCTTATATATGTATACAGCCTAGCGTTGGCTGCACGGTATCAACCGTGTACCACGAGATTTATGATTTTCCGGCGATGAAATAAATCGACAGCTTTCAAACAATATTATCTGATATTTTAATGGAGAATTAAATGGATCTACCACTCATTAAATTTATCGGTTTGGTTTTGTTATTATTAATGCCATAAGTCTCCAAATTGATTTTCTGTTATACATCCTACTAATATGATAAGTACGAAAGCATGTGATGTATGGATATATGGATGTTTGTTACTTTTTCACGTAAAAAATACTGAACGGATTTGGATGAAACTTGGCACATACATAGATCATACCCTAGATTAACAGATAGGTTACTTTTTATGCCGGGAAAACATAAAATCCCTCGCGGAAATTATAGATAATTATATTATTGGTCTGAAGTATATATTTAAAGGTTGTTTGTAGCTATTCCTGTCGGTTCCGGGATAAAAGTACCCTATGTCCTTCTCCATATCATCGGCTATCAGTGTGCAAAATTCATTGTGATCAGTTCAGCAGTCTAGGCATGAAAAGGTAACAGAAAAACATAGTTATATTACTTATATTACATTACATTTATTATATTCGTATATTATAGTATATTTAGAGTCACCAACTTCAAGGGGAGCTATCAGAACGAATATTATAACATACATGAATACTTGCAACATGTAGGTAGATACCTTGTACGAAGTACCCGCTATCGTCTACCTACATGATATTATAAATAAATAAAAGACACGAAACTTTCTTCAAAGCCAACAGTTTCATTCATTGCTCCCGCTCGCTTAATTGCTGGTACTTAACTTTATCAATAGTTTGCTTTAAAAGTTCTGATGCTAAAGTAGACTTGTAATAATGAGACCCTTCAAGTTGTTCTATGTAATCTTTTTGATGCAAGTTTATGTGATTAAATTAAATTTTCTTTCTTGTTCTAAAGCCACCAATAGGGAATATGCATGATATTTTAAAAGCTCATTCATATAAGAAGCAGTAAGAAAAAAAAAATCGGATAACTATAAAAATAAACAAAATATAAGCCATCAAAGATTTATTCCTATCTCCTTCTAGCAAAACATTTTAATTACAGAATTTAGCATGGAGTTTATTTGGCCGTCATATCGTATTATGACGTTACATCCTATGTCCGATCTCTGTCTAATCGATGTCTAATTAGTAGTTCTTCCATTATTCTTGACCGATTTTAATTTCACTTTTAAGATATTTTGTTAAGAAATGCGATTAAAATATCATGCATATTTCCCTATTATGAGTGAACAACTATCGTTACGGATCTGTATCAACACACCATCGTCGCATACCAAACAATACCAGGCAAGTTAATTTTAATCATTTTACAGGAGAGGGAAACCCTATTGGCGAGCTAACCGACTTGAGCGCTGTCACATTTTTATTATGAGCGCTTATTGGTTAAAACCTTTGGTTAAAACTATCAAAATGTATTTATGCAGTTTGACCACGTTTGACGCATCATGAGTAATTTTATCCAATGGCCAATCCTAAAAACCGACAATTTTCGACTTGAGCAGTGTTGTTTGCTAAGCGACGCAATGTCATTTACGGTAAATACACAAATATCACAAATTGTTAATCTAGCCTCTTCAAAACTTGAAAGACATTTGGGTAAGAATACTCATATACAAATCAATGGTGCATATTATTTTCGCAATCTCGCCAGCCCACGATCTAGGATGAGTCAGATCACGAAAGTTACTCGATACTTTGTATTTTATATTACTTTTAATCGTTCAGTTTAAAATTTAACGATAACTGTTGCATTGTTCTTAGTAACGATGGACTTTTATGTTCAAGTTTATCGAAAATAATCACTTATTTTTATGTTTTCGCGAATGTAGGTACGTGTCTAAAATCTGTCCATAAAATTGTATAATATATAAAATAAAATGAACAGACAACAACCACATTTTATGTTAAGAAATAAAAAAGTAACTTGCTACTCAGTGCGGTATAAAACAAAAATGATAAAAGTAAATCGAAAAGGAAACAGAAAGCCTTCAACCGCTATCGAAACACGGTTCAAGATCATGAACGCTTTACACGCATTCTGACCTCGAGATTGTACCTACTGAAAATATAAATTCCGCTGTATTAAATTATCTTACAGCCTACCTACAAACCTATGTTTGTTACCCTTTACGCATCAAATACTAAACTAAATTCCATTATTTTTATGGAATCTGGAGAAGGTTATATAAGTATACTCTTCACGTCGGAAATTTCTAAAGATATTGTTATTATATTCTACTTCAAGATACTTTTATTGCAACGCGTAGAAATTTTATAAACCTGTAAAATATTATTGTTTTGATTAAAGGTACACTACACTTTAAGGTACCATTCAAAGACTTCTTCCTTCAATCGGTAATCTTTTGGAATACACCAGACGGTAGTTTCAGCAGAGAATTAAAATGTTTTCTAGTACTTTCTAGCTCAGGTAACATAAGAGGCATCTCAGGGTGTAGTCAACCTGAAAAGGCTCCGAAAGTTAGTATAGAGATGACTTTGCAAAATAAAAGTTACCGACTTGATTTATGGCTTGTGCTTACACATGGCACGATGTACACATAATATAATGTCACTCACATTACATTAATTTGACATTGAATAGTTCAACTATCATATTTGTGTTCAACTTGGGTAAAAAATGCTTTCGTATGTCTGTCGGGGTTTCCGGCTGTTCTCCTCTAAAGATCGTATTTCTCAACCGATTCTAGTGAAATTTTGTGAGCAGAGGACAAAATTTACGTCTCATCAATTTGCTTGGGAATAATGTAGCTTCCTGTTAGTGAATTTTTCGAATCGGACCAGTACCTTTAATGAAACAAACTTCAGCTTTATAATATTAGTATTATTAAGTGAATTATTGAATCACTTTACTGTACAGAATAAACACTTGAAAATACAAATGAAACTACCAAATTCAAATATATAAACAGAAAAATCCTGACTCACTCACTGACTCATCAATGCCCGGCCCAAACTCTTAGACCTAGACGGTGGAATTTGCACAGAGCACCTTTATGATGTAAACAACGAATAAGAGACGATTTTTTGAAATTTTATCTCTAAAGAGGTAAAATGCTGGTACTATTACTTCAATATTCCACAATAAAGACTTTACAATCAATTAGGACTTTGCTCGTTCATATAGTCCAAGGAAATTCGCCAGTCATCTGATCAACTAAGTAGTGCTTTTATTATGGAAACCAGATAACTCTTACGATTACTAATAAACATAAAACATATAACGGCACTCAGACTCGGAACAAATAGACACAACACAAATGTTATGGTTATTGAAAGTAAATATAATGATATTACTAATAATAGGGTAACATTTCAAATCACAATTACCACAGTCATAATAGCTGACATCCCATTTGTAATGCGATACGGGCGTGCTCTTAAAATATCTTTGCCAGGTATAGGTACTGAGTGATTCAATTCTGATATATTATTTTCGTATATTTCTGGTTATTAGAGTTAATTATTATTTCTATAACATGCGAGCGATCTTTAATTCATTACCTGTGTGGAAAAGAAACGCGTCGGAGGAAAAGTATATTATTTATGATGCTAGCAAATTTGAGTCAAAGGAAGATCTCCTTTGACTCAAATTTGCTAGCATCATCTTTATTAAAAAAATAAAATAAAACTCCATTCAACGATTTCTGAATAATCGCCTCCCTCAACCGCGAATCGAATTCTGTATTTTTATAGGCACCAATCGATAGGCCAAAACTTGTTGGCCTATTGTTAAAATTTTTAATAATAGGCCAAGCGTGTATCGTGAAGACCAAATCAATAACTTGAACCATGGATTAGTTCAAGTTATTGATTTCCTTCCTTCCTTTCACGTGATAATAAACTTTTTATGTCAAAACGTTGAGAAACTGGCAGATGGTCCACCTGATGGTAAGTGGTATACATATCATATATAATGGAAGCCTGTTTTAAAACATGCAATTTACTATATAATTTACTGCTACTAGCAAAATCAAATAAATACTGAAACACAAAGTACATGATTTCCCTTAATTACAATGCGTATAAGAACGCCCATTTCGACCCATTAAATCTCAAAGGGATTGAAACAAAAACCTCCATAGCAGCAGGCTAACGATGGTGTGCCTGTTACGACATGAATTCGACCTTCCCCAGCTCCCCGTCCAAGGTCACGGACGGTGCGTAAAATGATGTCATAGCAAACCTTGTATAAACAGCTACGTACATATTTATTTTGAATGCAGTATTCAATGCTCTTTACATTTTATCGTTAAAGTGTTGATAAATGGAGTTGTCATATTATTAGCGATTACATTAATGCTTTTAATACTGCCAATAGGTTATTTGTTATGTTTATTTTCTCATATTTAATTTAATATTTTTTACATATTATATATCTGAAGTAATAATTTGATTATAAGTTTTTTTTTATTATTGCCGGCTCTTCATAGCAAAAGCAACCTTACAAAAATTCCGATAAGATCTACAAATTGACGACAAGTGATGGGCTATTTGAATAAATAAATATTTTATTTCAGATACCTTCATGAAGGAATAGAAAATATCTTCATGAAGGACTTGTGGTGAACGAACAAATTTGTTGATAATATTTCAACAAGATAATATTTCGCAGAAACCGTAGTACGACTATCGTAGCACATACTACGTCGTAGCCTTGTGGTCGTAGCACGTAGCAAGTCCGTAGCCTAATAACTTCCTAACTACTTACGATAAGATAAATAAGAAAACTTCTTTCATTTTATCTCTAGTATACGTTCACTGATCGACGGAGAATTGCAAAACTTGTCTGTGTTTACTTTTCACTATTTTACAATACAGTTTCTTTATAAATTTTAGATTTTTTCATATATATACAACCTAGTACTTTCGATAATCTAACGATAAAGCGTGAATTTTCTAAATAGAAACAAAATTATAGTCACGTGGCGATGTATGAAAATTATGAAATTTATATTTATTTATTTATTATTAATAATAAAAAATACAAAAGATGCAAATGTACAAAGGGACTGAGAAACTTCCAAATGAAAAAAATAAAAATTATCTTTCTTTCTATATGTACTATATTTTCTTTGGAATATAAGTAATTAATGTATGGTGGAGACATATTAGAGCTCATGAAAAGACTGAAAAAGACATAAGCAACATATTTGCCATGAAACTGGGAAGAGAGAAAGGCTAAACTTGTAGCAAATATGTTTACCACAGCGGTCGCGGTCGGTAACGGTTTAGAACTAAGTAAACACAAACATATAATAGAAAGGGCTTTGATGTGAGGAAATCAAGATTCCACCAAACTTTCTGAAGGGTCATTAGGGTTTCGCCTATATACGGTACTTTGACCTCTTACGCTTTGTAATGTATTATTTTTGTACCACAAAGTTTGGTCAAGCATAAAGCCCGCCAGGTCATAAGCGGTTATTGTAGCGTATGTTTTAACACCCAGATTGGTATCACTCACGCCACACGCGTTACTGACACAGGAACACAACAAAGGCGACGATATCCAAGAAATGATGATTCTACATTAAGTTTTTCTCGATATTCTTTGTTTCAAGAGTTGTAAAAAATATTTTTTTTTTATTTAGATAATCAAAATCATCCTATATTATATTCTAAGTTTATTCCCAAAGCGGAATAGAGTGTGATAGCTATTTTATTACACGAGTAATTTAATAGGAACTCAAACTTATTTTCAAGCGAATTTTAATGCTAAACCATTTGTAATTCGTTTATTGTGTGTAATTTAAAGTTTGTATGAAAATATTTTAGTGTTGTTTTCCATTATTAAATATTTTATTACCTGTATAACGTATACTTCAAGCCCTCTCAGCATACTATTTCCAAAATTAATCTGTATAGACGCAAAGTCCAGTTTCTATATACCTTTGAATCTAATACCTTGGAATAAGGCATTTTCTCCGTGTGGACCACAGAGAGCGCGCATTTCAAACATGTGTAGTACAGATAACATAGATAAACAATTGCTTCGCTTCGGTTACATATATGATACTAATTTACATAGGTCTTCTGATAATAATCAGTCTTTTGTTGAAACCCAGTTCTATTACAAACAATACACAAATTATAATACAGCAATCAAGGATGCCGTTTAAAAAAATAAGGAAAAGAAATCATAATTACTAATCTAAATAAATATCTTTGGACATTTTTCACATGAGAAATATATCTTTTTTTATATATTAGCAAGCGTAATATGGAATGCCCACCTGCTCAAAAGACTGACCTGAAAAAGGTGGCCAGACTGGGCTGGGTGCAATCGGCTCTTAGAGAAGCCTATGTCCTTTGTGGCCACCATTATGTCCGTTTATGAATATCCTATGTAGATATAAATAAACACTCGTACTTTGAATCGGCTAAAACACAAACCAATCATTAATTTCACTTTGAATATTATTACCTGACTATTATTTTATATTATAACGAATGTTAATTACTTTTAATACTATTTTATAATAACTCGAGGAACTACTGGCTGTAATATTATACTTAAAGTTTTAGATATATGCCTACAGGATAATAAATTGTAATAGAGCATCGCTATTTCGCTACATATTTAATGTAATATTTACTACACAAATTACAGATTTACTTATGAAAACCTGTAAAAAAATATCCAAATCACATACTAAATTACAAAATAGCTACCCCCTTGCTGAGTTTCTTGCCGGAGTCTTCTCAGTTCAAGTGTATTCCGAACCGGTGGTAGAGTGTATTGTAATGATTGTAACTATCGACGTTTATATGTGCCTTACCAGGGCCTAAACTGAATAAATGAGTTTTTGATTTAGATTTTGAAACAACAAAATTAAACGTCAGTATTACCACGTATTACTGACTTTTACTGGCCGCAAATGTCACCCAAATAATTCAAAACCGAAATGCATGCAACATAAAACCCACAAGTGCGAAATCAAACTAGCAAAATTATACACATTGTAATTGGCGTTTTAATAATAAATATTTCTCATTTACCAACGAGCAACAAATTGAATACATAAAGATTCGACGACCTTTTAACCCCCGACCAAAAAGAGGGGTGTTATAAGTTTGTAGTGTGCATGTGTGTCTGTCTATGGCATCGTAGCTCATGAACAGAACCGAATTGATAAAAAAAAATCGTTTGAAAGATGTCTCAATCGAGACTGTTGTTAGCTATATTTCAAGAAAATCCGCTCAGGCGTTTGAAGATCATCACCTCTTTTCTAGAGTGTTTGGCTTTCTTTAAATTAAACTAGCGACCCGCCCCAGCTTCGCAAGGGTGTACAAATTTGAATTTCTCGTCTTTTCTGTACTATAGTATGTATGTATTATACATATAAACCTTCCTCTTGAATCACTCTATCTTTAAAAAAAATCCGTTGCGTAGTTTTAAAGATCTAAGCATTTTTTTTTTTTACTATGTATAGGCCTGTGTTTGACCACAATCTCACCGTGGTCAGTGATGATGTGGCCAATGGTGGTAAGCACACAAAGCCTAGAAAGGAACTGGCTCTCAAGTGCAGTTGTCGGAACACACCGACGGGTGCTTGGCGGCAGATTTTCAACATGAGGGTGGTAGCCAGCCAGGCGGGTACTACAAAGTACCCTACCACCGTGCTATGGTTTCCTCACGCTGTTTTCCTTCACCGAAAGCTCAAGCTCATTGTAGGATTCGAACCCAGGACCTTCGTCTCGGCATCCGACGTCATTACCACTGAGCTATCATCGCCTAAAATACATAGGGACAGACAGACAGGAAGCGACTTTGTTTTATACTATGTAGTGATTTAGTTTTTAGTACCCGATGTCTATAAGCAACTTAATATCATCCCATGAACCTCTAACCTGTCTTTTGAGATCCATTAAAAAAAAGACTTGGTGATGAATAGGATCCATGGATTAAAAAAAATACTTTGAGTATCAATATAATAACAATAAATTCAATCATTGACTTAAGCTTTTTATTATATTTAGTTAGCTTCAATAAGCTATCGATGTAGCTTATTTCAAGGTTGTGAAAAACCCCTATGCGTTCCGTGCTTCTAAAAACTATGAGTAATAGATAAACATTAGTAACATTTGAATCAACCAATTAAATTTAAATTATATCAGCTGGGGTACAGGCTTGATATTGGATCTGAAGTACATTGAGAGTCAATGCAATCATAATATTGAGCGCGTACAATAAAAACTCAATTACACGACCCCTGCCATCTGATAGATTTATTAATAGCTTGGCTTTATTAATCGAATACTTTTATTGGTGATGTTATTCAATCTACATTACTCTTGACTCATAGAATAAGTCAAGACTTATATTTACAGTGAAGGTGTGTTTTTTTTTATCAATTTTGACCAGTCCTTAACGAAAAGTTAACAAGGCCGTATTACCACTGTTATTGCAATCCAACTCGGCCTGAACTGAATCTTTTTAGTGTGAAAGAACCGCAAAATGTAATAGAGACATTTGACGAACCAATTTTGATCATGTTGAATAGCTATAAAAGTTGATAAACATGCCTGAATGTGTCAGTAAGGCATCCTCACAGCGGCCGCACTATAGAAATGACGTCATCAATCAATCATAACTGTAGTGAGAACTGACGCTATATTACATTCTACAAGCCTTTCCGTAGCATTATTTCCAATATGTATCCAATTGACCCTTTCAGGTTAATCAGACACATTACATGTTGGGATAATCCTAAATGCAAAGAACGGGTGATTATTAACTGAGCTGGTTCACTTACACTACGTTAGATGGTTTGAAAATCGGTGAATAGGGAGTGGACGCTCACCTAATATCGATAGCCCGTCATATCGAGCCTCTCGAACCCTCTTAATAGTCAGGACGTGACTGGGCAAAGGGAAGCTTCGACGATCCGCTAAAATGAGGTAATGTTTTTTACAAAACTTGTAATGCTGCGCACATTTTACGATCGACATTATTTATATCGTAATGTACTTAGATATCGTTTTATACTTGTATAGAGTATCATGTTTAAATATCTATCGTACTACGTAGTTTCTATGGAGCAGCAAGGTGGATGACTCCTCTAATCAATAGGGACAATCTTATAGCTGGTTGGATCATCAAGACTGGAGACCACAGGCCAACTGTAGATGTTGGAATCTTGTAGATAAGAAAAATCTTACTAGCGCGATGTAGATTCTTGTGGTGTCATCTATCCATGGGTGTGTGAAGCATCTGTGTCACTTGATAAGTGTCGTAGAATTATGTAGTCAAATTAACTTTACATTTTTTTTTTATAAATTAATTACAGAAATAAAATGTTCTGATATAACGAAGTAATAATTAATTATTTAAGTGTGTTAATTGAATTCCAAATTAATGAAATAAAATTAAATTCAACATGTGCGAAAGGTTATAGTTTATACAACCCACAGGTAACCTCAATAGCTCATACAATATGAAACAATAACACAAAGAACTAAAACATACTACATAAATTTATATGAACACGAACATAATTCTGGAAGAGACAGCGCCCTACGGACGTAACATGAACAATTAATCATCATGTATTTTGTGTGGGAAAAGAATCACGCGCTTCATTATTGCCCACGCCTGAAACATGTAACATTATCTTGATTCTACGCACACATGCGCCTATATGTAACTACAAATTGTTAAACCTTTACCACAGATTATGTATCTCATGTACCTTTACGGTCTTATTCATAAAAAACTTACGAAACGTCATTTAGTTAAAATTCCGAAGTCTTTATCTGACACGTGATATATGGTGATCGAAAGAGTGAGATGGAGGACACTGATTTAGTTAAATAGCATTCATGAGTAAGAGGGTTAGAGTAATGGAAATATTCAACCAAGAAACGGAAATCTTACCTCAAATAAGCATGGCTCCAGGCAGTATTGACTCGGTCGACTGTATGAATATTCGATTAAAAGTAATGAGTGTTGAATGGTTAACGTTGTTTTCGCAAGCTATCCAGGTTAAAATCACCACCCAAATACGTCTTTTTGTCACTATTACAAACACATAAAGCTACTAAACACCTGCATTATAGTATCCATAACATAGAACGTAAAGTAAGTTACTCTGTTTGCTTGTTAGTTTGTTTGTTACCCGTGGGTAACCCCTTGTTTTCTATTCTAATATATCTGTATGACCAGTACAAGGTATATGCAATTCCATTTCAGTGTACTAAACTAAATTCACCCTGTATAGAGTTTATCATAGACCTATTCATGATAAAGTTAATATAATTAAGTGCCAATATTTCAATTATCAGATAACGAATTAATAATCAGACTATCCTACCAATATTAAAACTGCTGCAGCTCCATAACCGCTAAATGGATTTAAATGAAACTATTTCTATAACTATTTTCGACTGGATAACTATTAAATTCAATTGATACATTTCCTTTTCCGTCCCATCCGCCAATGTGTGCAGACCATTATTCAGCACGTTGACAATTTGACTGTTCCATCGAGGATTCTAGATTATAACTGTAATATTTACCTACGAGTACATACAACAACGACCACTATAAGTACGAAATCCACTGACCTATTTGGCTTCGAAATGAAATGTACGGGAAACACAAAGAATGGTAAAGGAAAGTCCCTGAATACGAAATGCTGAGTCAACGCCTCTTCTATTATACGACCAACAGAGTATCTTATTGTGGGCAAAAATATTTTTAGAGAACGCTTTGTATTTTTTCGTATTTACCGGTAAAGAGTAGTAAATATAATGGTTTCGGTAATTACTCCACAAATTCTAAGTGCCTATTGGTCGGTAAACCTCAACAATTCCGTGAAAGCTTGCGGTTATATAACATTCTTGTTAAGTTATATTCTGTTTATCAAAGTTAAAGTCATGGGATAATATTGACTATTATCGTAGTAGAAACTATTATTTAATTTTCTAGTAAGTGTTTGTTATTTTATTACTTACCGCAATATACAACAGGTGCTTATAAGATGTAAATGTCACCGTATGATTGTGAACAACGTTAGTTTATAATATATCTCGCGAGATTTCAAACTGTCGATAAATTGTAAACTGTACCATGCTGCTTACAATAAACGTATTTATTTTCGATAGTTTATAATTTATCCATAACAACCCGTAAATTTCTGTATGAAGCTGCACTTTCCGATCGGGTTCACAATCTGTCATTATTATCACTCGTAAGATAGTGAACCGTCCCTGATTGGTCGGTATTAGCGGTAACTCATTGTGTATAGGGTTAGAAAACAAACATGAGTCAAATAAAGGAAATGCTCTATCATTGTTTAAAATAAAGTATGTCAATTAATATTTTTTTAATAAACTATTAAAAATCCAAACAAATAATGACATCCAAAGATGACGACTCGGGGCAATCGGCGTGCAAAGTGCGTTCCGTCGCATTAAATTATGATGCCAGTTCACAATTTGACATGGATAGATTATAAACTATCGAAAATGAATACGTTATATTGTAAGCACAATTTATCGAAAGTTCAGTTCTCGCGAGACAGATTATAAACTAACGATGTTCCCAATCATACAGTGACATAAACATACCATCATTATACTAGTTTTTGTGTGGATAGCATGGGGAAACTTTGCCATACTCTATGACCTGAAATAGGAGTCTAGTTGTTGTGTGTAAAGCCAAGCGTTATTAGTGACAATTTGTTTGTATGATCTTTTTATGTTTATGTACCTAGATGTTTTGTCACTACCACGGCGTATAGATGAAAGGCTCATAGAAAGATCATATTCTGGAATAAAATAAAGGATACATTTTGTCTCGGACGGGAGTGCCTACTTTAAATCCTTTGGGAGCGGGGATAACATCGGGTGGTAGAGAATAATATTAAATAATAAATATCCAAGTGGCGCTAGTTTCTCGTATCAAACAAAAGCAAAGGAATTTTTAATTGGTTTCATTTTACACTTTAACTACTCAACCTTTAAAAAGTAGCCTGAAATCTGAAGAAGGACTTTGGATTCCTATTCCAAGAAACCAAACATCCCTAACAACAATGAAAATTATGCGATAATAAGAGAAAGTAAGCGTAAGAGGTAAATATTTTTCTAACATCTTACAAAACAGAACCACTGTAACTTGAACTATGTTCGACGCGTGGGCGGTACTTTTCTCATGACATTTAACTATTTATGATCGGTAAAGTCAAAGTTCCTGAGATTTATAAGAAGATATTTGCTTTTGATGTTATTGAACTTATCAGAACGTAAAAAGCTGTTCCATCAGTCATTTACATAATTAATTCGAAAAAGAATGCTCGGCTTGTCCTACGACTATTAACCAAGCAATTATGTAACATACTTAAATAATTTATACTACATAATATATATATATAAATTTCAGACAGTGTCCTTTTTTGAGATAGGATTAACCCTCATTCTAAAAGGAATTGTTGAGTTGTCTGAATTTATTTTCGGATCGAAATCTAATGTTTCTTTAAATATTTCAACCGCGAAATGGATAAATGACATGAGTGAAAATAAGAACCTCATCTTTGACGCGAGTTAGAAATCTCTACTATAATAGTGCTAATAATATGGCGAACATCCAATAATGTCAGACGTTTTCTCGACATCAGTGCTCCACCATGTTACTTATAGTCACATTACTTACAACAATATAACTGTCACAAGTAATAAATTCATGACAAACACGCCAGACTAGTCATTAGACACGCCTTTCAGTGAAGGGAATCCTGGCAAGTGCTTCACACTTCTACGATACGACGCGATTAAAAATGGTCCATCTTGACATACTTCCTTAGAATACCTGCCTATACCTGACAGTTGTGACGTCACCACAAGTGATAGGTGAATAGCGTTTTTTATTCCAATTATTTTCACATACCATTAGTTCGTACTTGTGATTTGAAAATTCAAGAGATATGGTAAAATCAAATCGATTATGAATAAAGTCACTAATCGTTTTGTTGTATAAATGAATTGATTCTGTATAATTTAAATAAAAGCTATTAGTATAATTAAGAAACCTACATACCTACTGTACAAATTTAGGAAACAGGCAGGAAGGGTCAATCTATGGTCACTTGTTTAAGTGGAATCTTATTTCGAATAGTAAGTCAATTGACTCTTTTCCCGGTATTTAAATGATCTGAAATTTGGTACACATGTCTGGAGCTAGAAGGTATTCTATAATAAAATGGGCGTCGACTAGGCTACAGAAAACTCGAACTCCACTTGAGATTCATTAGGTGCGAGCCTCGATACGTGGTAGAGTTTCTGCCAGCCGCAAAAGCTTGTCCTTAAATTATCTATAATTAATTAATTATTATTAGTTACTCTCCTTACTTAGCTCTTTTAAATGATATTTTAATTTAAACTGTTTTGGTAGCAAACTTACTCTCTATGTTACTTTTAAATAGAGGTGCGTGATACGCATGCGCGTCATCAAAATTTATAATTCATTATAGAAAATTCCTTTGTGACAACAGACGGATAGATGACCTTAAAAGGGTTGTTGTATCATACAAACATAGGTATTCTCTTCGAGATTTATAGCATACATATCATTTTACATATAGGTAAAAAACTTAAGTGCAGTCACGATCAAACTTTAGTTATTGAAACTGAAATATGTAACCCAGACCGCCCCGCGGGAAATCTCGCGCTGTCTCGGAATCAAAATGAATACAATCAAAAGAATATTTCCAAAAGTGTTGTATACGCCATCAATAAATAATTCAGTATATAACGTACACGCTCATAATAAAACATTAATCAGTATTAGATTGAATCTTTTTGGATGTCAATAGCTAATTCAAAAGTTTATTTTAAAAGTTCAATGTTAAGCGTAACGCTACACTTTATGAAACTTAAATTATATTTTTGTTTCCCATATTTATCTATAGTACCTGGAAAACCGACTTTTTTTTTAAAACGACGTTTTCTAAAAATGAAACCTAGCTAGATCGATTTATCGCCCCCGAAATTCAGCCGTTTCCGAGATTCAGATTATATATAATACCTATATATACAAGAATTGCTCGTTTAAAGGTATTAATATATTATCTAATATCTAAATCGATCTAGCTAGGTTTCATTTTTAGAAAACACGATTTACCAAAATAAAAACCGAGTAAAGCTCGGTCATCCAGGTACTATAATAATACGAAGAAAGATAGAGCACGAACCAACAGAGCTTTTTCATTGAGAAAAGCACTTCAAGCAATTCATTTTTTCAGTATAGTTTTTTTTCTTCATTATCCTGATACGCCATCAAATCAAATAAAAAGAGATGTTTTATTAACAAAAATGGAATGTCCACCGTAATTGAAAAGAGACAGAGAATCTAGTTGTACAGATAAAATAAATGTAGAGAACGGAAAGCAGCCTCATATAACATAGTGTTTTGCTTTCGGATCTTGATTAAATCTAATTAATAATACAAAGTCAACGATTATTAAAAATACCCCTTTATAGGAAGTATTCCAAGATATAATAAAGGCGTTTTACCCTACAATAAAACGCTTATTAAGCGAAATACCTTATTCGAAGCCTAAAATTAATATTTGAGAGTGGCAACTCTGCTTTTCTAGTCACGTGTCGCTTTCCTGGTACGGGATTGGCTGATTACCCCACTCCTTTTGCCCCTCTCTACCACCAGAGGGCGCGCGCCTCAGTATAGCGCGCTGCTCGCTTTTACTCTCATTGGATCTCAAATAATATTTAATTTCTGTGATGTGACTTAATGTGATAATCCACACACGTTTCACTGAAATATCTTTATTGCTTTGTCATTAGCAACCATGTAAATGACTAAAATAATCATTATTTGACACCATGTTAGCATTGCTTTGATATTTTATTGAAGAAACTGAAATCAGTTGAGGGTAGGAACATAGGAACTTAAAAATTATTTTATGGTTTACAATATTTTTAATAGATTATGGAAAATGTGTGTGGTTTTTATCACTATCTGCAGTGTAAACCAGGCAGGAATAAAAATGTAGGCTTCGAATAAGGTATTTCGCTTAATAAGCGTTTTATTGTAGGGTAAAACGCCTTTATTAAGCTTCAGTACCGTTATTCGAAGCCTAA
This sequence comes from Tethea ocularis, assembly GCA_963555595.1. NCBI lineage: Eukaryota > Metazoa > Arthropoda > Insecta > Lepidoptera > Drepanidae > Tethea > Tethea ocularis. The sequence continues at coordinate 6,692,950 of OY741971.1, read as the reverse complement.
AATTAATATTTGAGATCTGTCTGTTATCGCCTGGTGGTAGAATAGGAAGACGCCAATGTGATATGCTGAATTATGTAATGTTATTCTACTTTATCACTAGGTATGAACATTACTTATGTTTAATATCTTTATTACATCTACCCAGATGAATTAAATACCGCTACCTATGATATATATATTTAATTGTGAATTAAACAAAAAGCAAAAACGTGACATAATTTATTAATAACCTTATGTAAATAATTTTAGTTTGATTAATAAATCAAAATTCATCCCCCTTAATTGACAGTACAAGGATGTTATTTAATAAATAAAGTTTTTAGTATGGAAAGGAAAAGAAATCAATAAATATTGTTATTTAAGTATTCATTGGAATAAAACAACTACTCGTAATGGAAAGAGGGCGTGTAGGCTCAATAACCCTACAATAATACTTGCTAAAAGTATTTTGTGAACGCCAATTACCGCGAGCTAGGATGTCTACAAGGGGACAAGCCTGAACCCAGTTTTTCGAGGCTACAGCTGGACGGACACTTCCGGGGCTAGCCTTAATTCCTGCGTCCATTAGCACTTTCTTCACCCAGTTTGCTATGACTGTTGTCGTAGCCTCTTTAGGCGGCCCGCAAGCTGTCAAAAATAAATTATTGCATTTACATACATTGCGCCTTTCTTCAGACAAAAATATAACCTTCTTAATCCAAAACACAGGGTCTAAAGCTTTGTTGTCTTTATTTTCGAGTAATTGCCAACCAGATTGACGATTAGTGGCGGAATCGGTTTTAGATCCAAATTTAGGCCAAAAAGTTACAGAGTTTTCCGAAATTATATAGCTTTTAGAATCAACAGCCAATAGGGACAAATCATGTACACGTCTACCTGAACATAATAATAGTAATATTGCAGCTCTTTTGGAGCATTCATAAAGGCTCTTTTCATTAACAGCACTGTTCTGTAACCAGGTTACTAAGCAATCAGTATCCCATATGGGAGCCTTATTTATTTTAGGTTTTTTATTTCGGATAGCTTTTAATGCATGTCTAACCAGTACATGAGAACTTAATCTAGTATCCGAATTGGGATCACAAAGTGTGGAAACTGCCGATTTGTAAACCAAGATCGTAGAATATGACAAATTATGATTTTTATATAAATCTATTAAGAATCTCGCTAAGTCAGGCCCAGAAGGTTTGAAAGTATCGATAGAATTACCTTTCGACCACGCGTGCCACTTTTCCCACGCTGGTTTATAAGTTTTAAGTGAAGATTCACGCCAACCGGAACACAAGAATTCTTTTTGCTCTTGAGACCATTGTGCTAGGCTCTCCGTCCACCCCCACATCTCCATACTTCCAGCGTCATGTCTTGAACTTGAGATGGTGGTCGGCCTGTTACTGTGTCTATCAGGACTTCTGCTAGGTTGTGAATTGTGAATGGGGGTGATAATACCCGATTCCGTAGGTCTGGCCTCCAGAAAACTTTTGGCCACCGAGGAGCTACCAACAAATAAATCCCTGTCGATGTATTGAGGTGACTTAGAACGCGTGGTATTAGGAACGGGGGTGGGAATACCCAAGCCAGATTGTAATTCCAAATCTGGCTGAGCGAATTGTGTAGCTGTGCTTGATGGTCCGTCAAATCTAGTGTCGCATAAGTTGGGACCACGTGTGCTGTTGCTGACGCAAACAAATCGATCTGTGGAGTCCCCCATTTGCAAAATACTTTTTTCGTTAATTCCGGTAGCAGGTGCCATTCCGGAGAGGGCGATAGACGGGATAAATGATCTGCCTCCGGGTTGAATCGCCCTGGCAGATGGTAGACTTCTATATGAACATTGTATAGGTCCAGCAACTGAAAAACTTTGTAGCAAGTCTCCATCAGAGCTACTGACCTCGTGCCTCCTTCGTTTCTCAGAAAAGAAACTACAGTCTTGTTGTCGCTCTGTATTAAAAGTGACGAATTTGCTAGGAAGTGACAACGATCTCTTAAGGCGTACAATACTGCTAACATTTCCCGTTGATTTGAGTGAAGAACAGATTCTTTTTGGGACCACCGTCCCCAAACCTTTACATTGTTTAGTTGTGCTCCCCACGCTAACTCTGAGGCGTCGGTTACGAGGTAGTGAGATATGGGAGGATAGTGTATCATCGAGTTGTTCGAAATGTTGTCTAGCCACCAATTTAGTTCCACGAGAGCCTCTTGGGGAATTCGATATTTGTAAATTGGTCTGTGAAGAAGGCTTTGACAGTGTTTGAGAAGGAATCGATGATTGAGACGGCCACGTTTTACTGGGAAGCTTGCAAAGTTTAGTGAGCCTACAATGCTTTGAATCTCCTTTAATGTCGCAGTTTTCCGCACCAATAACGTTTTTATTTTGTGACTGTTCTCTTTGCACTTTTTGATAGGCAAGAACTTTATGTTTGAGTGCGTATCCCAACAAATTCCCAGAAATTCGATTTTCTTTTGCGGTTCTAATATCGATTTTTCTAAATTTATTTGCCATCCCAATTGCTGTAAAAGCTGAACAGCCTCCTGTCCTTGTTTTCTTAGGACAAAGGGATCCTGATGGGCTAGGCAAAAATCGTCTAGGTATACAACTATGCGGAAACCTCTGTCCCTCAAGACTTGTGCGACCCAGTTGGTGAGTGACGCAAAAATTTTTGGAGCACATGCAAGACCAAAAGGAAGACATGTTATTTGCAGTACTTGGTCCTTGAAAATCAAGCGGAGAAACCGCCTGTGGACTTTTGCAATTGTGAGGTGGAAATATGCATTTGACAGATCGATTTTTATTAGCCAATCGTACGGTTGAAGGAAGTTTGGAATTTTGTGCATATTTATCAAACGAAAATTGGAAATTTTGAGATATTGGTTTAATCTTTTTAGGTTGAAAATTGGTCGAGTTGAGCCATCTTTTTTTAGAGTCAGAAAAATCGGAGATACAAAACCGGGACCTGTGTCCGCGGGTTCCAGAACTTTCATTTTTATCAATAATTGTATAGTCTCTTCCATTTCTTTCGAGACAGGAGTTTGGAATTTTAAGTTTGGGGCACACAAAGGGGGTCTTTTGTAAAATGGTATTCTGAAGCCTTGAATTAGCTTTATTATAGTAGGAGGGGCCTGTAACGACTTCCACTGGCTTATAAACTGTGTTAGCCTGCCCGCTTGAAACTGATCGACTCATAATTTTCTTTTTTGTTGATCCCTGCGCGGAAAATTTTGGCCTGAAGCTTTGTTCTGGGCACGACCGGCATTTTGATGAAAATTATCCGGAAACTGAGGCCGCACTCCCCCTTGCCGCGAGGGCTTACCATGAAAATTGGTTTGCATTTTTTGTGGGCGATGCATATCGCGCCATCTCGTGGGCCAATAATGTTGGTTGCCTTGCGCAGGCGGTGGAAAATTATATCTGGGCATATTTGAATAAAAATTCGTAGGATCGAAAGTGCCTTGCGCAGGCAATTTATAATTTGTGCGACTTGTCCCTGCTTGCGCAGCAGGTTTAGTTTGGCTTGGTTGGCGCACCGGCCAAAAAGTTTTAGCAATACCCCCATTTTTTTCGATAGCAGTGGAAAAATTATCTTTTTGGAAAAGAAATTCAGAACTTGGAGGAATCTTTCTTAAAGATGCCTTAAAATACTTATCTTTAACTGAACGAAGAATATTATCACGTCGCTGCTGAATAAGATCAGCGCGATGTCCACATGCAAGTTGTAAGGCATCGTTGGAAATTTTTTGAAAATCCCCTTCAACAAAAAGTTCTTTAATTTTATCGATAAGCGATTGGGGAGATAATTCGGTGGATGATTGCGACCATGTGATTAATGAATCAAATGCGTTTTGAGCAGCTTCTTGCTGTTTAATAAGAGCTTGGGTTAAGGCGGCAAAGCCACGTTCCGTAAGGCTTAAGTTTATAAATTTATCAAAAGGTTTTATTTCCTCATTTGATTCTAATTCTGTAAATCCGGGACGTGAACAGTAATTTTTCTGAACTTCGGAATACCTTAGGTTTGCCCAATTTTCGGAATCGAAATGTTGAATTGCTTGAATCGTATTAACATGAATTTGTGACGATTTAGGAACAGATGGTTCTTTTAAAACAGTGTTTAAGGATAGTTTTAAGGCATTAGAGGATTCAGGAGTAAAAGTAGGTTCCTGATCGTCATCATCGTATAATTCGCGACTTACGTCTGCGTTTAACTCATCGCCATATTCACTTGAGTGGCATATGGGTTGGCAAAAACTCCCAAGAAACTTCGTTATTTCACTAACCTGTTCCGTTAATTGCCGTATTGCATCGCTTTTTCGTGGCCGCTTACCCTCAGGTTCACCTCTGGACTTAGTAGCCTTTCTTTTTGAAGGCTTAGGCGGTTGCGATGCAGGCGGAGTGGGACTCTTATCCTCCTCGGAGGATGAGCTTGAACTCGAACTAGAGTCTGACATTATTATTTACTGAAAACTAGAAGCCAATTAATACGTAACAAAGTAAAAACATTAATAACTTCGAACGGTTTCACCGTTAAATGTGGGTACCTTACCGGTTACAATTTGAATTTTATTATAATTATTAGAAGTACCAGTAAATTGTACAAAAATTCTATGAGAATTTTTGCACGTCCGAACGCGACGAAAAACAAAACGCCAATGAGAGTAAAAGCGAGCAGCGCGCTATACTGAGGCGCGCGCCCTCTGGTGGTAGAGAGGGGCAAAAGGAGTGGGGTAATCAGCCAATCCCGTACCAGGAAAGCGACACGTGACTAGAAAAGCAGAGTTGCCACTCTCAAATATTAATTTTAGGCTTCGAATAACGGTACTGAAGCTTAATTATTTTTCCAACCATAATTACCTATCATGTTTATTTTTTTACTGATCGTATTTATTGCACTAGGTGTGATAAAATTATCAAAAACCAAAATGGCCGATTTTTGGCGCCAAAATAAATCTAGGTGAAAAATTTTTTTTTCTTCCTACCGTTTCGAGTGGCGTATCAATGTAATTAGGAATGAGATAATAGGATAAAAAGCAATCTCCAACTTTTATTCGTACCGCGGTCTGGTTTTGTTTAGTTTTTTTAATTAATTAAGTACTTGTCATACTCTAACTAAATTAATAATTTGATTTCAATCGAAATCATCAAATAATTTATTTTAAACGTAAAATATTTTATGTCAAACACGGACCTTACCTACTCATCAATATGACTAGCTCTTATTATTTGATATCTGCAAAAAGTCTGCTGTCCAATACAAACTCGAGTGGCGACCGTTTGACGTCACAGAATCATTTCTAAATTCCACCTACTTATTTTACAAAATACTGAATACAAATAATGTTTGCAGATTAATCCACAGAATGCACCACGCTGCAGCTTATAGCTTAACCGAGCTAGTTCTTTATTATGCTTATGTGAGCTGTTATATAGGAGACAGTCTCACGAAGTGGTACGCCATACATAGCCTACAAAAAGAGAGCACCTAAGTAGGGTGTCTTGCCTGATTAATAAAACACGAAGGAACCTCAGCCCATGTCTTTGGATAAGTGATGTGGGAATGTAATTGACTGGGACATTCTGCAGGTCTAGTCTGGCGGAAAGATTAGATCGCACGTCTGATTTAGTAATGTGAAGAATGATCATAGATTCACTACATTTAGTCCATTTTAACTGAAACTAAGCATAAAAGTTATGCGTGAACATAAAAAAAACAAATAGCCGAATTGAGAACCTCCTCCTTATTTTTAAGGAGGTTAAAAGTGTCAACCAATTACGTTTTATGTCCCTTGAATTTCTTCTTCTTCATAACGGAACTTTTCAACCGTATTTTTAAATTGACATTCCTCGAGAGTCGTTCCAATTAAATTGGGAAAACTTTTAAATTAATTTAAACCTCCTCAAGTTATCCCAAAAAGATAATAGATACGGTTAGGTAGCAACCTCAATAGCTACCTACATAATCCGCAAGTCAAATTCAAACACCTATCAAGGTTATCTGGTACAAATAGGTACTCTTGTACGTATGTATGTACTGTACCAAAAATATTTAAACATCTTCGGAAAATACTGCGAAGTTATTTGAAAAGGCCGTAATTTGCAAAATAAGCGGTCGCAAGTGTATCTATATGAAAAAGTGCTAGTAAAGTACTTTTGTAAATTGATATATAAGAGATATATCATATAGGCTGGTGTAGGTTAAATCTATTACTAGTCGTACAATCGTATGATCAAATATAACCAATCATCTTGTAGATATTATTTAAATAATGTACATCAAAATAAAGGAAATAAGTATCTAAATGATGAGAAAACTAGTACAGAAGTAGGTAATGTAAGGACCAAGAATATTACATAATACTATTTGGTAATATCTATAAATCTTTGATAGCAATAGTAAATGCGGACGAAACACGCGAAATGAGCAGTAGTAGTAGAAGTACGGTCAGCAACAAAATTCTATACAACAACATTTGGTATACCAATAAAATCTAGCTTCTTATTGGGGTACATCTACATCATCAGTTAATACAGTAAATTACGATTCTCTTATGTTAATGATAAAACTTTGTGGTACGATTATATGGATTATAAAATAATTAATTCATTAGGTTATTGCGGCTATAGTAACAACACAAGCCAATATTACTACAGCTCCTAAAAACATTGCATTAGCTTTGAACCTAAACTGGTAATAAATTAAGCTGTTTTCTGATTGACGCGTTTCGTGATGTGTGCGATAAACACCAAGTAAAAACAATGCACAAAGTCATAGTGCATTGATTATTTTATGCTTAAAATTGGGATTGGTATTTCAATTATCATTAGCAAGCCAGTTGGCGTACCATCTAGTCACACGTCGCAGTTCGTGGATTCGATTCCCATGCAGGACAAACATTTTGTGTGCATAAACATACGTGTTTGTCCTAAATCTGGGTGTAATATCTATGTAAGTATATATTTACAAAATAAAAGTAATATATTATAGTGTAGTATATCAGTTATCTGGTTTCCATAGAAAAAGCTTATTTTGGGATCAAAGCACCGTGTGTAAAGAATGTCCCAGCCTGAATATAAATAAAATATTGCTTTCAATTTTCACGCCAACAGGTATACTCCATTAACAAATAGATAAGCTTAAAATACTGTAAGTTTGAAACGTATGTCGGTAGGTCCTACACACGCAGTTTTCATATACATTGATCGTTGAAATGATCTCTGCGACCATTCAATTACATTCTAATATATTACAAAAGTAACCCTTGTATAATTTTCAGACATTTTAGTATAATCACGACCTACATTCTTTAAATAGGGCAGAACATTGTTCTTTATGGTAGTTGTGTGCTTAAGTAGCGCGACCACCAGCCTGCCTCTATGGTCATTGAATTAACTATCTTCCGATAGTGCTGCATTAAATAGCTAACCTGATTATGTCATGATCTAAGCTATAAAAAAGTATACTATCAGCCCAACATTGTTTATGAAATGTTTGATACGTTGAGATGTTTATATATTGAAGGTTTGCAAAAAAAAGAGTTTGATATATGCTGAAATTACCTGATTAAAATATAGTACCGGAATAGTGAAATATCAGATAGTTATTTTGGTAAAAAAAAACGTGTTTTTTAACTGAAAAAAAAACTATTAGTTTAAAAAAAATATGATTAGTATCTGTGATACGTAAAACAAATATATCTATATTTTTTAATAATAAATAATAGTACTTACGTAATAATAAAAAATAAATAAATAGTTATCTATATTATAGAGTTATTAGAATATATAGCAACATAATTTCCCTACCTTATTACTCTTTGTATAAATACCATGACTATGCCAGTATAAAACATCTTAGCTAATAGGCTCGTAGCAACGCTACAAATTGTGCCATAAGTCGTCTTTGTAAGGCGATCTCACTCCATAACTACGCTTGCCTACAATAAGGTTATATGGCATTCAAGACATCACGTTAGACCGATTGATTGCATTACGGTTTACCGCCACCAAATGACCTATATATTAAATACCAATGCAAATGTCAACTCAATATAAACCCTGAAAATATCATGTAATCAAACATCATTAAACTAACATCGTTCTAAAATACAAACATGCCGGAATACGTAGAACACAACAGCGCTTTTATCTAAAAATGGGTGCCAAAACAATACCTATTGTATTATCAATGAATTACTTTAACTGCAGCATTGTGCAATTAAATCCTGAAAGCACCTGAACACATTCAATACGCTGTCATAATGTAACGACCACAAATTACTGCGTAACTCTCGTGTATGGGGCACAAAGCGATGAGCACTGGTAACCAATAAACACACCTGTGACGCTGAGCAAGGACATGGTGGGACGTGCGTCCGTCTGGCCTGGCTGGCCCGTCGACCCGAGGCGGTCGGCGGGGCCGGCGCCTCACCGGCCGCCACGGGACGCCATTACTCGCACACGCGCGCCCGGCTCTACGCGCGGCCGGCGACCGACTGACGCCCGGCTCGGCTACGGCTACCCACAGTACCTACCATACTAGTGAGTGGGTACTAGCACCACGCACGCGCACCACCGACCATCTGACATCACCGGCACCCGGATTATTTTCGCCCGGCGAGGTAAATACCCTCACATCGATCGAGCCCGGTTAAACTTGATGCAATTATTGCACTGCCCTAGTCCTTACCGATGCAGTTCTATTGACCCGTGCAACTGTATATTTCCGGTACTACCCGGTTATTTTATGTAGTATCGTGAAATAGGTAATGGCTTCTATAAAATTCGATACAGCGGTCATTGTAAATAATGGGGTCAACGACCTATTTTTTTTGTAAATATTTACAGGTAACTCACGGTATTATGAACAATATCGATGAAGATGGGTGATGACCGTCAGCCTTATTAACAAGTCAAATTATCTTCACGATTTCTGCACAGGTTGAAATGACGTTAACTTAATCATCGTTAAATAACCTGAACAACACCGTTGGGTCCAAATAAATGATCACGATAAGCGATAGCGACGCACGCAAAAACGTCATTTATTCTCTTGGGAAAATAATTACAAGTTTATCTTCATCTCGTAGTACCGGGAAGTTTAATCGAATTAGGAGCTTTAGTAAACATGCGAGCAGCGGTTTACCAAGCTACTGCCGAATAGTTGTTACCTCATATAAATTAGATCCGAAAGGATTTGCTACAAATATGTTAAAGACTAGCTGTTTTCCATGGTTTCACTCGCGTTCCCGGGATAAAAAGTAGCCTATAACCTTCGGGGACAATCTAATTTTCTATTAGTGAAAGAATTTTTCGAATCCGACTGGTAGATCCAGAGATTAACGCGTTTAAACAAACAAACAAATTCTTCAGCTTTATTACTAGTATAGATATATTGTAATATAAATACTACGTTAGTATGCAAAACTACAATCATACCAAAATAAAACGATTTAACGTTTGTATTTTATCGTAGCACTAGGCTACGAGAATTCGTAGCAAATATAAATTCATACAAACTATGTCATAATTCGAGGTACACCTAGTCCAGGCAATGTTCTTGCATTTGTTGTGAAATTTAAATTTTCATATTTTCAAATTACTTTTATTCGGACACAATGAAATTGTACTGAAGAGAATTTATCAACTTGAAACCAGCAGTTTCGTTCTATTGTTACACCAAAATGTTTATCTATCGTAATTAGCCTAGAAAAAATCGACATTAAAATCGCAAAGCACGATGTAGTTCTGAGTTTTTATTATGCTGTATGGATCAGTTAGGGTAGTTTCCATACAGAAATCCGTGTTTCATAGAATGACCTACGAAATTTTTAATATAAGTATCGTCTCTACGAATTGCCGAGCGATTTTTTAAATATTTTTCCTTACAGGTAATTATAACTAAATCATCTTTGTGGAAATCTTTCTCTTTGTTTCGAGTTCCTGGAATAACGAATTGGCTACGAGATGGCTACGAGATTAATATTTGCTGTCTTTATTTATACAATATTTGGCTACAAAACTAAGCTCCATTACTTTACTTGATGTTCTAGGAAATATATTCTTTATTTTACGAAATCTATATCTTTTACCAATACTAACTATCTCCCGCGGGTTTAACCACGTCCCGGGATAAAGTACACTATATATTATTCTAGTGTATAATTATATCTATTTATTTCCATGTTTCAATCTTAAACTCAAAAACTAAAATCTTAATCCTTCTAAAAACACACAATCTTTCGTATTTATAATATTATATACAGAGAGAAGATATGTTTATCTTATCTTATCTTATGTTAGCCTGAATTCTACAGATAGTGTAAATCATTATCTATACTAATATTATAAAGAGGAAAGATTTGTTTGTTTGTTTGTTTGTTTGTTTGTTTGTTTGTAATGAATAGGCTCCGAAACTACTGGACCGATTTCAAAAATTCTTTCACCTTTGGAAAGCTACATTATCCCCGAGTAACATAGGCTATATTATATTTAAAAAAAAATTAGGGATCCTTACTAAAACTCCAATAATGTAACATAAGGTGTAAAAAAATGACCTGAAAAATTCCTTACGTCGCGTGCGCTGCGAAAACTATTGATGATAGAACAAAATCACTTACTACGACTTTGCAGAACTCATCATTATCTACAAAAAGTGTCGCGACAGCATATGTCTAAATATTATAGTTATGTCACAGTAAGCAGTTTTTTATTCTAAAATATTAATTTATATATGCCGCCTCTTGAAAAGGCTCTTCATTTGTACCTTGGTATTAATCCTCATCAAAATAAATTACTTTATATTCAAGACGGCTTTAATACCTTTTTATAACTTTTTGAATTATTCAATTCGGACATTTCATTCGGAAGATATCACGAGTTTAAAAATGCAAGTATTAGAAAAAAGTCGCGTGGTTGTCGCTCACCGCGCTCAGCTAGCCAGCATGCGATGTAGGATCCATGTAAGCGTCACTGGGGTACGGGGGGGGAGTCAATGTAATCTTATATATATAAAAGAAAGTCGTGTTAGTTACTCCACTTATAACTCAAGAACGGCTGAACCGATTTAGCTGAAAATTGGCAGGGAGGTAGTTTAGAGCCAGGAGAAGGACATAGGATAGGTAGGGGTAGGTAGGGTAGGTAGGTAGGGTAGGTAGGTAAGGTAGGTAGGGGTAGGTAGGTAGGGTAGGTAGGTAGGGTAGGTAGGTAGGGTAGGGTAGGTAGGTAGGGTAGGTAGGTAGGGTAGGTAGGTAGGGTAGGTAGGTAGGGTAGGTAGGTAGGGTAGGTAGGTAGGGTAGGTAGTTAGGGTAGGTAGGTAGGGTAGGTAGGTAGGGTAGGTAGGTAGGGTAGGTAGGTAGGGTAGGTAGGTAGGGTAGGTAGGTAGGGTAGGTAGGTAGGGTAGGTAGGTAGGGTAGGTAGGTAGGGTAGGTAGGTAGGGTAGGTAGGTAGGGTAGGTAGGTAGGGTAGGTAGGTAAGGTAGGTAGGGGTAGGTAGTGGCAGGTAGAGGTAGGTAGTGGCAGGTAGAGGTAGATAGGAGTAGGTAGGGATAGGTTTGTAGGTCCCAGTTTTATTTTTGTTCTCAGGGCAGGACAACGTCTGCCGGGTCAGCTAGTTAATAATAATCCTACAAGATTTCAGGACCTTGAGCGCTACCATTACGAAGTTATGGCAATTAGAAGTTAAGCGTAAATATCTGGTAAAAGCCTTTAGGTACTCGCATTCAGAAACGTAGTGATGGAATGAGATAGCTATTTTAGTACTCGGCTAATTTGTTTGTTTTTTTTCTTTGTACGAAATTATTTTAATGTTGTTATACTCTAAAAACTTAATCTAATTTATTCCTAAAACATTTTTACATTCTACGGGTCATGAAAAAAATATTTCAATCTCCTTTCAGTCTACTATACCTACCTAAATCCACTCTGTATTAGGATTATGGAGCTGTTTGAATATATTTGTTTACTATTGTGAGCACGAGATAAAAACTTAATTATAAAAAAAATGCCTCCATTGCCTGGTCTATTGCTAGTATAATAATTTAATCTCCTTGCCTACATGTTACTGAGGTAACAACATTAACTACAAATAAGTGCCAAATAGAATCAGAATCAGGAATTTAATCTGATTCTAGGTGACTGCATGTACCTAATGTGTTATTTAAAAATTCATTGCACGTCGTAGTTGAATGCCGCTAGTGAGTTGATTCTATGTACTCCCAGGTTTTCAGCGAGCTTCCTTTACGTACTTTTCTGGTTGAGATTCCTTTGTTAAGGCTTTTTATTTTATGTACCGTAGCAAACAGACAAACGGGGAAGATTAAAAGCGGTTCTCGGCATACACCGGGATGAAACTAATTAGAACTTGTTCGTGGTACAAGTATTTTTCCACTATCTACTGAATAACAGACAACTAATCAACTGAGCAAAAAAGCAATACGGATCTATATCTATATACCAAAAAGATTTTTTCTGATGGCTTACATTATGTAAGGTGATTTCAATCTTATCTAAATCTTCATGATACTCCATTTCAATGATCTGCTTATTAGAAGACTACGAAACAATCCTGAAAAAAAAATAGGTTTCATTACAAAATACCGGAGATTCTGCGCGCAGATATAAATCGCCATGGTCCTACTTATGTGATATATATTTAACAATGCTATTGATTCATGATAGGCTGTCCAGCAAGTGTGGCGTGATCATGCCGACATGTTGAACAACAGCAAAGCTTCGTTACACAAATAATCTTTGTCAATGAGTTGTACCCATCATTACGTAACTCGCACGTGGCGGCGGCGGCGTCACTCGGCCCTTTCCGACCTTTCACGAGAAAGACCGAATCCCATTTCAAATATCGATCGGAGCGAGCCCGCGAACGCGCGACATGACTGTGACGTCACCATTCGCAATTCTACCCACGAGGTAGTATCAACTCACAAAATCCAAAGCAAAAACAGTTTTACAAAGCTTTCATTTGGGTCTATAATCGCGTGAGTTGAAAGGGGTTGTTAGTGTGTTGTAAGGGTGGTAGGGATTGGGTAAGGTGGTGGTGCGAGCCTCCTGACCCACATTGTGCCCTCCCGATGCCGATGCGTAATGCGTATGCACCTGTTATGTACCTACTCTCGTATCGTACGAATGCAATACGTGCAACATGTGACATTCAGATTACGCTAAAAATAGCACGTATAACAAGGAGTTCAGAAGAATCGAACACCTTTCCTACAGTAAAATTGCGTCTGGTGTAGTTCCGCACGGTCAACTGTACAGATTTATAAATAGTACTATGTGGTACGACAGGAAAATTCAGACCAAAAAAAATCCAATTCTATTTCCTTTGTTTTAAACATTTTTTTAAATATAATTATAGCTTCACGCCATTGTAAGCGAGCAGTACAGATTTTATGGAATATGACGTCATGCAACTTATAATGTGGCAAATCTTAAAATCTAAAGAATAACCTGAATAACATTTCAAATGTAGTTTTATCCGCCTCTAGAAATAAGCCCATGTTATGTAAAACAAAAGACGTGTAACATACCAACATAGGTTCGCAGTAGTAGGTATGAAATGCCCGTCGCATAAACATCTAGAATTCATCCTATTTACCAGGAAACTGAAATACTTTCTTACAAAAATTATATCTCTGCGCCATCTCTACATGCATCCAGTCTGTAGGTAACAAATGCTACGGATTTGCTACGAAATGCTACGAAGAATATCATACAGGTTCTTTAGTCGTGCTTTCTATTTTAACTGGCAAACTTGTTAGTGTGGTTAGATTTATATAATGTGAAACCCAAATTACCACACCGTGGTCGTGGTTTCGTTTACCACCCAGGAAATGTGCAAGCATGCAAAAACGTGATTGATGCTGTGTCTGTATGTATGTACTGAGTAGATATAGGTACTGTATATTAGTGATATCACTAAATTATCAGTAGGAGTATCAAAGTACATCAGCTGGCTGGACATTATAGTACAGACAACGTACAAAAGTAGCCAGACACTTTAGTACAGTGTCACATTACTACATTATGATGAAAGCGTTCTAAAATGACAATATACTTTTGACGCTGACTAATCTTTGCTAGTATTTTTATATACAACTAGCTGTCCCCCCCCCCCCCCGCGTTTCACACGCGTTCCCGGGTGATATTTTTTTATGATAAATATTTTCCTAAAATAACAGTAGCCTAAGTTACTCTTACACCTTCTAACATAAGCTATCTGCCAGTGGAAAACGCGTCAAAATCGGTCCAGCCGTTTCGGTGATTAGCCGGAACAAACAGACAGCATTTTTAAATGGTTTTTTGGTGAGCTGTAATTTCCATTTTATATATTTCTATAGACTATAGATGAGGTTGTTAAAAATAAGAAGACATTTTAAACCTGATAGGATTTATTGAATTATAAAACATGTCTTTTCATTTAAACTAAACTACTTACTTATTTAATATTCATAAAAAAAAACAAGTAAATAAATAGTAAATACTCGAAACATATAACTAGCTTATCTATTCGCAGTAAAATCATTTAGTTGAATTTATTTAATAATATCAAAACTATGTCTACTTTTATAAGTGGTATAGTATAATGTTAATACCCAATAATATTTTAATAACTATTAGTGAATATAGGCAAACCGTTACATAATTTAGTAGGTATACAATTTAAAACAGGTCTTTTAGGGATATAGCAACCTCCATAAATATCATAACAAGCAAATATGACAGATACTCGCAGATCCGATTTGTTTTTAGCCGCGAGAAGGATAAATAAATTAATTAATATTAAAAAAATATTTAATATATTTTAAATTTAAAAAAAAAACAAATCTGTGTATTAGAAAGTTAATGATAAAAATGATAACAAAACAAACGAGCGCAACTCGGCTGTCTTAGCAGTTTCCATCAGGCAGTTCCAGACCCTACAACCCGGCTTCATCATCAGATCAGCTTATTATCCCAAACATACTTAAAAATTTTGGTAGGTTGACCACCAACTGGTTAAAAAATTGTTTGGATAATTATAATGCTTGTAAGAATATCAGTGAACACTAAAATATAGACTAAAAGCAGCCATAGTCAGAAAACATTGCTTACCAATTTTAATCTGCTGTATATTTAAGCACACGCTTATATAAACACAATTGAATGTCCCCGTAATATGTGATGATGTGGCCTACAGTAGGACTTGTAGAATGTCCCAAGATATCATCATTTGTATTTATTTTCAAAGAAATTCGAATCACACATACACAGGTATTAATTTTTTTTTAAACAACCTAATGCTTTACATATTCAAAACATTTATTATTTCAAATAAAACTTTAAATACTTTGTAGAGACCAACTAGAATGAATAGACATCTATTTAAGGCAAACAAATTAAAAACAAGCCTGTTTTAAAATTCAATCCAGACCATTATATTATTCATTAAATTCCTAAAAAAAAGAGAAAAGTTCCTATAATTTATATGATACAAAATATCTCTTTTATATTGGAATTGTATAAAAGTAGTTCTGAAATGAAGGCAACTTTCATTATAGGTGTAAAAAATATTTTTAATTAGGTATATTTTTATTTTTATTAAAAAAAAACATGAATTGCTCTACATTACATTATTGAGACCTTCAACAAACTTTAAATACTTTTCATGTCTGTCTGCATAATTATCACTATCATTATGTCTTTCCTCTATAAATTTCTTTTCATGGAAAAGAATCACACCAAAAAGAGCACTAAAATAAACACAATTACTGTCATATCGCACAATTTTGGCCTGTTTCTGTCTTAAATTGTCTGAATTACATATCCTACAAGTATTCTTGACAAGTGCACCATTTCTTCTTACCAATCCATAGTAATCATACATAATGCCAATGATTTCATGTACAATAAATCTTCTATGATACCAGAGAGTCTCATGGTATTTATAAAACCTTAGTAATTCATTATTCAATACTAGCTCATGGAATAGTACTTCTAATTTTTTTAATACAAAAATATTGTTTGTAATACATTTACAATTTTTAAATGTACAGCATAGTAGTAAGTTAATTAAGTTATCTTCTGAAAGCAATGAAAAATTTTCTTCAGTAGCTTGAACATTAATATCTTTGGGAAAGTTTGTAGCTAGCACTCTACCTAAACTTTTGCGTAAATTTGTGTCAATGGCATTTTCAAATGCTTTCCATCTGTCTTCATTGATTTTGAAAATATTTTTAATGCAAAATTGTCTGTAGTGGAAGCAACTGAAGTCTGAAACATGTTTAGATGTCCAGCGTTCAGAGAAAACATACTCCTTGATGAAAAGTAAATGTAAATCAAATTGTTTTTCTATCATTTTTACTTTATTTAACAGCCACATCCGATGATTCCAACTATGATAGTTATTTGGACTCTTATCTGATGCAACCTCACAGATACGGAGCTCTTCATTTATAAGGTTTTCAATATAATTGCTTTGGAGAGATTCATCTGAAATCATAATTTAATAAGTTTACAGTAATTCCTGATATCAATTAACCAATACTATTCCTGAATGAATTTGAGAATAATGCTCTATTGAAGTGAATTTGAATGTACTGAAATAAATTTACCTTGCAATATTGCGTCCAATAACCACCTTCGATATGCAAAAGCATCATTACATTTAGGCTTTCTGGATAACACTATTTTAGTAAACTGGAGTTCTGAAGACTTAGCCAATAGTCCTTTGAGTAACATTTCACGTCGCTTATTCCATAACAAACTGAGCTCAGGATTGAGAAGTAGTGTAACATTTATTAACCTAGTTAGTCTCTCAGAGTTCACTGCTGATAATTTGGTAGCCTTACGTGCAGGTTTTGATGAGTATTTTTCCATTAGTTCGGAGTAGCAATACATATAAACATGTTTTACACACCACGATTCCAATCCGAGGCAGTTTTCTATATGTAGAACAGGCGATTTATTTTGAAAATTACTCTCCACCGGCACTATATCGAATGCGCATCTGTAATTTATACGTAAGATATTATAATAAAGGTAACTAATGAAAACAAAATCAAATTAATTCATGTAAAATTTTGGTAAATATTTACAACTCAGCATTTTTCAACATAACATTGTCAACGTCTTTTATTATTTTCTCAACTAAAGCAAATTTATCTTCATCCATATTTACGTAGTTACGTAGTTTCACTGCACATAATCATGTACTAGAACTAGAAAGAAATGTTTTTTGATCAATCCATTTTTTTTTACAAATTCACGCTGAATGAAATGCGAATCAAGTTGACCAATTTTTTATTTTTTTTCTTCTTCTTCTTCTTCTTCTTTGGTTAGATGGCGACTGTAGCCATTAGCACATCGACCAGCGGCGAGCAACCGATTGACATTTATCTATCAATGTCAACTGTCACTGTCAAGTATGTCAGGGATACCAACTCCTAGAAAAATATCCCTAACTAAAGTGAAGATGAAATATATTAAGGGGGAACGTTCGGTTGGAGCGCGAAATTCAAATTTTATCACGTTTTTTGCAAATTGCAGCTCAGTTATAGGTCGTAAGTTATCAACATGTTATTTGCGAGAAGAATTGTAGTATATTTACTGATTAATAACAAAAGAAATCATCAACACTACTACTATTCTACTATTCTTCTCGCAAATAACATGTTGATAACTTACGACCTATAACGGAGCTTAAATTCATAATAATTAAATAACCCAAAGTCCCTCAATCAATCAGTAAACCATTAAAAAAATTAAGGCTCTCAAAATTGCCTTTTTTGGGCCCTGAAAAAAAGCCCACTACATATATATCTGACCTACATTTCGGGCTAAAAGTAAGTTGGTATGTTGGGGTGTGTTCGTTCAGAAACGTTGCAGGTAGGGTAGGATATTTGTCCAAACGCGAAAGACCGAAATCTGGAACTCCAACGCACCTAAGATCGTTCAGAAACTCTGAAAGTCTTATTCAGAGTGTCCCCAATCCTCTATATACCTCTAATTTACTTACGTACTATATTATTTATTCTATGGTCTTAGCCAAAGATCTGCGATAAAATTCACGTCCAATCAGATTAATGTATAAGACTACTTATATCCTTTTCTTACGTTTGTTATTAGAAAGAGTAAGATTAAATTGGTTTAGTTTGTAAACATTGGAGCCGATTCTGTATATAAATATATTTAAAAAAAAGCACAAATACCATAAATTACCTACATAGGTACCTTGGTGATCTTGGTACAAAATAATCTCATTGACAAAATAAAGTAATAACACTCTTTTCATAGTTTATTATTATTTCCTGCGATACAAATTATAATATAGGTATGGCTTGAAAATCAGAATAAAAAGAAAAAATGTGATCTTGGTAATTTTTCATTAGCTTTGTAAAATAACTTTTTCAAATTCACCAAAAGCGGCGTCGATCACTGAAGTGATATCTTTAGCTGGTTTATCCTCTACAGACAACCAAATAGAACCAGGCGGCCCGTTTTCATACATTTCTTGCACTGATGCTACTGCAGATCCAACCCTGGAACGAATAAAATCAGATACCTTCCTATGAAATGTCTGGTGTGGTAAAGGTGTGGGGGGTAATCACGTAACTTTTCGTAATTCCATATTCAAAAAGTGCTTCATAGCCAATGGAAACATTTTCAACATGATAAAACCAAATAATAAATAATATAGTACGTATAAAACTAACGATTTAAAGATTGAAACTGATTGCAACAAATTACGTGATTGCCTCACAGGTGTTTGATCTTTGCCCGTAGTATCTAATCTATTTATTTATCGGATTATTGTTTAATGATAAGAGTATGTATGAATGAATAAAGATCGAAGAGGGTATATTTTAGTAGTTTTGTGGTTATTTAAATATAACTACGTGAATTTCGGATAAATAGCATCATAGGTGATAAAATGACACTACCTACCTATTTATTGATGGCTTCATTTCATTACTTACTTTTGAAATTTTACGTTAGACTCTTTAACCATGTCTACGAATCCTTTTCCAAGATTCACATCATAAGTTCTATTTTCTAAGCCGTGCAGTAATGGAGTGTCTGTAGGTCCAAAGCACATTGTTAATAACCTTACACCGGTTTGTGGGTAGAATGGATCCATCTGAAAGTATGAAGATAGTATTTACATAATATTTCTTAGTTCTTGGTTAATTTGATTCGTTTTAACAACGAAAATGCAAGGAAGATAACGAGTCCGTTAACATTTTTGAAAGTTAACTTAAAAGTCAATCCGTTATTTGAAATGTTAACTTCGTTAATTAACGAGTTAATGATCAGTTATGGACAGTAGGTAGTTAAAAAATATGTCCTCGTGTCTTAACTTTGGACACAAAGTTACAAACATACTATACGTGTTGTGTTATGTTGCCTATAGATAGGAAAGAATTGATTTCCTAAATACATTCTTATCGTCTACATCAGCGACTGTAAGTTAACCACAACTCGCCCCACTAATAAGAATAATCTATCGCCCCAAAACATGATTTTACAAAAAACCTTACCGCAAGACACTGACTGAAATGTAATACAGCCATTTTGGAACCATTATAAATAGGCATGAAGGGGAATTTGGTCAAAGCAGCTGTAGAAGATACGTTCACGATCGTGCCGCCGGCACCACCTTCATCTTTACGCATGTGCTTCACCCCTCTCATAGTGAAAGAAACCAAACCTTGCTGAAAGCCAACAAAAATATGTACATGTTCTGTAAACAATTTTATTTTGTTTTAGTCTAACAACCTACCTATATTGGTAGTTAGAAAACTTCATTTCACCGAAGAAGATTATTTATTGTTAGATTTATGAAAATCCAATATAAAAAACCACGATTTCTAGGTTACAGGTGTCGGGAAACATAGACCCCAAAAGTGAGTTCCACTCCATCTTTGCATGAGGCAAACGCAAACTGTTGTGTTGTGTCCCTATAAATGTCTGTCCTGTGTTTTGTAATTCGAAGTATATGTGGCATTACGTGCCTATATCAAACATTATTCTACAATATCAGATAGTATCTTACCCAATTCACATCAGATGCAGTCCTCCATAATCTTGGTGAATCAACCATAATTCCCGCGTTATTGAAAATAACATCAATTTTTTTAAACTTGCTTAGCACTTGGTTGAATGCGGTGTCTATGTCTTCTTCAGAGCTGACATCACATTTGATGAATACCACTTTATTGGGATATAACCCATTGAGCCGTTCAGCGGTTGCATTGCCGGCATCTTCAGCAATATCCAATATAGCTATGTTCTGTGTCAATCAAATTATTTTTCCTAATAAATTAACACGCAACAAATAGTCGTTGAAAATTCAAACTGCGGAGATAATTTTAATTACTAGGTAGGTATATTAAAAAGTAACGTATTGTTATGAATTTGTTATGTTGGAAATTATTACAACATAACAAATTTTGTCATAAATCAATGAAAGAACCTTTTATTAAGTAATTTAAGTAGGTAGGTACCTCAGCTCCATGTTTAAGAAAATTTTCAGCATTTGCTGCACCTAGGCCTGATGCAGCACCCGTTATTAAAAATGTTTTTCCTTCAATATTCCAATGTTCAGACATTTTCGAAATAGGTAAATATTTCAGCTCTTCTGACAGCTTTTACATAGAATGCAGGTACGCAACTGTTGTAATTATCTATTTTAATATGTTTTTTACGGGCGCTTATTTCTTTGTTATCACCAATTTGATAAATGGGTAGAATTATATATAATTTAAAGATTAATATAAACATAATATACTGATGTTATGTTACGTAATATGTACTTAATACATAAGTATTACGTTGATTATGTTGTTTACAATATTTAACTCTTCATACCTAATCTTTGTGTGATCGATAACAAAAAGGTGTCCATTTGATTAGGTACTGTCCTTACATAGGTACCTACTTTATTGCTAAAGATAAGGAGCTACATTTTACAATGAATGTGCCGTAGGTACCATTGTGAACGCCGTTAGTTCATAATATCGGAATTGTAAAAACTGTCGAAGAATTGTGAATTGTACCATACTGCTTACAGTATAGGTACCTAACGTATTCATTTACTATGGTTTATAATTTATCCATGTCAAACAAGTGCACCAATAAAGTGAAATGAAACGATAACGTTTATCGTGAGCTTTCAAGTTGTCAAAAGAAGTCGTGAAATATGTTGTAGAACGGCCACTAGTGTTCGGATAACGATGACGACGGAACCATTTAAAAAATAAGACAACAAAATGATAAAAGAGCCTTTTGAACTAAAAGAAACTGACTTGACTTTATGAAGAAAACACTTGTCGTTAGCCTTTTGAATTTGAACGAGTCAGGGTTTATTTTGGCTTTAAGGGGGAACGTTCGGTTGAGCGCGAAATTCAAATTTTGCAAATTGCAAATTGCAGCTCAGTTATAGGTCGTAAGTTATCAACATGTTATTTGCGAGAAGAATGGTAATATATTTACTGATTAATAACAAAATAAATCATCAACATATTCCTCCAAGGTATATTAGTAACATTTTCATGAAAAGTCGTATATATCAGTTCATCCTTAAAACCATTTATAATAAGACTGACATGATTTCAAATAAGACAAGGCTGTGTGGCGCTGTACCTTTGCCTATCTTTTAGCGAATTGAGCATGGTAACATTGGTATGTTCTATTTATTTTATTGTATTGTCAGTGTCAAAGTTGACAATTGACAAATCAACAAAACTTCTTTCATGCCTCTGTGATTTGATATTTGGTTGGTTTTATACAAATACTTCATTACTATTTATGTTATCAAATAATTAACATTACTAACTTTTAAAATGGTAAGGAAGTATCTATCTAGAAAGTTTTCTAAAATATAACCTCTACTGTATGTACCCAAACCATGCACCCTTATTGTTTCAGAGCGCATTATTCAATTTCCAAAGCCTATTATGTGTTATACTACTGCTGATATGTACCTGTGCATATCTGAGATCACTATTTCCTAGTATTATGGATCGTAACAAGACTGGGTATGTATGCATTTTCTATCAAATAACATGCCTATCTTCATGATCTGCAGTCAACATAAAGTAATATAAAACTGCTATAAGAATCTCTCCACTCTTGACTAAAGCCACAACATCCCATGAAAATTACCTTAATATCCTTTCCAAGGCAATTTAACCATTGCTGCATACATAACTTTTTAGTAGCAGAACCCGGCAGTTCCACCAGTTTCAGAGACAAAAAGTATCTTAATAATGTGATAATATACTATGGCTACATTCCAAAATATGCCACAATACACATAGCTCTTACATCAATAATTTATAATTTGCATTCGGATACAGATATCAATATATGAGAGCCAAGAACTGGAATGCAGCCTATGTTTACTCAGTAGTTGAAAATACCCCTCAGCCAATTTTTATCAAAATTGGTTGTTTTTTTTTTTAATAAATTCATGTTTATAATATTGTTGTGGTAATTTAACTTGGTTTTTAAACATCACACTCATTGTATGTGTAACAATTTGAATAATTAAACCCTTACTTTACCGTTACAGATTACTTGGAACATTTTGGAAATGTGCAAGGATTGGTGAAAGGAAATCTCCATATGTTGCAGTATGTTGCATTGGTATGGCATTCAGTATACTATTCCTCACATGAAATTATTTTGTATTATATCCACCAAAAATGCATTTAGAATCTTTAAGCTACTTGTGTATTGTATGTAACTGACAAATAAACATTTATAAATATTTTTCTTAACTTGTGAACTAATTGTCTTATATCATTCCTAATGTAAATAAAAAACAATATGAGATGTTTTTATATTTTTTATTTTTATATGAGACTGGATTTCTAGCACAGATAAAAATTTAATAGAAAACAGTACACACTAAGGGATAGAATATAAAGAGATTATAAAACAGTCACAAA
Source organism: Tethea ocularis (assembly GCA_963555595.1). Lineage (NCBI taxonomy): Eukaryota > Metazoa > Arthropoda > Insecta > Lepidoptera > Drepanidae > Tethea > Tethea ocularis. The sequence goes on along the minus strand of OY741971.1, from coordinate 6,670,019 downwards.
ATCTAATGCTAATCATTATATACCTTGTAATTAAAGTTATTAATCAATAATAAACCACAATAAATAAAAATTATAACATTGTTGAAAAACAAATCTCGTATAATTTCAATAAAATGGAAGATTGTAGTAAGCAGCAGCCATGTGATATGCAGATAACAAGTGCAATCATGCGAACTGTGCTTAATAACAAATGTATGTAAAAATGTGTTGCATTGGAAATAATTTATGTTAAAAGTAGGCAGGTAGTTAAATAAGTATTCAAAAAACTTACCATAGCATTCATTCTATTGTTAATGTATTAAAAAAATGCAATTCCAATCAGCCTAACCTTGTCTATCGTGTACATTAAACTTAAACAAAAAAATATTGTAAAGTGTTTCAAAATGTTAACAATATTAAATCCTATGTTACGGATATATCTCTGAATTCAGTACAAAAATTTTATCAAATGGGCCGAATATTGCAAATATTTATCACGTTTTTTGTTACAATTTTGGTGGAAAATCTAGTGCATAATATATATTACTAACACTTCTAATTGGAGTGTAATTCAGTCTAGACATTTTCCTATCGTAAGCTAAATAACACACTTCAATACAGCCTACAACACATCCACTAGTCCCTAAAAGCTAAATATCTGAATAAATAAATTAACTTCGATGCATTGATGTGCACAATACTACTGCAACTAGTTTACCATAATTGTGTTGATACAACAAGACCAAATTAGTTTTTACAACAAAAATACATAAAGTATTGCTTTGTTTTTCAAATTAACTTAATAAATATGAAACAATTTACCATTCTATACTAATACTGAGAGAACTGTATATTGCCTTGAATCATAAATTGCTGATAAATACACAATGTTGTTACTACTCACAAGTTTTTTTCATCCAAACTAATATTACAGGTATTAGGCTTTTTAAAATATATGGAAAATAAATATGTATTGCACAATTATACATTGTGTACATTTTTATTCCAATCAACAAACTAACACTGTTTAATTGAACTTTATATTATTTGAATTGTAATGTTTTACTTATTACTTCTAAATTGAACTATGGATGTGAAAAAACGACATCACAAATAAAGCAATAAAAATTAAATAATCAATTGTGATAGTGATGTTATGAAAGCAAGTGCAAGTTAATAAGTACAGTGATTATGGCACTAGAAATATAAACCACTTAGTGTTTCTTGAGCAAGATTAAAGGAAGAAGTATTTTGACTATACAACATCGTCAGTTACAGGAATGATATTAAAGTAAAAAGTATTATTATGGAGCGGTTTCACATGACGCCTCTTATTTTTGTTACTTAAGGTGGAGGCTTCGGTTGGGGCGTTAAATTCAAATTTTATCACGTTTTTTGCTAATTGCAGCTCAGTTATATGTCGTAAGTTATCAACATATTATTTGCGAGAAGAATGGTAGTATATTTACTGATTAATAACAAAAGAAATCATCAACATATTCCTCCAAGGTATATTACTGACATATACGACTATTTCATGAAAATATTACTAATATACCTTGGAGGAATATGTTGATGACTTCTTTTGTTATTAATCAGTAAATATACTATCATTCGTGAACAGTATAATGGTATTCGATGGCACACACAAGGACAGACCTCTCTTGATTATGTACCGAATATCGACATGCTATATTAGAATACAATCTGTAACAATTGTAACCCACAAACCAACAGGCGGCGGGCCGTGTGTGCTTGTTTGCTACAGTTAAACCACTGACTGGCACGCTATAGCGGCTGTCTTGATAGTCCACATACCTAATCTAAAAACGCATAGACACTCGCAAGTCGAAATGATTAGTTAGTACTAGCAAGTACTAGGTATAAAAAGGCAATATCGAGAAAAATATAAATACATTAACTTTTTAAAGACCTCAAGGTTTGCTGTAATGTGTGATGTTCTTTAGAGGCAGCTTTTTAGTAAATAAGGCGAAATATAATGAGTAAATTGAGTTCACTGTTAGCTTGACGTTTGTCGCGAAGAAATTGCGATAGGTTTACAGCTTTTTTTTTAAGTAACAGAGAATTGGGATGAAGAAGTATAATTTAAAAGTTATCACAGAATTAATATTTTATAGTCGAGGTGCACTGCAATAATTGTAAGTGCAATTATGCATACTAAATTTCAATTATGCCAACGCCCTTTTTAAGGCTGCATTTCCTTTTAACGTGGAGCGATGATACAATTTGAGGGAAAAATCTTACGTTCAGCAAAATGTTATTTATTCCCTCCACCCTCGCCCTAATTGAAATGCCCCTTAAGGCTCGCACCATCTGCGACGTCCACACTATTCAATAATATTTTTGGTGTCTTTCAGATGATGGTTATTTTACCCTATAACTATATTTTCTACATCTAAAGGTACACATTTGAGTGACATAAGTTAAATAACATAAGACAAGTATTAAATGATAACATAATAGTCGAATAGTAGGTATAAATGAATATAATAATTACGTTAAGGGGGATGGGCCGCATTTTAAATTTATTATTTTATTTTGCGTTTTAATTTATTACAACAATTTTAAGAACCTATTGAAAGGAATTGTATGATTAGCGGCTGAGGCGTATGTGAATATGAATAATATAGTAATGGTAAGTATGAATTATGCTTTTGAAACTATTTAAATCCATACTTAAATAAATAACGGACATTTAAAAAAAAAGGAACCAAAGTATGTACAGTTTTATAATATTTTGAATGCACAATGAATGAATAGATTTTATAGCCATGTCCCTAAGTCGCTAATTACAAAATTATGAGTCATAGGCGCATGAAATTGACGTAATAAATTAAATTAAAATCTCATATTGCGGACCATTCACCTGAATATGGTATTGGCAAAGTATTACTTATATATAGTTAATATGTCGGCTGACATGATGATGATGAGTTGGTACTCTCAACTCCTAATATAATACTTTCCCCATAGCATATTATTTAAATCCTATTTAAAATAGACACCTGTGTTCAAGGTATTTAATTTAAAGCATGTCCATTAAGAAGGCTTATTGTTTTTTTAATTACTAAGTTAGTCCTCAAAATATAATAATGGAGTCTGTTTGAAAACCAGTCACACCCATTTGTCAAAAGCAGAACAAACAGAGAAATCCACTTACTCTCTTGCTAGCCTTCTCAAAGATGACGTTATAATCATTTATTTCCATTCACATTTTTTTAGGTAAAATTCCATATTCACAAATTTATTTTGTTTTTAATAAAGAACACCCTATACCATTGTACGTGTATTTATACGCCAGTAAATGTTACCTTCGCGGTTGTATAGTGACTCAATATGTCGCAGTCAATCAATGTATTTTGGCTTATTTATGCATTTAACATGTTAATTTTCGTAAAAAACTTAATATGTTACAAGAAAATACTTTTCTTTCGAGAGTGACACCTAACATAAATAAAATCGTACATTTAAAATAAATGCTTATAACTCACATAATAATAAATACGTGTAACTATAACTAGAGAGCAATTTTTTTGTTCATTTTCTCTTGAATAAATTAAAATGGTTATATAATTATTCGGCAGTTTAAATAAATTGTAATACATTATTATAATCAATTACGAGATACGCACTTAAATACAAAACTTTTGGCACGAAAAAGCTTGAAAACTATTGAAGGCGTATCATAAGTTAGTAGAATAACATAAATGTAAGTCTAAAGCTATAAATGACTACGTATGTACGACTATGGGGGAATTCTTATTTCTACGCATAAGAACTTACGTCTACGCGCTACTGTTACCGCTTTACCGAATACCCAGCTTGTTACCCTGTAAATTAAACAAAGATTTTAAGATGAATATTAGTGATACGGTCAACAATGACACACAGTTATTTGTAAAAAACATGAAACTTAAATGTCCAAGAAACAACTGCTTTGAAGGGCCACGATAAACTTTTAAACGGTCAAATACACGGTCTTTTTTATTCACTACCTGAAGTTTCAGGGAAGGTATGTTTTAAATTACTGTTTGTATTTTATGACGAAAAAATATTTTATTCAAGCAAAAAAATATTTGATATTTTCTCTCGTTTTCAAATTTATAAAAATTAAATCTTCAATTTTAAAATAACCCGAAAAATGTAAGAGAAAGATGTGGGAAAAGGTCAATGAAGGTGAAACGCCTTACCTGTGTTATGTAGAGGCGTGTCCTATCTGATCATCTCAAGATATTTATGTTTGTGCTTGGTGAGCATTTCTGTGACTGTGACCAACTTCCTGATCGCAGGCTGAGTCTTCGATAGCGCTTGGAGCTCGGTGAGATGAGATACGCATATGTGGTGCAATGTCGCCAACTCTTTTGCTGTACAACAATAAGTATTACATAATAATAGATACATAATTACGACAGAAAATATACTTTAAAGTTAATAAAGTTAAGCTTTTTTTCGTTAGACAAGAGTTTAATTATGTTTCGATGGAGTCGCTTTGCATTCTAATAAATCTTTTTTTTAATTAGTAGACTAAATATTTCTATTGAAATATTTTATTCTGAATTACTCAGAAAATAACTAAAAATCTGATATAATACATTTTTTAAGCTTACCAATATCATAATTATTGGTCGGATTTGGGGGAGGGTTACCCGGTTCTTGCACATTGCTCAGCTGGTCCAAGAACACAACCATACGCTCTTTATTTTTCAATATGAACGGATTCACCACTTCCATGTATGGTTCCTGTAATTACAAGAAAATCTTAGATTGCTTTTAAATAAACATTAGGTAGACACTACTACTCAGTACCCTGTCATCAAAATCTTATCTCTAACTATATTATTTAACATTCAGTGAGTGGTTTCCTTTTTAATCTTCGTGTACTATGTAAGTAAGCTTGTGTTTAACCACAATCTCAGTAGTCAGTGGTGATGGGATCGAGTGGTAAGCACACAAAGCCTAGAACAACAGGAACAAGCTCTCAAGTACAGCTGTCGGAACACACCAGTAGATGTTTGGCGATAGTTTGAGTATTTTGTTTAGGAGTGTTTAGCACAATCATAAGTAGACAGGACTAACACAACAGCATCTGTGGAAAAGATAATGACATTGCCTTACATTTTCGAATTAGCGTTTAGCGTGACACGAAATGATTTTTGTCTAGGCCTGCTGGTACACACCATCAACAAAGTTGAAGTATGATCAGTTTTGTGACAAATAAAATCATCTCTTATAAAATCAGTTGTTTAGATAATTTTTGTAACAAGCGACATAGTCCGGTTATCTTGTGTGAGGGTCAGATAGCTGGTCACTGCATAAAAAATACATCCTTAAACTTTGTTGATAGTACACTATGTATTTCATCTGCCTTGCAGCGGAATGTGCACGCCTTTCCGTCGCGAATATATCCCTTGCCGAATCATATTCGCTGTTCAGTGCAGCATGTTTTCTAGTGTAGGTTTAGGTACCTTGGCCCCAAACTCGATGAGGTTGGCGAGGTTCTGCAGACACTTGGCGACCATGAGCAGCGAGCGCTGCGCGTGCGGCGGCGGCGCGGCCGGCACCAGTCCCCACGCGCGCGGCTCCACCAGCGCCGGGCAGATCAGGCGCAGGAATATGAACCCTGTGCAATACAATACCATACAATACAATACAATACAACACAAACACAACACACATACCACCTGCTCTACATTTCATACTCTATTATACAATACTCTGTATCTGTTACCTAGTTTCCACCCAAATATACCGTGTACACCTGGCAAATAAGACAATTGTTTTTGTGCCAAGTGAACAGGAACAGTTAAACACCTACATGCATATGATTTGCATTCATTGATAAAATCAGTAAAAAAAAACCAAATAATCCTAAAATATGGTACTCAATGGGATATCAATTTCGATGATAATTGACATACGATAAAAAACACATTCTTTTAAAAACCAAAAATGCTTTAAAACTCAAAACTATTTTTTTTCAGTTTAGGCCCTAATAAGACACTTATGAATGTCAACAGTTACAATTTTTACAATAGACTCTACCACCGGTTCGGAATACACTTAAATTGAGAAGACTCCAACAAAAAACTCAGTAAGGCTTCTTTTCAAGCGTTTTCGCTTATACAGGGTTCGGTACATATTGGATAGAGAGTACTGTAGTGTAGTGTAATGTACCTGAGACGACTCTAGTGCGCACGAATCTCTCGTTAGGCCACTTGGCGACGGCGGCGCGCTGCAGGCAGCCGCACAGGTACCGCACCGGCCGCGGACACGCTTCCGGCGACGTGAAGATGGATAGTGTTATCTGAAACATTATTACTAATATGGTACACTCTTTGTAAAGTCATGTATCTGGAACTTACCTTTTTTGGATTTTTTATTTTGCTATCAAAGCACATAACAACCAGTGAAACTATGACAGTTGTGGAATGACTCGAAGCTTATTTTAAAAAATGAAGATAGTTTTTGCCAGTTTTTCTCACAAAATGAACCAGCCAAACCAGCAATCACTGAAATTTAACTCATATTTCTTACCTGATCTAGTATCATAAGCAAAAATTCTGCATTGTTGCATGCATCATCAGGAGAATCCATTTTTGTGGGATTCAATTCGGCAGACTGCTTCGCGTCTATTAATCTCTGAACTGTCTCCGCTATCGCCGCCTGTCAGCCGGACATTTATAAAATTAATAACATTATTTAATCAGTCTTGTTTCTTAGATAATTGTGTGATATATCAGCAATGAGGAGGGCTATCCCATTCTAGTAGGATATAAATTTTCTGGGATATTATTGGTGTTGGTGGTGTGGTGATGTTGGTGTTGTTGACGGTGGTGTCGAAGGTATTGATGGTGGTGTAGACGGTGGTGTCGATGGTGGTGTTACTGTTGTTGATGGTGGTGTTGTTGACGGTAGTGTCGATGGTGGTGTTACTGTTATTGATGGTGGTTCTGGTGGTGTTGGTGTTGTTGATGGTGTTGTTGGTGTGTGTGTGTGTACCTGCAGGAAGGGCTTGCACATGGCGCGCATGAACTCGTCGACGACGGCGGTGGCGAGCGAGGCGGCGCGGAACAAGGCGCGGTGGTCCGCCTCGCGAGCTACCTCACCGCTCGACAGCTCGCGCGCCAACTCCGCCCCGCGACCGCACTCCGTGAACGCGTGGAGTATCGCTACACAACACACATACATCATCATCATCCATCATCATCATGTCAGCCGAAAGAAGTCCACTGCTGGACAAAGGCCTCCAGGCAGGCTTGCCAGTTTGGCAATTCTTCGGGCTATGTCGGTTATTTTGGTTCGCCTGCGGTTCTCATCATTTCTGATTCGATCTCGCAGGGAAACTCCACACACGTACATACATGTAAGTAGGATTATTATTGTGATGAGTTCTTTCACCCTTTAAGATACTGCACATTAAATTCACACACCATTGAGTATTGACTTCTCAGACCTTGAAGATTTCTCAACTATGTATGTCCTTTACAGAAAGGAAATCTGTAGTCAACTCTACTTTATCAAGGTATTAAAGTTTAAAAGCAATATAATTTTAACAACGAATACTAATGGTATACGTACAAGTAGCCAGCGGTTGTCTGTCAGTGCGACATAGTTCAGCTAACGCTTTCACAGCGGGCAGCCCCGGCTCTAGGAGTAACTGCCGCAGGGGGTTGTATTCCTCGCGAGGCATCACCAATTCCTGCATATACCTTCAAAAATAATCCTACTTTAAAAAGAAGTAGGTAAAAAAGAACATCCTTAATAAAAACTCTAGGACATCGTCACCATTTACCATTGTAGTCAACCAGATTTATAAAAAGAAACACTCTCCAGGGCATACATTAATCTCTAAATAAAAACACGATCTGTTGCTGCATGAAAGAATGACGAACTAATAAAGATTGTCGCATTTATAATATTACTAGAGAATTTACCTAATGCGAAGCCTCAAGGATCCCCACTCTCCAATAGGCGTCATTCCAGCCAGAGGATACCATTCCTCTATTTCTTCACCGTTGGCCAGATTCGCTAGCTCTATAGTCAGTTCAGCGACCTGTACAAAATTATTAAAACTTATTATAATTTTATCAAACAAGCGAAGAGAGCAGCAGTAGAAGCTTTTTTAGCCAATTTGCACGAACAAATATAGAAGCTTAGGCAATAAACATTGAAAATTAAGTTATACCTCAGACTCTTTGCCCCTCTTTCCAGTATTATGAACGGTTATCGTGAATGAGGTCACATCCGGAGGTACATCACTGGAAAAGTAAGTTTTGCACAGTTGAGAAAATAAAAAGAAACATCGAGTTCCAGGTCTTATATTTTCTGTCCAAGAATATTTCGGACCTTGCTGGTCCCATTCCCTTTAGCCCTCTTCAATGTACATGGGATGAGCCAATCAAAAACCTGCCCCTCTAGGGCTTACCTCGGTGGGCATTTTTGGTACGTTTGTCTCCTAACTAGTCCAAACAAAGTTCTGACGTCAAACAGTTTGTTGGCCGGATTATACTGTGGAATATTGATGAATGGAAGATGACATAATGATATAGACAGATAGTGATGTAGTATGTAAGGTTAGGTTAGGTAGGGTGTGTGTGTTGTGTTGTGTATACGAACTCGAATATGAACTCGTCGTCCCAGTGCGGGTCGGGCGAGGGGCGCGGGCGCGTGCTGGCGACGGGCGCCTGGCCGAGCGCGAGGCGCAGGTGCGGCCGCGGGGCCAGCCGAGCCGGCAGCCGGTGCGCCGTCACGCACCGCACGCGCAGCGACCGCAGCCACACCACGCGCGCCACCTACACAATATCTACACTACACTACACGTACACGTACACGTACACGTACACGTACACGTACACGTACACGTACACGTACACAACTAACACAGGGACATCATACCTCCTCTTCGTTTCAAACCCCCATACCGACATTTTAAGGCAATGATAGCTCAGCAGTTGTGACGTCGAATGCCGAGATATACCAACATTGTGTTATTTGTAGCTTCCGCCCCGCGGTTTCACCCGCGTTCCCGAGGGATAAATTTAAAAATGTAGCCTATGTCTCATTCCAGGGTATTATCTACCTCTACTGATTTATATACCTGATTTTATCAAAATTGGTCGAAAACAAAGCTGTTTGAGCGTGAAGAAGTAACAAACTTTCACATTTATAATATTAGTAGGATAAGAATGAAATGCTGTTCGTTGATACCCATCGGTCGGTACACACGTAATAGTCAGAATTAAGTTTAAATGGAAATATTTTTTTTTAAAGTTGCTCAAAAAGCTGAACAATTCGGAAAAATCTGTAAGTACTATTTTGCGCGACACAGAGGTGTAGTGCGATTGCAGACTTTTTTTAAGTAAGAATGTCAACAATAATAAAAAAAAAATCCATGAGTACCTTGCACTGGTGCCTGGCTTGCTGCGGCACACATAGCGGACGCAGCGCGTCGAGCCAAGCGCGTTCCTCGGCCGCGCTGTTCGCCGACAGAAACGTGTGAGTCGACAAACAAGGCAACGCGCGCTCCACTAGTTGGAAGCAGAACTCACGCTCCCAGAGCGACTCGTGCACCTGCAACAATTATACTAATCAATAATGTGGTTTTATAAGCCTAAGGCGCTGGACACACAGAAACACGTAAGACAAGGGCTGGAACGGGGCACGGCCATTATGTCGCTTTCATAAAAAATGTATAGAAGCGTCATGTCCGCGCCCTATTTTTTCTATGTTTTGCGTCGCGACGCTTCTATACATGTTGTATGAAAGGGACGCGAAAGAGATATATGTCCGCGCCCCGCCCTAGTATTACGTCTTTTTTTGTGTGTTCAGCACCTTAAGATTTCAAAAATTATACTGATTAATTTAACCAACTTTAATTTCGTAAATCAGTTTTATTTTCTCATAAGCTTTTACACTACTAAAATGCGATATAAGTATAATTTTATGGCAGATTTGAATTGAATGATCACAATAAATATTTATAGTAATAATTTAAATATTGGTTCCTTTATATTTTTTATGTATTTATTTCTTTAAAAGCTAAACAATTAAGGATAGTGTAAACTCAATAAAAACTTTACCTGATAAAGGTAAGCGCAGGAAAGATCGATCAATCCCTTAGGTTTGGTTCTCTTTGGTGAATCGTAGAAATACAAATGCGTATCAGTACCCTCTTGTAGCAGCACAAAGTACAATGCCTTCCATTTCTTAGCACCCTTATCAGATTTCTTGTTCAGGTAACCTTGGTGTTTGATTCCCTTCATCTTCTTCAGGCCTATTTGATCTCTGCATTCGCGTAACGTCGCGTATATTTTCTCTGCCGCTGCTCCCGTGGTGTTTTGTTGAGGCTCTATTTGGTGACCCTCAGCAATCAACTGAAACATATATAGATGCCAAATGAATTTATTATTAAACTACTACCCATTTTAAAAATATACTAATGGTAGCATTACCGATTTCCAATCCTACATATAATAAAACTAGCTGCCCCCGCGGTTTCACTCAGGATAAAAAGTAGTCTAACCTTCGGGGATAATATAGCTTCCTATTAGTGAAAGAAGTTTTCGAATCCGACTGATAGATCCAGATATTAGCGAGTTCAAACAAACTCTTCAGCTTTATCATGAGTATAGATTGGGCTACTAGCTAGAAGAAGCATGCAAGCTTCTTCTAGCTTACTAGCACTATTTGCCACCATAAAGATTAAATTCTAGTGACAAGTTTCTACCTTTGCATCTTTTCTTATAGCAATTTACAGTAAAATTTGAAAAATATACTCACTGGTAGTCCCAAAGTATGTCCTTCAACAATCTGTTCTTTTCTGTACCTATTGATAACTGCGTCCAAACATTCGAACGTCCTGCCACCCATGAGATATCTGACGCCTTTTTTCTCTATCCTGAACCTCTGGATCTGATTGTTGATGTGGAAGAACAAGGAGTAGTCTCCGGGGGAGTTGTCCGAGGGTCGAACGAGGAAGCTCCCAGGACCTGCTTTCACCAACATGTCGACTGCTTCGCTTTTCGTGCAGTTTGGGTGAAACCAGGAGAACACCGTGTTCGGATCGATTGACGGATCCAAGTCCTCAACCAGCTCTCTGAAGATCATTCCTTGCTCCCCAGTTCTGTTAGATTCATGTAAGTATTACATTAATTTCCTTGGAAAAAATAGATGTGTTTGTATTGCAAATGTCCATTGATGGTGGTGACCACTTACTGTCAGGTGGACCATAAGCCTGTTTGTCAATCTATTGACTATAAAAAATAATATGATGGTCTTTGCCACGATGTTTTACATGAGGCACATAATGGTCTCGATTCCATTACTTATATCTCTTGTAACAAAAAATATAATAAGGGATATAAAAGGAAAGTTCAACTAGGTAAAACCAATCTACTGAAAAATTACACTTTAAAAAGTATGCAACAAGAATAATAATCTCATCAGAAATTGTTACGTAAACTTATCCAAAATTTATCGTTTATTAAATAAACAACATACACATAATGTTTTTAATCATAGTGATGTTTAGAAGATAGCAGTGGTCATATGCCACTTTGCCATAAAGCTTATGATTGTGTGACTGACATATCAAAGCACAGCCTAAACCCTGATCCTAGAGATATGAAATTTAATTAAGTGTATATGACAAAGTCTTACCTATGTGCTGTAACCCAAAGCCAGCCGTCACCCATATCGTTGTGTACAAAGAATATGTCACCCTTCTGGAAGGTCAGTTCATCTGTGTCTGGCATCTTCGTATATGGTAATATTGCCACTACTCTCTGTCAAATAACCAATACATTATTCTACCTCGTAATAGAAAATATAGTACCTATATTACACCTAATATTCCTACACCTCATAATGTATCCTTCTTTACATAGTATAAAATGAAGTCGCTTTCGCTGTCTGTTCGCTTAGATCTTTGAAACTACTCAACGGATTTTAATGTAGCTTTCAGCAATAGATAGTGATTCAAGAGGGAGGTTTATATGTATAATACATGCTTATTGTAGTACAGAAAAGCCGTGCGAAGCCGGGGCGGGTCGCGAGTAGTAAATATAGTACCTACCTAGACCACCTTACTTACCTATATTACACCTAGCTACCTACTCATTTCTTCTACATAAAATAGGAGAAAATTATAGTACTAATAATTTGATTTGCTACCTTTTTATCGTTAACTGGTTCTGGAGGCGGCACAGGCTCCACCAATCGCTCGCGTTTTAGAAGGTCGGAACAATGACTATAGAAGCCCACCAACTCTGCTAGTGAATCGAACTGGCGACCACCGATGTAGTAGTCGCCACAAACTGCTGTTATTCTGTATTGAAAAGACAATTAAATATGAATTTACAGACAATGTAGAAAAAAAATAGATGGTTTCTAAATATCTAGATACCTATCAATTTGGAATATTTTATGAAAACAGTATATTAAAAATAATTATTATTTTGTAACTAATGCATTATTCATTTTCTTATAGTTATTTTCAAAAAATGTATACCTGAAATGATTGATTCCTGTTCGCCCTAAGTAGCTCAGTACATATGATCCAGGTTTTCGATCACTCTCTCGAACTGAAATAAATTACATGTAATTAGATATACTATCACAAAGTCGCAATGGAGGAAATAACCTAAAGAAGAAAGGCTAAAGTAGGAGATATCAAAATCAGAAGACTTCCCAACAGTTATACAATCTTTATAACACAGAAATAAATGTACCTTACACACAACATGAACAATAGAAGCATACTTCTATATAAACTGAACAATGTTTAATTATACAAAGCTATAGTAATTACTGGGAAATAATAAAATATCAACTAACAATGGCACTGTAAGAAACCTGCACTACTAAAAAAATACCAGTCAGTAACTAACAAGTTTACAAAATTGCCTTTAGTACAACATCATAAAATTGGCAGCATAATCAATTTTGTAATAATATCGTAGAATCATCATTATCATGGATGGTTATTGGTTATCATCATGCTTTCTAGCTTGGAGAATCACAGAATCGCCAAGAAGGAGTGTTATCTTATCCCATTAGTCATTTATTTTTTATTCAGGCCAGCAGTAAAGAGTCTCCAAACTTAAACCTATAAAAATCTAGGTGGATTGGGAAGACTTGATCACTATGAAGAATAGACAGGACAACCAGACAACATCAATTATAAAAGATGGTTGATGGCCTCACACTATTATGTACCTAGTTAGTTTATTCCTGTCACATAAAGCTAAGATATATTTAGAATTATTCATAACATAGTAAAAACATTATTATTTATTTTCATTATCCTTGTCTATTTTATTTAATGATATTTAATAAACAAAACTAAATGAATCATTGGCCTAGAATCAGACAAATTAAAAGTTAATGTGAAGTAAAATAGTAAAAATGCTTTAGTAAATATTCTGAAAAACAGAGATTGTGAAGAGGTTAGGTAGAAAAGCGGGGTTCTTCCAAAAGACTGTGAAAAGATTATCCAGGGATGGCAATGCATACACCTGATGCTGCAAGTGTCTGTAGATATGGTAACCAAGTACTAATATGTGAGCACCATGCTTGTTTGCTATTTTAATAGAATAAAAAAGAAGAGAACAGTGAGTCTTATTGGATATATCAGAGCTAAATAAAAACAATAAAGGTGTTGTATTATTTATGAAATCAAATGAGGTATACATTTCATTCCAGGATTGTAACATTTATTTTTCATTTTATTTTTCAGTCAATAAAGATGAAAATCACCTACTACTTTTCACGATTTTCCACGATTTTCATTCTTTCTATTTTCCATTTATTTATTCTGACAACGACACTCAAAAGGTTAAAATTTATGATGATAATGCACAATTAGGTTCCAGTAGCAGTGGCATATTATGTTTATATCATCTTTTTAGTGTTACTAATATAGACTTACCTAAGTAACTTCCAAGCTTGCTAGCTGCCCACAGTCTTTCTTCAGAAGTGTAGCGATCTAAGCGACCATGGTACCACTCAGTCTCTGGTGGAGCCAGCACAGCTTGACGTTCCCCTAAGAATTTTAATTATATTAATGTCATTACTTAGTAAAATAACAAGAGGCGCAACTCACCCCCAAATGAAAATAAGTACTAACATAAAGTAAATAGGTACTACAAATTCTTATTTGTAGTATTCTTATTACTAGAATTGACATGCTAAATCATTGCAAGTACCTAAATACATACTAGACATGAGGCACCAAGGCATATACTAATACATAAAACATATTGTATACCAAGGTACCAAAAAAAAAGAGTTATTACTTATTTTTCATTTTCCATCCCACTCAATGAAGGTAAATTTAAACTGTGATGTGGTGAAGTTACCATTAGTGCTGGGTCCATCAGTTTCATCTAATTCTAGATCTGCTGCTAGTTCAGCAATGTCACCGCCCCCATCTTCAGATTCTGTAGAAGGAGATCCCAGTTTATCGTTAACTGGGGGTCCGATAGGCGCCCCCATAGCGCGAATCATATCAGCCATTTTTCACAAATCACTAAAAATCCTCTTCACTTATCTGCAAACCGGTGACTCATAGTTTATTTATTAACGCTGCACATAACTATGAATTTATGAAAATAACTCGTGCGTGTTTACAATGGTAACAAAAAGTATTACTAATATTTAATGAGTCTTGTAAGACTAGCACTGAAGAATCAAAAATCAGAAAAGGAAGTAAATTACGTTTTTTTACTAATCTAAAGAATCAATATTTTTTTATTAACCAAAGTAAAATACTATAAAATCAGTTTTTATTTTTATGATTTTTCTTTTCGTTTCGAAACGCCCGGTTAGGGATGTTATCATCGATGTTCTACAGTAGAATTTTCTTTGTATCGATGTATTAGAAACATGCGATGTTTTTAAATTGATACATCGCATAGAACGATGTATTGGATGTCTCCTGTTTTATTTGATATATCTATGCAACGCTTCGCATCATAAAATGTCATCTTAAGCTCCCGATTATAACATATCGGACCGTTTTCTAGTCGGTGAACATCGACCCTAACCGACTCACTCCAGCTGATCGAGGCGACGTTGTTCTCATAAGATTCGTTTGATTGATTTTTTGTGTAATTAGTATGTAGACATTCATTATAAGAAGTATCTGCAGGTATCTAAGTATATTGAAACAAAAATATAATTTCAAACTAATTTTTTTTGTGATTATAATGGTTTTCATTTTAAGGTGGAGGCTTGTTGGGGCGTTAAATTAAATTTTTATCACGTTTTTTGCTAATTGCAGCTCAGTTATAGGTCGTAAGTTATCAACATGTTATTTGCGACAATAATGGTAGAATATTTACTGATTAATAACAAAATAAATCATCAACATATTTCTCCAAGGTATGTATATTACATTTACGACTATTTCATGAAAATGTTACTAATATACCTTGGAGGAATGTGTTGATGATTTCTTTTGCATTAGCAAAAAACGTGATAAAAAATTTATTTAACGCTCCAATTTTTTTATTTTTTTTTTGAAAGGACTAAAGTTGGCCTCTGATGGCTGCTCCAACCTTACCGGACAATCGGCGAGCGCAGAGAGCTCTCAACCGGGTAACATTTAGTAACGCTCCAACAGAAGGTTTACCCTTAATCTATAATCTTAATTTCTACAAAATATGGAACTTAAATAAAATTGAAGTGTATGTTTGTTTGGTAATGTTAAAATAACAATTTTTATACCGAAAAAATATCCCGGTTCTGCCTCTTGCCTTAATTACCTGCCTCGGTAAAACCTCGGGGTACCGCTGGTTGGAGATATTACATAGTATGTAAATGTAATATGTACATTTAATGTGCATGAGTTTATGCTTTTGGCTGTGCAATAAAAATATCAACACGGTCATAGTGAGCCTGAATGTTTGTCCTATGATATAAAGAGTTTGATTTGTAAAGTGTGGTTTGTTAGAATGTTTGTAAAGCTTTTATAATATGAGAATGTGTAAATGTGGATTTTGTATTAACTGTTATTTTTATTGCTTGTTAAGTTAATTTAGTTCATTCACAGATAATCATACAAAACATTCGATGTATCGAAAACACCAATAATTTTTAGATGCATCGTAAAACATCAATGACAAACGGGCGATGTATAACATCGAAAAAAACATCGATTTTTCCGATCATCCCTACTCCCGGTTCCACAGAGAAATAAATAAATGAAAGAAACCCACAGATGAATGTATACACAGATGTCAGATACCGATTGCAACCAGCCCACGGGATTCTAAGGGAGGGTTGCACCCACAAACTAAGTAGAGATACCACGTATGTTGCACCATCCAACTTTATCGTTAAATGTCTGTCAGAGCAACGAGCTCCGAAATATGGTTTTGTAATATAAAATCGGAACGTTAGTTCACAATTTGGCCACAACGACTCTCTCTATTTTGGAACAGACTAGACATACAATAATCAATAGATAGTTAAACGTATCAGGCGCAAATCACATTTAGGCATACAGACGACCTATCGTAATAAAAATTAAATTTCGCGGGTTTTATGGCCCATTACATTCACCGTAAGATACATCGACCATACCCAAAGAGTATGTAACCGCTACGCTAGACCATACCAAGGTGATTTGGTCGTTTCGACCACGCGCGGTACTTTGTACTACTCAATTGTATCTGTGTATTAGGTCCTTTTGTGAATGAAATGAAGTATAATTATGGAAAAGGAAATGGAATTTCCATTCATTTCATTTGACTTGCGTTGTTCGATCTGAATAGCCGTGTAACAGTCTATTTAATTTTGATTTGAATTATAAGTTGTCATAATTTTTATTGTTCCTGATAAGTATTAAATCCGGTAAGTTGGTTTTATTTGTAATGCAAACGTGTTTATTTTGATTTCTACACCATGGTATTTGATGACGTTGTCACAAACAAACAAAACTATATGAAGTTCGACGCCATTTTGTGATCGCGAACTTTCTTTGTTCTTTGTCCTTCAGATTCGTGCGAACATACCCAACTAAATTAAGGTTCTTAGTTATACGTTGTATAAAGACTTTTTTGGTGTTTACAGACATTATGCAGATCTTTGTCAAAACTCTGACTGGCAAAACCATCACTCTAGAAGTAGAACCTTCGGACACAATCGAGAATGTTAAAGCCAAAATCCAGGACAAAGAGGGCATTCCCCCAGACCAGCAGCGTTTGATCTTTGCCGGCAAACAGTTGGAAGATGGCCGCACCCTCTCCGACTACAATATCCAGAAGGAATCCACCCTGCACTTGGTCCTACGTCTTAGAGGAGGTATGCAGATTTTCGTCAAGACACTCACTGGTAAAACCATCACTCTAGAAGTAGAACCTTCAGACACAATCGAGAATGTTAAAGCTAAAATCCAGGACAAGGAAGGTATTCCCCCAGACCAGCAGCGTTTGATCTTTGCTGGCAAACAGTTGGAAGATGGCCGCACCCTCTCCGACTACAATATCCAGAAGGAATCCACCCTGCACTTGGTCCTACGTCTTAGAGGAGGTATGCAGATTTTCGTCAAGACACTCACTGGTAAAACCATCACTCTAGAAGTAGAACCTTCAGACACAATCGAGAATGTAAAAGCTAAAATCCAGGACAAAGAAGGTATTCCCCCAGACCAGCAGCGTTTGATATTTGCCGGCAAACAGTTGGAAGATGGACGCACTCTCTCAGACTACAATATCCAGAAGGAATCTACACTTCATTTAGTCTTGCGTCTCCGTGGTGGTATGCAGATTTTCGTCAAAACCCTCACCGGCAAGACTATCACACTTGAAGTAGAGCCTTCGGACACAATCGAGAATGTTAAAGCTAAAATCCAGGACAAAGAAGGTATTCCCCCAGACCAGCAGCGTTTGATCTTTGCCGGCAAACAGTTGGAAGATGGACGCACTCTCTCCGACTACAATATCCAGAAGGAATCCACCCTGCACTTGGTCTTGCGTCTCAGAGGAGGTATGCAGATTTTCGTCAAAACCCTCACCGGCAAGACTATCACACTAGAAGTAGAGCCTTCTGACACAATCGAGAATGTTAAAGCTAAAATCCAGGACAAAGAAGGTATTCCCCCAGACCAGCAGCGTTTGATCTTTGCCGGCAAACAGTTGGAAGATGGACGCACTCTCTCCGACTACAATATCCAGAAGGAATCTACACTTCATTTAGTCCTGCGTCTACGAGGAGGCATGCAGATTTTCGTCAAGACACTCACTGGTAAAACCATCACTCTAGAAGTAGAACCTTCAGATACAATCGAGAATGTTAAAGCTAAAATCCAGGACAAAGAAGGTATTCCCCCAGACCAGCAGCGTTTGATATTTGCCGGCAAACAGTTGGAAGATGGACGTACTCTCTCCGACTACAATATCCAGAAGGAATCTACACTTCATTTAGTCTTGCGTCTCCGTGGTGGTATGCAGATTTTCGTCAAAACCCTCACCGGCAAGACTATCACACTAGAAGTAGAGCCTTCGGACACAATAGAGAATGTTAAAGCTAAAATCCAGGACAAAGAAGGTATTCCCCCAGACCAGCAGCGTTTGATCTTTGCCGGCAAACAGTTGGAAGATGGACGCACTCTCTCTGACTACAATATCCAGAAGGAATCCACCCTGCACTTGGTCTTGCGTCTCAGAGGAGGTATGCAGATTTTCGTCAAAACCCTCACCGGCAAGACTATCACACTAGAAGTAGAGCCTTCTGACACAATCGAGAATGTTAAAGCTAAAATCCAGGACAAAGAAGGTATTCCCCCAGACCAGCAGCGTTTGATCTTTGCCGGCAAACAGTTGGAAGATGGACGCACTCTCTCAGACTACAATATCCAGAAGGAATCCACCCTGCACTTGGTCTTGCGTCTCAGAGGAGGTATGCAGATTTTCGTCAAGACCCTCACTGGCAAGACTATCACACTTGAAGTAGAGCCTTCTGACACAATCGAGAATGTTAAAGCCAAAATCCAGGACAAAGAGGGCATACCCCCAGACCAGCAGCGTTTGATCTTTGCTGGCAAACAGTTGGAAGATGGCCGTACCCTCTCTGACTACAATATCCAGAAGGAATCCACCCTGCACTTGGTCTTGCGTCTCAGAGGAGGTATGCAGATTTTCGTCAAAACCCTCACCGGCAAGACTATCACTCTAGAAGTAGAACCTTCAGATACAATTGAGAATGTGAAAGCCAAAATCCAGGACAAAGAGGGCATTCCCCCAGACCAGCAGCGTTTGATCTTTGCTGGGAAGCAGTTGGAAGATGGACGCACTCTTTCAGACTATAATATCCAAAAGGAATCGACATTACACTTGGTTCTCCGTTTACGCGGAGGAATCTAAAAATGCTTTTTTTATCTATACTATTTAGTCAACTTATCTTCTTAATATTATACAATTTGACCTTAAAATCTTCCATTTGCAATCATTCCAATTACAGTATGTATGTACTCTGAAAACATTATTTTGATGATTCAATAAACAGGTTTAGCTGATAATTGTATTATTTTACTCCTCTACTTCAAATAACTTTACGTTTTTGGATAGTTCTTGCTCATTCGGGTGATAATAATAGAATAGGTAAAGCCTATTCCTGTATCTAGTCCCTGACGCCGTCAAACCCTAACCCATTCTGATATATTATTGTCTGTCCCCTGGGTCTTTTACCTGGCAGCGAAGCAAGCCATCATAGTGATTGTTTTTAATACTCTTATTCAAATCGGTGTTGGGGGCGCGTCCATAGATCTCAATGATGGGACAAAAAGAGAAACAGTACTACACACCGACCTAATTTTGTAAGATAAAATACCTACCTACATAATATAGGTACTGTGTGATAAAGACATCAGCTACTAAGCTCCTCGACTAAATAATACCTAGGTAAAAAATATAGGGATGGAAGGTGTGGCACTTCTTGGCAGGGCCACCATCACTAATTTGAATGCCAAATTGTCGCTATATTGTCTAAAGAGAATATAATACGATTTTGTCTCGTCCAAAATTTCAAAATTTATTGATGAATCGATGAATCTAAAATTCTCTGTACAGGTGAGTAGTATTTGATATCTTTATCTAATTAAATCCTAACCTAAGAAACCTTATAACTTTTGAACCAAGGAACGACAAAATATGATACTTGGTGACAAATTCTGAAAGTAAACAGATCTTTGCTAGGTGCTCTAGTTCTTGAGATATGAGGTCTAAAAACTTATAACTTTTGAACCAGGGAAAATAGCGACTGACTCTGAATTCAAATCCGTGCACCATCATCCGTCCTGCCAGGAAGTGCCACGCGGATGAAAGATGAGTATTCTTGTTCCCCTATCCATCCCTATCGGGCTAAACTTAACTGCTACTTTTGCCATACGTAGTATCTCTACTTAGTTTGTGCATCTGTCTGACAGTCGTTTTAGATAGGTAACAGTGATGACCTTTGTACCTAATTAGAGCTTTTAACTAATCAATAAAACAACAAATAGTGTTTATTTTGTTAACATTTTATTAGGAGGCGAAAACGAGCAATAAGTTTCGGGATAAATTTTAATACAAATCAATAATATTTGCATTACTTACATCTCGTAAATCGTCAAGTTTATCTATGAAATTACAGTAGGTAGGTATTTAAGATTACAGTAACATGAACAAGAATAAAATACATCGTAACAGACAAAGGTATGTATTCGCCCAAACAGCAATGAGTTTTGTGAAACAATGGAACTTATCTACGAATTTTTTTTTTAACCGACTGCGACCGTTAGTCGGAGTTATGTATGCTGTTTGTTGTCTGACATAGACCATTTCTTAGTTTTAAATACCTATTTAAACGATTTAATACGACAACAAGCATCATTATCTCCTCAAACTGGTCTCTCGCTCCATGTAAATAGGTTGTCGTCATAATCGTAATAGTATGTATGATGTGAAGCAACACTGAACTAACACAGTAAAGGACAGCTATAAAATAGATAATATAATTACCTCACTTTTTATATATATTTACGCACACGTTTAGAATTTATAATATCAAAACAACAACATTCTAATCCATACCACAGAATAGTGTAAGATCATTCTGCGTTCGATTAAATTGTAATTAGATAGTGAGAATATAATTGCATTGATGATGCTGACGACCTCGGGAGTAAGTAGGTACGTTAGTTACAGCCCAAGTCAGTTTCTCACAATAAACATTTAAATATGACATCTTCATCACATCGATGAATGTATTAATTTCATCAAAGTACTTACATTAAGAGACACTTGAAGATAGAACAATAATTTATGAACTTACATAGAACTAACATTAGATCTAGGTATTGTCTTTTGTATGCCAGAAATGTGTTTTAATGGGGTCCGATTACTTTACAACAACAATGATTATAATGACTTTAGAAATTATGTTCAATATTACTGCAACACCAATATTGGACAAAGTGATATAATTATGACGATTTAAGATCTTAGCTCATAGTGCATATTAAAATACATTTAACGTTACATACTATTGAAGAGGCCATGTAAAGTTACTAATCGTAATATTTTGGTATCAATTATGCTTTTAAATGTAATTTATTACATTGACCAAAAATAATACAAAATATTATGCACACATGTAGATGAATGTCGGATTAAAAAAAAATATATTAACTTAATTTATATAGGTAGTTGGTTGGACACGGCAGTGTGAACCAACGGCACGATATTTATAGTTATCACAATGACATTATATGTTTAATATTATCATAGCTTGCCAATAATACATCAAACATTGAAACGCCATGGATTTCTGGCAAGATTTTAACAACTCTTACATATCTGACCAACGCTTCACACATTACTTGTATAATAATATACGTTACATTGTATACATTTCTCCATTTAGATAAATATAATTAGGTACCCGCAAAGATATAGCTATAAAATCTAATCTCATATGTTAACTAGTTTTAGGTATATTATAATCCTAATAAATAGAATGTTCCGTGCCTCTGATGAAGGGTAAAAAGTAAGGAGAATTCAACAAAACGCAAGTCAAGGGAAATTACTATACAAAGACTAATAGCGCACCTACAAAAATAGATCCACAATAAATTTAACTAATTTACAAATTTTACTTTAAAATATCACCATTCAGAATTGATGCTGCCTCGAGGCAACGAGCCTTCTGCGTATATTTTCTTCAAAATTGCATTTACAGCGGCGGTCCATCGCCTTACGAGCTATACATGTCTTTACTGAACCTAGGGATGGCCGGTAACCGATAACCGGTATAATAGGTGATCCGCAACCGGCGAGGGGGCGGCGCAGCCCGATCTCTCACACATACTATCTATGAGCGAAGGCTTCAGCTCTTACAATAAAAGTATTCGGCATGAGTCATGTTTATAATTAAACTAGATACCTATAAAATAAAAATAAAGCAGCTATTTGCTCCCAACTTATTGAATTCATAACATCAAAATTACATAAAAGTCATCAAGTATAATGGCAACATGATTACATTGATATTCACAATAATCATTCATAAATTCATTTCATTCCCCATAACGGCGATAAATGTGAAAAAAAATTGGTAGTCCACTTTGATTTGATATTAGTAAAACGCAGCATGATCTCTAAGACCTAATCATCGAAATAAAATACATGAACGCTTCATTCTTGTATACACATAATATATCTATATAATTATGTTTAACATTCAGATTGTCATCCTTAAAACATATTCTATAAAGTCTATTTTATTATATTAAAAGAAGAAAATAGTTTATACCTATGTTAGTCCTAGAAATCATGTCACGGTAAAATAACCGGAAGACGTGATTAAAATATGTATAGGTAGGTATTGTAAATCAATAAAATGGTAAGGTTAAATGAATCAGTTCAAAATTTATCAAATTATCTACAATATAAAGGTTTATATACAGTTCATAAACTGTAACATTGAGCTTTTGACACATTGAAATAGATTCAAATAATTATAATCATCTACGTAATACTGCGTATCGTGAAAATGATGGGATTAACAACAGTAGTGGTTGTTACACAACTCTTTGGATCATTCGTGATTCACACTTTTTTTTAAATTCTTTTGTCGGTATTTTAACGCCTAGGTTATGTCAGAGCTAAGAATTATATATTTACCGGAGCACACGACCTCTTTTAGAGCGGCTGCATATTGCAAGACTTTGTATTGACTAAATAACCATTTTGTCGAGACCATATTACTATTATTGACTGTTTGTAGTTATTCATGAAACTTGCTAACATATGTCGATTATTAAATACAAGATTACTTCATAACTTGCATCCGACCTAGTCGAGAATCTTCGGCACCGATTCTAATTCCGAATCACGAAACGGCTTCCCAGTAAGTTGTATTACACACACGGGGGGTAATGAATACATTTTTGGTGGGGGGATGGGCGTGTGACGAGTGCATACTTTGGTTTACATGTTGGGTAGTGGTACGGTGATCTGCACGTAGCTGATCGGGAAGTAGCCGGTCTTGCCGTTCAAAGAGCCCTCGAACCAGTTGTCGTCAACTTTGTTGATCAGTGTGATCACGTCGTTTTCCTGTCAACAAATAAAATAAGAACTGTTTATTTGAACTTGGTTTTATTACGCACCGCGTTCCCGAGAATTTTTTTTTATGGACAAAAAAGCATATAAATCGTTCAGCCATTACGGTGTAATATATATCTATACTAATATTATAAAGAGGAAAGATTTGATTGTTTGTTTGTTTGCATTGAATAGGCTCCGAAACTACTGAACCGATTTGAAAAATTCTTTCACTAATAGGAAGCTACATTATTCTCGAAGGTTATAGGCTACTTTTTATCCCGGAAACGCGAGTGAAACCGCGCGGAACTAGCTAGTTGAATAATAAACATAGGTAATCAAATTTCCGCATTTGTAATATTAAAAGTATAGTACCGGTTGCATATACGCCTGATCTTATCATGTTAAAAACAATAGATTTTTACGAGAAGCGGATAAAGTTGATGAATAATGTACCTTGAATCCCAGCTCGCCTTGGTTTTCAGGTTCGAAGTCGTATAGAGCAGTACAGCATGGTCCCTTGTTGGGCGCCATGGGCGTCCGCGCCGGCGACTTTATCGGCGAAGGCAACGGAGACGCTGTGGTCATTCAATGTTTTAGTTTCACGTACTTATCATATACCGTGTAAATGTAACAGTATTCTTCATATAGCATGAACGGGTCAGTTAGAAAAAAAAATATGTACAACTAAAGATGTATAAAAAACGGTTTCATCTAGCATGCTATATAAAAAATACTATAACATTAAATAAACTAGACCGGGCGCCAATTGACAGTTGACATGGAATCCTTCAGAATTATAAAATTACACTTTACTAATAATACCTATAAGTAGTAAAAAACGACTAGTATTTTACGCTTTACCACTGTTGTACTCACACGTATTTATCAATGTGCACCAGGACTATAAATACAGCTTTGGTTGGTAATATAAAGATAAATAATATAATGAAAAATGTATTGGGAAATACATTAAATAAATAATAAAGAAGCATTTAAATTATTGTTTTTATTAATTTCAAAATGTTAAGAAATTATCTAACAAAGTAAATCACTCCACTCAGCATTGTTTTCCCAACACAGAGAAAATTTAATGGATATCTGATAGTTAAATGAATAACTTTGACGTTATTATTATGATGACGTGAAATTATTAGGATGATTGATTTTAGCGCTAAAATCTTGCCATGCCAACACTAACAAGAGCATTTTTTCCTAACTTTCGCAAAACATTGACATATTGATTCTGTAGACCAATGAGGTTGACATGCACAGCGACGTGTGAAAAAAAGCGACACCTAAAGTATTTAGTAAAAAAACGCAGCGACAAAAAAAACGCCAAATTGAAATCATCACCAGCCACATCAAATTAAATTAAAATAAAAAATATTTCAATAAAAAAAATCCGCAAAGAGAAAATCTATTGTATCTAATTGGAAACTACGTGCTTTTCAGTATTATCTAATGTAGTGTGTAATTAATAGTCATTTGTGTCATGTTTGTATAATGTTATACTAAATAAGTCACATGTCAAATAATTATGCTAAGAAATGTATAATACTAATAAATTACTTTAATGCGATCGATAGATGCAGTCCACGCCTGCGCAAAAACACGCGCAAAAATTTGAATTTATTATCGAGTTAAAGACATATATGTATGTAGCTCAACTCCTCAATACTGTCGAAGCGAAACTTCGCTACTAACTAGTAAACACCCTAAAAAGGGAACCCTATAGGGAGCTACCTTCTGTCAAATCAAAGCCATCTCGGAGATGTTAGTCAGTATAGTATTGAGCCGTGAAGGTGAAAGAACTTATCACCTTTTACATTTGGACTAATTTTGAAAAAGTGAAAACAACTTTATTCAGTAATACTGAGTTACTTTTCAATGGGTAGCCAATTATACTATGTATTTATGTTACTTTTTAATAGTAGGTTATTTTTCAATTAGTAGCCTGAAAATATGGCAACCAATAAAAAAATAACCCTGTATGTACCTATAACTTGACATATTTGACATGTGACTTATACACATGTTCAATATTCAATTCGAATAGATCAACCCATGATAGGATATACCTAGCATCATCTGATAAGAGCTAACTTAAACAAATATTAATAAGTTATTTTACAAAATCTACCGATCTATCGTTGAATATTGTCGTTGTGTTTTATGCAACCGAAAGCCTGAATTCTCATCTAAGATCTCAAATGAAATAAGAGAGTATTCGGTGAACCATCAGTTGTCATCTTTCCAAACCTAAGTTGGATTTATCATGGTGAAAATGTTTTACTGAATTAAAATAAAATCTTTCCATATTAAATATCCTCGATCTAAAAGTATGAACATCGCAATGAAAACTGGAGTAAAAATACCATGGAGTACCCCATTTGGACCTTATTATTATTGTTTTATATCTTTGGAGTTTTATTTTAATTTTTTAAGTATTTTTGCCATTTTCATCAACAGATCCTGAGACTTGGTAACAATGGGACCACCTCAGGAGTATACTCTTTCGAATAAAAAGAACCTCCTCCTTTTTCGAAGTCAGTTAAAAATTGTCGTAAAATTTTGGAAGAAATTACTCAACATTTTAGCGCTAAGGGGCTTCCAAAATAACTTACAGAATCCTTAGTTTCAGTTTTCGTTACGATGTCACTATACCCGGTATGTACCATAGTAAACATTCTTCAGCATGATAAACCTTACTTCTTAGATTTTGAAAAGAGGACACCTGAAATAATCCACTGAGTATGTGGTGAGTGTATGTTTTACCATTGTTGGAGCGTTGCGGGTTGCCGGAGCCTGGGAACAGCTCCAGGTTTGACGGCGGCTTGTGCTCCGGGGAGCCAGCGTGGGAGCCACCCTCTCCACCACGCAAACAAATATACCACTTTGAGCGTATCGGAAATCACTCGTTAACTTTATTTATGCAATTCCACGCAATAGGGTACCTTACTGTCATTTTTTGGTAGAAGGCTACTGTGTTACTGTACATATCGTAAACTATGTGATTGGTTACAATAACAAGACGCCACCAATGTCACGTAAATCTTGTTACACTATTGGACAGATTTATGCTGTACTTTTGCGGTTCTATGTACCATTACGTAAAGTTTCCTATATCATTTTTTACGCGACCGAACTTATTTTCAAATCATATAATTACTAGCCATGTTAAGGACTCGAGTAGGATATTTCAATATCGACTTTATTTGTGTATGTTTTTTTGCATTGTGCATGTCAATATGTTCATTTGTGAATAACTGAGTACTGAACATCATTAGAATCAGAAAGAGACAGAGGGTACATTGAATATCGACTACTTGCTCAAAGAAAAAGGAAGTATAAGATCACAGATACATATTTACCTAGAGGATAACTTCAATACAAGATCGATTAAAAGTAACATTTATATTTTACTATATGCAAAGACCGTATAAATATAGAAGAAATATAGTTTAAGGAAATACTCAATATTTACATAAGAATACATATAGATACCTAATATAGTTTATCTTTGCATGTAGTATTAAATATAATATATCTAACGTACAATTATAATTCAATTCAGAGGGGATGGGTACAGGAATTAGGAATTTCGGCAACCTGTAAAAGAACCTGATAATTTTACGTGTACCACACCTTAAAGGCTTAAAGTGTCAAACCTTTTGATGTTAATCAACACAATAAAGTAAGCACGAATATAGTGTTATTAATATTTCACAGAAGAAAACCATATTGTCTAAGTAACGTATTTACAAAGAATATCGAATATGTATTGAATATAACAGATATCAACGCCGAATAAGACCCTTGTTTATTTGAGAGGTTTTAGTCTTCGAGGTAACAAACGCAAGTTATCTGTATTGGGGCATATTAATGTGGTGAATTAGTAACTGTTATTGTTAATTACATATGATTGTTAGGTGTATTGGATAAAACCACAAAGGGGAAGATAAAGCAAAAGGGAAAACGAAACTACGTCTAGTTGATGAACTGTCATTCTGTTGTAAGTTGTTTAATTTACTAGAAAGCATTTTGATATCTATTTTTATTATATTTAAGGCTAACTCTAATACACGGATAAATATCATAGTCTGCCAAAGACTCTCTAAATAAATTCTTATCCGCCTATGTTATTGACACTATATCTAGTTTGTCTTATTTTTTTGTTTCGTTCTATTTTGTTGTGGAAACAATAGTGTATTTATTCTATTCTAAATCCAGTCATACAGTGTCAGGTAGACGTAGTTTTGATGCCCCATGCGCTGTAGGCTGCGTAACGAATTTATTCCTTTCCTGTTTTAATGTAGGTGTACCTTCAACCAGCTGGTCGCAAAGTGCCATGAACCCGATATATGATGTGCGTATTTTCTATGAAAGGTGAAAATATGTGTGAAAAACATTTATATTTTGAATCTGGACTGCAAAATGTGTGAATACATTTACCCATTTACCAATAATAAGCCCGTTTGAACCTTCTCCAAGGCATGTTATATACACATCCTATTTTTAAGTTCTAGTTTAAATATTGAGTTCGTTGTTAGAGAAGGCTCGATTCTAAAAAATGATGATGTCATAAGTAAATAATTTTTTACTAAACAGTAGTGGTCAGCAAAATGGATAAGTTAAGTGTTACCATCATGATGTTTTTCTTTTCCTTTTCCTTCATCGAAAGCTTCAATTTGTTTTAAGGATTTGAACCTTATAACTTCTAACGTCACGATTAACTGAGCTAATCTATGCTTAAAATAGATATTCTCAAATCTCAAAACAAATTCATATAGTAAACTAGTAAAATTTAAAAATCGGATGCGCATAAAACTGCCCAAAAAGCAATCCACAACCAAAATCGACCCCAAGAATAGCCCAGCAAGTAAAACCAGTGTCACCTGTCCAAGGGTCCCTTCCATTGAACTGACTCCGCGGTGCCGGGTGCGGTTTGAACCGTGGCGCTTGCGCGGGTTTTATGTTCATGTTGTTTCTACCGTCGCGCGTGTCGCCGGCGGGCGGTGCTTCCCAAGCCTTGAAGGGGTCTGTGTGGGACAGGTCGCCGACGGAGGAGGAGGGGGGGATGTGATGTCGGGGACGGGACAGACTCTGGGTAGAACCATACCGCCTACCATTCATCAGGTCGTGGATGCCCTCGATGTGGAGGTCGGCCAACGTCTTCGGTACGAACTCCATCTTGGGACGGTTGACCGCTTCCTCTTTCCTATAATTGAACACGTAGTAATTTCAATTATCTTAAGAATTTTGACTATTGACTATGCAAACGATTATACTTTAAATATTGCAAATTTTAATGCAAAATAGGAGTTTAAAATTATCGTCGAGAAGGATGAACAAACCACCCGCTCCCCTAATTTTTGTTTGTTGTCGAGCTCATTCTTAGCTAGTATTTCCTCAAAATAAGAAACATTCCATTACTGTGTTACAGTTCGTTTTCCTAACAAAATGTATGGGAAAAAATTTCTTCGTTTTATGACATTTCAAATACCCTCACCTAACAGGATTGATTAAAGTAAATAAAAAATATTTTCAAAAATCGTCAATTTCTCACTGACTGTAAATGTTTTCAAAATCTGTAAATGCCGACAGCAATAGCTCAAAAAATAAGTATGGTCTAAGACCATATTCGCGTGGCTTCAATCTTTAAGGTAGCCGCCCTTACTGTCCGGCTTAAATTTCCACCTGTACAAGGCCAGTAAAGCGAGAGGTGAGATGAAAATAGTTTACAACTTTATGTTAGAAAGTGCTCGAACTATAGTATGTCTCAAGTGAATCAAAGCAAAAGTGAAGTGAAGTATTTCAATTAAAAGGACGGCACTTACTTCTCCAAAAGCGTAGATACGAGACCCTGAAGAATCTCCGTGCATTGCTGATGGTACTCCAACAGACCCTCTGCGAAGAAACTGAGCTGTGCCACTTGCTCCACCTACATGACAATTTATAAAATTAACATACAATTTCAAAGAACACAGATCTAAAAAGAAATTAAAACTGAAAGTCTTACATCATTGTCGAGAAGGTTGAACATGCCAATTTGGGCAAGTTGAAGAGATTCCGCGAATTTCTCCTCCGCCTGTCGTATTTCATCATCTGGAATGTGAGAGCCTGATGTAGCAATGCTTCACCAACGTACATTACGCACACGAGCACGCAATACACCACGTACGCACGTACGCAAGTCACAATATGCAAAACAATAAAATGATAAAAACAAAACGGTGCATACAGACCAAACGAAGAAAAAAATACTCAGGCGGGTAATGAATGCAGATGATAGGAACCGACGCGGGCGCAGGACAGGAACATAATCATGGAAAAAATTAGCTTATATTACTTATATGATTCGTATAATGTGGAATGTTAATGTTGTTTTAGCTACTAATGAGTCTATTCGTGTTAAGATTCTAGCGTTCGTTAGCTTTTTGTTTGTGTTCATACCCTGTCTTGTTGTGGCAGTATGACTTGGACTCATATAAGGGCTGGCCCTACCAGGCCCTGTTTAATTCATTTAAACAAAAAAGAAAGAGAAAATTAGAACTCAAATTAAACATAACATTTGATAATAAAGAACTTATTTGGAATAATTTATTGAATAATAAAAGATAATCACCTTTGGCTTGTCTACGTCGTTTGCAGTCAAAGTCGAGTCTACGTCCCTGTAATTTCTTTCGGTGGTGCTACACAGAAAACATAAACCATTATGAATTTTCAAATTCATGGAGGTTATACAAATTTGCTCGGTTGCAGTTCCGATTCGAATGACTAACCGATTGGGTCAGTCCACCGAATGGCTCCTATTATCCAATTTCAGACTACAATTCAGAAAGATGCATTCGGCCGGTACATCGTATATAGTATCAGTATTTTCATTATCTAAAATCGTTCCTACCAATCTAAATGGCAATCGAGTAGATCTGAATAAGAGGTTATTCGATGCTATAAATCTGTAGGTACTCACCATGACCTCCTTCAGATCTTTGGTTTGAAGATGATGCAAAGGTTCGAGGAAGCTCTGCTTGATGTTGTCATCGAGGGAGTATTTCACGTCTGCCATCTGTTTCATCGCCTCGCCCATCTCGATGAGACATTGCGCTGTAAAATGTGTCATGTCTAAAACATTAATATAGTAGGACATGTTGATGTGCAAAAGCTTACATAAAATACGATGTTAAAAAAACCTGCTCAAATTTCTGGGGCCACATTATGCTATTTAGGATATCGCACTCGTAGTATATCATGAGACAAACTTCTTATTTAGTTTAGTCTTATGAATGTCGGACATTTGACTACCACCGGTTCGGAATATACTAAGTGTGAGTGTATCCTTCTCCCACTATTCCTTGCATCGCTTTTGCCAATAATGTGACCCCAGCATAGGAGCGACTGCTAGATACTGTTTATATTGCATTACGCTTCAATTATATTTTTTGGTATCTAGAAACAGTTACAGTTATTTATTCTTGTACCATAAGAGTAAATCCAGTGTTTTGATGCCTCAGAGGTATTCTTCTTATTACCTTTACAAGTTATGTCTTTTAATTTTATACTGCGTGATTAACGAAAAAAAATTCAAACTTTTCATACAAAACATCAATATTGTTCGATCAAAATGTATGGTTGGTCCCATAGTAAGTAAAAGTTGTTCATAATAATGAGTACAATAACCCCTGAAAATTTGGACGTGATTAAAAAATCACCTGTATAGGTTGTGATACAACTGAGTCACAGCGTCTAATATATCAGTGGTAACAACTATACAATAATGTAATCTTGCTCATGCAGGATTTCCTCTACTAAATCCGATATAAATTACTGATAACTCGTACACCAAACAAACTCGTA
The DNA here is from genome assembly GCA_963555595.1 of Tethea ocularis. NCBI lineage: Eukaryota > Metazoa > Arthropoda > Insecta > Lepidoptera > Drepanidae > Tethea > Tethea ocularis. The sequence continues at coordinate 6,638,577 of OY741971.1, read as the reverse complement.
TTAGCCAGTAGTTATCAGTCATATTATAATTTAGTTTATGCTTTAAATAAATTGAAGAGGTTTATTGCTCATTAGTGAACTCTTTATACAGATGGACAACCTTTAATAATAAGTAGTATCTTATTATGTATACTTACATATAAAAATGAATCCCTACTTTATCCTATCTCAGGTAAACACGATTATGCCTAAACATTTATGCGTAAATATGATTATGCTTGCACATTATTAGAATAAGTAAAATTATGCCACACTAAATTATGACATTATATTTTATACGTATCGACAGAGAATTCATCCTACATTCCATGATCTAAGGAGCTGTGGAAATTGTCAAGCTCAGGATTAGATATATGTTTAATGTTTCCACAAGCTATCAGATTTTAGGATAAAATTTGTAAATTGGTTCAAAATGTATATCTTCTGTAGTGATCATCTTTGGGCTGTAGGCTCAGTACGGGTGGGATTTAAATAATTTTAATAACTCACAGAACACAGTATCTTCGCCAAGCTTCTTTCCGTAAAGCAGCATACAATCTCCAAGTACTCCCTCTGGCTGCGGGTATGTGTTGCTCTTGGCTTGTCCACTCAATTTGCTTATTCCTTTCACGGCGGCCATCTTAGCCCGCGCTGTTGGGTTTGGTTGCAGGAATTCTTTCGTCTTCGTTTGTAATTCTTCTACAAGTTCGCATGTTACGTCAGTTTTCTGAAAGTAATGTAAAATAAGTAAGTAAAGTAACGTAAAATAAGTAAGTGCATGCGTTTTAAAATCATAGTGAAATACGAAGTCACTTTTCGAGTAACATGGTACTGACACTGAAACTTAGACAACTAGATGTATAAGCTGTCGATGTCGATGACAATGAAGTTTCAGTGTACTTACTCTTTCCATTTCCACGAAGTCCAAGTCCAATTTCGTGCCCTCGGCACCGCCCATTTTTTCTGTGACATACTGAAACAAAATAAAGGGATCATAAGTAATATTCTTAGATCATCTTCTATTTATTCCATACTAGCTGACCCGGCAGACCTTTTCCTGCCCTGAGAACAAAAATAAAACTGGGACCTACCTACCTACCCCTACCTAACTACCTACTCCTACCTACCCCTACCTGCCCTATAAAAATAAAAAGTATCCTATGTCCTTCGCCTGGTTCTAAGCTACCTCCCCACCAGTTTTCAGCCGAATCAGTTCAGCCGTTCTTGAGTTATATACAGTGTAACTAACACGACTTTCTTTTATATATATAGATAGAGATATTCATATGTATTCTATTTTTTCTATAAATTCAACGACGAAACTAACTATAGAATCGTTGTTTGGATTTTCATATGGTTAACACTACTTTACACTAACCGGGAAGTTCATTGAGGAAAGTTTTATGCTATGAATCTTTGCGCTATAGTCTTTGATTGTAACGCAAGCTTTTGCTTACAGATGAAACCGAAAACATTTTCTACATTGAAAGAAAGGAGTTTATGGAAAAGTTAATTCTATATGCAATTAAAATGTTTAGGGTTCATTTTAAACTTCACAGGTACAATACAAAGGATAAAGTGCCGAAGTATCGGGACGGGTAACGAACAAAAGCGCGGGTCGAGGTCTAGCCTTGGCCGGGTTACGTACGCTCTTTACTACAGGTATTGCAATTGCAATAGCGGGCTAAGCATTCAGCAGGCAGCCGAAGTAAGTATACGGCACTGGCTTCATGAGCTATTTTACTATCTACTTAATTTAAAATATAATTAATTTGAATTCATTGCTATTTTTAACATTCTTCAAAAAAGATGGAGGTGCTCAATTGGGTTGTAGTTGTAGGTATGTTTTTATTTAATACTAGCTGACCCGGCAGACGTTGTCCTGCCCAGAGAATAAAAATAAAACTGGGACCTACCTACCTATCCCTACCCCTACCTACTCCTACCTACCTCTACCGACCGCTAAATTTTCCATACCTACTAATACCTACCTCTACCTACCCCTACCTACCTTACCTACCCTACCTACCGATACCTGCCCCTAATTACCCCTACCTACTCCTACCTACCCCTACCTATTCTACCTACCCCTACCTACCTGCCCCTACCTACGCCTACCTACCCCAACCTACCCCTACCTAACTACCTACCCCTACCTACCTCTACCTACCCCTAATTACCCCAACCTACTCCTACCTACCCCTACTTAACTACCTACCTTACCTACCCCTACCTGCCCCGACCTACCCCTACTTACCCCTACCTACCCCTACCTGCCCCTACCTACCTCTACCTACTCCTACCTGCCCCTACCTACCCTTAACTACCCTACCTACCCCGACCTACCCCTACCTAACTACCTACCACTACCTACCCCTACCTACCCCTAATTACAGCGCGGTGAGCGACAACCACGCGACTTTTTTCTAATACTTGCATTTTTAAACTCGTGATATCTTCCGAATGAAATGTCCGAATTGAATAATTCAAAAAGTTATAAAAAGGTATTAAAGCCGTCTTGAATATAAAGTAATTTATTTTGATGAGGATTAATACCAAGGTACAAATGAAGAGCCTTTTCAAGAGGCGGCATATATAAATTAATATTTTAGAATAAAAAACTGCTTACTGTGACATAACTATAATATTTAGACATATGCTGTCGCGACACTTTTTGTAGATAATGATGAGTTCTGCAAAGTCGTAGTAAATGATTTTGTTCTATCATCAATAGTTTTCGCAGCGCACGCGACGTAAGGAATTTTTCAGGTCATTTTTTTACACCTTATGTTACATTATTGGAGTTTTAGTAAGGATCCCTAATTTTTTTTTAAATATAATATAGCCTATGTTACTCGGGGATAATGTAGCTTTCCAAAGGTGAAAGAATTTTTGAAATCGGTCCAGTAGTTTCGGAGCCTATTCATTACAAACAAACAAACAAACAAACAAACAAACAAATCTTTCCTCTTTATAATATTAGTATAGATGAAAAACGGCTCTACCACACAAACACTCCGTTATAAACAACATAACTTATTCTGTGACTATACTATGACTTACACAACGAATATCAATTATTTAGAACTGACAGGTACAATAGAATAATAAATAGTTCGACCGTACATTATTATATTTAGTGACTTAAATCCATTTAGAAATTGTTATTCGTTATGCAAGCCGCCCATTATATTTGAACTGTAACAGTGGTTGAAAGGTCATCCTTACTGTAACACTGAAAACTTATCTTAAAATACTGGGTAATAATAAAAATAAAGGTCATACTCGTAAAAACGTCACTTTTTCACCCCCTAGTTTAGATAAGCATAAAGTCGTTAAAATACTAATTTTGTATAAAGTTTTCTAAGGTAATTGAGAGACAAGACAATGTAAAAATATTAGACAGATTATCTTTTGAGTTTTTTACCTTTTTTATGGTAAACACTGCCATTTTGGAGTAAATATACTTCAGTAGGTATTTCTGTTGATTTATATGGATATATCTGGTATTCGGCAAGATTCGGAGGATTCGAATCTTTTAGATATTCCCACATAGTATGAATTACGTAATGACAATTTACTAGCAACTCATGAAAAATATTTACCTAGTTTAATCATAACTCTTCGTTATCCATCAACAATTTTCAAACATAGAAAAAATATTGTCCATTTGTGAAATAATACATAACTGGAGATATAATATTGAACGATCTACATTGTAGAGTAGTTAATTACACACTTCTGTGGACCCAATGTCGCAGGACACGTAGAGGATGCTGCGAAGGTCGTAATAATTGGGGCACAACGACTATATAGGGCGGGCTATGGGTCACGGCCGCACCCCCCTCACCCCCATCGAGGATTCTAATACGTAAGTACATTTTGTAAGCTTTAATGACGTGGCGTAAAGGTATCCTAATAATTTTAGAGGTAATATTTTTATTTTACTGTATAGCAAAAGTGAAACCACTGATTTGAAATTGTATAATTTCGAATTAAAGTATGTTACCACTTACACACCACATGAGGACACACAAAAATATTTTATTTAGAAGAGGCGGCTCACACATAAAATATTTATTCCTTGAACATAAACAAGCGATGGAAAAGTTATTCTGACCGTTTCAATAGTAAAAATGACTGCATAAAAAACTACGCCCATTTATATAACAATCGCTCGCCATTGCTAAATAGAAAACGGGGCCACAGTTGCAGAGCATTTCCTATGTTTTGAATTTACAATGTTTGTATTTTTTGTGAACAGTTTGAATGAAAATACAAAAAGTGATTCTTTTGATACTGTTGTCTTTCTCGTACAATTTAAATAAATAAATAAATATCTTGGGACATACTTCACACACGGTTATCTGATCCCAAACTAAGCAGAGCTTGTACTATGGAAACCAGATAACTTATATACTACATACACAACTTTTTTGCAAATGTTTGTCCTGGATGGGAATCGAACCCACGACCAGCAGCGCGATAGATGGCGTCTTAACCAACTGCGCCAACTGGCCTGTCAAATGTTCTTTATAATGCAGTCAGATTTTATCAACGTGAATAATGAAGAAAAAAGACAAAATACCTTTTTGTGTACATATAAACTGTTAACCAAAAGATAAACAATAAAATAGGAACACGGAAAAAGTGTTAGAAATAAAAGAAATATTGTTGACAGCGTGAACTTGCAAATACCCGCAATGTTGCCAAACGCAAATGTGTTGTGGTCCGCCCGAGGCAATGAACATAAAACCGAGGCTGCGAGACAAACGATAAGTTATTCCTGACTCCCACACAAGTGATGTAAGAGCGAAACAAGCTAAATCTGAAGCTTTCTCTCTCTCTCTCTCTGTCCAAACAACGATCTGCGATAAGCAGACTCCGACGTTAAGACACACGAAAGAATTTATCTCGAGAGATAAAAGGACTTGGGCATTTTTGTTTTCTATTAAGAAAATTTACCCAATTACAATTTGAAATATCTGCGTCTTGTATAAACCGTAAACGTGGTTAACGTTAAGATAGAATTTCAATTGTTCAAATAGAAGTTCATAACGCCATACGAGTATGTATCAAAATAATAACACCATGGTTGGTAGCAGGGATCGATAACTTTCTACATAAAAACGTTTGACAGTAAAATTCAAGAGACGGATTTAGTTGTCAATCCTTAGGAATGAAGCGCCCGATTTGAGACGAAATAAACGTAGAATAAGTAAGCAAGGTCCGAAGAAAATTGAGAATGATGCAGTATATTATGTACAGGGTCTTGGTGCCATTACTGGGCCATCCATCATCGTCATAATCCGATATGTGTATACTACATAAACTGCAAGCTGCTCGGATGACAGACGGGAATATCGAAGAAACTGGTAAGATTAAGTATGAAATAACAAGACTTATTGGGGATATTACATAATGATTTATACACAATTTAATGGCAGCTATGAACTTGAATATGGTAATAATGTACAGGTAATAATGTATTAAGACCTACGTAAGACAATGATAGCTCAGTCGAAGGTCGCAGGTTCAAATCCTACAATGAGCTTGAGCTTTCGTGAGGAAGCCATTGCTCGGTGGTAGGGTACTTTGTAGTACCCGCCTGGCTGGCTACCACTCTCAATCTGTCACCTTCCGATGTGTTTCGACAGCAGCACTTGAGAGCCAGTTGCCTTCTAGGCTTTGTGTGCTTACCACCTTCGGCCCCATCATCACTGGCCAAGGTAAATTTGGCCAAACACAGGCAAATATACATAGTTAAAAAAAGACCTATATTCTATAGTTTATTTTATTTTTATTTTTACAAATTTGACGTTTAAAAATACTTGCAATGAGTTAATTTAATAAAGACACATTTGAATTTGAATTTTGACTACTGTATAACCCATATATTAGGTCCTACAGTAGAGATTTTCAGCATAACTGAACATAGGTTTCGAAAAGAGGCCATTTCAACCTGAGTATGTTGTTTTAATTGCTTTTCAGGCACCCTTCCAGACACCATTATACTAGCTAAGTACAGTAATATCCAATAATCCATAAAACTAAATTGTTCCTACTGTTGTCTAGAACGATAAATCTGGCTGTCCTTATAGAAAGTAATTTGCAAAATGTTTAACATTTCATTCACGAAAGGGAAGTTAGTCGTTATTAAAAGGAAACAAAGCTACAAATGGGGCAAAGGCTATAGCTCTAAAATTATTGCAAGCTTACTGGGCACAATGTCAGGGACGATATGGTCGTTAACTTTAATACTCGGGAGTGTCCATTCGATTAATTGAAAAAATATATCACCCGAAGTGAAGCCCACATATGGAGTTGAATGCTGACTTCGCGCTCAATAAAAAAAAACTGGTTACTACTTACATAAATCAAAGTACAAAAGTAGAGTAAAATATATCCAATTTCCGATATTTTTATAACGACAAATTTTAAGTATTTAATTGTAATTTCAATGTAAAATGAAATAAAAGTAACTGTTTTTCACCAAATAAGACAACTAAATGTAGCTACAATAAAATAGGTAAAAATAATATACCCAAATCAATAAATCTCAAGTAAGCTATGTAATGTAAAAAAAATCCATAATCAAGAGCGGATAGGTACGTAAATACAACTTTTATAAATCTGCTCGCGACGTGTAACGTCTATAACAGCACTTCTATCTCATCCCTCAAATATTTTCCCGATACTTAGCGTCGCTGACGAGACAAGACGCAATCTTACAAGTTTTCTTTTAAAAGTTTTAATCCAGCAGCCTTAATCTTTGCAAAAAGTATTTCTGAAAGCATCTGATCTGATGAGATGAGCGCTATGATACTGAAGATTAAAAATGTATTCACCTGATTAGCTTTGTTGATTTGTTTCTTGAGCCCAGCGAAAGCCATGTTTGTGTTTTCAAGTAATCACTACAATCTGAAAAAGAAAAAAAATAATGTTAAAATTATGAATAAATACCTATATGAATATATACACTTCCGCGGGGCAGCGATTTGGCACAATTTTTTTATTTATAGTTAGGTAGTTTGTAGTTTTTTAGGTAGTAAGTAGGTTAGTATTCTAATTATTAAGATTCTTTACAAATGATTAATTGCCTATAAGATAACTATCAACTGAATTAACTCAAGTACATCAACTCAACAGGAATTAACTCAATAATAATAGAAAGATGCAATCTCAAACATATGAATTGAATAGATAAATAAAATATCCCCCCCAGTATAAGCCATAACTTTTCATTATAACGAAAAGGCAGCTTTTCATTATGTCCAGCAGTTTTCTTGAAGGCTTTTATCGGTTTTCTATTACTTGTAAAACTATATTGTAAGCACGAGGTAAAGGAGTATAAAAGCATAAACGTAGATCTTACGTACCGTACAGTAATAAAACAATTTTAACACCGAAACTTTTATCAACGGCCAGTAACTGGCACAAGTTGTCCTTTAGAAGAGCAGGGAGCCGGCCAGCCGAGTTTGTTATTGGCACCGTGCCACACTGCCAGATCGATACGCTTGCGAGAAACGTAAGTAACATTATGTAATACCGGTTGCTTGTTCGACAATAAACCTATTACCCCAGAATAACGTAATGGTGCACTATGACCGGCGATTGACCGCGATTAACTTCTTAATGGGTTACGCTCGATTAATTTATTCACTTTTTCCAACACCATTTCAAGTCAAAGTATTTTCTTACTTCGCTTTATTTACAAAGACCTATAATTGGGCTCCATAAAAGATTATTCAAAAGAGATGTCGCGGATTCGTAGTACTTGTCTTTGTAATCGCAATAATGATAACATCGTTGAATACAATGAAACGCTATTTATAAAAGTGAAAGGAGGAAACTCGTTAAGTACGAAATTATTAATAGGTTCGAGGAAATAACTCAAAAATAAACCTTCACAATGTAATTTTATGTCGAAGTTTCATTGTCATTGAATACTCGTAGCAAATCCGTAGCACGTAGTTGAATTCAATAATATATTTTGCTACGAGCCGTAACCTCGTAGCCCGTAGCACGTTACGACTTCAATATTGGTATCTGGTATTCAGTGCGGGTTTTGGATTGTGAATATAAAACTTTATATTAAAATTATAATAAAACTTTAAAATTAAATTATATACCTTTATTTATTAGCGAGTCTTTTTCCTTTGTGATAACCGTATGGTTGTTAACTATAAATTAGTGTAAATTCAATTTGCCCTTTTCAAATTACGTGAGCATATTATATTTGTATTGCGTCTCTTGTGGGTCTGTGTGTTTTATCTCTAATTTATTGAGTGTATCGTTTGAAATTTTATAGCTTGATAATAATTGAACATTTATTTTCCCAATCCTTTACTTGTCCAACCGTCAATAGGTTATCAAACAACATTGTAGTGCAAATTCACATAAAGTACAATAATGATACTTGAGAAGACATTGTGGGCTGTTTTATGATACAATTAAACGTCAGAAGAAGAGAGAACCATTCTAGAGCTCCTAATATAAGTAGTATGACCTAATAACCTTGTTTTATTTTCTGTTTTCATAAATAATTAATTACCCTTATTGAATTAATATGTAAGTGAGGGAAAATACATAAAAGTTATTTTGGTTGTGTGCCACTGACGTAGTAGTCAAGTGAAGCCAGAGTATTACCTATAAGATTAACTAACGATGAAGCAGCGTTCAAATAGAAATAAAAACGCCTCATAAATGCCGATATTTATTCATGTGTGTTGACACTGAAGGCACTTTCAAGTGAAAATATGGGTTACGTACTTTTATGAAGAGGTTTATTAAAAGATCTTCACGCTGTTCCCATAAGGTGGGATGTCTTATAAAGTAGCCTTAGATATTTGACACAGCATTGTAATTTGTAAATAACTACTAAATCCTACTTAATATTATAAATAAGAAAGTTTGTGAGTATGGATGGATGTTTGTTACTCTTTCACGCAAAAACAACTAAACGGATTTGGATGAAATTTGGAACACAGATAGTTTATAAACTGAATTAACACATAGGATACTCTTTATCCCGGGGAAACGTAAGATCCCTTGGGAACGCGGATGAAACCGCGGGGCGGAAGCTAGTATAAGATGTTTTGATAAAATTTTCTAGTTAATTCGAGGCAACTCCGTGATACATTATATTTTTATTCAATTTGCGGGTCTGCTATCATACGAGCAATCGTACGGCGAAGTTGGGTAACAAAAAAATAATAATATCGTACTTTATGTGGGCCGCCCAAATAATTTAATATGGCTCACCCTTTCGCCCTAAAAGATAATTTTGCTACTTAGTTAGTTTTCGCTGAAATAAATTTACATATCATGTAAAATTAAGTTATCAGTTTATTTACCACAGTACCAGTATACGTATCTAATATCCATAATACGTTTTGAGATAAAATAACATAAATCACAAATTATTAAGAACCATAAAAAAATAAAACTAATTTTATACAATAAACAAGCAAGGCATAATGTTTGCCTATGAATAATTGATAATGAGCATTACGTGACGCGTGTCCCAGGATAAATTAATTTTAGTTAATACCTAGCCGCTTCAGAGGAAATATTAAAATACATTGAGCTTAGGGCTCATTCAATATAATATTAAATGTTCCTTTATCTTCAATTAAACACAAAGGTCAAAGAGCTTTTGTTCGCCGGCGTTCCCTATAAACTAGGGTCTAGTTAAAAATTTGTCGCAAAGCACCTGCTGATGTGTTCCGATAGCTGAACTTGAGAGCCCGAGTCTAGAAGGCAACCTAGAGATTGTAAAAAGTCGGCAACACATTAAACTGGTATTGCCAGTGATGACCATTGTCAAGGGTAGACAGTTATCATCAGGTGGCTTACCTACCTACACATAGCCTTCAGTTACAAACAAGTCTACTTTATTTTCATTTCAAAGTTCAATTTCAAATTTTCAATGTCTGATGTCCAACTTACGTAAGTATAAATCACAGATTTGCTGCAGCTTTTAATGAAATGGCACCTACGCTACCATTTTGTATAACCTAACCTTCTAGGTAGGTATGTTTCATACAAAGTAAACATTTATAATCTAGTTATACTCATACTTCGCGGCATCCAATGCGTTTCTATAGTGTGTATAAATTCATAATCGCTCTCATAAATTTGGTCGTGAACAGAGAGGCAAAGAGTCACTCGACTCACTATTCCTTTTACAATATTAATATGCCATTCGGTCATCCCTTTATGATGCCACGGTGTGAGGTTTCACGGACTCACATTCTCAATACACAAGGGAATTTATGCTGTATTGTTGACCATCCACAATTAAAAATGTATCGTTCATGAACGTCTTTTGTTTTAAGACCTTCGTCCTGCTATATCTTAGTTTTGTGCAGAAAAGAAATAATAGATGTATTTTGTAGTACAGAAAAGTCGAGAAAAGCCGTGCGTAGCCTAAGCGTCGCCAGTTATGTATAATTCAACAATTCAATAAAAGATTGTATAAAAAAAAAGTTTACCTACATATAAGATCAGAATAAATTATTATCTCTGTGTCAAAATTAAATAAAATTTTATTATTTGTATTTTCAATAATTTTATTTAACATAATTTTAACGATATGTTAAACACTGGTAACTATTGAAGAAAATATTTTGAAAATAAAAATATTCGGTTGCTATTTGAAAAGGCTTATTTCAATAAGAGGAATATTATATGGTACAGGCATAACGAACGTAGCTTAATACCTTTTTATGTAGCCTCGCTATTTCCAGTATGCGGGATCGATTTTCTTAATCTTTGTGTGCCGATCTCCCTTTTAGAAAATCAAAAGGGAGATGGGCTTATCTTTGCCGTTGTCCTTAAGACATTCAGTCAGTCTAATATCGCATTTTTATGATATCTACTTAGGCATAAGTACTTGACGTGAAGTCGAAGCACTTCGGTCTCGAGATTGAACTCGCTTGCTTTCATTCTTTGAGAAATGTCTTTACGGCACTTCATATAAACTTGCTCATGATTTTGATCCTTTAGTAGGTATGTATATCTCTACGCTTCTATATATTTCCACGAGAATATATAGTTAGATATATTGAATGTATCTTCCGATTAATTTGCTTCGCTCCTCTTTAATATTATATACATTATCGGAGATAATCCTTAAGGACCCGAAAGGGGTTGTTCTTTGGGATGATCTATCTATATAAAAGTACACATACCTATGTAGCACTACTGTGTCCTACATTTAATATATTTAAGTATCAAAATCTGATTTGGGGCAACAAACATCAGTATACAGAAAAATACAGACCATTCGGAACTTTTGTCCGTCTGTTTGTCAGCTCAAACACGCTATATGCAAATAAGCGATTTGGATATGCAAATGATTTATAATCATGCATATAATATTACTTCAAATTATTGAAAAATGTAATATGGTCGATACTATACAAGTCGTTGCCTACACAACACGCTCTTTACTTGCCTTATTAAGATTCAAAGCTAGTACAAATAAAGGTTAATTTATGATAATGATCTCAAGTTATAATAATCAGTGAGCTTTAACTTTTTCACTTGATCTTCAATGGTGAAACGAAAATACATAATTGGTTATATCTCTCAAATTAAATATAAATTTTCGATTCTCATTGTCTTTATCATATTCACACAAGCGTTTTTATAGGTCGGCTCCATCTTCGCATTTCATAACGAACACCAGTCATAAATGTGTTAATAGAGAGGATTCTCTCACAGTCTAGACTTTACGACGTCAATGTTGCAAAAACATCTAAAGTAAATTGAATTATTAATATAACTTAGTATTAGTTTGGGATACTTTACCTTAGGACCTCTGCTCTTTTATAAAATGCTCAACTCCTTTGAGATCACAATGTCACAGATACACTTTGACAATAAGAGGATATTACAGTGACAGACATCAATCTGTCCCTAATAGGTAGCGGTGCTACGGCGTAGCAGTCGATAGTACTCGTAGCTCGAACGCAACTGAAGCACTCGTAGCGCTACGAATAGCGTAGAGGTGCGCGCGCAGCCTCGCCCCTTACATTTGAAACCGATACCAATCCACTTCCAAACAATTTCGAAACCATTTGCGAATATTCGATTTAACTCGATGTATCGACATCTGAAATCCCGTAACATAATATTAAGCAGCAAACACCGGAATTCTTTTTATCATTCGGTACAGTCAGCGGTTGATTATTGGAGGGGGATTTTTTCATCATCTTTTTAACCGACTTCAAAAAGGAGGAGGTTTCAAACAATTCGTCAGAATTTTTTTTAGGGTTCCGTACCTCAAAAGGTAATAAAAGGAACTCTTATAAGATCACTCTCTTGTTTTAGATATATTCTCCGATTACTCGAAGACACCTGGACCGGATTTTCACAGGTGCTCCCATGGTCAGCAGGTCAGGATCTGATGATGGGATCCTGGAGAAATCGAAGGAACTCTTAAAATTTTATAGGCACTTACAGATTCAGATATTTGCATCTGGTAGTCATCATTTGCGTTACGTTGCTGAGCTGATGATGGAAGGTGCTACTCCTTAACGGTTAGGAGTTAGGGGACAATTCTTTAAATATAATAGGAAGGATGATGGAAGGTACAACGCTAATATTATGCTTATCCTAGGTCAGTTTCACATCTTGAGAATCATTAATTACACATAAGAAACTGAAAATATGATTGGAGTTCCTAAATAGTTACTTTTAGTGTTTTGAAAGCGGTTTTATATTTTTTGTTTAAAGTTTTTTTTTTACAATAACACATCTCTCTCATCTTAAAAAAGAATTTGCAAGTTTTTATTTACTTTCACCTGTCCCGTTGTCTGTAATGAAATATTGCAAGTTAAATTTGACCCACTTTCCAGTTTCCGATTGAGCTGAAATTTTGCACGAATATGCAAATCGCGTGACAATGCAATATTATGATGACGTGGAGCGGATCTGATGCTGGAACTGGAAGGTGGCCATAGGAACTCCGCAATAAAAAGACACAACCTCATCGAGTTTGGGCTTATTGGAATCGTCTTACAAGTAGTTGAAGACTGTGCATAAAAAAGTACAGTCGGCAATAAAAGCTTGTACCAAAAATGAAATATTTGACAGAAACTTGTTTGATATGGAAAATAAAAAAAATTACGCCACTGAGCAACGCAAAAGCCTGTATCTGAAATCACCCGAAATATCTTCTAATGAATAATTCATTAGCATAGTCAGTAATCCGAGAAATTAAACACTGATATATTTTTTTTTAATGTGTAACATGTCTGCGGGGATTTGTTTAGAATTATTTATGAACTTAAGTGACCCGGTTTGTTGGTGTGCACACGTAAAACGAGGTGAGGTGTTCCCATGAGTTTTATTGTCTGTCGGGGCTCAAAGAACGTTACCCACAAGCTTACTCTTTGTATAGCAAACTTTGCCTCGTGTTAAATAGATTCATTTTACAGCTTAACACCAAGACATATTTCATATTGAACATTTATAAAAAAAAAATAGGGTATGTACTCGAAATTTTATTATCATAGCTTACGAGAGATTCGGGAGATTTCCATACGGTACAATAAAAATACTTTGGGTCTTTGGCCACATCACCTACGTACATTATCAGCTGGGTGATTGGAATACTTTTTTTTAACACGCTTTTATTAGCTTTAATTGTAACTAATAAACATTGTAATCAAATCTTGGAAGTCAATTTTAATCTCCTGGGTTTTCATACAAACATGACTACCTGAGTCCTAACTAAGCAGACAACTAATACCTAATACCACAACTAATTTATTTATAAACATTTATGACTCTAACTGTACATACAGCTGTTTTGATATTATTTTCAGTAGTCTGTACATCATCATCATATCAGCCGAAAGACGTCCACTGCTGGACAAAGGCGCCCGCGACCCTCACAAGATCGTCGGTCCACCTTGTGGGGGGCCTGCCCACGATGCGTCTTCCGGTTCGTAATATCGTAGATGTACATAGGAGTATCAATTGCTAAAAACGGGACGGTATTCAATAATATTATAAGTATTATAACGATAAATAAATCTTACCTTTTACGATTAAAATTGATTCACTGAACTAATTATCAAAAAAAGCTTACTCTATTTCAGTTATCTTTAAGAACCTGATAAAATAATGAATGATTTATAAGCCAGACGTTGCCTGTGGGCGTTTACCTTTCGCCAACGATTTTAATGTAAATATTATTTTTAGCTCTTGTTATTCAAATAACCTGCTCAAGCGATTATTTTACAATATTTACTGTAAGTTAGCGTTACAAATAAAAAAGTTTTAAAATATGTCAAAATACAGACATTTTAATACCTTAAATAATACATTCAACAAGGACTGAATTGTTAAATCTATATTATTTATATTGGAATTTTCTATAATGTAGGTACTAACAACTGACGTCAAATATTAATCGATTAACCTAGTCTGGACTGCCCTGGACTAACGATATAAGTCAGGGAAACGTTCTATAAATAATTAAGTACCGGACTAACACGAAGAAACGCAATACATTGTATTATTTATTCAAGGATCTCAATAAGTAATGTTCTTACGATACAAAGGTTAAGCAGAGGAGCATAGCCAATCCTTATAATCAAGAATTGAGAAGTTCACGTAACGAGATGCAGCTCAAATGAATACAGGCTGCTGAGACTGGTTACGTAAATTCGGCATAAACCTGGGCTATAGTCACCTAATATATTCACTACTATTAGCTCATGTTCATTTATTTATTTAGGAACTCCAACAAAAATACACAACATTATTAATATAATATTACAAATAGTTTAAAGACTCTATGCATCTTCAGTTACAAGGGATCACAGCATGCGTTCATAACAGAAATAGTACATATAATAAAAACATACTACAATAACATTACGGGGAGTAAAATAAAAAAAAAGATAGATTTTTTTTTTAACAGAACATAATTTCATTCTATAATAAAATTTTATCTCAGTTTAGGACATAGCAAAGATTAATACAATGTTGTTTGCTATTAACTCAATTCAGGAGTTCGATTCGAAATGTTATTCCGTAGTAGAGTAAAACCGCGAGAAGAAAACTAGTACACAATACTACACTACAACAATATGGGATCACTGTGACTGAGAGTATAATTAAAAGAATATCGTGAAGCTACACTATATAGGTATATAAGAATTAATCGCGTGAAAAATATATTGTCCTCCAATTACTGTTTATGAAGCCAAGGTTTGACAAACAACACCATTGTTATTATTATCATGAGTTTAATTACTTTTGCATATTTCAATGTTTTATTTTGCTACGTTATGTAACGTGATGTATAAAATAAATCAAAATTATTGTATTCAGATAGATCCTTCTCCACTTTTAGAGGCATCTGATGTTCCTTCATCTTACACTATTATACGAACACAAAATTAAATATTACAACATAGCAGAGTGAGTACTAAACTATGTTCTTCGCTAGAACAAATTATTAACAAAATTGTGGTGTTGACGAAATTCTTCACTCTTGTCATATCCTCTATCGTATCCAACGATATTGTTAATCATAACAGATAACTAAACATGCACTAATAATATTCTTATCAGTTCTTTTAAATCTTTTCTATTATTTATACAGGGTTATAGGGACTCAAGTCACTTTCTTTTCAACGAGAAGTCAAAATCAGGGATTTTTGTACAAAAAAAACAACAATCTTGTTCGGTCAAATTCAATGAAAAGAATGAACTTTTTTTCGTGTTTTCAAGGATGGTCCCATAGTAAAAGTTGTTCATAATGGTGAGTGAGTACAACAATCCCGGAAAATTGGGCTACTCATTGAAAAGTAACCGTACATATCTACATATAAACACGGACATCGGCACAGCGAACCAAACTATGTTATTTTTGGTATAACTTTGATTCGCATAACTTTTTTAATACTAATTTACTTTGACATAATGAGTTAGGCATAACTTATAATGACTATTTTTTCAAAGACTGCTTCGCACGGTGTGCGACCGCTTCATACGCGCGACATTTTTTTTTTTTTTATTAACTTATGTACTGATATCTAAATGGGATGTTTTGTTAATCAAACTTGGAAATTCAAGATGAATTCATGATAACAATATAAATATTGACCGTGGCCATGACACATCACTTGTCAGCCATGTTTGAGATTGAAAATGATCGGGCAATTAAATATAATACCTACTATTTGCTCAGTTACTACTGCGCAATAAAAGTAATATATTATAACGAAAAACCTGTCTGTGCTACTGCTCCGCAAATAAGGGAAGTTAATTGTCAGTACCTACTTATTAATTAGAAGAGATTTATATTTTGGAACTGGACACATGCTTACAAACGAATGAACGCAGGTTTCAAACTAAATGTTTATACGAAGCTGAGTAAACAAAGTATAATTATAACTTGATCTAAACATGGAAAGTAACGTGGGCATAATACTTTCGTGACAACCTTCCAGGCAATCGTCGGAGTTGAAATGATTGGTGACATTCAAACTAGGATTATTCTATATTTAGACTTGAAGAGGCGTCTCGTCTGTACCCATGCGACCTCGTGGTGTATGGAATTTATATCCATACAAAATTACACAGGATTTAGTATTCTAAACGTATCTAAGATAAGCACCTTTTCCATTAAACGGGCTATATAATGCACTAGCTGTATTTTAAATTACCCTTCATAAATTTTAGATTATGTGTCTATTAGCTCTCCGCCCCGCGGTTTCACCCGCGATCCCTACTTTACCTCGTTTTAGTGGATTTTCGAAATACCGTTTCATAGTGGACGCCTACACCTACACTTTCAAAGGAACTCATCCTCCAATTATCATGTATGGCTAGCGGCTATTTAGGATGTGCGTTGCTATGTCAGTCAGTTAGCCAAGCAAGGAGTTTTATATACAAAGATTAGCTTTCCACCCCGCAGTTTCACCCGCAATCCCTATTTTACCCCCTTATGGGGTGAATTTTCAAACATCCTTTCTCAGTGGAAGTGTAACTAACTTTACAATGAAGACACTACAAATTTCATGTCTCTAGGACCAGCGGTTTAGGCTGTGCGTTGATATATCAGTCAGTGAGTCAGTCAGGTCTTTGAATTTTATATAGGTATATGATTGTTGTACTGAATGTAAAATAACACACGTGACGACATGTTAGTGAGTAACCGATGGGTTCATTCAACGAGACTCGGATCGAAGCAGGTGCGCGCGCATCTTCCCTCCCACTCCCGATGCGCGACGACGACGCGACGGATTATACCTAACACTGAAGGAAGACTCCTGGCATTACAGTGTCTAAAAAAACATAATTTCTAGGACTTCTAGGAGAAAAAGTCTAGGACTTTTGTACCATCCTTAACAACTAACTAGCTAAAATAATCGCCAAATATGAGATTTTAGCTGAAAATTTTATTATAAGATTTTAATAACTCACATACAATGAGCTTACGCAATTATAATAATGAATGGTAACTCAATAAGTTCTCCTAATAGAGAGGAAACTCGATTAAAACTTTTTATTGTAATCTTGAAAAGCTCCGGAACTGTCTCCTTTTTACGATTCGCAAAATGCGACAGTCTTTGTTGAAAATGTTTTTGTTCTCACTTATTATGTTATTCACAATGCTATAACTTTGAGTAGATAGGTACCTTTTCGTTTGTTATATACCTATACCTGCATTTTTGTTATTGAAGTTGGTATGGAGGTACATATTTGTGGACCTAAATATTATTATTATTTAACTATGGTATGTATTGTGATCAATATTACAAAAAATAATCATTTGTAACTTCTTATCACGTAAATAGTAGTAAACCACATACTCTAAAATAAGCCCGTAAGGCTACTCTCTGACCTAAATATTTGCTAATCAACATCTATAAATAGGAAACGTCAAGATACGAGGTATTCGCTACTATAACAAAAGGTATTAAGCTTCAGATTGTGAGTAAAAACGGGGCGAGCGTTCAGAATGTAAGTCAATGTGTCAGGGGCGCAAATCGTTCTTATAAAGGCGGAACCGTTTCTGAAATGTGGGTCGCGAGAGCCCTAATAACGCTACTCGCTCCAGACACCCCCGATAGCTCCTCATCTCCCCCGGATTTAAGGCCATTAATATCGGATTAAAAGATTCGAATCTGAATCTTCATTCAATATTCTGCGTTCATTACGATAAACTAAATCAGGGCGCCCGATTTGTTAACTAAATTATATGATTATGGAATCAATAGGAAGGAATATTCCTAAGGAATTAATTGATTATGAGGAATTGATATTAATATGGAGTAAGCAATCGTGAAACAGGTCATTAAACCTTCCTAGGAATATTATTTCAGTGCGTAGGCGTGATGCCATTATCTAGTGGCTGGACGACTAGCGGCTCCCGTCTGTCTGCCGTCATATAGATACCCCTTGGCTGCAACCTAGATATCAAAGCCAAATAGGTTAACTTGGTGATACATTACAGCTAGAATTATTGTTTAGGTGCTGATATTTCTATCAGTCTGAAATATTCAGAATTCCGTATTTACTATAAAGAAACATTTTATCAGAAAAAAAACATTCAACTTTATATTTTCAACAAAAGATAATGAAAATACCAGAAAACCGTGAAATTTATATTATAAACATTCATCAAAGAAAACAAAAGAGAACACTTTGATACAATGCACATATCGGTGCAACTTTATAAACAAACTGTTGGCCAGGATAAAATGTCGCCTATAGCACTCAGGAATAATGTAGTTTCCTAAGAGAAAGAAGTTACAGAATCAGATTGGTCGTTCCGGAAATTAACTTTCAACATCCAAACTGATAAACTACCTATAGCTCTTCTCTACATTGTATAAAAGAAAGTCGCTCGCCGTTTCTGTTTATTTAACTGCTAACTCCTTCTAAACCATGTAACGGATTTTGAAACGGTTTCAGTTATATTATAATACTAGTATAAAACATTATCCCCTATTACGTGAAACGGTATTGTCAAACTAAGGTTTTAATTTAAATATATCCGACACTTTCTTACGTCATATAACAGAAAGAGCCGGGACTATATATGTTAAAACCTGGGGTTTACACGTAATAAGGGGGTATGCATCTCCTTCCGCTTCCAAACAGTGAGGAACAATGATACGTAAGTAATAAACATACAATTAGTAGAATAAATACCTACAAACAGGGAACGTGTAAACATACCGACATCAATTTTAATTTATAATCTCCTGATCCTTTGTGGGATCGACCTGCACAACGCCACATTAAAATTAGAACATTTACGTACCAACATGCTGTTAATTTCAGTGGAGCCACAACAAATTACTTTGTAGAATTAATACAATATCAACCATAATTGGTGCCTTTCTTAATTAACACAATTAGTCTGTAGGTACATACAGCCACATTTGTACAAATAGTATTACGGTAACCATTTAAACCGAATGTTAATTAGGTATGGTACCTGCCTATTGTAATTGGCATTCATTTCTTTCGCGTGCTGCAGGTGGACATTCTGGCAGAATTCCAAATGTCTGGAAATTTTGCCACTCTTATACCTTGCTCAAGAATTCAATTGAAATAAATGAAAATCAGTTTGAAGTACTGCGACAGAAACGCTATGTGAATAGTTTTCTCAAAGATTTACAGGTAACTACATCAGTAAGCGCGACAGAGGCTAGGGCCAATTTATCTCTGAACCGACCACCCTTGGCGCAGTCAACATATAAGAAATGGTTGCCATGTAATAGAAAGGGTATCGTGGGACCTCTCACCTAGGACGAGCAGCTACTTCGCAGAAAATGGGATTTTTATAGTGACGTCCTATATCAAACTGGGGAAATATTATACTTTATCACAAGATCTAGTTACATTCCATCATCGCGCCTGATGATCCATAACATAATGCAATATTATTGACATTCAGTTGTCGTGATTCATACATAATAGTAAATAATGGTAATAATCTAGTATTGGCACTGAAATAAATCGAGTTAGATGGTGTAAGAGTTCGTTTGGCCGCATTGCGGTATTTAACTTCTCACCAAACTAGTAAATTGTAATCATTTAACCTTCAATAAACATATCGTGACGTACCAACATATTTCTTTTAAGGCATATGGCTAAGAAGCTAACCCACATATCGAGAATGATATTCCGTTTACTAGAAAGGAGAACTTTTGAAGACTTATCTCGACTAATCCACAGAATACATAATACTAGGTACAGGTCTAAACTATTCTTCTTCGGCTGAAATGATGGAAGCTTTACGAACAATATTGAATATTATAAAGTGAAAGACGATTTAGCAATTTAAACGTAATTGAAACAATTTGAATTTAATGTACCTATCATCCTCGTCAGACCTCATTGATCGGTTCTCTGACTGTCCAATTATTTTCTCTAACAAGCAAAGTTTATTCGTTTGAACTATACTTTTTCTCCAATATACATATAACGATTTTATTATTTTTATTGGCACGTATTTACTAGAATTGTACAAAGTGTGTTGAAAAGTTGAAACAAAGTTTTTTTTTAGTTTTTTGGGGATATCCAGAAGGTCATCGTGCCCTACCTTCGCACTAGCCAACACTGGACGGATGATAGATTGTTATCCCTAGATTAACGTTGATCAAGTAGTCTCTAGGCTCCAATTGGTTTATGTTCAAGGTACACTTTTAGGTGTGTAAAATTGTTATATTATTCTTTGGTAAGGGATTCAGGGAAATCAATGAAGAAAGTCAATGTCGAGTTTAAATTTACAAACATAAACGACAAGACCTATCACGTAACACACAATAGTTTGTGGGTTCAATTCCCACCCAGAACAAACATTGCATGAACATGTAACGTAATTAATTTTCATGTTTTTAATTCATCAATTTCCAATACAGGAAATGCTGGCCCTCTCAAAATAAACAATGATTCTGAAAATAAATTACTTAATTACTGAGTTGGTAATTACTTCCAGCTTCCTATCGACGCACGGGTTTCAAAACAAGATTTTATGACTTACTTACGATTTGGAAGAGTTTAAAGTGGTATGATTTTAAGGCAGCAAAGCATGATGCCACACATACCTATGTACCTTGGCCAAAATCTCCTAATAGGAAACCCAAGATAACACAAGACATGGTTAACTTACATGGACATAAAACTTTTTTTTTATAATTGGAGTCCAGGGGCGGCCTTAGGCCATTGCGAGCTAAGTTTGTAACAAAAATTAATATACACAATGATAACTAATTACCTATTAATTATGATAAGCTAAGGTGCATTCATGTCTTAAAATAAGCAGGGATTCAGAAATGATGTATGCAGTTTTTTTTTTATTTGGGTTGTTACGTGAGTGCGCGAGGCCCCTGCAAGAGTGAAGCCTCGGGCGGTTGCCCTGCTCGCATCCCCAAAGGCCGCTCCTGATTGGAGTATTCCTACCTCATTCCTTGCGACCACAAGTCGAGAAGCTAATCGAGGGGAGGGGGAGCAAGACTACTATAAATAGATGGACCCCCACATCGCTGCACTCGGAGTGCATACTATGCAACTATTGGATAATTTACAAACTCGCCATCTCGACTGGAATGATACTATTTCGAGGGCGTTCAATGTAGGTATATTGATTTACGTCCTTTTGGTCCTGTTGAAATTGATATTGCAATAGGTATGATTTTGAGAGTAATCGCAATTAACCGTAATATAGTATATTATCTACTACCTACCTATACTTACGTCGAAAGTAAGTGAATGGAGCTCATTAGAATGGATTTTAAAGATTTGTATGCATTTTCCGTCGCTTAAAATTATGTTTTTAATGTTTGATAGAATTAGCTTCCGCCCCGCAGTTTCAAGCCACGTTCCCGAGGGATCTTATGTTTTCTCAGAATAAAAAGAAACCTATACCCTACATATGTTATTCTAGGTTATGATCTATCTATGTGCCAAGTTTCATCCAAATCCGTTCAGTAGTTTTTACTTTAAAGAAAAACAAACATACATCCTCAAAAACTTTCGCATTTATAATATTAGTAGGAAGTTAATAAATCCTCTGAGCTAGTTAGGACAAACCCTGGGACAATCTTCACACGGCTATGTGATCCCAAACTATGCAGAGATTGTACCTACTAGAAACCTGATACCTGAATAATACACCTACCAATTTTTAAAATACACATAAGCTGTTAAAAACCTTCCAGGGCTCTTATCTGATAAGACGATAATAGCTCAGCGGTAGTGACGTCAAAAGTCGTGATGAAGGTTGTGGGTCCATACCTACAGGGATCTTGAGATTTTGGTGAAGAAAATCATTGTAAGGATACCATAGCATATTATTGTTTATAAATTTCATGTATAAAATTCTATTATTATCTACTTAAAAAAAATAACATGTATTCTAATGGAAAGTGTATTGTGTACAAGAGGTTAATGAAATATTTATCAGATAAATAGTATCAACCAGAATAAACTCCATAGATAATGAAAATGAAATCATTTTGCATTATCTCAATAACCTCAGCAGATGGTAAAGAAAAATCTTGTATGACATAAGCTGAGAGCACCTTGCCATAGTAATGAAAGAGATTTTAAAATTAAAATAATCATAGTTTCCTGCATGCACAAGGTCTAAAATTGTTTGAGTGTAAAATTTTGGTAGTACTTTATTACCAAGAAACATCTGTACAGCAAGTTATTAGTCTCAATTAGGAACACAAGTGTTTGGTCAAAAATAAAACTCTATTCATGATTGATGTAGTCACAGCGGGAAACAGAGGCCAGTGATTCGGAGTTTATCATATCAATGTGAATTGATATTTCTGTTTGTAACGAGTTATTGTGATAAAATGTTAAAAATAAATTTGTGTTGTAATTACTTATCCATAAAATAAATAAGATAGCGAATTTGTTTGTTTGTTTTCTTTATAATGTAACTGCCTAATGGATTAACTAAATTTTGTAGAGATACTGGAATAATTAAAGTAGGTACTACCTCTTTACATGTCACAAAAATGAGTAAAATACCAGAGCATGTTAAAAATAATGGTAAGTATGTAGTTCAATTATTAAAGTTTATTAATACATGGTTAACCATATCAGAAAATAATAAGTAGGTACTTATTTATATATTATGAAGAAATGTGTGATAGATGAGTTAATAAAGAACATTAAAATTAAAGAACATTATGCAAAAAGGGCCCACCCAAGCGGCCTACTTGTGGAAAAATCTAGCCCTCAGTTCACTCCCAATTTCGAGTATAATAAATGAGTAAATTCATAAAACTATGATTATATTGTAAAAAAATATCAATTCCTTAAGAACTAAAACTGGATTTTCTACTGTATCATGGTAAAAAAGAAACATTGCTTGCAAGACTTACAATACCTCTATTACTGTCCTGCCCTCTGACCTTCTATTAATTTAATCACATCTCGAGATACTATAGGTGGGAGAACTGACGTTATATTTTTAACATGGAATTTATAGATTCAGAAAACTTAAACGTAACTAAGTTTTTATATGAAATATAGGTTTTTTTTCTTGCATACATTCATAATTTAGTTTTGTAGCATGACTTTTATGTTTTAACTTATTTTTTTACTAATGTGACCATTAAAACCTTAGAAAGTAAAAAGTTCAGTAGGAGAGTAGTTGCATAGGAGCATAAAAATGCTAAGTTAATTTCTTCTTTGAAGTTGAAGCTAATTTAAAAGGGTTCTGTAGGTATTTAATCTTATCTTATAATTTAACTTAACATGTCAAAGGAACATGCAAAATGGTTCGTACTGGCTTGTATTTAAACTATTTTTAGTTTATATCTCGTATTGGCATAGGGAGCTACAAGAACAATTTTTAAACAAAATATATATAGTGGAGGCTGAAATCCACCTACCTT
Source organism: Tethea ocularis (assembly GCA_963555595.1). Classification (NCBI taxonomy): domain Eukaryota; kingdom Metazoa; phylum Arthropoda; class Insecta; order Lepidoptera; family Drepanidae; genus Tethea; species Tethea ocularis. The sequence goes on along the minus strand of OY741971.1, from coordinate 6,614,698 downwards.
ATGCACAGGTGTTTGTTCAAAATCTGCGCTGCTCACTGTGATGAAAATACACTCCAATAACACTGGCAATTCAAAATAATGTACTTTCAACGTTACGTTAATTCTTCATCAATTACATTCCAATCCAATGCTCTCGATTCTTCAGATCAATACACAAAAACAATTCATTCAACGATCAATCAAACGACAAACGTTGGCATTCATAACTATACGATGTAACTTAGCTAGCATGATTGAACTAATTTATTAAAGTCAAAGTTAAAAACAATTAAAAAATCAGTTTACATCAATTTTAAACTGATTGGATATATAGGGAATACTAATTATTGAACACTTTTTGCTCTAATGAGGTATAAAATAGTTACAAAAGTTAGTTAGAGGTATGGAGAAAACTGTTAAAAGGTACAATTTGATACATTTATAAAAGATCTAAAAGTTTACATTCTACGTCCGATGAGATATAGACGTCAGGCAAAATCAAATATTTCCCACGGAAACTGGAAATTTCCTAGACTCAGGATAGCGGTTATAATATACCAACATCAAAAGTATAAAATTTTATCGATCCAAATTCTTAACAAATATGATATTTCCAATTTAAACCCTTGATTTTATTCAATCTTTTAAGATTTTGTAACCAAATTAGGACTCTATAAATATAGCGCGGCAACACCCAAAATAGAATTCGTTCAGAAGTTAGAATATTCAATCTTAAAGCTTATTTTTAAAGAAAAATACTTTATTAAGGGAAAATTTTAATCAAACCTGTTAGGTTTCAATATTTATGTAAAAATACTATGGTATATAATAAAGTTTATTTTATAAAAATGTTTGAACATATATTGATTTTATGAATAAAGTTTACGAGCGCGTTTAACATTTGTTATCTCTCTCTTTCGTTCTCTACGTCATTCTCTCATGTTCGATGTGTGGTGTCAGAGAATTATTTCGTGATATTTTGGAAATTAGAATATCTTTATAATTTAGATCTTGAAATGTTTAGTTTTATTTCTTTCACTAATTATGTATAACTTCAATAACAGTACGCTAGTGACGTTTGGTTGTCTGGGATTTATTTAGTGAAGATTTTTTTGTTTTATTAGTTCATTATGAACTGTCACCAAGTACTAAGTGGAGCCTGTAATTCAGGAGATCAATGTTTTGCTGTCGGTTCTGTCGAAGGGATACCTTTCACAGTGAGTATTGGTATCAAGGATTGTGTATTTATTGAAGGCCAGGATCTCGTGACCATGGTTCTCTACTGCCCCAAGTGGTAATTGAAGACTAATGCTGCTAACAGGAAAATCTAATTTAGCCCAGTTTGATAAGCATACAATGATTTTCGATTCGGCACTAAATACTTTTATCTTCATAAGCAAATGAATATAAAAGGATGGTCATAGGATTTAACCTCATTCCATTCAATTAGCTACAGTGGCAAACTCATAAAGAGAATAAGTTTCCTTGAAAACTAATTTGCATTGCTTATTTGTAGTTATTCAAATAATGTTATTGTTAAATAGACATTGATAATCTCTATTGGTATCATTACACCAGATACTTTATCTTTGCCTGATTAATGGTGCTTAACACTTGTCTTCTTTATATTTGTGGTCAGATTTTGGTAATCATGTGTGGAATATAAAAATTATCCCTTCACCCCAATGATATGATGATTCTGACTTTGTGATAATAAGTAAAATTCTTTAACTTATTAAATTCATAGTAGTTATTTTAACTTATTGGTTAAATTTTAATGTAGACTTATTTAATGTCTATGAATACAAATATTATAAAGCTGAAGATTGTATGCTATGATGTGCTTATCTCTGGTATTAAAGTCAGATATGAGATATTTGTTTATTGACGAAGGTTATACTTTTTTATACTATTATGGCAGCAAACAGTGGCCTGCCCAATAGTTTCTGGTAAACGATAAATCTATATGTATAAAATAAGTTGACTGGCTGACTGATTGACTCTGAAAAATCGACCCCTAAGGGGGTAAAATAAGGGATTGTGGGTGAAACCATGTGGTGGAAAGCTAGTAGTTGTGTGTTGTGATTTCCATCTCCCAATATTACAATTAATTCATATCAATGTGCATGATAAAGATACATTGTTTACTATACATCTGTTATGATGTGTATGTGCCTATTATTATAAAGTAATAAAGCTTTATTGTCTATGTTTATTCAAGTGTGTGCATTTGTTATCTTTCAGAAAGTAATATACTTTCTAATGGGTTATTTACAACAAAAAAAAATGAAACACTATAAACTGGTGGAGTTACAATTTATGTGGAATACCTACTTCATATTATTTTTCCAAATTCTTCTTTTATTATAATGTAGAACACAATCATGTCAAGATTTTTGCAAAAATAAAATAAACAATATGAAACATGCTCATATAAAGATATACAGAGACGAATAGTTGTTTTTGTGTCCTTATTCTTCTGCTCTAACCTTTGCTCCAGCCAATGTAATTAAACTATTATAATGCATTGATTGATTAGGTACCTACTTACATAATGTGTCAGTACCCTACATATCATTGCATAACTGAACCTGTGCTTAGTCAAGTAAAGTCATCAAGTGTAACCATGGACCGGAATGTTAACCTAACTAAACCATACTAATATTTTAAATGATATAGATAGCTTATGTCCTGGTTACTTTTTTCCTGGGAAGATAGGTGGGGAAGGCTAGTATTATAAATGTGAATTTATTTAACTTCTCACACCTCAACTGCAACCGATTATGATGAAATTTAGCACATGCATAACTAATGATATGGAGAAGGATATAGGCTACTTTTTATCCAAATAATGCAGGTGAAACCGCAGAAGAATCCGCAAAAAGTTATCAACAATATGCAATATTGTTATTTGTACATGAATCATTTCATACATTCTTTCAGTCTAAAGTCTATTACAAATAAAATTTTTTTCAGGCTTATGCAGCAGGTTGTAACATAGTGATACTCGCTTCGAACTTTGAAAGGGTACAGATTATACCCGGAGCTATCCATGGCTATGTGCGCATTGGCTCTCTGGACTGCAGTACTGATACAGGAAAAATCGCAGCAGCTTATGGTGCAGAAGTATGCATCTTTGAACCTACACCCTTAATTCACACTGCAGCAACCACTCATGTGAGTACCTATATTATTATGTTATTTTTAGTACATAACAATACAATCCATATTGTTTATTTTGAATGAATATATCTCTAGTTATGTATATGGAAGAACAGCACTCTTTATTAATGGTTTTTTAGCAAACAGTTAGCATGACGTAAAAACAATGCTTTTAGGGTTCTGTACCTCAAAAGGAAAACGGAACCAACCATTACAGGATTACTTTGTTGTACTTTGTTTACCACGAACCTTTTTAGGATACAACTAACTAGTGTGCCATTACTTTATAAATAAGCAGATGTATCAACCTTTATTATTGATACTATTATAAGTACTGCAATAGCAGCTAAGCAATCTGATTAGTCTAATCGTCTAATCCTGCAATATCCATTCCGCTCCGTTCGCTACCGGACAGCTCATAGATATAGATAGACAGTACCGATCCAATGGAAACATACCCTTAAGTATGCGCAAAGCTTACGTAATATCGTACAGATCCAATTTTGCACTACCACTGTGGCAAGTGCCAACTTATTTGTATAAGTCGGCACCATTATGTCTACAAAATGGTAGTATCACAATAACCTGAATGTCATATCTACATACAGTATGACACAACTTAGATGTAGCATCGGCAAATCGTTTTCGTACACTTCACTTCCCATTTCCACAACTAATAAAAATCATTCATTATCGCGCCATTCAACGTTCAACAAGATCATTTTCGCCGATCATTTTTTAACTCATGAGTAATGTTGTAGGCGCATTCTTTTCGGGAACGATCGATTTTACGAATTTTGCCGATGCTTCACCTAAGTTGTGTCATACTATAGCTAATTCTTCAATTTTGAACTTCATTTCAGAGTTGGTCCCAACGTAAAACTTATTTTTCATGAAATACATAACATAGGTTTTGAAATTGTACCTAGGTACCTATCCTGTATTTAGCATATTTGAATAAACGACATATGTATTCTATTTTCAGTGGATGGTTAGATTACCATCTTATCCAAATGATTTTTTTCAGTAAATAGTAGCTCCTTTTTATGATAAATAATCAGATAGGTAAAACTCAGTTTAATATCGTAATAGGATATTTAACAGGAGTGTTTAATATTTTTATATCGTACAACTTAATCAATTATATTATTTAAAAGGCTTCTTAAATAACCGAATCCCTATTGTGATTCTCATTTTCCTAAATGTTATAACGTCAGCAACAAACAAAAGATAGAAAGATAAAGGAAACAGGTGTATACCTACACAAATGTGTGTATATGTTACGGCTACACCTAGGTAGATTAGACACAGTTTTTTTAAGTCTGAAAACAGTTTGGCTTAAATCATAATATAGGTACCTATTCGGTATCGTACACGATAAGTTTACTACTTAAACCTAAACATAATACTTTATGCTTCTATAATTGAAGGTTCTGTCTATTTTTGGAAGCGTAAATTACTATCATATGCACGAAGATGAGATGATTCTATATTGACACTTTATTGTCACGTGAGATGCAAATACACATAATGGTAGTATTAAATGGCTCTTTATAATAACGATGTATTGTCATGCTTGCAATTAATGATGCCAGTTACGTCACTGTAATATATTACCATGAACATTTATTGTGTACAAAAATAATCTACTTGTTAGAAAAGTATTCTTCTTTTTAGCTTACAAAAATGATCATCTGAACTAATATTATAAACCAAAAAGATTTGATTTCTTGTATGTTTAAAATAATATATACCTACTACATGTTTATCTCTATATCTAGTACTCATCATAACCCATAAAAAAATCCGTGAGGTTGTATATTTTTGTTCAAAATAATTAATTAAAACACGGGTAAAATCGAAAGATTATAATGACATTAGTATCGATATTAATCCTTAACCTACTAAAAAAAAAATATTAAGGAAATATTGTTACGTATCTACTATTAGTCCAAATAAAGTACTAATTTATCTTTATATCTATCTACCTGTGCGAAGGCGGGGCGGGTCACTAGTTAGTTATTCAATATTGCAAAACGGGCGAACGGCCATGTGATTTCAATTGGCAAATCACTGCTGAACGAAACTGATATGTATTCAGTTGTTCATTATTCAATTCAATATATCATGTGACCATCTTATCTGCCGTCAGGGTCTGGAATACAGATGGGTGCAAACCGGCAAGTTGGTGGCGGATGGGCCTATCACAGCGCTCTCGTGGAACCTGGAGGGCACACGGCTGCTAACCGGCGGCAAGATACTGCAATTATGGCATCAAGCGTCACTCTACCAGGACGACAGCCAACGTAAGATACATTATTACCTGTTTGTTGCACATTCCAATAGTGTTGTTATGGCAAGTTATCGATGTTATCAATAGCGACCTTTATCTCCAAATCACTTGTTTGATTACTGCTTTCAGTGTTTCAATTTTATGTTTGAGTTTTGCACATTGACAAGTATTTTCAGGATTGAGATTTTATCGAAGTACTATTGAATGTTACGATAATAGGATTGATAGATATGTTGTGGCTAATTTTATAATCATGACTAACAAAGAAATGGCTGGTAGAGCATTAAAATGTTAATTAGTTGAAATGAGTCATCGAACTTACCGCATGCTTAATGATAATGGTCGTACATCAATAATTTATAGATCATTTAATTAAGCATTAATACAACATCATCATCTGGTCATATAACCCACTGCAGAGGCACGAGCCTCTCTCTTAATAACGAGGGAGATAATGCTACTAATAGTACAACCGTGGCAAAGATTATGAGGACAACATCGTAAGGGATCCATAGCAAGGTGGTAGGATCGCTTGCCGTCTAGTACCCAACCCATCTGGCTGATTTTTACCCTCAAGTTTAAAATTTGTCGCAGAGCGCCAACTGGTTTGTTCCGAAGGCTGCACTTGAAAACCAATTCACTTTTGCGACGAAATTGTGGTCACAATAAATAGTATCGAAGCGAGTGCGGATTCGCGAGCATTACATGCCTTTGTATTTTATTTCTTAAGTATACAAGATTCCTAACGACGTTTTCCTTAATTAAAGAACCAATGATGATTCTATACGTAACCTTCTACACCTTTGCTACACCAAAACAAATATTTGTTTCATGATTTACACCTATTTCTTAGAGAAATGTTTTGAAACGTTGATATAAAAAATCTTCTTTCTCGTTCATCTATATGCGTGTTAAGACCTAACGTTATGTCAGGTTTGAAATATCAACGTTACATTGTTTGCGGCTTGCAACATTCGCAAGATTAATTAAGAGTATTGAAAGTACCTACTATTCGGTATATAAATTGTACTATTCAGTATTGTATAAATGTAGTACATAATACTACATTTATACAATACGCCAATTTACCGCGACATTTAATAAAATATACATATCTATATACTAATAATAAAGCTGAAGAGTTTGTTTGTTTGAACGCGCTTTAGCCTCTGCAGTTACAGGTCCGATTCGAAAAATTCTTTCATTAATAGGAAGCTACATTATCTCCAAAGGCTACTAATACTACTAGGCTACTTTTTATTCCGAGAACGCTAGTGAAACCGCGGGGAACAGCTAGTATAATATATAATTTAATTTTACAGCGAGTTCAGGCGTGACATTCCAAATCGGCGGAGACAGAGATGAGAAGCCGAAACAGCAAGAGGAGGACGAACCTGTAAGTACATACAGATTGTGTTACATACATAGATAAGATAATCAGATACAACAATGCCCCGCTCTGATATCATTGTTTTGTTTATCTGCACTCGCCTATTATATTTATAGCTCATCACCATCACATAGAGGCATGATTTATTATTTATCAACTGTTAACTATTAAACTATTATACGGTTTTTTTATGTATTAGTATATTAATTGCAACTATTATGTTTTATCGACCAAGGTCGATATGACACTGTTATGATTCTGCAGTATGACATCTAGTTAATATTAATATACTGTAATCAATTATGTGCTTTACAATAACTAATTGTACTCATAGTATATTAGTAAAACAGGAATGTTATTTCGTATAGTACCAAAATCTAAATTTTAAAAGGAAAAGGTGACTGATTGATCTATCGAAACGCATAGCTCAAACCACTGGACGGATCGGGCTGAAATTTGGTTTACAGATCTATTATGATGTATTAGGTAGTCGCTAGGAAAGGATATTTGAAAATTCAACCCCTAAGGGGGTAAAATAAGTAGTAGTATATTTTGCCAAATCTTACGTAAAATGTTGTCTTCCTGCTCCTGATCCAGAACTTAACGTAGGTACCCATGGTTTTGGTACTCGTTCTCTGTTCTGTTATACAGGCCAAAGAGTTTAATGTATGTGATGTTCCCAGGGTTGGATATGCGTATGGCGATGTCACACGGCCACCCCGGCGCACCATCTCGCGTTCTCGCCAGACGGTGTTCTGTTTGCGACGTCTGGTATTAACGATAGACTCGTTAAAATCTGGTACCAAAATAAAGGTAATAAAACCGGCACTGTAAATGTTATAGTCATGAATGTGAACATGAAATAGTGACTTTTTCGGGTTTAAGATGCTGTGCAAATATTTAGTTATCTAAAAATAATTCTCAAAATACCACCCTTTATTGTATGTACTGAAAAATGTAGCGAGAGCTGATTGATATTTAAGTACCTTGCGCCTGAGTTAGCTATGTTTAAAAAGTGTCTTTCTTATATTCCAGGGTATGGTCTATCTATGTGCAAAATTTCATCCAAATCTGTTCAGGCTTTGCTGCGTGAAACAATCACACAGTTGTATGCGTCATTCACTATTGCGTATATTACCTACTAGCTTCCGCCCCGCGGTTTTTCTCGCGGTCCCGGGATCATGTTTTCCCGGGATAAAAAGTAGCCTATATGTTATTCCAAGGTATGATCAGTTTTTACGTGAAAGAGTAACAAACATACATCCATACTCACAAACTCGCATTTATAACATGTGTAGGCAATATTAGTAGTATGATAATAATAATTTAAATAATGTCTTGTTTCTTCTAGTGCTAGTACAAACGCAAGGTGAACATTCTTCAACGGAGCTAAATTATACGTTCATCTACGTCGCACATCCTCGCGCTGTAACACATCTGTCATGGCGGAAAACCAGCAAGTATATGCCGAAGTAAGTGACCTCTAAATAGTATAAAACACAGTCGCTATCTGACTCTGTCTGTTTCTATGCTTACTTTTTCTAGTTTAGAAGTAACGAATTTTGATATGGTTTTCACTAATAGAAAGAGCGATAAACGATTGGGTTAGTTGTTATTATACTAATAAACTTAAATTATCTCAGAAGTACAATCATAATACATGTCGCGAAGTTCGCTTAGAATGCGTGAAAAGGCTTAACTATTTGTTATAAGATGTCTGTGAAACAGTTTATTTGTTTCGTTTAGTTAGTCCTTCAAGCAAGAGTTCCGGCTCGAAGGACTATGGGAAAGTAGGCACTTAGAGACTTTTTGGTTAGGGTAATATTTTTAGAGAATTTATCGATATTTTGTTTTTAAATGTTTTTTTAGAGGCTAGGCAAATAGTACATAAAATGGTGAACGATATTGGCCAAGTGCATGTAGGCCATGCATACTATCTGGCAAAGATCTGTTATTTTTATTCAAACTACACATACCTAATGAACTCTTCAGTTGTATAACGCTGAACACTGTATATTTTTTTTAATGTGAATCTTAGATGAAATTTTTCATACCAATAAAATAAAAGCTTTCTAGCATTCCTCTTATATGGAATGATATGTATCAGAATTGTTTGAGCAGCGGCTGTGGTTCGTTAGTGAGGCGGTAACCAGTACAATAGCGTAATAGGTGGGTAACATGTAAGTGTAATGTTCCCAGGGGCAGCGTGGGCAACGTGGTGGTGACGTCATGCGTGGACAACATCTGCCGCGTGTGGGCGGAGACGCTGGTGCCGGAGGACGAGTGGGGCGGCGGGGTGGCGGCGCCGCAGCGCTCCCCGCCGCGGAGGCAGCGCGCCACGCACCGGCACAAGCATCGGTTCATGCAGCGGCTCAAGCACATGAAGTACGTACCTACAGACATACCTACACAACATACACTACATGCTAGTCTTGGTACTGTCTGCTGACGACGTTAGCTTCGGAGGATGACTGGGGTTATTTTGATATCCTTTTGGGTAAGATCAGTGCAGAGTTCTGTCACTGGATAGTCTTTTTTTGACTTTGTATGTTTACCACCTTTGGACGCCTTATCACTTTTTTTTCTCGGGACCCACGGTTATCTGATCCTAAACTAAGCAGAGCTTGAACTTTACTGATATACTACATATACAACTTTTTTGTAAATACATACTTACTTAGGGAGTAACAGCATAGGGATAAAGGAGGACGTGAAGAGATTCTTCCAGAGTAATGCAAACCCCGGTGTTGAAAGCGTCTATAGAATACTCTAACCGCTTACCATCAGACGGACAATATACTTGTTTGCTACCTTAATATTATAAAAAGAAAAAATATGTCAAGGTGAGGTACAAATTAAACAACCATCATAATGATTCATGCTATATAAATTGTTTTGTCAAGGACCTGTTTCCACATCAGACGGAACGCGCAGTCGTCGAAGCAACCTGGAGCACCGATACCTACCTTGCCTTCTACCTACAGTGCCCACGACTTCCACAACCCGTACCACGCCAGTTCTTACACCGGAGGTATATTCGGTCTTGACGATATTAACTAATAGAGTGTATTTTAACTTGCCTTTACATTATAAATAAATAAATATTCTGGGACATTCTTCACACACGGTTATCTGATCACATACTAAGCAGTGCTTGTACTATGGAAACCAGATAATTGATATACTACTTTTTTTTGTAAATACATACTTATATATATATATATATATGATTACACCCAGACACAGGACAAACAGACATGTTCATGCACACAAATGTTTGTCCTGGATCGAACCCATGACCAATTGCGCCAACTGGCTTGTCAAATAGAGACAAGGTATGCTTTTATTAAAGGAAATGTTCTAAATCACTTGTCCAAGATGGACAATTGGCAAATTATGAAGCTCCAAAAACTACATTTTAGATTTTAAGTACATTTAGATCTAATGTCTTATAAGTCTTTTTATTGGCAGGTCTCCATTTCCACTTAGCAGCTTCAATAAACGCGGAAACCGATATTCCTCTAGTGCCGTCTCTGTCGGGCGGCGGTCGGTTCATCTTACATTGGCTTCACAACAAAGAGATGCACTTCACCAGCCAAGCTGAAGCTATACTACATGATCTTACTAAAAAAGTATGTACACTATATTATTACTTTTAATTAGCATGAATCAGTATTTTATTTCTATTAGTCCAAGAAAGCAGCAAGCTGACAGTCAAACTGTTCTTAAAAGTTGCAGCTTAGAATACCTCGGGATTTTATTCTCTAAATTGTATAAAACAATGTCGCTGTCTGCGTCTGTTTGTTTCTCCGCTTATTTCTAAACCAAGCAAAGGATTTTGATACGTGTTTCACTAATATAAAGAGCGATAAATGAGGAAGGTTTATGTATATAATTTACACACGTGCGAAACCGGGGCAGGTCGCAGTTTCAATATAAATCAAAATGTAGTGACGGTGAAAATGTAGTATAAAATATCTGAGTTTCTTGACTGTATTAAAACTGTATCATACAAAAATGTAGAGTTTGTAAAATATCGTTTGAATGAACATATTCTTTGTAGATACTAGATAAAGAGGAGACAGACGAAGGTGGGTCTGGCTCAGATCACACACATCCGGACGGAGAGAATGACGCGAGTAAGTCTTTCACAAAATAATAATACATACATTACTTACATTTGAGGGGGTACTTTTTGGTGTTATTAAAACCATATCCAATCAAATAATGCGTTAGGAGTACTACCATCTTGAATTTGGTGATTATACTTTGAGTACCATGAGTTCGAAAGTAAAGGGCGACTCAAACGCTGCAATTAAAAAAAAATGCAGTGTAATCCTGATTCCATGCAGATGAAATCACGAATGGAACTTTTATATTTTAAGTTTAACGTTCGACTCCAGTTACCTCAGTTTCGTTTACCGACGTCGTCTGCGTCGCTTAAAAATTTCCATGAGATTCAGTATAATTTTTTGTGACGTAATACATGTCCGTCCTATACGCATACATTTTTACATTCATAATGATATGACACTCTCACACACAGAACTAACAACAGTACCACTGTCAAGAAACACAGAGTTCCTTCAAAGAGAGAAGGAATGGCATTCGAAGTTAACAGGTCACAGAATACTTCACATTACAATACATTGCCTTATGTTACATTGACATTTATTTTCTACGTTGATGTTGGTATTTACTAGGCTTATGTGAATCAGTAATGATCTATGTAATCGAAGCTTTCTTAATCCAGGGGTGCCATTAACATTGATTATTAAAAGCAAAAAAAAAATACTAGAAATACACTTGGTGTATGTTTTGCGAGGGATCATGCGATAACTTTGTAGTATAAGACTGGGAGATCAGGCCAATACGATTGACTGCAAAAGATTTCAGTAGCAAGGGGGACAAGAACTTTACTGGGTTTACTTTTTAATTAAAAAAAAACCCTCAATAGTTATCGCAGGAATGGAATTTAAACAATGTAATTGCTTAGTTTACTTTCATAGTTTAGTGCGGTTTTAAATTATGTTTTGCTTTCTTTTAAAGTATAAGTCCTATGTATAATTAAATTAATGTATTTTTATAATGATGTGATGGCAACTCTGTAGAAGCGTATAAGCTGCAAGCCTATTTACTGATATAAGCGAAGCCAGCTTATTATCATGCTGCTAATTTCATGCTGCGTAGGACATAGACGGCCTAGTCATCATCTGACAAAAGTACAGTCAGAAGATAACAGCAATAGTGAGGAACAACCAGGTAACTTCATCGCTGTACTTAGATGGTATACATATAAGGTTTATTTTGCTTTGTGTCAATTGTGAGTAAACGGACAAGTGCGATGATGATTAGTGATCGCATCCAAATACTGATAATGTTATTTGTAATTAATTATTCAGTGGAAAGAGTGTGATTGGCCAATTGTCGGTCCTCTCCGCGTCAGTGGAAACGCACCCTAAATACCTTTGAGTCCTTAAAAAAATACTCCGTTCTAACCGGGTGTCCATTAGACACCTCTCAATTTATTTATTTTTTCTACATCCCACCAATAACTATGAAAGAAAAAATCAAATGTACGAGTAATTATTGGATACTGTACAAAGTACTGTTAAACTTGTGATTTTTTACTCTGCGTTTAATGGAGAACGGAGTAGTAGTAGTAGGAGTAGAATACTATTCACCCAAAACACCTCTAAAATGTGGGTAGACCATGAATCACCAGGCCTCTATTTGACAGTCAAGTTTTATATGTATGTTGAGTAACCATATATGCTAATATTGTAAGATTTTATAGGTAGCGGTAACCACAGCCACCCAAGTCTATCGAACACAACGTCAATTAATTCAATAGCTACTGACGTGACGTGTACGCACTTGCCGGACTCGCTGGACGCTAAAATTGAAGCGTTGTTGCGCGACTGGCATCACAGTCCTGACTTGTTGTTCTCTATACACCCTGTTGACGGCAGCTTTCTTATATGGTAAGTTCTAGTTTTTAAAAGCAGCAACTGTTCTCTTCAAAAAGTTCTGGATTTCAATGAACACTTATTTGTGTTAAAAAAATTGTACAAATGTCTGTTGTAGGTAATATGAAAATGTTTTTGTTTAGACTGGTTATTTTCATTTTTATACGGAGTTCTGTATGGCTTAGGTTCGTATTTTAGAGCTATCAAAGCTCGTGTCGAGTTGAGTCGAGAGTCGAGATTAAAACAAATTTGGAACCTGAGGGCCAACTCGGTAAAACGATATACGATAGTTCGATCATCACATTATTCGATTTATTTTCGATGAACACAATTGATTCTTGAATTCGTTCTAAAACTGTATATTTTAGAACGTTCAGTGAAGGAAAGATTTTTCGAGTGTAGTATACTGTACGTGTGGTATGGTGTACACTGTACAGGGTGTGCGAGTGGCTGGACGAACTGCAAGCGGGCGCGATCCGACAGGCGCAGGTATCGTTCTCGGCGCGGATCCCGTCCGCGTTCCCGCTCGGTGACGCGACCACCATGTGCACGCCCGCCGCGCTCTACCACGCCGCCGCGCAGCCGCTATACGTGCGCCACAGGACCAAGCCGGTTACACCAGGTACGTGACGTCACCCAATTTCCCCAATAAACTAGAAACAGGCACAGATACTGATTCACGCCCCGCGACGAAAATAGGACTTGATACTTATGTCAATCTCTTAAAACGCTATTATCTTTCGTTTTGGAAATTGAAAAGGAGATTAATATAATAAACCATTTATCAGGCCAACAACAACCTCCTGAAACAGTAACGACCCCACTAGCAAGTGTTCAAGAGGAGAAAGAAGAGACTGAGTGGCCGCAGAATGAGGAACAAAATGAACCTCAAGAAAATGGTAAGCGATTTATTTAAAATCGTTAAAATATTCATTAGCGGTCGCTGTGTATTATATTAAAAATACTTGCAATGAGTTCATCTAATAATTACATTTTTGAATTTTTATTCGGTAGTACACCAAAATTTATGTAAGGTTTTCCAAGGTTCTTAACGTTTTCTTTTTACATAAAATAAATAAACTTTTAAACATAAATATAGTTAAATAGCCAACATCTAGCGAAATGGGCTTTTTACGAGTGGTATTATTTATCATCACCATAGGAAATCGCGAAGAGAACAACAATGAAATGCAACGCAAGAGTAGCATAGCGACTGAAGATCTGGGTGAGAACCAAGAAGGTGACGTACTGGATTCCGCACCAGTCATTTCGATGGTGACCAACCACACGAATGGCACACTCAATCTATGGCAGTTGACCTTCGACGATAAATCTAAATTCTCTCAGGTATGTTAAATACAACCTATTTCAAAAACTCATTCAAGAGTATTCAGAAATTTGTTGGTTCTTCAAACTTTTTGGCTCTGGCTACATTGTTACAGTCCCAAAAAATAAATATCAGCAAACTTATGTGTTAAAATACGGAATGAAAGAAAGTAAAAAGATTAAAAGTAGTTAAATTGAAAAAATTGCATTGTGTATTTGTGATTTTATAGATGTTTATAAGGGTATAACCAGTATGAGTCTTCTCCATTCTGATTTCCCTACCTGTCACACCATTGTCGCCATTGATATTTATGAAATTATGTCATTTCTATATGAACAGGTGCTATCAATAGGCCACGCGTCAAGAGCGTCCGGCCACAGGTTTAGAGTCAACGATATCACTTGCCATCCAGTATTACCTCTCCTGCTCACGACAAGTCATCATAATATATCTGGTTAGTGGTTTATGATTATAATCTTTGAGGTTCTGAAACAGGATTTAGCAACATAATAAAAACAAATGTAATTATTAGATAACGACAGAGACAATCAAAAGCCGGACGACGACGCAGCAGCGGGTGGGCTATGTTCGGAGCTGATCATGTGGCGCGTTGAGTGTGTAGGTCCGCTCGGCAAGTCTGGTGGCGTATCTGAACTCGCGCGAGTTAACTCGCCACACCTGTCGGCTTTTAGCAACGTTGCATGGCTGCCTACGTTGCTGCCGAGGTATGTTGGAATATATTCTATCCACAGAAAGTAAAAAAGACTATTTAAATTTTACAACGCAGCAGTAGATTAGAATATTTTATTTTACAGTACTACCCTAGGAAATCTATCAAATTCCCCATCAGCGTGCTTCGTGGCTAGCGACGGCGAAAGTTTGAGAGTATTCCAAGCGGTCATAGATGCTCGAACTTTACTCGCTGAAATAGCTACATCAGAGAGACGCCATACAGATGTGATGGTGAGTAACTTACCCCATTGAATAGGATATAGACTCGAATCTTACCTTTATGGGGATTTGTTTGTCAAGTTAGATCTATGTGGTCGGTCACCGACGCCCTGTTGCCTTGGTTAGTAGCATATCGACAACCTTGTAGCAGCCCCTTTAGAGATATTCTAAAGCCAGTTTCAATTATACTTGACCATGAGCTTCTCAGATTTTTTCACATGCATGTATTCCAGCACGATACAATGTCGATGTCCTCCGACTCGACGCTAGAAGAAGGCGGTGGTATTCCTCTCCACGACCGCATCAAGATAGTTTCCCAGCAGTCGACGGCGCGTCCCGGCGCCATCATACAACTGCACGCGATCGCAGACGCCACACACGACTGGCACAACACGCAGCTGCTGCACGTGTTTCAAGAACAACTTATTACTGGTAAATGCGGCTAAGCGATTGACTAATGACAGGTGTATAAAAAGTTAAGATTATATTTATATTTGTCTCGCATTAACAGGATTCAAAACCACACATTACATATACACTTGATTCAGGGATGTATTCGATCAAAAGGGCGGGTGTAATTGTGGATCGTCTGCCTGCTTGTCAATCTGTCTGTTGATATAAAATAGTAGTTTATGATACTGTTGCATAATAGGGGTTATTAACTACGAGTGTGAGTTTAAGTACCGAGCCGTAGGCGAGGTTCTTAATAGTATCACACGAGTTTTTAATACCTAATTATGTGCAGTATCATACAGTACTTTATCTAAACTCATATAAATAATGTCATTTACAAAAATTGAATTTCTACCAACTTTGCAAAAAAAAAAAATTGCTATTTTTGTGACATTTTTGGTCAAAATGATATGTGTAGGCAAAAACAATAAAATATAATCATATACTTAATCAAATCCGTGTTGCCAACTCCCAAAAATTCTTACCTCTAAAGTTCAAGTTACAAAATTTGTGACATTGTCATCGTCAAATTGAATTGATACTGATTGATTATACTATTGATAGGTCCAAAGTATACTTTAATAGAAAAAAAGTTATTTTATAGCATTATCTTGGGAACAACAACTGTACTATAATGAATCATTATACACGGGTGTGCCTAAAGTGGCTCATTAAAGTACTGATTTTGATTTCATAATAAGAACATTACGATATGAGAGTAGATAAAATGTATTATACCTATATCACACATAACATACAGGTGAACGCACAACCCCCGACTGCGACAGTGCAGACTCAGGAGTGGAGGGTTGCGAAGTGAACACGATCACCGAAGCCGGCCTCGAAGCGATAGTGGACCTGCGCAAAACGGCCGTCTTCAACGAACCATTCTATATCGTTGTATTGGAGAGAACCGATGGTGGCTCCACCGTTCATATGTGGAGGCTCACAGTGTCTTCGCAGGCTGATCCTACAGGTATGTACAGAGACATATTATAGTTGGTACATATTTTAGTTCTTGTTTTTGCTGCAACTTAAGAACCTGATTTTTTTATGTCAGAGTTCAATATTCGGTGTTGCTAGCTAAAATTGATGATGTCATAGCATCGTGTCTCACAGTTTGACGTTAAATAAGATAATGGTTATGAAATGTGAATGCTCATAATCTATTCATAAGGAATGAAAAGGTATTTTAACATACGTTGTACGAGAAGACGACGCCAGAAATTTATAGACATCCCCTTATTTAAACCTACTTGTTGCCATTCCATTGATAGGAACGATTTTCAATATAATTAAATAATCTCTTCATTTACTGCGACCGATTACTGATTCCAATCCACCACCTCATTCAGATTGGACGCCTGAAATTTAACTTATGAGCAAACCCAATCGGGCAGCCATCCGAATCGAAACCCCGAATATCAGATGATGCAAATTAACACAAATCTTGTAACCTCTACAGATGATCTAACAAACAGCATGATGTACGTACCAGACAGCGCTCTAGTACAAGAAGAAGAGGGCGAGTCTCGCAAGAACTCAGTGTCAATGGACAATGACCGCGCTCCGATGCCCGCCGTTACCAACTCACACCTCTCTATCTCTACTAATAAGGTACTAGTTGCAACCCTCGCTAGCTCATGTCCGTGCCAGAAAGACTACAGGATTAAGTTTCAAGGCGATAATCGCGCAGTAGTAGTGACGTTTGACAATTAACTTGAGCTTTCGGTAGTTGCTTGCCTAACTGGGTATTACATTCAAGTTGAAAACCTGACGCACCTCACGGGTATGTTTTCTGACTGCTGTAATTGGGAGTTAGTTGCCCTTCTAGGCATAGTGTGCTTACTGCCTTCAGCTACATCATCACTGTCCATGCGGGAGAAACCGCGGGGGACGGCTAGTACAGAATAAGGCGATAATCGCAAAATAACTAGCTTTATTATCTTACAGGTGTGTGAATGCCCCCTTTCGTTACCTGACGGTGTGGATGTGATCCACGCAACGCCTGCGGCTGGCCATCTAAGTTCGGCCTCCATATACCCGGCTTGTCTAGCGCCTTATATTTTAGCCACAGCTTGTTCAGATAGCACACTGAGGTAAGGACTAAGAACTTTTTCTTTCAGTGTTAAATACTATTTTAGAGATTTCTCTGACCCCTCAAAGTAGAGGGAGGTTTGCTAGGAAAATGTAACGAACTTTTAGTTATTGCTTGAAGCTCTGAACAGAATTTAGTCACTACATTATGTTTTATATTTTTAGTCTGGTGTTAATTTACTGTTACACAGAGTGCAATAGAGTTTATTTTTCATTCAGATTCTGGAAATGCAATGTGACGAAAAAAGATGACGGCGAATTCGATTATGCATGGAAAGAATGGGAAATGATGAACAAGGATCAAGAATCTACTATAGACATTCCAGGTACCATATTTTTTTTTTAAATAAATTACTTATTTAGTATTTAAAAAAAAATATTACTATTTTTCTGTCTTATAAAGTCTCTCAATCATAGTTTTAGCGATCAGCTCTTATCATAATATGGGTTAAAAATGTATGTTTTCAACAGGTCAACCATTACACATAAGCGCTGCATACTCCGGTCGTATAGCGTGTGCGTATAAATGTGGCAGGTCGTTCACCCGACCTAAAGGTGCGAGCGCTAGTACCAACAACTTGAACCCTGACGCCCGATTCGTCAACTTGTGCGTTTGCGTATACGAATGCGAGAGCACCGGAGGCGCGGAGTGGTTGCTAGAAGATACGATACCGTTGAGGAACGTTAGCTTACCCCGGGTTGGTGTTTGTGCCGACACACAGATTGATCTCAGCTATTTGCATGATACGTCTTTTATGCAAAAGAAACAGAGACTGAATCAGGTATGGAATTTTATTTTTAACTGTATAAAGTAAGATATACAGGTTTATTTTTAATTCATTTGCTGTACCTCAAAGGGTGGAAGTATTTATCAAAATGAGTCAATTTTCTTATAATTTTTTTACTCTGAAATAGCGCGAAAAAAATTCTAGGCCCGTCGCCCTCTTATAAGTCGAGGCGGCGTCGCAGCGCGTTTTTTTTCATACAAAGAAAAGCATAAGCGGTGCGCTTTTGTATTACTTGATTTACGTGTGGGCAACGGTCCTAACTTTTCATAAATTTTGATCGAGCAAGACTGACGTTTAATTTTAGAAAGGTTGTCACCATTAAGAGTAACGTCTATATTGTAATGCAATTCATATTTCTATCGTCACAATTTTTTAAAAGCAATGTTTAATCACAAGGTCCTACAAACACTATCATCTGAAGAGAGCCGCAACAACCGCAATGGCGAAGGTGACACCGGCAAGTCCGCCGGTCTTCTAGCAGTGCCGTCCTTCAGTACTCTACAATCGTTGCGCAAAAGCATTATGGAAAACGGCAACACATGCCCGTTGACGCAGAAACACCTTGTGCAACTTGATTGGGTGTCGAAAGAAGACGGCTCGCATATATTGACTGTGGCTGTCGGGTCGCGAGTACTATTGTTTACGCCTGTGTCTAGTGATTTAGCACAAGCTAACTTGAAGGTAATTTCTACAACTGTAAATATACTTCCAGACACATCTATCGGTTCACCCTGCGTTTTACCTAAATTTGACGGCTCCCAGCTAAAAATAAGTGTTAGGTTGAGCAAAAAGTTTTTATGCAGTTTTGAAGCTGGCACATTTGACATCTTTTACGAAAAAGATGTTATATTTTTAATTTCGAAATGTAATTTGTCTTTGACTTCGAAGTACCTTTAATTTAAAACCTATTTTAGGCAATGAAAGAATCAATAAACAATAACCGTCCAATACTTCGCAAAGCGTCATCCCTGGCTGCGCCATTATTCGTCGAGGAGATCAGATGGATGCAACTGCGCCGTATTGAATTGAAGACTGCAGATGGTCTGCCTCCACTGCCGATGCAAATATCATGGGTCCGCGATGGTATATTAGTGGTGGGGATGGACTCAGAAATGCATGTCTACTCGCAATGGAAGCCGGAGAATCCACAGTCGGCATCTGGACAAATTGGTGGACAGGTGAGTAAAAAGTTGTGGTAATGGAATTTGTTCTAATTAAAAGAGAATTGATGATTCAGGGTTTAACGTGACGTGGAAATGTATTTTTGACTATCAGTGGTAATTTCGAGTCGAAACAAATTAGAAAACAAACTCACTTTCTCTGTGTATGATTTTCACATAGTTTTAACTCGACCGATTGATGGCTTCTTAGGTTATTTTGGGCGCGGAAAGCTCATCTTTCCGATCTTCAATAAATAAAGTTGACAACCGATAACTTCTTGTAATTTTTTCACTGTACCAAATCTACAATCTACAAAAATAATCTAAGTTACGAAAAATCGATTTATCAATCGATTAAAATAATAGGATTTCGATATACTAATTTTCAAACACATAATATATAAATTATTTTATAATATTTTAAACATATAAAAATAATAAAAGTATACAAATATATAACACGTTACACATTGAACATGTTTTACATAAATAATTCGTCAACGCAGGAAATCGAAGAGGGTAGTGAATCTCGAGCGCTCCGCGACTCAGATCTACGCATTTCAGCGCCACATTTACAACGTGTTTCATCAATAAATCTGCAGCTACTAGAACGAGACGCGAGGAGACGTAACAAGACACAACCGGATCAACCTCAGGTAATAATAGTGATTTAGTTTAGAAATGTGTAAATGTAATGTAGCAAGTAATTAGACTACAGCATGCTGGTTTGCTGCCATAGTAGTATAAAAAAAAAATGGTGGGATTTTACAAGAGCCATTAATTTCTACTACAGAATAGCATGTTAATTTAATTGTGATTCACTTTTGACCCCATCTAAAAACCAGCATTTAGTGTTGCAGCATATGCTGAGATGAGTGCCTTTATTGACAATTTTGTTTCTTTTTTATTGTTTGTTTTGTGCGAGTCCAATAATAAATGCTATTCTTTCTTTCTTTCTTTGATGGACACTGATTTATATTCAGCCACTGTTGGACTATATGCCAGACTACGGATTGTTCGAGGCGTCACAAATGGCCTGCCCGGTCCTGCCGCAGTACCATCCTAAACAGCTGATGGAGTTGCTCAATAGCGGGAAAATTCGATGGGTCAAAGCCATTCTTGCTCATCTTGTCAGGTATTATACAATTCATGTGTTCAAGCCATATACGTGATCCTACTAATATTATAAATGCAAAAGTTTGTGAGTGAGTATGTTTGTTCCTTCTTCACGCTCAAACGACTGGACTTATTGTGATGAAATTTGGTATGAATGTAGCTGATAGTCTGGATTAACACATAGGCTACTTTTATCTCTCGACAACGGGGGTGAAACCGCGGGACGGAAAAATAAATTTGATTTACCGACACTTTTGCGATTTGCTTAAGAGCCCCAAAAGATGATGTTCGAGGATTGAGAACTTGTTTGAAACCTGCATTAGCTAAATAAACCTAAACATAAACCTGTTATAAATCAATCAATACTAATAATAAAGCTGAAGAGTTTGATTGTTTGAACGCGCTTTGGAACTACCAATTGGATTCGAAATATTATTTCACTAATAGATAGCTACATTATTCCCGTAGGTAATAGGCTACTTTTTTTCCCCGGAAACTCGGGGGAGAGTTAATAATAATATATTGTTCATATTATACCAGGTGTATTGGTGGAAGTTACGCTGGTCGAAGTTCCCAAGGCGACGAAGACAGTCTATCTAGACAGGTAAAGTATTTATTATTCTTTTGTGCCGTCGCATTCTATACATCTATATTCAAAATGGAAGTTTCTCGAGCATTTATACTTGTGGTAGCAGGTGTTACGAGATTCCAATGCGCTATAAACTGCACGCGATCAAAAAGGCACCTTTTGCACTTAAGTCAAATCATAATTTCCCTAAATTACAATAGAGGTGCTGTCGCTCGGTCTGAGTTTGATCGCGCGTGGGCTATATGCAAGTCGTGTTTGCAAATATTTTAAAAGTTTCATATAAAATAAGTGCACACGCGACTAATATTCACGTTTTATAACTCAATTTCTATCTTGAGATTTCAGATATAAGAAATTGAGTGCAAGGCTTTAAATTAGCGACTTGTGTCTAATAAACAGTACACTTTAGCACAATGCTTATTGGCAAGCAATATCAAAATTTTATACATAATTATTATCTGTATTATATGTATTTATTCTTCATTATTTTGAGTTGTGTTCATAAAACCATGTTGTTCTGCCATATCGTTTATAAACATTGAAATTAATCAGTGCTATGTGAATAAATCTTTAAAATGGATTTATATTTATTTAATTATGCTCTCGATTAATGTATTTATTGTTAGTAATCAGTAATATTAATATAATAGTAGGTGTTTAAAAGTTAGGTACCTTATTTATTGACAGTTAACAATTTATATTCCAAAACAATCGTCATTATTCATAAAATAATTGACGATATAATAGTTTGTAATCGGTCGTCAAGATAAGCATAAGAAAGACACGTGCTCTTACAAAACGTATGCGTCAAGTTATAAAAATACACGCATTAAAATATCCAATATCGACCTTGCGTCACCGCACATGCGATTGAAAATCGCATCCGTTAGTGCATGTCGCACGTGTGTTGCAGCGCGGCTGGTCGCGGTCACGGACTCTCTCTGTGTCGTTTGCTGCCGGCGCCGCTTCGCCGCTAGATGGCGTTGCTCAGGTAATATAACCTGCCAACTTTAGAATTACAAATAATTTATTTTCGTCAAAGTAAAGTATATTTATGAAATTCTTTCCAGTTAATCTCCCATTGCATAAACACGCGTGTATGTATTGAATTCTCATGACTGTGAAGCTATGAGCTGCTTGTGTCTAAAATACCAGCTTATAAATGTGTTCGTATCTGTCTTTATGTTGTGATAGTCAAAATGGTGCATTGTATAAACAATCTTCGCCTTAATTATGTTCTGTAATGGATGTTATCCAAATAATGTTAATTAAAATACCTACACAATGAGGATCAAACATAAACCTATTTAAAGAAAAGAAAATGAACTATATGAAGCACTTTAATCTACACATAATATAATATTAACTTTCTCACTCTATTAACATCACTAAAACTCGTTAGCATTAACCATTCGAGATGCCTAAGACTTCTCTCCTAAAGCATGTCAAATTGTCAGTTTTTCATTTTATCTAATTGCCATGTGATAGGATACTCCTAAGTACTGATAAGTGCATAAGCTTCGGTTGAATTATGTACCATTGTTCTATATAATCTATTGTAAGTATAAGTCTTATGGAAAATGTAATGCATTTAATTCACTAAATTACGAGACTATTATAGTCTAATTGTGACAGTTTTTGAGTTCTCAATAAAATACAAGAAAAAAATCATGGCGTGAGTGTATGAGTGAGTATCTGTACAAAAAAAATGTGTTTTAAATGTCTTCCCTTTTGAAATTAAATATTGTATAAGCCCTACATTATTTAAAATATTCCACAGCAAAATATAGCTTTTGGTCTCATGTTTTCTTAGGCATCAATTACAACCTCTCTATTTTTTTTCTAGTCCTGCTATAATTTTGAGTACCTATGGTAATCTTTTGAAAATAATATAGATAACGGAAGACGTACAACTGGATTACGCTGAACTGACGTCAGTACCGCCACTGCCTCTGTGGACCTTATTAGTGGCGGACAAAGAATCGCCACATCATCCTTCTACTATTCAGGAAGCCAAGGCAAGCACATTTTCAAAAATGTAATTAATAAAATATTTTAATTTAAAATGCATAATTATTATCATGGGTTAATTTAGGATTACAATGAACTCTTCGAGGGTACAATGGACACAGATGAAGACTTGGATGCTTTATTACTGGATGACGACGAGGCAGTTGACCGCCGGCCGTCGATGCCTGAGAGACAGCCACTATCTCACTTTGGCCCTAGACAAGGTAACCTGACCAAAGTTCCATAGACTATAAATAATTGCTCATTGAGTGTTTTCTCATTTTCGAATTCATATAAAATTGTAATTTCTTCCAGGTCGTATTCTCTCTCGCCTTCTAACACACACGCACTTGCCGGGTCTAAGCTCGTTAGATCAAATGCATCTGCTTGCATTGGCCGATACGGTGTCAACTTGCGACGCCGATTTTGCTGAACGATTGGCGAGTAACGCGCGCGTCGATGTCGCTCAGGGTACTGGACAGGAAATATTGCCAGGTAATTTAAATTGTAAACACTTTACAGCTGCCAATCGCCTTCGTAATGATATGAGAGAACAGAAGCTTTCATAAAAGCTTTGCTTAAACGACCATCTGTAACTAGCTACAGCAGAATTGTAAGATGCAACGAAACTGGAATAATTACTACGAAAGTTTCAAGACACGACATAAATCATTGATCATTTTCTTGTTCTTGGGTTAGGTTTATTGGTATCTTAGTTACATAGAAAAATATGATTTTGTATGACTATACCACAGACTATACTGTATTTTATACATGGGCTAATGACGAGATGATGATTTTCGTAACTTTTGATTTAGTTGTTTGTTATCCAGATAAAATATTTTTGCAGACAACCTCGACGACTGTGGACTTCGGTTCCTTCTTGCGATGAAACACTACGGGTATCTATTACGTTGCTTGCCGCTCGCGCAACGCGCAAATTTGCAACGCAATGGCGTCGGCACTTGTAACCTTGTATGGGCTTTCCACTCGGAGTCACATGAGCAACTGCTGTCGCTAATACCAGGATATGCTAAAGGGCAACCTAAATGGACTACTATGAGGGAACTTGGTAAGTTGTTTGGTGCCTGTCTTTGCAGTGTCTTCTTTTGGCACAGTGTGACTTTTATGCCACAGAAGCTAAACGGGGTGCTTTAGCACTGAGACTAAATTCGCACAATCATACGGGAAACGGCTTGATTTTTTTACCATGCTATCAATTTATTTACATAAAATGTTTCTGGATGTAGAAAAAGCGAGATTCTCAGTAAATGTCGTTAAATAATTCCATAGGTGTGGGATGGTGGGTTCGCGGCGAGTTACTACGGGTGTGTATGGAGCGACTAGCCCGCGCTTCCTACATGCAGAAGCAGGATCCGATGGACGCCGCGCTGTACTACCTCGCCATGAAGAAACGCATGCTGCTGTGGGGACTGTTCCGCTCCAACAGAGATGAAAAGATGACTGCGGTAAGTGATAAAGATGTAGCGACATCTGTCTGTTACATAGTTCACACAACGATAGATATATGGCGCCACAATACAACCTACATCGCGCTGACAGAGTTTATTTGGCAATTGTCATATATACAAGATTCCAACATCTACAGTTGGACCGCGGTCCCCAGGCAAGATGACTCAGCCTGGCATAAGATCTTCCCTTTTAAATGGAAGATCCACCTTGCTCCTCTATAAAGATTTTTATTTGCATTAAGTATGGTGGTAAAAATATTCCTTTCTGGTACAGTTCTTCTCGAACGACTTCACGGAGGATCGCTGGCGTAAAGCAGCACTGAAGAATGCTTTTGTTCTTCTCGGAAAACAACGTTTCGAACACGCTGCTGCATTTTTCTTACTCGGAGGAGCCTTGAAAGACGCTTTAGAGGTAATGAAAGACCTGCAAATAACTCGTGAAGTACAAATAAGTCGATGGTTTAACATTTCGTGTTTTAATTTCAGGTACTGATCACGCGTCTAGGTGACTTGCAGCTAGCTATGGTGGTAGCACGCTTGTACGATTCAGATAGCGCGTTACCAGCAAGCTTGAGGAAATTACTTATGGATGAAATTTTGGGGTAAGCTGATTGACTGGTCTCTGAAATATCTGTCGACTGCGCAAGAAACCGCGGCAATTTGTACTTCTATGTTATAAATTAGCTTACTTAATTTTTTGGCGCTATTAATTTTTATTAATATTTATACATGGAATAATATGTCACATATGGTCCGATATTTTATTCGCTAGATAAACCCCGTCAAACGAAAATTCTTAATTTCAAATGAACAGCCAAATACCTCTAATCCGGCCTTTCTAAAATCAACTCTTAATCTTATTTTCTGAACATAACTATAATTCACTAAAACCCATCCAAAATTGTGCAGAGGCGAAACAGAAGACGGTGAGATTGACCTGGAAAGCGCCCATCCAGATCCATTCGTTCGTTCCATGGCCTTATGGGAACTGAAACAGTACGGCGGAGCGTTGGATACACTACTTAGTCCCGCCGGTCGGCTACACGCGGCGCGGGACAATGACCCCATCCCGAGCGTGTTCAACTTCTACGTGTATCTGCGCACGCATCCACGACTGAAACGTCATAACTTGCCCAATCAGGTTTGTGGAAGACTTTATTCTCTTAAAATTTTCTCGTCGTGATATATTAAATTTGTAGCGTGGTTTATACTTATTTCATGACCCAATTTAACAACCTAATTTTTATTTAATATCTGTAAAAACTTCGACGACTACCTAATATTCGTTCGTGAAATTTGTTCATCATTGCAGAGCCTAATTATGACATATTTCTACAGGGCGGGACCTTAGCTCTTCTACAGCAAGAAGCGGAAGAGGGTATAACCCGTCTCGAAAGGCGATTATACTTCCAAACTGCCCACGGACATTTCAAAGCGGGCTGTCCTGCTTTGGCTCTAGAGGTGCTATCAAAGTTACCGGCGCGAGTTCGGGACGAGAAACCGCGTCACGTAGTCGCCGCGCCATCTATCGACGAGGCGGTCATACACACGGGACAGCTGGTCCTCGACTCCAACGCCAAAAGTACGACATATTCACCTCAGTTTGTACGTCACTGTGCTTTATTTGTGTGTGATAATTAGTTGGGCACGTTTTAACTAGACAGTAAAATATTAGATTTTATATTATTATTAAAACGATCCTTTGTCATTGCTTTTATACATATTATGTGGTGTTTGTTTGGTCTTATGCGAAATAGTTGCTTACATTACTCAAAACTATCAACACCTGTATTCACAGTTTCATGTTATATACTGCTGCTTTGTTACAAAATACTGCAAACGACTCGCCCACTCGATCGTCGGCTGTCCGGGACCCGGACAGTCCAAACAATTTCGAATCGAATGTCGGTAGACAACCGACGAACCGACGCTTTTGTTTTTTGGAATTTTATTCAAATTTATATTTAGATTTCTTGATTTTCTTTTTTTTTCCATCGCCGGTCGAAGAGTTAAAAATCTATTAACCCTTAAGTACGACTGAGGATTAACTTTATGTAACTGTAATTAAGACTTGAATTTAGTAGACTAGCGTCTTGCGGCTTACTAATGAGTTGAATCCACCGAATTGTCGAGGCCACCAAAATACTCCATTCATTTGTTCAGCAGCGGATGATCCAGTGGAGAACAACGTTGACTGGGGATCGTCGCCTGTAGACTGGGGGGCGCCTGTGAGCACCGCGAAGAATGATGACTTGGTACTCAGCTGGGACGAAGACGACGATAAGGGGTGAGCAATTCTAAAAAATATTACTTATTTTCTTTAGATCTTTAATGGAATAATTTGTTCTCCCAGGTATGACACATTGATTTTTATACAAAAACTAATAATAGTTAAAAATATCATAAAATTGCGTCTCCTTTGGTTGGTTCTATTGTTATCCCGTAGTTGATAAGTGTAATTTAAGTAATTATAATTTACCAAAGGTCTGAAGCATCAGGAGCTTCCACACCTCCTCTAGAAATGAAAATGGATAAGAAAGACGAAGAAGAACCCACAGTCAACGGGAACTCTGACAAGGAGGTGGATGAGACGCCAACAGTCGACATTATGGCGCAACAACTCAAGTTCGTCGCCTGTCTCAAGATTTTGATGGAGGAATTGAGTACATTGGCCACTGGATTCGAAGTTGACGGTAGGTTTAACTAGTCTGTTACATGTAACTTGCTCAAATCTTAATAGTAATAATATTTTTTTATGTTCTAATTCATGATTTTACTTGATCATAAAATTCCATTTCAATATTCCATCGCACTTTTTTTTTAAATTTCTATCGTTAAGAAAATGAAATCACCATCTACCTCTCGTTCCTTATAATTAGCGGTTGATGCAATGTATTCACTTCCACTAATTCCATCTTCAGTCGTCACTCCCGTATTTCCTATTCATCAATCTTTCCTGGGTGAGGCTTTGGTCCAGCAGTGGACGTCTTTCAGCTGACATGATGATGATGAGGAATCGTTCCTATAATTACTTCATGCCTCCCAATTTTCTCCAAACTCATTACATCTGGAGAAAGATTAAGAGTGACCCGAAAATGATTGTTGAAATATAAAGGTCATTGTGCAGGTGGTCACCTCCGCTACCAGCTGTACATCTGGTTGGAACGCGAGGTGGAAGCCCTCCGTCGGCTGTGCGGGTACGCGTGTGCGGGCGGCGTGGGCGGCGGCGGCGAGCTGGTGTGCGCCGAGCCCGACCCCGCGCCGCTGCCGGACCGCCCCACGCTGCACCAGCTGCTAGTGAGGGAGAAGGCCGACTTCGAGGCCAAGGTGCAGCGCGCTGTCGCCAGGAAAAAGTGGCTTAAAGGTAACCGATCTCGAAAGCTTACCTACGTGTTTGTCCTCTGATAGTTTTTAGTGTTGTGATGACGTGAGCTATTATAGTCAATAGAAGTAAAATAAATTATGTCAAATAAGAAAATAAAAAACATCTTCAGTGTTAGCGAGTTGGGCCCGCATGTTATAAAGGTTATGAAAAATATACAAGACGTATTTTCTAAAGCCACTGTTTACATTAATGTAGGTAATGATCTCAAATAGTTACAAAATAATGTCGCTATTTATGTGTCTGTTTATGTATTTAGTTAATTTAAACTACGCAGTGATTTATTTGTAGTAGTAGTGAAAAATTTCTTCCAGAATGTTTTGTTGACGAAACCTACAACTTACTAGTAATGTATAGGGTCACTAGTTATTCATATAACTGATATTATTAAATTGTGTAATATCTTACTATAAAAACACTCTCAAAACTAAACGTATGTTGAGCTTACTGTATTATGAAAGCCTATCCAACGTCGAAGCCAAATAGATAACTCGAACCTCAATTTGTATCCAGCAAACGAGACTCTCCTGCGCACATTGCTATCTTACTGCTCACTCCACGGCGCCGGCGGCGGCGGTCTCGCATCCGTTCGTATGGAGCTAGTACTTCTACTGCAAGAGTTGGGCCAGGACAAACAGCATCAGCAGTTGCTGTCGCCGCTGCCGTTCCCGACCACCTTGCCGCTGCTGGCTGCTGCGGTCGCCACTAATAACACTGTTGTTGCTGATCCGGTTAGGCAACTGCAGGTATGTCCTTGTTTAATATATTGTTTTTTTATTGAAAAATCTACCTAGTAATCGATATATTGTTCTCATAGTATAGGTAATCTAGTTTTTTTTTATGTCAGAAGGTTGACAAGCAGGCAGGCGGTCCACCTCATGGCAAGTGGTTACCGTCGCCTATCGCCATTTGCAATACCAAAGGTATTGCCAATGTGTTGCCGACCTGTTACAATGCCAAGAAGGCAACTTGCTCTCAAGTGAGCTAGGACTTACTTCAGATTACATTGTTGGCTTTCCATTTAAAAAAAAATAATTAATTAAAATACCAAATTGAATATAGGGATTCTTATGTTTTTTCTGCCAAGATTGAAATTTAAATAACATTTAAAAATAATAAAAGAGTAACGGAAACTATGAAGGAAGAATGAAGATAGAAATTAATAGACAAACAAAAGAAATAAACGACAATATGAAAAATAATTTGGGGAATATTATCGATGAAAAACTTAAACCCATAATAAATGAAAACAAAATATTAAAAACAAAAGTTGAAAATTTGGAAATCATGATAAATAATTTGGAAAAAGAAAGAAAGAAAAATAATTTAGTGATATTTGGATTAATCGAAAAAGAAAAATCAACGATGGAGTTGATCCAATTATTGAAAGATATACTAAAAAACGAATTAAAACTAGAAATTGAGAACTACGAAATAAAAAACATATACAGAGTGGGTAAAAAAGATCCAGAAAACAATAAAGTTAGACCAGTTATTGTTTCGTTTTCTAACATTTGGAAAAAAATTGAAATATTGAAAAATAAAAAGAAGCTTAAGGCTTTATATGTGACAGAAGATTTCACTAAAGAAGTTCTGGAAAAAAGGAAACTTCTCTTTCCAAAGATGCAAGAAGAAAGAGATAAAGGCAATTATGCGTACATCAAACATGATAAGCTTATTGTGAAAAAAGTTTCTGAAAAGAGAAAGAGAGTACCATCTACCCCTCATAAAGAAGAAGAAAATCAAGGAACACTGAATAGGCAGGAAAATAAAACACCTTTACCAAAAATTAACAAAGTAAATGCTTTTGAAGTTATGAAGAATAGGAAAAATCAGATAACAGATAACCCAAATTAGCAACCAGTAGGTAACCGGAGTATCCAAAATATAATAATCAAAAATAAAATACAAAAAAGCAATAAAAACAATACTCTCCCAACCCGGCTGGTCACCGTGGGGGAAAAAGACCAAAACCCTTCAGTATTAGAAACCAGAAAAAATCGTCACTCTAACATTATTTATATAGCTAGTTTAAATGTCAGATCACTAAGAACAGAAGAGCAACTAACAGAATTAGAATTAGCAATTGAACCACTTAAGTGGGATATAATTGGTTTGTCTGAAGTAAGAAGAATAGGAGAAAAAATTGAAGAAAGATCGAACTATGTTTTCTATCACATGGGAATAACAAAAGGCATGTATGGAATTGGTTTTCTCGTTAAGAATTATCTCAAGAAACATATTAAAGAATTTAAAGGAATCTCAGATAGAATTGCGGTTTTGATTATTAATTTGCCTGGTCTTGAAAAGGAGTGGTCAATAATCCAAACATACGCACCTACAGAAGAAGCCGAACAAACAATTAGAGACCAATTCTACTTTGATTTACAGGGAACGATAAACCAAATACCAAATAATAGACTTATAGTCATGGGAGATCTAAATGCACAGATTGGAATAGCTCAACCAGGAGAAGAAAAGATTATTGGAAGCTATAGCTATGGTAAAAGAAATGATAATGGTACCAAATTAGTACAACTAGCACAAGAAAATAAACTCACATTAGTTAATAGCATATTTAAGCAGAAGAAAAATCGAAAATGGACATGGATTGCCCCAAATGGAATACACACTAATGAGATTGATTTCATAATGATCAATAGGCCAGAGCTTGTAAAAAATTTCAAAGTAATAAATAGGTTTAACTTTCATACCGATCATAGAATTATTAGGATGGAACTTTATACCCTTCAGAACAAGAAGTCAAGGAAACAATATTCAAAAATATCACATAATATTACATATGGTGAGGAAGAAAAGATACAGTTAAATAACAAACTACAAGTTACTATGAATAAATCAGATTATAACTCCCTTCAGAATATACAGGAGAAGTATAATATGGTTGAAAAATTACTGCAAGACACAAGCAAATCGATGATAGTAACTATGAATAATAATAACAAACATAAATACATTTCAGAAACTACTGCAAAATTGATGGAAAAAAGGAAAAATATATTTGGCTCTGCGCATTTTTTAAATAAAAGAAAAAGCATAGTAAAAATTAGCAAAGAAATAAATAGAAGTATACGCAAAGACAGACGCAAACATAGACTAGAAAAATTTGAAATTTACATTAAGACATCTGGAGCAGTCAAAAAAGCGTATAAAGAATTAGATATGAAAAAAGAGTGGATACCCAAAACTAAAAAAGATAATATATTGTATACTAATAGAGACAAGATTCTGAACATCGCAACAGAGTTTTATAAAGAATTATACAAATCAAAGGTAAATAATGCAATGGAAATAGACATAAACAACAAAATAGGGGAGGAAAAAGTTCCAAAAATTCTAAGAATAGAAGTAAATAAAGCTATTTTATCGCAGAAAGATGGCAAATCATCAGGTATGGATGACCTTCCGAATGAATTTCTAAAAGCAGCTGTAAACTCTGTGTTAAATATATTGACTGATCTTTTCAATGACTTCCTAGATAAGGAAGAGGTTCCTGTACAATGGACAAAATCCACAATCACACTTATTCATAAAAAGGGAGATAGTAACGATATAAATAATTACCGTCCTATCAGTCTAACATCCAATCTGTACAAAATCTTTGCTAATATAATTTTAAAAAGAATTGATTGCACACTAGAGGAGAATCAACCGCGTGAACAAGCAGGTTTTAGGAGTGGGTGGTCTACCATTGACCATATTTATACATTAAATCAAATTATAGAAAAATACAACGAATATAATAAAGAAATATATTTAGCGTTTATAGACTATTCAAAGGCATTCGACAGTATAGAACACAATGAAATATGGAAATGTTTAAAACAACAAGGAGTTCACCCAAAATACATACGTTTAATTAAAAATATATACATGAACAGTACATCGAGAATAAAACTGGAAAAAGAAGGGAAAGATTTTTGTATAAGGCGAGGGATAAGGCAAGGAGATCCATTATCCCCAAAAATATTTAACGCTACACTAGAATCAATATTTAGAGAAATGGAGTGGCAAAACATTGGTATACGGATAGATGGAGAATTATTAAATAACTTGAGGTTTGCAGACGACGTAGTTCTTCTAGCAGAAAATTCTGAAATCCTGTCTAAAATGATCAGAGAACTTGCAGCCGCAAGTAGTATCAAAGGACTTGAAATGAATATAGCCAAAACTAAAATAATGACAAACGACAAAGAAGATATAATGACAGTATATGACAAGACTATTGAATACGTTCAGGAATATGTATATCTCGGGGAAATTATGTCTATCAAAAATAATATGAATAAAAAAATAAGTAGAAGAATAGCTAACTCTTGGAATCGGTATTGGAGCCTAAAGGAGATAATGAAAAGTAAAGATCTACCTATTCACTGTAAAAAAAATGTTTTTGATTCCTGCATCCTGCCATGCTTGACATATGGTAGCCAGACATGGTGTCTAACAAAAAGACAAGAGCAACAGTTAGATACTTGCCAGCATAGTATGGAGCGAAGTATGCTTGGTGTCAAAAAAATTAACAAAATCACACTGGAAGATATCAGAGAAAAAACCAAGGTTACAGATGTTAAGGTTAGAATTAGAAAACTAAAATGGAAATGGGCAGGACATATCTGTAGGATAAGAGACAATAGATGGACTTACAGAGTTACAATGTGGTATCCAAGAGATGGTAAAAGATCCAAAGGAAGACAGAAAAAAAGGTGGAGTGATGAAATAAAAGCACTGGTTGGAGGAACTTGGTGCAGATTACCGGTTGATAAGGCAAAATGGCGACTACTGGAGGAGGCCTTCGTCCAAAGGGCGAGCTGTTAAGAGAGCACAGGAGACTCATGGTTACCTACCAATTAAAATTAAAATAATAGCTTAGTGTTTTAAGAGAAGTAGTAATAGTGTATGTAACCCTGGCATCTAATTTATTGTTAAAAATTTGCAGCAATAAAGAGGCTTTATTATTATTATTATTATTATTAACGGAAACTACTTGTTGTAAAGAAGCCATATGAAAAAAAAAAAGATCTACATAAACCGGTCGGCGATGCCCTAGTGGTAGCAAATACTGATATGACATGTTTGGTCTAAACTATTGAAGGCATGAATGAAACGATCCGTTATAACATGCATTAAGTGAGTCCTAAGTCCTAACCACTATTTCTGTCAATATATAAACAAATTCAGGTCTCTAAAAAACAATATGTGGCGAAACCTAGATCAAAATATTATTTATTTCAGTCTGTAGCCCACGACATGCTTGGTACAATAGGCGAACTAGGCATCCCAGGTGGGTCCGCCACAAGACTGCTTCACACATTACGCGAACTGGCCGTCGCGCTCTCTGCCTGTATATACCAGAGTCTGTGCGATTCTGACACCTTCTGTATGAAACACGCGGCACATCATGAAAGGTTGGTTCATTAATTTTTCTATTGAACTTGTAACTTTTTAAAGCGATTTAACAAAAATATGTTCCTAACTTTACTCAAAGTATATCTGTATTTATTTACTCAAAGAGAAACATAAAACAAACCCACGTTTGGCAGTATTAAATTCTATTCTATTTTTGCATAATAGGGTAAGTTTTCTATTTAATGCCCACTAGGAATAATTGTCATAATAAAATGTTCACTTGCTGCCGCGGTTTCATTTTGATAATATTAATGTTTCTAATGTACTTAGTTACAGTATTATAGCTGAGACGCCTAGTACTTCGAATCTCCTCGCGCGACCGAGGCGGCATTCCGTCGATGAGCTCACTGTGACCACATCACCAAATAAATGGCCAGGCAAGTTACATAACTAATTAATAATAAATAATTTCCTCTACTTAAATTATGTAATAAATGTTAATTTGCCATTACAAGTAAACATGGCATAAAATGTAATTTGACCTAATCGTGTTTTTCCCCCGATCAATGATTTAAGTAGATTATAGTAGACCAATAAAGTCTTCACATGCATGGTGAATGCGATGCTTATTTTCAATTAGAGTCAGGGAGAGCAAACATCCAGTTTCACCAAAATATGTTATCTAACGTAGTATTCATACAATTTATTGAAATAAAATAACTACTAATCGTAATCGACAATAACATAAAAATCTGCTGTAGGTGTATCAGCTCTCCGAGGCTTAGCGGTACGCGCAGCAGAAGAAGAAGAGGCTCCCAGACTTCCAGTACTACTGGCGGAGGCGTTCTGTGCGGTTTACATGGCGCTACTCGGATGGGCGCTGGCCGCTCGCGACGCACATCTACTGTACCGGCTCGCGGCACATTCCGCTGATATCCGAGCGCACGCGAGGCTCTTCGGTGGCGGAGTGCGAAGACTGTTAACTACTGCGCCCGCGCCGCCACAGGTAACTAACCGTCCACTTAGAGTTTGCCGTCGTCGAATGACGTCTTAGGTACAAATAAAACAATGACAAGCGTTGCTATCCATACTACGCTGGTCTGACTTGAGACATGGTGTAAGGAAGCGCGAATGATGGTAACGGCCAACATGAAGTAAACGGTTAGTATTCTATATTCATGCTTCATTAAATTGGGTGGGTAGGCTTTAGAGATAACTATTCTAAAAAAGTAAGCATAGGCAACTGTCTCCATAACTATGTTGTAGGTATGCAACGCAAGTATTATTGTAGCGTTATTTAAGTTAGGACTACTGAAAATATATGATTTGTATGCGGAAATGCATCATTTTTAGTTTACAGATTGTACCTCAAGTTTTAAGTAAAGTAAATAATGATAAAAAAAATGTGTCTCGGCTAATTTCCGCCCCGCAGCTTCAACTGCGAAAATTTTTCATAAATCCTTTCTTAGCAAATGCCTACGTCATAATAGCTATATGTATACCAAATTTTAGCCCAATCCGTCCAGTGGTTTGAGCTATGCGTTGATAGATCAATCAGACAAGTTTTCCTTTTATATTTTGTTTATTCCTTGGTCGAAGTCGGTTAGAAATGTATTTAATAACGACTCACCTCAACAGCCCAAACTGGTAGAGCGCACAGAAGGTACATCAGTGTGGTCGTCCCTCCGCGAGAAGCGTGCGCTGCTCAACATGCGGCTGCTGGGGCTCGGGCCCACCGCCCCGCACAAGAACATACAGGAGGGCAGGCCCACCTACAGGGAACAGTTCGTGCCGCCACACTGTAGTATATTAACATATCTACTTCTTAAGGTAATTATTTAGTTGACTATCCGGCAACTATAAGTAAACTAACATAGTAACTATCTGTTTGCCAAATTTCAGCCCGATCCATCCAGTGGCTTGAGCTGTGCGTTGATAGATAGTCAGTCACGCTTTTCTTTTATATATTTAGATATCCTGATCTTTATAAACCGTGGGAAAATCGTCAGGGAGCGCCCATATCATATAGAAATTTGATATGTAACATAATTTGTAATGTTGAAAGGCTTTTTTGAATAACTAAAATAACATAATTAAAGAAACCCGTGAAAGAATGTGGTGATGATCTTCACAGTCACAGACTGACACACAGATACATACTACAAAATTATAACACCCCTCTTTGTCAGGGGTTAAAAAAGTTGTTGCTTCAATGATAAATAAATAGTAATATACATTATCAGCCGACGGCAGAGCAAGACCCGGACAACAATGACTACGATTCAGCTGAGTCCGGTGCTGAGGACGCCGAGGAGAGCGGCAGCGAACCTGATGATGACGACATATTCGATACCACTG
Organism: Tethea ocularis; assembly: GCA_963555595.1. Lineage (NCBI taxonomy): Eukaryota > Metazoa > Arthropoda > Insecta > Lepidoptera > Drepanidae > Tethea > Tethea ocularis. Next base: position 6,578,835 of record OY741971.1, on the reverse strand, counting down.
CTAAGTAAATACACAAAAAAAAACAAATAAAATATAATTTTCTTGGTAATTTGAAGGATGTAAAATTTTACGCTCAGATTTCTAATTAAAAATTAAAGAAAAATGTTTGAAGCGACTAGAAACAATGTAGCCAAAACCAGAAATAAAAACGATAGTATAACTTTTATCATTATTTAATTTTGTATTTGGTTCTAATATTTGGAGTAGCTATCGTAAAATCTACAAAGACAATAGTTTAATTTCAATCAATTCCATCATTCAGTACTACTAAAAACTGTATCTGTACTGTTCTGTACTGTACCAAGTACCTTTCTAGGCTTTATTGACATCATTAGTTACCAAGGTGAGATATTAAAAATTAAACTTAATTTGTAACAGACCGGAGAAACGTCGTAAAGGCGCAAACGTGGAACATTCGGATCCGGACTCGTACTCGTGGTATGTGATGCGCGTCGCAGTACTGCGTCTCGCTCAACTCAAGCTGCAACACTTCCTGCAACTGTGCGGCATCGAGATGACAGGTCATATGCAACTCTAATGTGTTTGAAATACGACTCAAAAACGAATATTTTTTTGGCAACATTGTTCTATCTTAAAGATATTGATCTTCTAGACCACCCAAATACCCTATTATTATTATTATGTTGATTTCTTGCCCTATTGACAATGGTGCCGATTCTGTTAGAAGAGATATAGTGGGAATACACTACTGTAGTTTGTAACTATGGTATCTCTCTGTCTGAATCATGAAAAATATACTAAAATATAACACACAGTCCAAAAACTGTACATTGGCTAGAAAAAGAATACCTTATGTCTCTTTCTAATAAGGTTCCTTAAAACAGAACTAGCGACAACAAGTCCGACTGTCCACGGAGCGTTACGTCGCGTGGATCAATGGCAGCAGCAACTGACGGAAACACTGGAGTCTCGCTCGCCTCCCGTCGACTATATTCCTGGATGCTTCCCAGAACAACAGAACGTCGGTCCGCCTATAAATAAATACAGGTAGAAACTAACAGTTGATGCCTACTCTAATAGTTTAGCGAAGGTTTTTAAAAAATGTCTATCATATTGCTTTTGATTAGCGATGTAAAGATTTAGAACAAATCATTAAAAATGACATATTTTAACAGATGTTTATTAGAGAAACACAACACACCGTTCCACGCGTCATTGTTCAGCGCTGCGCCCGCGCGTCGCTTGTGGAGCTACCTCGTTAGGCAAGAACCAGTCCAGGTATGTCTAAACTTGACGCCACTTACGATTTAAATTTTACTTTTTAAACTCTTGCGAACACAATTCATGTTTATAGTAATGTAATGGGTCTATTCGCGCATAGAATATTATCAAAATATAATTTTGACTAACCTCGACGTTTCGATCAAGTTACATTGATCGTGGTCACTAGTGGACTCAGTCCACTCGAGACCGAGAGTTACATTACTATAAACATGGATTTTAATTTTCTTTTTTTAGACTCGGGCTTCGTCTTTAGTACCCATCATTCTGAATTAATATTTGAAATTGGAAAATAGACTAGAATGTAGACTACCCAAATAGAGACCGCAACTGAGCAGCTTTTGGGCTGAATAACGGAACTCATGTAAAATACATTTATTTAGATCTGTTGTTTAGTGTGACTTTACTACACAAGAAACAAGACGGAGAAGAAATAAGATCCCGATTTTCGCGTCTTCGACAATGATATCGGCCGAACTAATCAATTCTTGCAGTTAGCACGTACCTTATAAGCGGGAGCAACGTGTTCTTCGTAACTAAACCGAAGAAGTAATAAAATCTTTTACTTTGACCTTTTATCTTTATAAATCTCTATTAACTTCAGGAAGTTATGAATTTATTGTTTGTCTCCTAGGAGTTATTCATTCGTGCTGTATTCTCCCGGCGACGCACGCAGTCGACGTGTGTGGAGATGAGTGAAAACAGACCGGGCTCCGTACACGCACGCGGCCGGGATCTGGAACTGTACAGCCCTGTTCGTATTATACATAAGGAACAAGACTCGATTGCCGCATTCTGTCTCAACAAAGTAAGCTATCTTATAGTTTTTATTTTTATTTTTCTACTATGTATAGGCCTGTGTTTGACCACAATCTCACCAAGGTCAGTGATGGTGGAGCACACAAAGCCTAGAAAGGAACTGGCTCTCAAGTGCAGTTGTCGGAACACACCGAAAGGTGCTTGGCGACAGATTTTCAACTTGAGGGTGGTAGCCAGCCAGGCGGGTAATACAAAGTACCCTATCACCGTGCTATGGTTTCCTCACGATGTTTTCCTTCACCGAAAGCTCAAACTCGTTGTAGGATTCGAACCCGTGACCTACCAACCTAGCGGACCTAGACGCAAGCTATCATCGCGAGAGACAGCTAGTATATGGTAATGGTGCAGGTCGGGGGCTACCTGCTAGCGGTGGCGACGGCTCGCGAGGTGCAGGAGATAGACGTGTCGCTGCTGCTGCGCGGCGGCGCGGTGTGGGTGGAGGACGAGTGCGAGGTGGACCTGCTGGGGCTGGCCAACGACCCCGCCACGCTGCCCGACACCGGCTTCCTGCTCATACAGCATCAGGACAGGTACTTACCAACAATCACCTAACGCCTACCATCTACCGACTACCGCTCGCTCACATCAATAATGCGTTCCGGGGATGTGTTCGGTGTTTCGGTGAAAAAAAAAAAAAGAATCCACAAAAAACGAAGGCTTGCTGAGTTTCTTGCCGGAGTCTTCTCAGTTCAAGTGTATTCCGAACCGGTAGTAGAGTCTAAAAATTGTAACTGTTGACATTCATAAGTGCCTTATTAGGCCCTAAACTGAATAAATGAGTTTTTGATTTTGACATATCGCATCGAACTTACGCACTTAACTGACGCACTTTCGCTCCAAAAAAATAAGCAAAAGTAGCTTGTGTATAGTTTAGTAATACCTACCATCCATACAAGCCGATTCCAATCGGCTTACCTTTTAGAAATCTCAGGCTCACAGTTTTCATCATTTCAAAGCCACTTTTATCATGCTTATTATCGGAGTTTTTGAACGACTTACCATCGCCATAATTTCACCCTTCGCCACTGATACCTACTCTATGTGGTTTACACAAATAGATAATATTATTATTATTTTCTACACATACAACAGTTACGTAAATAATCGCACCATGAAATATTGTAAAGACGCTTTGTAAATAAATAACTTTTTGCCAGAAATTTGGCGGGAACTTGCAGCCTTATAGAGTTTTCTTTTTGTATTATAATCGTGTAATTTATCACACATTATATGCATTATAAATACACATCATGATTTATTGTAAAATTTTGAATCAATTTGATTTTACCACATTTCTAGAACTTTCAAATCACAAGTGTTACCAAAATGATGCAGAAGCAATGCAGTCGAGTAAAAGAGATGTCTGTCTATCTCAATATTTTTCAGACCAAACAGCGGTTCCATACCTGGTACCGGCAACAGCTCACCGCTGAATCCTAACGCACCTCAAGTGCCTGTTGGAATGGCCAGCCAGACCGGCCGCGGCGCTAGTGTCGTAAGTATAACACTTTACTAACTAAATTAAAGAAATACAAAAAAAATAACTATTTAATTGTTTAATTAATTACAAAGACCAGTTTAAGGTGGTCTGTTTCTAATCCTAACCTTAATTTTATTTGTAAAAGATATAAAACTTCTCTTTTATTTTAATAATTTTATTGAATGTGTTACAATAATGATTATATTACAGATTTACTAACTACTGGCATACTAATTACTGGTTATTAATTGCCTTGAGTAATAATATAAACTGTGGTTTTATGGTGTGACTAACATCTAATAGACGTGTAAATAATAAACTAACAAATGTAAATAATAAAATAACAACATTTCCAGTATGAACGTCGGGCAAGCCAAACAATGACATTGCCAACTGGCATCGAAGCGTATATTGTCACAGTACGTTCATGATAATAACTAATTAATTAACTAAGCATACTGAATGAATAAACGTACAATAGAAAAATAATGCTATTCTTTACAATATTAGCCACTTTTTTGGGACTACCTTCAAATTGAAATAAACCTTTATTCATTCAGTCGCAAGCGTCAAATTAACATGGTCTGGGTATTGTGTGCGTACCTGTCCCCGTATTTGAATGTCGCCTTCGCTGCGCGCTTCGTTTGAGCTTCTCTTTTACTCTCACTATATCTTATTGGTCTCTGAACCGAAAACTATCAACCTTCTGTACAGGATTTGATATGAAAGGAGTCTTTGCGATGTAAGAATGTGATGATCGTTTGCGCGGTATAACTGAGTGTTGGTCACAGGTGAAGGGTCTGCAGTTCCCGGGTTGCCACGACCCGAAATACTGTCGCCTGGTGCTGCACCGCTCGAAGCTTCTCATGAAACCGGTCAGTGACAACCCTAGCGCCAGTCTCCCGTTTCATTACATGTCACTTCCTAAACCAGTGATTCGCACATTCATCACTTTTGTTTCGGCTCAATTATCATTTTATTTGTTTTTTTTTTCTTCTATCTTAACGATTTCTTTATTTTGTGTATTTGTGTTTAAATAGCGATTTGTTTTTTTTTACACCAGGCGTCGTTGTTAGTTTGGTTCCTCTCATCTAATGCAGTGGTTTGTTTTGTTTTTTTTTATTCGATGTAGAAGTCAAATCCTTGTAGAGGTAAGAAATATTTTTTTGTTAATTCGATGTCACTTGTATAGGTTTTTGTCAAGATATAATTTATATTTCTTCGCTATTATTGTCGATCTGCTACACTGTATATTAACATTGTCTGTTGTCAATTAATTTGTGAAGCATGAATTGTTTATTGTGTAATAAATAAAACCACATAGACATGGTATACCTATCTGTTCACTTTCTGTTTCCTTGGTATTTTTTAAACTATAATAATTTAACATTTTGTGTATAGGTGCTGAAACATAAAATTGACAACATCAAACGAATGGCAGCGCATCCTTCGCAACCTCTTTGTAAGTTGAGTAACTGGGTTTCATTACCAACAAATATTATAGTATATTTGGAAAGCAAATGTATGCGCTTAAAACACACTATCTACGCTATTAACCACAGAATAATCAATAATTTATCTTTGACTGAATTGCAACTGGTCAACACACAGCATTAACCATTAAGACCTAGAATCGTGAAAAATAGTGGATGTTCCTTCCTAAGGACCGACTTTATTAATGTGAATCCGCCAGGTAACGGCTAGTTTCAAAATATATTTGTGGCCTCAAAATGAGGATATAACTAATTTTAAAAGCCCCATTTCATAGATTTAACGGGCGGTGCTGACGGTTCGGTCCAACTATGGGAATGGGGTCACCCGTCTTGTGTGTGGTCGCCTCGAGCCCCCGGTGCATTCGCTAAAGTGACGCGCGTCCGATTCTCGGAGTATGGGAACAAGTTTGCAGCCGCTGATGCTGATGGGAATCTCGCCATGTGGCAGCTACATCCGCAACACACTGCCGGACAAACTCACGCCTCGCCCAGACCTTTCTTTGTAAGTGTATATTGAGTGTCATGTGTGTCTAGCTATACTATTGGACGCTGGACTAGGATTTATATAAAAAAAAAAAAATACTATTTGTGCCGTGTAAGAGCGATGGGAGTAGAGAAGTGATTTATGGCAGTTTACATGTACGTTTTAAACGTACTCTTATAAATTATCTAATTTTATTAGCACCTGTTAATTCTTCACAAAATCTCATCTAAATAAGTTTGGTTTTAGACTGATAAATAAATTAATAATCATATTTTTCCACCAGACTCACCAATGTCACAGTAAAGGAATCAGTGATTTCGTTTTCTTGGGATCCTGCAGTTTAGTTGCTACGGGTATGTATTTTACGTTTTCATAGCCAGTAGTTTGTTTTTTTCTAGCGATGTAGGTACTTATTCATTATATTGTAATTTTTATATTTTCAGCCGGTCACAGCTCGGAAAGTAAAAACGTGGCTATATGGGACACGCTGATGCCTATCAAGAAAGCTTTAGTCGTATGTGAGTACAAGTTTTATTTAGATACTTTTGTGTTATTTTGTCCCCACTAAGTGAAATCAATTCAAACAAACTTTATTATTGAGATATACGAGGGTAATCATCTCTCGAGCCGAGGTGGAATTATCTGAGACGGGGGAATGTTGGCAGCTGACTCTCAGTAACAACGTGCCGTGGCTACCGCTCTGGACAGGCTGAGATCTATAGAGCGTGCTTAGACTTTGCTCAGATTTAACTTGGAGTATAAACCTACGTAATAAAGTAAATATTTGTGTGTTTTAATTTGTAGCCAAGTTTTTGGTAAGTCGTCGATTAGGTGCACTTAGGCTTTGCTTAGCACATACTCAGAGAAATTCGAAGATTGCATTTTAATTACCGACTTTGTACGGTAAAGTCTGAGCTAAGTGTAAGTCCGCTCTATAGATGTCAACCTAAGTAATAGGATAATTTAGATGTGCACTTGGTTTGGATTGGGTATGCATTGCATTGTATTGTATAGTTGACACTGTCAAAAATAAACGACGAAACACTAACCAATGCATAAAACATCTAATAACACGTGGAAACAACAAATATGTTGTACATTTAATGCTTTTTATGATTTTTAATTACCAGTGGAACCACTAAGAGTAGATGATTTGATGCTGTGAAACTATGACGACATAGTGTAATATTTCATACAAAATTCCATATAAACTATCGTTTTGACATTTATTGAAAAGTAGCTGATTTGATAAGTGAGTCAAGTAGCCTACTTATTGTATTGTATTGTGTTGTATTGTATTGGGCGTTGTGTTGTGTTGTGTTGTATTGTATTGTATTGGGCGTGCGGTTGCAGCGTGGACGTGCCACGAGGGCGGCGCGGCGTGCTGCGCGTACGCGGGGTCGCACGGCGCGCTGGTGTCGTGCGGGCGGCGCGGCGACGTGCTGGTGTGGGACCTGCGCGCGCGCGCCGTGCGCCACAAGCTGCACGCGCACCACGCGCCCATCAAGTGCGTCGCGCTCGCGCCGCGCGAGGACTACTACGCGCTCGGCGCCGCCGACGGTGACATCAAGGTATACTATACTACAGTGGCGAAGGGATTCCCATCCTTTACTTACTTACCTTTTAGAAATCCCAGTCCCACAGATTCATCATTTCTAACTGTAATTATAAAATTATCGGTGTTTTTTGAACGGCTTACCCTCGCCATAATTTCACCCCTCGCCATTGGTACCTATGTACACTTACCTCGTGTCGTGTCGTGGCCCGAGTTGAAGTAAATAAATAAGCTTTGAAACTTGTGTTTACCAAAAATCTATCATATATGCTATACCATTATCATTATATACTCGGTCTATTAATGTAACTACGACACATTTTAAAATTCGATTTGAAACGTATTGCAGGTGTTTTCATTGACGACGCATCAGCTCCTGCACACGTTTGCCGGCGAGCACGCCCGAAGCTCGTTCTTCAAACATATCGGCCAAGGCGTTACGCAAATACATATAGGTTTGTTCTTCCGTCTACAAATATCCTAACATATTTGTGTTTTTTTTTACCACAGGTTTTCAATTCGAAGTAGCTCTATGAAATTTTGTCGGAGCCTCGAATTTTAGAACTCTACTTTCTTCACTGCAAACGTGAGACATAAACGAGTAATACATTTCTCAAGGTTTTCAAAGCGATGATAGTTCAATGGTAGTGAGACATCGAATGACGAAACAAAGTCGTAGGTTCGAACCCTAAATGAGCTTGAGCTTTCCGTGAAGAAAAACATCATGAGGAAACCATAGCACGGTGTTAGAGTACTTTTTAGTACCCGCCTAGTTGGCTACCATCCTCAAGTTGAAAATCTGTATGTACTGACAGCTGAACTTGAGAGCCAATTCCCTTCTAGACTTTGTGTGCTACCTTCAGCCACATCATCACTGACCACGGTGAGATTGTGTCAAACACACACATAATAAAGGTCATATTTGACTATAAAGTTATTTGCTTACTCTCAAGAAAAAGAAAAACAAGTTAAACGCTTAGCAGTATAACTAGAGTATGGTACTTAGTCATCCAAAAACTTCAGTCATGAGGTAATAAGTACTAAATGTAATGTCAGACAACGCCGGGCGGCTGTTCTCGTGCGGCGCCGACGGCACGATGAAGGTGCGCAAGCTGCCCGAGCGAGACACGCCGCCGCTGCACCACACGCATTATTAGTGCACGCATCATCCATACACACGGTAATTATACTTATAGTATGTATGTATGTACCTTACTACCTGTCCCTCAGGTTTATGGAATTCAAAATAGCACTAATATTATAAACGTGAAAATTTGTATGTATGTATGTTTGTTGCTCTTTCACGCAAAAACTACTGAACGGATTTGGATGAAACTTGGCACATAGATAGATCATACCCTGGAATAACATATAGGCTACATTTTTATCCCGGGAACGCGGGTGAAACCGCGAGGGACAGCTAGTAGCTTTATATTTGTAAGAGTTTTCGAAATCGGATCTATAATACTGGAGACCTCACATCCCAACTAACTTTACCTATTTACAATATTAGTATTGGTTCGATTCAGATGTTATTCAATAATAGCATAGACTTGATGATAGGAAGCTTCGTTATCCCCGAGTGTTATAAGGTACTTTTCACCCCAGGAGCACAGGAAACCAGGAGTTATGGGTTAGATTTGCATCCAGGATATTCTAAGTGCATGAACGAACATTGTTCTGTGTCTGGTTTTCAATATATTTATCTAAACTAGCGGTACGCTATGACGACTGTTTCTTGTCTCTATATGAGTGCCGCTATGAAAAAAAATGTGTTTGTGTGTAGGTAGGCGAGAAGCGCAATGTTAACACCGACGACGCCGGCGCCCGCGCCGTGTCGAGCCTCACCCCCTGTGATGTATTTATCGTTGTTGCTATTCAAATGTTACGAGTATGATGATAAATGATTATACGCCGTTAGACTAGTCACTGTGTAGGCAATGTTGTAACTTATAATGTATTTAAAATGTTAATGAATCTTTAGTTATTTTTAGTGTGAAATATTCGCTATTTTTATCTTAATAAAAACGTGTCCTAGATGAATATATAATTTATTTATTTGCACTTACTGTTAGTCGATTTCACCGGCGCGGCGACGCGTGGCTGAACTATCGCAGAAAGTGGTTGGCCTATATAAACGTTACTGTGTGTGTAAAGATACGGTAGCCGAATGTTCGATGTACCAAATCGTATGTATGTTAGTATTTATAAAGTGCAATAACTTTAACACGATCGCTAACTTATGATTCCGACTGCCGTCGACGTCGAAGCCTTTACTTAGATAAAAGTGAGTGCATATAACTTATGTGTAACTTGTTGACGCATAATAAATATAAATAATTTATTAAATACATAAGTATATATGGATTAACTTTGTGTAATACTTTGTTGGCTTAATGTAACAATGTTTAATGAATATTATAATAATCCTATAATACTATGGAGTGGTGCTTCACGCATTACTTTTTTGGTCGGCATCTTAGCATCATGATAAACTTACTTATTCACTAAAATATGGCACCTCAATCTATTAGCTTTAAGTATTATGATATATATTATATTGTCTATGTGATGTATTCGAGATTACAAAATTCATATTAAATTAGAAGCAATATTATGTTCCAAAAAACCATTTGTTTGAATCGAAGCAATAAATTTTGACAACTACTTATACAAATATTTTCGTTTGCTTTTCTTGAACAGTATTATACAATTTATTCATTAACTGAGGCTGCGAAATTGTTTACCCGACCATGTATGCAAACAATACCAACGTAGGTACATTGTATGCTTGTGATACACTGAATACAGATGTAATCTGGCATTTTATTCCAATAAAATTACGAAAATTATTTTATATTCGTTCCTTTTAATACTTTTTTTTTTGTTTATAACTAACTAAATGGCGATAGAAAAATATAATAATGAATTGATGATACAACGCTCGCTCCATTAACTTATGAGATAGCAAGCATTAATAACAATAACATTAGTACACAGAACTAGGGATCATAGACAAATTCATTGTTATAAAGTTAAGAGTAAGACACCGTGGAGTGGAGTAGACGTTGCATATTAGTCTTCACGAAACCCTAATCTGAGTGATGTTAAAAGACATTGGTTTCGTTGTTTTGTTTTGGTTAACTATTTATAATATTTTCATAGGTCAATAATGTATAATCACCAAAGTTTTATTTTCTTATGCAACATTCTGATTGTATAGCTGCTGCATACGTAAAATATAATTTTTGAACAAGTTACCATGTATTAGGCTTTATAAAAAAAATTCGCACAATATACAACATGGAACAAGATTTGAGATTCAGAAAAAAAATGTCACATTGTTAAAACAACTGTAGCTAGGTATAGATCGCCGGCTTTTCAAAATTATGTATAAATATTGTTTCCTATTAACTTATTTAATGTAAATACATAATTATGTTGTTAATTCCTAATAAAGGTAAGCGTCCACATCAAACGGAATAATATTATTCATGCGATCCGACGATGGGGACTAGTGGACGCACTTATATGACTTCCTATACAAATAATATTACTATAAACGTTTGATGCGATGCGTACGACGCGGACATGTGGAATTGTGGACGCTTTCCTTAAACCACCTAAAACGTTTTATTCTTTTTTTACTACACCAGTTGAATGGCCCTAAATGAATTACTTGAGAAAATTCAGTTCTTCGTGTATATATCACCATTTTGTTATTCCTTGAGTCGGACTACATCGCACTACCCGGCAAGGGATATATATCTGCGTCTCTTTCTGTCGCACAAACATATCGTTTGCTAGAGCGAAAGAAATTAACTGTGACCGTTCGATGTTTGAGCTATAGAAAGTTATGGAAGGAGGATTATCTGCTGCGGTCAGAATTGGTCCGACCCTTAATCATACTTTTAGAGCGTTTATTTGCTGTGATGTGATGTAGTATATAAGTAATGTTTTCAGCTCTAATCTAAGCCATACTTTTCTTGTTGGCAAAATACTAGGTATATTTTCATCTTATTACATTCAATATCTGAGGGCCTACTCCGAAAATCGATACACGATAGTCCGATCATAGTTGTCAAATTATTAACCAATAGAATTGCTCACAATTTACATGTCGTCGGTTTGCTGCAATTCTATTGGTTAATAATTTGACAACGATGATCGGACTATCGTATATCGTTTTTCGGAGTAGGCCCTCTGATCTATGAACATACCCTAAATCTATTTAAACCAATTTTAATCTATACACGAAGAAAGTCAATTTTAAACATGTAACAATAATAGTAAATTGTATTTATTTAATTCCACACAAAGCACCCTGTTAACGTGGACAATGTTCATTTTAAATGCTTATTTTGTTTTATTTATAAAGGAAACATTTAAAATAAAGTTTAACTCATATTGTGTTATTTTATTTCTTATTAACACTGATCCTTTAGATTAGCGCTATAGAGCTATTGCTCTGATGTCAATGTTTTAGTGAAGTGGAAGTGGGCAAGACATTTCAGGGAGACAGAAGGTGAACCGATTACAGATTATCGCACCGAAACGGTGATGATGTTAGCTCAGTAGACCACATGTATACTAGATGATGAGTCTGACATAAAATCAGAAAGAAATTTCCTATCTCTCCCTAAACAGTCCTTCCTTATTATATCGTCAATCCTTTTCGTAAGGACCGAGCTGTTTAGAGTATATTTTGTTTGCCATGATGTATAGATAAAAATTTGCCGATATGTTTTTCCTGGGTATGATCTATCTATGTACACACGGCCACAGATCAAGCTACACACTACGGCACCTTATGCGGTTGTGATAGGCGCTATTTTGCAACAAAAATGTGTAGCTTGACTGTGGCCGTGTGTACTAAGTCTTATCCAAATCCGTACAGCTGTTTTTACAAGAAAGAGTAACACATCCATACATACTCACAAACTTGCACATTAGGTATAATATTAGTAGGAATACTTCTGTTATAGCTAGCGCCTGCGCGAATTTTTGTATCAATGCACCTTCGCTAAAGACGAGATCTGGGTTGAATCAGCGAGCGTAAAATCGTCGTGGGAAAGGGTACCTATGCGTTATCAATAAAACTGCACAACTATTTATAACCATTTAATTAATAAAATCGTAGTTCAGCGTTTTAAAATCTATTAATTAGGTAATAAATTAATATTTTAACATACATAGTAAACAGTCGGCTGGTGGAGCATTGAAGCTAATGTATCATAAAATAGTACATATAACTACATAATTATAATCATACTGAGTTAAAGAATACCAAGCACTATTAAAATATGTAATAAATACCATACTAAATAAATCACTTCAAAATTATTTTAACGTGTTCTTATCGAGAACTTTTATTTCCCAATAATCTGAAACGAATTTAACAGCATTTTCCTTGGATAATGTAGTCTTTCCTAATGGATTTTCTAAAAACAAAGTGGCTGTCTTGGTACCATTTGCTATGTTAATAAATTTGCAATAAGGACTATTTTGAACTTCGCAATCTTTGGGTTTTGATGGCGAAACTATTATGGTTTTTGCATTTAACGACGTAGTATCCTGAACTACGGTTCCATCACACCATAACGCAAAATTAATTCCGTAAATACCATAAAGGAGTGCCACTTCTTTGTAAAGATTTTCTAGACTTAAAAACTTACCATCTTTGTCTTTGAGTAATATGCTGGCCTGATTACTTGTGACACCAAATCGGGGAGTCAAGCTTTGGAGTACAATATTCGCCCACGGGTTTGCTGGTAACTCTACTTCTTTCCTCCACGTTATCACTAACTTCAGTTGCGAACCTTTTAATTCCTGAGTTTCTTCAATGATCACAGGCTTGGATGCCGAAATCTCTTCAATGGATATTAGTGGCGCCCGCACAGTATTCTCGATGAATTCACGGTGTAAATTTATAATACGCAATATGTCACTATTTTTGTTCACAGAGAAATAAATATCGACTTCATCAGTTGGAACCAAATGTGCCTTCTTTCTAAGTTTTTGAGCTCTATTTATTATTTCTCTAGAGAATCCTTCGTCAAGCATATCTTGGTCGGGTGTAACATTCAATAAAATTAAAACATCATTATCGCTGTGAGCTTCGTACTGTTCGTTGCCTGTCGCCTGGAATATTATTCTTACTTCAGAGACATCGATACGCTGGCGGACCAATTCAACAAAACCATCAGCAATAAGTTTTTCACACTGCTCATTATTTAAGTCTTTCAGTGCTTGAGTTACAGCTTTAAAATCGCCTTTTAATCGAGCTCCAAGGATTTTATGATCAGGTTCAGCTCTTAATGTAATGCCATACTTTTCTTTATCACTTGTAAGAAGCACTTTCTTCACGTTCATTTCCTCTAGAACGTAATTTTCTAAAGATTTAACATCATCCAAATATATCTGATCACGATGTATAACCACCATCTCCGGGAGTGGATACTTTATGGGGATAGTCTTTCTGTCTCTCAAAACCCTTCCAAGTTCAATCACTGCCTGCATTCTTTGTACAGCTCGTTCAATGTCATTATCAACCAAATCCATCTTTGGGTCAGCAATCATATTAAAGTGTACACTCTCAGGTGATTCACCAGGCAGAAGTTGACGCAAAATTTTATACATTAACTCTGTGAGGAACGGCGTGAAAGGTGCCATCACCCTCACCATATCGAATAGAACGCCAAACAACGTATCCAAGGCGACCTGACAGTCTTTGATTCCATTTTCACCCTTCAACCTTTTTCTATTCATTCTCACATACCAGTTCGTTAGATGGTCAATAAACTTTGTTAATCTGGGCACGACTGTGTACAGTCTGTATGCGGCCATTTCTTTCTTTACGAAATTGATCAAAGACTGCGTGAAAGAAGTAATCCATTTGTCCATAACATTCTCTCGAACCGCTTTTTCATTGAATTGATAGTTAACTTGGTCTTCCTGCACGACTCTTTCGACGTTTTGCATCAAAAACCTAAAAGCATTATACCAAGGCAAGAAAACGTCTTTAATAACATCCCTGACACCTTCTTCTTTAAAACGAAGGTTTTCTGCTTTTACAACTGGCGAGTTAACGAGGTATAATCTTAAGGCATCAGCGCCGTATTTGTTGACGACCTCTAAAGGATCAGGATAATTCTTTTTTCTTTTTGACATTTTTTGACCATCAGCAGCTAAGATTAAACCGTTAGCGATCAAGTTTTTGAAAGGTGGTTTATTGAATAGAGCCGTTGACAGGACTATAAGAGTGTAAAACCAGCCTCGCGTCTGGTCGATGCCCTCCGCAATGAAATTAGCCGGGAAGACATCCTCGAATTCTTTTTTGTTTTCAAAAGGATAGTGACACTGAGCATAAGGCATAGATCCTGACTCAAACCAGCAATCGAACACCTCAGTCACTCTTTTGAGAGGCGGGTGACCAGGGCGCGACGACGGAATTTCTAAATGATCAATGCTTTCCCTATGCAAATCCGTAATGTCTTTTCCAGTCAAGCTGCTTAGTTCAGCGATGCTGCCCACACATACAACTTCCTGCTTGTCACTTGAAATCCATAATGGGATAGGTGTACCCCAATACCTATTGCGACTAATAGCCCAGTCACGTGCATCCTTTAGCCAATTTCCAAATCTCTTTTCTTTTACATACTCAGGTACCCAATAAGTGGCTTCACTAGACTTTAAAAGATCCTTGCTCATTTGTTCCACCCTGACGAACCATGATGGTACTGCCTTGTATATAAGCGGCGTCTCTGAGCGCCAACAGAATGGATAGTTATGTTTAATTTGTCCTACCTGCACCAATCTATTGCGAGCTTTCAAATTAGCCATTATATTTTTATCAGCATCTTTAACATATTGCCCTAAGAAATCTTTCACAGGTTCAGTAAATCTGCCACTTGAATCAACAGGACATATTATATCTTGATCTCTGGTTATAATACCTGCAGCAAGACATACTCTAAAATCGTCTTCGCCAAAATATGGTGCTTGATGTACTACACCTGTACCCGAATCATCAGTGACATATCCGTCAGTTAACACTTGGAAGGCATTGGGGCATTGTTCGACAAAATAATCAAAAATAGGTGTGTATTTTATACCTTTCAATTTATCTCCTGTAAATTTCTCAAGGATTACAAAATCATCAACATTTTTGAAAATGACTGGTAATCTTGTTTCTTGGAGGACATAACATGTTCCAGTTTGTTTTTCTTGGACCTTCAAATAAGTTAATTTTGGATTGACACAAAGAGCCAGATTACTTGGCAGTGTCCATGGTGTAGTTGTCCAAGCGAGGAGGGAGAATCCTTTGGCAGTAGGGAATGATATAACTACAGCTGGATCTACAACATCTTTGTAATTTTGCCCAGATTCAAAATTGGAAAGTGGGGTAGAACATGCGGTTGAGTAAGGCATTACCTTCACTCCTTGGTATACCAAACCTTTGTTGTACAGTTCTTTGAAAACCCACCATATGGATTCCATAAACCAAGGATATAATGTTTTATAGTCATTCTTGAAATCTGTAACAAAAATAAAAAATTATCTTTCTTGTCACATAAACTTATAAATTTAGTATTTTTTCATATAAATAAAATCTTTGTAGTTACATCCAGTATTCATTCATTCACCTTCAAATCTACTAATTGATTATTTAACTGTCACACTGATTATTTTGGATAATAGTTGAAATACATTGTAAAATCAATTCAGCTTGCTTCAATTCTTACCAATCCAACGTCCCATTCTGGTAATGATAGTCTCCCACTCTGTTGCATATTTCATTACTATCTTCCGGCATTCAGCATTATATTTATCAATACCCATTTTTTCCACATCTTCAGGCCCTTTTATGCCTAGCGATTTGTCAATTTCAAATTCTACGGGTAGTCCATGACAATCCCAGCCAAAACGCCTTTCAACATGGTATCCCTTAATGAAGATAAATGTTTATTAAGAGACATTGGGAGAAAAATCCTAAAGAAAATTACCAATATAATTACTGATGGCCCATATGGGACATCATTACTTAAATAAAAGTTGGTAAACTATTTACCTGAAGACATTAATTTATATTATAGTATTTGTATAAAATCAAAAATAAATTGATATTTGTTTTCTACTTAGGTACTTAATTCACAATTATTTACAAAAAATATAATAAAATTAAAGGAAAATAATAAACTAAAAGGAAAACCACAAAAAAGTATAAAAAAACTATGTAGAAACTCTAATATAACACTGTTTTGTTAGATTGATGAACATACATAATATATAACCTCCATAACTTCCTTTTTTTGAATTTGGTTAAAAATAGAATATCAAGTTCAGGTTGTTGCCCAAAGTACCCAGAAGGCCTGCTAATTAGGGGTAATGCTGCCATTACCCCTCTGGATTGCTAGGCTAATTATTTGACCAAGGTAAGAACCAGTCCTCTGGTTACCAGACAATTTTATGAGGCACTTCAACAGTTCCTTAAAAAATTGGTACAATATTGGTCCTCAAGGCCCCAGAGTTTACACACCGAAAGAGCCATTTTGAATATTTGATTTGCACCTTTTGAAGCTCTCTCTGTCGCTGTTTACGCCATTGCATAAGATGCCCTGGAGATACACTGAAGATGTGACAGTGCCGGTGTATCAAGAAACATGGCTTCTAAGACCTTCCTCATCTCCAAGGCATTCAATGACATCCTCTTGGGCCTTTCACCCACTAATATCCTTTTCACATTAATAATATCAACAAAAATTTTAATGAAAAAAATAATTAAAATACCTGTTGGTGTGCATAGCGTGTAACCACATCTTTGATCGTACCCGCAAGTATGTGTCCATAGTGTGGCAGCCCAGTGGCAAATGGAGGCCCATCATAAAAGGAGTATCTTTAAAGTAAACAAGATTTAGATATTAGACACCATGATAGAAAATATTTATATAGGTAAAATGATTTTGACTGAGCTATCTATAGATACTATGCAAAATTGAAGTATAACAATTATTTGGTCAGAGAGAAGCAAATAATTTAAGACATTAAAATTGCTTTAATTAATATTAAAACAGTAATTTTTGGATTTTATGATACCATAGGTACTGAACCAATGTAATCATACACACCTGGGTTTATTTTTTGATTGCTTGAGGCAACTTTGAAATGCATCGATATCCTTCCAATATTTCAAAATAGTTTGCTCTTCTTTTGGAAAATCTATATTTTCAGGTACTCTACTCACTTTTCGAGCCATGTTTTAATTATAACCTAATTTAAATTTCTTACCACGCATAGATCAAAGGTTTTCATTACTTTCTGTAAAAAAATGTAAACGTAGGTAGGTTCTCTTTGACTGCTGTCATGCTGTGTCAGATCCAGTATTTCCAGCCACATTTTATCTGTAACTGCTAAAATCTGTAATAAAATAATCTGTATGTTTTTAAGGGTATACCTTCGGATGGAGCGCGAAATTCAATTTTTACCACGTGATAAGAAGTAACGTTTTCATGAAATAGTCGTATATGTCAGTAATATACCTTGTAGGAAATGTTGATGATTTCTTTTGTTATTAAGGGTAAACGTTCGGTTGGAGCGCGAAATTCGAAATTTGGTTATAGGTCGTAAGTTATCAATATGTTATTTGCGACAAGAATGGTAGTATATTTACTGATTAATAACAAAATAAATCATCCTCATATTCCTCCAAGGTATATTACTGACATATGCGACTATTTCATGAAAATGTTACTAATATACCTTGGACGAATGTGTTGATGATTTCTTTTGTTATTAATCAGTAACTATACTACCATTCTTTTCGCAAATAACATGTTGATAACTTACAACCTATAACTGTGCTGCAATTTGCAAAAAACGTGATAAAATTTGAATTTCGCGCTCCAACCGAAGGTTCACCCTTAATTGGTAGGTACTTCAAGCAATCCAAGCAAACGTTCCCCCTTAAGGTGGAGGCGTCGGTTGGAGCGCGAAATTCAAATTTTATCACGTTTTTTGCAAATTGCAGCTCAGTTATAGGTTGTAAGTTATCAACATGTTATTTGCGATAAGAATGGTAGTATATTTACTGATTAATAACAAAAGAAATCATCAACACATTCCTCCAAGGTATATTACTGACATTTCATGAAAATGTTACTAATATACCTTGGAGGAATATGATGATGATTTTTTTTGTTATTAATCAGTAACTATACTACCATTCTTCTCGCAAATAACATGTTGATAACTTACGAACTATAACTGAGCTGCAATTTGCAGGGGTTTAAGGGGTTTTTATTTGACTTGAGCTTTAGGAGTAAGAATTTTTGGGACTTGGTAACCCTGGACCTAAATCAATCAAACAAGTTAATTGGTAGGTACTGCAAGCAATCCAAGCAATTTAGTAAAATTTACCAAGTAAATATTGTTGTAATTACCCAATCACATTGCTTTACAGAAGATATTTATTTTGTAATATACTTACTATGGATTGTTATTGGATAAAAATATCTCCAAGGTAATCAATAAATTAATTTAGTACCTATCTACCTACTTGTTGTTATTATGTGTGCTTCCCATGTTCTTATTTCATTACCACCTTAAAATTTTATAAACGCCTTTATTGTTTCAGTCTAAGTAAGGGTATAACAATCATTAACCAACTTGAAGACGCAAGATTTGAACAATTTCTGCGCCGAATTGTTGGAAAGATAAAATACCTAAGTACTGAAATCTTCACGGACGATGAAACTAATAAACTTGTAACAATTTTCAATATTAATCATGAAAGCTTATCAATATCAATCAAAACTATTATTTACATTTTTAAAAGATTGCTTAAGTACATATTCATGCCATTGGACCTGAAAAATGATTTGAAAACCATAGGTTTGGCCAATGAGAAAGCTGATATGATTGTCAAAGTATGGTCTGCTGAAACTAGATCTACTTTAAATGATATGGGTTCGGAAACCATTGACAAATCCGGAGAATCACTGAATTTTTCATGGAAATTAAATGCCGAGTTAAGCTCAGACTATCATAAGAAATGCAAAGTCCCTAAGGCATATTTGTCCTTAGTAGGAGAAAAAGATGATACTGAAATTGAATTAACACATCCTGAATTATATTCAATGTTTCTGCAATTTGAATCTATTCAAAATGAATTAGATATACTTATAGCTTAAGTGTAGAAGACACTACTTCAAAAAAATGTGATCTTAGCAATTAATTTAATGTAAAGTAAAACAATATTCATAAAATTATAGTACCTAATTAATAATACTATATTTCAGGTCATATTTTATTTTTTAAACATTAATTTATTTAAATGTTATTTATTTACATTGTGTTATTCATAAAATTCCTTATAAAATAACATGTTATTTACTAGTGGCTCCTGAGTTGAAGACCTCGCGATTTTTTCATTATCCTACAAGAGCCCTGAATCGAAGTTTATCGTACCTACATTAGTCTGGAATTAGGGATACCTACTAACCTAAATTCTTGGCAGGGCCACCTAAAACTTGAACCAGGACGCGACAAAATATGATCGAGGATTCAGATACGTGATGGTGGCTCTGCCAGGAAGTGCCACACCAGCGCCGCTATCATCAATGATTTGAATTCAGAGTCCGTCGCGCCCTGGTTCAAAAGATTGATCGAAGGTTATAAAGGTTTTTAGGTGGCCCTGCCAGAATGGATATTTAAAATTTGGCGGAATTTTCAAATCGCCGCTTTCTTAGCCAAACTCGACTAGTAAATACTAAATTAAATAGTCAAGGTAGTATATTTTTTTTATTGTAAATAGTATAATGTATGTACCAAATTACAACCAAAGAGTATACAAATACTACCTAAGAAAGACTTACAACTAGACCACTTGAATATTTTGAGTGTCGATAATTATCTTAGCGATGTCACGAGTATGATTTTTTGACTCGACTCGGATAGTAACTTGAGTATATGGTGACTGATTCCTGCCGAGTCCAAGGCCCAAGCGGTAAGCATGTACTATTTCTATGTATGGACGAGTTCAACGAAGCGAATCCAAACATTACAAAGCGAGTTGAACTACGCGAGTACCTAACGCATTAATTTGAATCGAATTATTCGGGGTCAAATAACTCGACTCGCAGTACTCGCTAATCGCTACGCGCTGAGAACAGTGACGTCATATTTGATTTTATTTGAAATTTAGGACGCGTTCCGTTGTAGTATACAGTATATAATTTGGTATAATATTGTGGACTTTGGAAGTATATTATTCTTATCTTAGGGTAGATACAGCAATAATACTTAAATTAAACAAACTTCCATATAAAAACTGATATGAAATAATACACAAAATGTTTAATTAAAGGAAATTAGAATATTGATGATTTTTAAAAAAATATAGAAATCTATCAAGTGTAGCTCTAAAAAAACATATCTCACGTATGGAACGCATCATCATCCATCCATACGTCAGAGGTTTTGGCAGCCCGTGGGTGAACTATTTTCTTCATTGTTGACCTTTCCTAAATCTTAGGTGTAATTATTTCATCATTAGACGTACTCTGGCTGCATCCTTATTAGTTATTTTACATATTTCGTCAAAGTCTCTACGATGGACTCCGAAGATGACACAAAGGACGATGTGGATTCTGGGAATGAGTCTAGCGGAGACGATGTCGACTTTGTAATGGACGTTGAGACACACAGTACAAGGGAACGACAAACGGAGCTCGAGGAATATCCATACGAAGTGTTATCTACGGAGGAAATCGTTCAGCACATGGTCGATTGCATCAAAGAGGTGAACACTGTTGTCGAGGTCAGTATGCTGTAGTAAACAATGGCCTAATTGAATGAGGTTACTCATACGCTGGTGTCCGTCAATAGGATCTTTTGTGTCACCATCCAATTTACTTCCTTTCAAATTGAACAGATATACAATGATATATAATCTTATGTGTTGAGTTGGAAAGATAGAAAGTGCTGTGTATTGCAAATTACTGATTTGCCCTATAAACCTCATTTAGGTTTTTCACAATAAACATACAATGGTATGCTAACAGTTAATAGATATAATATTTTCTACAATCATTTAGAATTGTTGAAATAATGCAAATGAGGCATTTTTGATTAGTTTCTTAGACAAAGGTTTTTGATTGGGAAAAATGAGTCATATAGTGACTAATAGATTAAATCTAATATCAAATGACTCTTTAATAGCACTGATACTGCTGTGTATTGAGGATAAATATTATTATAGTTTCTTGACATGTTTCTTTTCTCTCTGTCACATCATCTTTTTTAGCTTAGAAGGTATTTTTACACCAAGGAATGTTTTGTATTGTTATAATGGCCTTCATTAGCACAAATATTCATGATATCAAAAATACAAGCAATATGCAACTGCCAATAATACATTAATGAGAATCATATAATAATTTGAAACATAATCCTAAAATAAACAGGAACATTTTCAAATAAGGTATTGAATATATATAATAGGGTACCTATGTGCAGCTAAATAAAGACTTCAGTATCACTTTCCCACTAACCAAATACCTACAATAAATGTATTTTACATTTTGAACCAACTACACAAACTATTTTATTGTTATTTAACATTATTGACATCATTTAATCTTTAAACCACTAAAATATAGGTCACTTTTGCAATCATCTTCAATATTGTTATTATATTTTCAACCTTCATATTATGTGCTTCATGACTTCTAAATAAGTGATACAATAAGGTTTTTACTGAATCCTTCAAAAATAGTTTACTGTAAATATCTGTGCTCTGTAAACCAAACATGATTAAATAATAATATTTTTGGATACCATCAAATCAACCAAAATTTCTTGGCACTCTTCCTATGTAATAATTTGAATTTAACATATTATCAACTATTTTCACCACCATTTTATGTTTGTTCCCAAGGGATATGTTTACCCAGCGATAAATAAATAGCATTCTATATGTTATTCCAGAGTATGTACTACCTTTTTGCCAAGTTTCAACTATATGTGTTATGCTATTTATGTGTTGATTTGCAAACTTTCATATTTATAATATTTGAGATTTGACCTCTGTAGAAGAAATCCTCTTAACTATGTTCCATATCTCACAGTAAATTATTATATAGTAGTATACTAAGCAAAAATGTAATGTATGATGGTGGTGACAGTACTCATGGTTATTGCACAAAACTCTTTGTTTTGATTGTACTGATCTTGTTAACTCTTAATATTAATAAAACTAAATACCTATGCTTTCATATCAACAAATCAACTAATCCAGCGTCCTTTAACCTACCCATCCGCTGCTGTTCTGGCCTCCCAAACGATTCAACAACGCAATGCACCTGCACAAACCTAACAAGAGTTAGTCAGATAAAGTATTTGGGAGTAATGTTGGACCACCGTTTGACCTGGGCTCCACATGTTGAAATGGTCTCAAGCAGAGTTCGAAAACTTATGTTTACATTCAAAGCTCTTCGACACATAGCCTCGGAATCTTTGAGAAAAACAATTTACTATGCGTTATGTCAGTCAGTGATAGCATACTGTATTGTAGCATGGGGTGGTGCATGTAAATCTGTTCTCCTAACAATTGAACGTTCCCAACGGGCCGTTATAAAAGTTTTATATGGTAAAAATCGACGATATCCGACACATACTTTGTATGTAGAAACAAAATTACTAACCATCAGGCAACTATTTATCCTCAGCTGTACTCTAAAATATCATAAGTTAGCCCTAAAAATGTGTATAGTAAAATCAAGAAGATACGTCTGGAATACTCCTAAATTTAAAACAAGTTTTTGTCAACGATTTTTTCATTTCATGGGACCTTTCCTATATACTAAAATAAATTTAATACTAAACATACGAATGAAATATAAATTTAAAGTTAAATGTGAGATTAAAAATTGGTTAAACGAACTCGATTACAAAAATACTGAAGAAGTACTGGAAATCCGAAAGTAATAAATGATTGGTTAAATATAATATTATAGTCTCACGAACTGTTACTTAAAATAATTGGTTCTTGTTCATTATTATTATTATACACCATACGTTATATATTATCTTGCAAAATTTTAGATATATATGCAATATATTACTTATGATACATACAAATAAATACTTATTTTTACTCATTACACCCACACACAAGTACACACGCGCAACACCTATATAAAACACATAAGACGAGATGATCTAGCCCCTCATAGCACAGGGAATCCTAGTTTGAGGAGCTAGGACTCACATAAAATAACGTTAAGATACCTAACTGTAAAAGTACCACTTAATTGTATTTTTTGTGTATGTACCTACTTTATTTATTTTTGAATAAAGGATTATTATTATTATTATTAAACAAGCACTGCATTGTGTGAAAGTGATAAGATAAAGAATATTTTCTGTTCCAACACATGTTTCATATTGTATTATTTTACATGCTTATGAAATACACATGATTTGATCATCTGCATCTGAGACCAAGGTTAAAAGATGAACTAGTTTTTTTACAAACCAGTTCATCAATTTAATTTGTTGACTTATCACTTGTGAATTCTCAGCTTTTCTGTACTATAATATGCATGTAATATACATATAAACCTTCCTCTTGAATCACTCTATCTATAGCTGAAACTGCATTAAAATCCATTGAGTAGTTTAAAAGATCTATGTCAGTCAGATCACAGTCATGTTAACATATTATAATAAAATTTATTTGGTGGTTACTATTCACTATCCAGTTGAATAGTTCAAGTACATACATAAAGATAGATTCAAATATTGATTATATATATTTTATCAAAGTGACCTCAGGGCACAGACTTCCTTCAAATTAGTTGTTGTCTACAAATATTTTATTTACAATTAATCTATCAAAACGTGTACACATAATATAAGTGGTAATGCTTAAAAAACATTTCAGATTCCAGCTACAACTACCCGCATACTGTTAAATCATTTCAAATGGGACAAGGAAAAGCTCATGGAACGGTTCTATGATGGCGACCAAGATCAACTCTTCAATGAGGCTAGGGTTATCAATCCATTCAGAAAACCAGTTATACAGAGACCGAAGGTATACTATAAATTCTTTGTACAATACAAGATAAAAGGATGTGTGAAAAGTATGAAATGTGAACACTGTTCAATAAAAATTACAACTAATTGCCTTTAATAACTGCTATTTTTTTTGTGTCCATTATCTTTTATATTCCATTTGCAACTCTTTCGCAAAGGATAAAGAGGATTATTACATAAATGTGTAATAGTTTAGGTGTATCGATGATGATGTAGTGTATAGTTTCTTTTAATTTATATTTACTATCAAAGATTTCAAAGTATATGAAGATATTAATGTAAACATATGTTTATCTGTTGTTTTGTAGTTGCCCAGACGGATATCAACATCAGGGACAGAGGAATGTGAAATATGTTTTACAATTCTACCAACATCAGTAAGTATTTATCTTATAATGGTGCAATGTATATGAAACGGATAGACAGGCCATTGTAATAAATTGAAGCTAAAATCAAAATTGTTTGATACTAATTATTCGACATTAACTCTTGCTTACTAGTATCACCCTCATCTTTTTTACGCAAATATGACACTTGGGTATACCAAAATTTAGGATACCTATTATATCGAAATCAGTTCTGAAAGCCATAATAGTCATAGTGTTATAATTAAAAAAGAAAAATATTATTAAAACAAAAATGTAACCTTGCTGAGTTTCTTGCCGGTTCTTTTCAGTTGAAGGCCGGGTTCCGAACCGGAAGTAACTTCAGTAAATTTGACCTTCATAAGTGCCCTTCTGGGGCCTAAATTGAATAAAAGGCTTTGACTTTGAACTATGAATCGTTAGATATTTAAATTGATGTTTTTTTTTAATTTTCAGATAATGACAGGCTTGGAATGTGGACACAGGTTTTGCACACAGTGTTGGTGTGAATACTTAACAACTAAAATAATGGAGGAGGGTCTAGTAAGTTTCGATTCTATTATTTATTATTCTATTACCATATCCATACTAATATTATAAATGACTATGTAACTCTATTACTGTTTCACATCTAAACTGATGAAATTTGTCATGCATACAGAGAAAGACATAGGCTACTTTTCATCCCAGTAACGCGGATGAAACCGCGGCGAACAGCTAGTTAGTAAATAAACAGGCTACATGACCATTTCAACACAATGTATGTTTTCAACATGTAATTCAATATCAATTTAATATTTATTCTTTGGTATGGTCCAGTGATCACTACATAAATTAAATTTCACTGCCATGACCTACAGTTATAATAAACAGTTCTATGGGTGATATGAATTTATCTGGATGTAACTGATATATTTAGGCATAAGTGGATAGCACTCACACAAGAAGTGTAGGTACTGGTATTTAATCTGCCTAAAAGCAGAATATGCATGTTTGTATAGCAAAGAGATATTTGACTTGTTTGTATGTAGTTGTATAAGTAATGTTTGTATGTAATTTAGGGTCAAACGATAGCGTGTGCAGCGCATGCGTGTGATATCCTGGTGGATGACGCGACCGTGATGCGACTGGTGAAGGAACCGCGCGTCAAACTCAAGTATCAGCACATTATCACCAACAGCTTTGTTGAGGTAACATTACTATATTCATACAGGTTATTTAGAGAAAATCAATTATTGACCGGCGTTAATTTGGTTGGTGGGAATTAACTCAAATTTCGACATTCATAGGTGCCTTATAAGGGCTTAAATTGAATAAATGAGTTTGAGTTGAGGCCATATATTTTTATTGCATTGATTTAGAAGCTTGATTTTTCGGAGCTGTAAGAGACTAGAACTAAACCTAAATTATATAAAATGAATGTGAGATTGATTGACTACCTGACTGCCTGATCTATCAACGCATACCCACTAGGAAAATAAAGTTGGCGTTGGAAAGGATTTTTGAAAATTCAATCGCTAAGCCTGCTAACCAATAACATCGTTCATAATTCACATTACGTCATCATCATGTGATTTTTGTGCAATTGTATTAGTTAAATTTTCCTAGCTCCGCTCCGCTCTAATCAAATAAATAATAAACTAAGGGCCGAAAACTAGTTTTTCATATAATGTGTAAAGTGTAATGTTATGTAATGTTAAGTAATGTTAAGTAATGTTATGTAATGTTATGCAATGTTATGTAATGTTATGCAATGTTATATAATGTGTAATTAATTGGTGTGATGTAATGTGTAATGTAATGGCAGTGCAACCGGCTGCTCCGGTGGTGCCCGTCCCCGGACTGCAGCAACGCGATCAAGGTGGCGTACGTGGAGGCGGCCCCCGTCACCTGCCGCTGCGGACACACGTTCTGCTTCGCCTGCGGGGAGAACTGGCACGACCCCGTGCGGTGCTGCCTGCTCAGGAAGTGGATCAAGGTATCACCTCACCTCACCTCACTACACCTCACTACACCTCACTACACCTCACATCGCCTCATTAAGGTGGAGGGGTCGGTTGGAGCGCGAAATTCAAATTTTATCACGTTTTTTGCTAATTGCAGCTCAGTTATAGGTCGTAAGTTATCAACATGTTAGTTGCGAGAAGAATGGTAGTATATTTACTGATTAATAACAAAAGAAATCATCAACATATTCCTCCAAGGTATATTAATAACATTTTCATGAAATAGTCGTATATGTCAGTAATAACCCTTCGAGGAATATGTTGATGATTTCTTTTGTTATTAATCAGTAAATATACTATCATTCTTGTCGGAAATAAGATGTTGATAACTTACGACCTATAACTGAGCTGCAATTTGCAAAAAACGTGATAAAATTTGAATTTCGCGCTCCATCCGAAGGTTTACCCTTAACTGTACTTGTTTGTCTTTGTGGAGAATGTCCCAGGAAATTTTACTAGGTTTCTGCATCGCAGTTTTTAAGAATTTCAGCGTTATTTGACTTTTCGTAGGATCCATATTATTTTCTGAAATAGCTTATGTTACTCAACGATAATGTATAGTATATAACTGGAGAAAGGGCTGGCATATCGACCCCCGCCATTTTAATTATTTTTCAAAGTTTCCGCGCACAACGAAAGTAGTATGGGTAGGGGACACTTATACAAACAAAAAATGTCTGGTAATATGATACCCTAAAGTGTCACGTTCCCGAAATATTTGGAGGTAAAAACCGCCAGTTACATTAGTTAAAAATACAGTAATTACGTGTATTTCAAACAAAAATACATATCACTTATTTTTTTACAATAATTATTAATTATTTGTAGAGATGTCCTTACTAATATTATAACTGTGAATTTTAGTACACATGATTTTGTCCTATGACAATACAATTCTGAAAAAAAAAAGGATTGGCCTTGAAATTGTTTACTTTAAATTTTAACTTGTATACATTCAGAAGTGCGACGACGACTCTGAGACGTCTAACTGGATAGCAGCGAACACGAAGGAGTGTCCCAAGTGCAACGTGACCATCGAGAAGGACGGCGGTTGCAATCACATGGTGTGCAAGAACCAGAACTGCAAGGCCGACTTCTGCTGGGTGTGCCTCGGGCCCTGGGAGCCACATGGTAGCAGCTGGTATAATTGTAACAGGTAATTTATCCAACATCCTATACCCAAAGTGTTACTTGGTATTGAATTTGTAATAAGAAGAGACGAAGACCATAACCAATAAGGCACTGTTTTAAAGACTGCTTTTTTGCAGACGTAAAAAGTAAACAAGACAAATTCCTACACCCCAAAAAGATAGCGCTAAGTCATGAGATGTGATTGAGAATTTTAAATAGCTATAATTCATAGCAATCACAATCAAAAATTTACGTTTTCGAAGTTTCGGAAACTCGCTTAAAATTTATATCGATCAAAGTATTATCGACAAATCTGACAAATGACAAAGTTAAAAAATTGTTTATCGATGTTTTAACTTATCGACAATTCATGCTTGCAAGGCACTTTACAAATTGGCTCTAACATCGGTTAGTAACAATCGCACCGAGAAGACTCCAGCAAGAAGTACGAGACAATATTTTTTCAATACTTACAGATCGTTTTATGGATATAGTTGTGCGGTAATATCGAGAGATCTCGTTTACTTTTATGTATATCTTTAAATAAACTTTCATGTAGATATGACGAGGACGAAGCCAAAGCGGCGCGCGACGCCCAGGAGCGGTCCCGTGCAGCGCTGCAGCGGTATTTGTTCTACTGCAACCGCTACATGAACCACATGCAGTCCCTGCGCTTCGAGTCCAAGCTGTACGCCTCCGTCAAGGAGAAGATGGAGGAGATGCAGCAACACAATATGAGCTGGATTGAGGTTAGTCCGGTGTTTATTCAATCTAAGATTATATCATTTTCTGTGAAACAAGAATATAATTGTGTCAGGATTGGATTTTGGTTGGTAATTAGGCCAAATACTGCGGATAATTTCTAGAGGTTGAGCTCTACCATTACAAAGTTATGACACTTAGAAGTTTTTTTTTATTATGCATAGGCCTGGGTTTGAGCACAATATCACCGTGGTCGGTGATGTTGTGACCGATGGTAGTAAGCACACAAAGCCTAGATGGGAACTGGCTCTCAAGTGCAACTGTCGGAACACACCAGAAGGTGTTTGGCGACAGATTTTCAACTTGAGGGTGGTAGCCAGCCAGGCGGGTACTACATTGTACCCTACCACCGGGCTATGGTTTCCTCGTAGTAATCTAATTAGACTTATTTTTTATTTTTTTTTATATTTTGATAGTTAGTGCTAAAACCGGCATTAACATTATACAAGTGTATGATGATTAACACGGTCGGTGGTCGGTAGGTTCAATTCCTGAAGAAGGCGGTGGACATCCTGTGCCAGTGCCGGCAAACCCTGATGTACACGTACGTGTTCGCGTACTACCTGCGCAAGAACAACCAGTCGGTGATATTCGAGGACAACCAGCGCGACCTGGAGTCCGCCACCGAGACGCTCTCCGAGTACCTCGAGCGGGACATCACCAGCGAGAACCTCGCCGATATCAAGCAAAAAGTGCAGGACAAATATAGGTACTTTAATTTTTTATACAATATAGTCTGCAATATACGGCCGGCCAGATGTTAAGCAGTTACCATAGCCTATGCACGCTAGGGACACCTGCAGAGCTATTTTAAAACATCCGGGTGTTTCAATATCGGAATCGGAAACGAAACCTTTCTGATGTCGATTTCATTCCCGATGAGCTATCATAATGCTATTTGAAATAGCAGTCAAATGAGTATAGAAAATATTCGATAGCGGAAAGATTGAGTGAACGAATAAAGTTAAATAACAATTGCGGGAATTCGTCTCGAATGTTTTCGAATCCGTTTCCCGCGATTTCACTCGCGTTCCCAGGATAAAAAGGAGCCTATAACCTTCGGGGATAATGTAGCTTCCTATTAGTAAAATAATTTTTCAAATCGGGCCAGTATTTCTGGAGATTAGTGCAATCCAAACAAATAAACAAACAAACTCTTCAGCTTTATTATTGGTATAGATTATTAGTATAGAGGTATAGATGTGTATGTCAACTGGCTCTGTTTGTTGCAGATATTGCGACAGCCGACGTAAAGTACTCCTCGAGCACGTGCACGAGGGATACGAGAAGGACTGCTGGGATTATACAGAGTAAACAACCTCCCTCTCTGTCTATATTATACACCTCTCTTTCGCACCACTCACACACACAAATAGACACACATTATGTACTCAGAGACAACGCGGAAAAAACGCTGCTTTAGGATATGTGGGTAGTTTGATACATTACGTATGTCGTGATTGGAAATGAATTATAGTGTTAGCGTTAAATTGGGTTTTTTGCATAATATAATAGACTTTTTCACTAGTGACGGCACTCGACTCCACTAAACGAAATTAGTACAGTTGAAAACTGGACTTGCAAACCACAGAGAATAGTTTTTGGACCTAGATTATTTTATTTGTTTTCGGGTTATATAATTGGTCTCCCAAATTTAGTGGCCTAATATAACTCCTAATAGTGAGTCAAGAAAGAATTATCCAAATATGTATTTTACTCAAAACAAACAAAGGCTTGTTAAAATATATTTCTATGAAATTTGAACCAGTCAGTACTTTCCTTTTTAAGTGCAATATTTTCATATGAGTTTGAATTCTATTCTATAATATTTGGATATTTTTTGTGTTGTGACTAATTGTCACTAGGTGAATATTAATTTTGAATACGTTTTATGCTTTTCGTAGCATTGCAAGTCAAGAAATTAAATTAATTTATTTGACAGTGTTTCGTCTTTTAGATTTTAACAATTTTAATGAAAAATCTGCTACGGATCTGTGTACTACTACTAAATTGGATAATCAAAGTTTAATTTACATTATTTTTAAAGTATACCCAATGGCTTCCTTAAATTTCCCTAACGTTTTAAATAATTGATGAATCATTCAACGCTTTATTTCACAAAATAAATAAAAACATTAATTCCTTAACGCTTGCGGTGTGATTGCGCCATGAGTACCCATGACAAAAACAATAAATTAAATTGCAAATGTGTTTAGTGGTGGATAAAACATTATACATTTTCAATACTTATAAATAAAAAATCATATCAACCGTGTGTGAAATATTTAATATAAAATAATACAGTTCAGTCGAACTGTACCGTTCGTGCTGCTGTTTTATCGTCTCACTCTCTCTTATTCTTCTATTTCTGCTTTCGATGCCTACTAACACATATGCAATGTTCATGTATCTGTGATGACTGTTTCGTTATACATTGTCGCGATAGTCTATTGGGCCGGTAAGAGGTAGCAGTTAAGATCTCATTACGTTAAAATGTTTTTCAATCTGTGAAATTTCTACTACGATATGTTCTCGCCATTCGGTTTTATGTTTCTGAAATGTTATTATCCTTCTTATTTTAATAGCCCATTTGCTAGGTAACCCTTTATAAGTTTTGTGTGATACATATTAAGGGTCGGATGTAAACTACACGTCATAAACCGGTTTCGATATTTTAAAAATTAATTAATGAAAAAAACCAAGGTTATTAATAGTACTAAAAGTACGTACGTATCGATCGTTATCATTTAAAAATACTTCGATAGTATAAACATTACCAAGACATCGAACGATGGGAATTGATTTTGAAAAAATGTTACATAATAAAATTTTATCACAAATTATAGGTATGTTGTAAAAAATATTCATTGAGTCATATTTTCATTTTGTAATATGAGAAAAACTAATTTATTTAAGAAGATCAATTTAGAATCACCATTTGTTCAAGATGAAATTACAAAAGAAGTTGTATGCTCGTAATTGTCCGCGGTCTAGCTTACATACGCCCTTTAATACGATTTATGATTAAATAATGAAATGAAAAAACATTCTATTTTTATGAAAATAATATTTAAAACAATCTAATTCACGTATTCCATTTATTCCCTAAATTCACAAACATTCATAGATCGTAAACCATTTTAATAGAAAAGTAAATATAAAAAGTTTTCTTATTAAAACATAGTAATAATATTCGTATACATCTACTCCTTTTTACTTAGTAATTTAATTTTAGTTCATTTCATTACGAACGATTTTTTTATTATATTAAATAATGCTTAGTCAAATATAGTTTGTTTTTGGAAGCAGGTATAATATATATTTTCTTAATTAAAAATATTATCATAAAGATCCTGCACACAGATACACATACACTTTTAGAGTATACTACACTAAGATATTTCATCGGTGCGTTTTTACACGCGCTTCTATTACTATAGAGTCGCGTTAAAACAATAACAATTTTGATACTTTGTGAATGCATGCATTGAAAATATTGCGGTGAAACTCTTTACATAATGACTACATCTACACACCACATGGTTAGATCTCTAGTAATAAAATAGAGTTGATTTATTTTTTGACTGTAACTTGGTTTTATAATTTAAATATTCAAGAACCCTGATACTTCATTGTAGCCTCGTGTAAATCGCTTAGCGTAGTGAATGTTTTAAAAACTTGATGCTTGTTTGATCTTTGTATTATTATGACCTCATTTTTTCATTGTAATTGTAAAATATTGTCGTGTAATATTAAGTTCACAATTATACTTGTTTTGTTTCGCTTGTCAATATATTTCCCTTTAAATAATATGAATCTTTGAATCAAAAATAGTGGCACAATATAATTAAAGAATTATATCGGTTAAGAATAAACGAGAAAATATTTTTTACCAAAAATCCTATTTTTGTTATTAGAGTACTGTTTATGACTGTAAAGGTTAAGCTGATTTTTAATTCTGTGATCGACTAAATAATTTACCGCCTGGAAGGCTTGAATTTTTCTCGATATTGGTAGTATTGCATTAAACGAGACTCGGCGGCCGACGATACACGTTGCCTGTTCATTGGATTAATTATTAAAGTAATACATAAATTGTAATTTATAAATCCTCAATAATGACGACTGGTATTATAAAGATGTAGACAAAGACTTTGTCCTTACTTTTAAAAGCGTAGGATAGTGAGCTAAGTTAATCGTCATATACAAGTAAAATTAACGTTCGTGACTACTTTAGGGGTCGGTGAAGCCAGCTCGTACAAATAGATACCTATATTTTAATAATCTCGTCGGGATAGCAGAACTTCAGCTTTTTGTATATTATATTCTAGCGCTACATATCTCTGTCTTATATACCTATGTGACGAAATTAAGTGGTACGATACGTGCATAAGTCGTAAGTCGGTTGCACTGCCAGTATATGTCGTAAATTAAATTAATATAAAGCTTGCTCTACTAGAGATCACATAGTGAATTCTCTAAATACTAGTGTAGTGAGACCCTTCCGATGTTCATATTTTTAACGCTCATATTGGACTTTTACTTAACTAATAATTGTAAGAAGGGTCTCTACTCGGTACACACATACTACTGTACATATAGATGCTGTGTAAATATTTATATGGTTAACGTATAATTCACAATACCTATGTATTGACGAGCATCTTGTATGTGTGACTTAACTTTAAGAACACATTTGTCTTAAGTCTAAGACGAAAATAAAAATAGTAACATCGAGAGGAGGTTTCTTATTTATCTCATGTCCATATATCCCAGTCTGTTCCTCTTCCAGTTCACACTAACACAATAATCATAACGACACAAAGACCTAACAGTAAGTACCTACCTATATAGTTTATGAAGTACTTTTATATATATTCTACTTTTTAATAATGTTGTAATTATAAAGTAAGTCGTTACGTGATTCTGACATAACTTTTATCGACAACAGTTATGCACTCCTAACCGTGCCTAAACTGGTGAATCCAGGGGAGGGAAGCTGCCCCGCCCTACCCTCTCCTGGGTATATAACTGAAATGTTGCAGTTTTCCCACAAATATTTTTAATGTCTGCTAGCATCACTATAAACGGAGTGGTGAGATTCAGCGCTTGGATCAGGGATCAACAAAATCTTATATTTGGCAATAAATTCGCGGAATATTCAGAATCTGTATGAAGAACCTGGTGGGGGTAAAAACCCTCATTGTGTGCAGTTGATTTCTGAATATTTCAGAATAGTAGTTGACACTGTCAAAAATAAATGACCAAACACTAACCAATGCATGAAACATCTAAAAACACGTGGAGATATCAAATATGTTGTACATTTAATGCTTTTTACGATTTTTTATTACCAGTGGAACCACTAAGAGTAGATGATTTGATGCTGTGAAACTATGACGTCATAATGTAATATTTCATACAAAATTCCTTATAAACTATCGTTTTGACATTTATTAAAAAGTTGCTGATTTGATGTGTCAGTCAACTACCCTATTTGATTAGGGATTGTGATATTTATAAGTGCAACAAATCCTTTCATTAGTTTTTGTTTGACGGCCGTATCAGTAGGTACTACGCACACATGCGTTGTGTGTGTGTTTTGAGCTTAGGAAGGGCGCGCCATGTAATCGTAGTTGATCTCTACTCTACAATAGTATTTATGTAATTACAGTCAATATAAAGCTTGATACCTTTGACAGTTGTGAAATCAACATGAACCTTATTTATTACATTACGTTAAGGTTGTTAGAACTGTCTCAGGTCAGCAATGTAATTATTGCATTATGTTAATCTGACAACGGCCACAGGTACCTGTCACAGTATCAAGCTATATTTTACTAATTAGTATAGGTGAATTTTTCAACCGGACATGGATGGCAAATCCAAAAGTATATGGTATACCCAAAATTGCTCGAGAGTCTCAGGGCCGACTGATAAAATTTTAGTTCCTTAGAGTATTTTTCGCTACTCTCTATACTTAAGGTTTTTGTTATCACTGCCCAATTGAAGAATTCACCTGTCTGTATACAAGTATTCTGTTGTAACAGGGACGCGTTGGCGCCTTCCCCGACGAGACCTAGTAAAGCCTAGTGAAAGCTAACTAGTAAGTACATCGTGCCAGATTGTAAGCATTAGGTATCTACATTTGCGAAATTGTGTAGATTTACTAATAATTATCTATACAAGTATATTTATTATAGATCCGTAGCGACTAGCTAGCGAGTATTTATATTAGTTTAGGTTCGTCCACGGAGTATATCCACTAGCTGTCTAGCGGCTGGCTTGGCTATTTAGCTGGCGGCTTCACTCGCGTTCCCGGGATATATACTTATACCTTCGGGGACGTAAGTATCTACCTACCGACAATGGTGTTGATGCGAATTATCTCAAAGGTTTGATATTTGTATTTGTACTCGTAGTGAGGACCTTTTTATTTACAATGTAAAGACCTTTTTATGTGGGAAAATCCTCATGGATACCCTTCCACCTCGGGGGTATGTCAGACTGACTAAAACCCCACAATGTTCCTGTATGTCGCTACCGGCTGGATATACGGGGGCGCCGAAGCATTCGTCCGCGTATCCAGCAGCGACGGCCTGGTTGGAAGCCTCTTCGTCGACGATGAGGACCGAAGCTCTTGTTCTCACCGTCTCGTCTTGAGTAGCGTGCGGGAACAATGTAAAGACCTGTGTTAAGCACTGGTTTTGTTGATTGGCGGCAGATTTTCAATTTGAGGGTGGTAACCATAGATGCGGGTACTACAAAGCACCCTAACATCCTGCTAGGTTTGCTCACGATCATCATCGTAGGTACCGTAGCCTCGATAACCTACTCAGTTATGTATGTGTCACAGACCACTAAATAGGGGTGGTATGTGTTAAACCAGTAGCCAGTGTACATGCATGCCTACTCCGAGTTATAATTTATTGTTTTATTTTACAGGACTTTCAGGGCTCATTTAACCAATTATTCGGAACGTTTTTATCAATACAAATCAACAAGTGTATAAAGACTAATAATACTAATAAATATTATTGGTGGCTTAAGTAGTTAGGTTCATAGGTACATAGATTACATAATATAACCAAAAGATTCATTAAAAAAATTGTAATCAAAAAAATGTATAGGAAGTGTTTTGTATATTATGAATAAAAACATAAATAAAAATAGACAGTGCTGTTTTATTGTAGGGGGCATAGGTGTTAGGTATGAACAGTTGGTCTTTTATGAAAAATAAGTTTTACGCTTTATTTACTCTCTCTTCTCAATGGTTTGTTCTTGATAGAGCAGTCGTGTTGCTGTCGGTCACTAGTGGTCTGCTTGTCTGTAAAGCAGCCATCCGGCCCCACTTCACTTAGTTACTTAAACATGAAACGCGTAAGCGCCATGAAAATCACGGCGCTTACGACTTTTTCGTCGCGTAAAAACCGCTACGTGTTTAAACTGTCTGGTTAGATTACTAATTATTGTTTCAGCGCTGCAGCGAATATTTACAATGACCTTTGCTTAGGATAGCTTCTCTATACGTAGTAATATACCTACCTCAGGGGGTTTATACAGGGATATAAAGAGAATATAATGTATCTACAACTTAGTAGGTCTTACATTCATTTAATTTCATGGGATAAAGTCACTGTGGTCACATCAGTGAAATAAAACGATTGAATAAAGCAGTCAAGTTCTATATTTTATCGTTTACTTAATTTATTTTGTACAAACTTCAACAATATATATAATAAATACTCAATTAAACCTCTATCATTCAGCAAACTGAACTCACTTTTTTGTCATAAGTATAGTTAAAATAAACAATACAATGATATCATAACTTATTGTCTAAACTTAATTAAACACAACTTCTTTGTGCAAATATGCCTAATAGTAGTTAAAACTTTTGGTTTGACCAACACAAATTAAATGTTAACGACATTACACTTTGTCACTTGTTGGGCCAGAATGGAGCGATTCAAAATTGTTCACTTTAAGTGAAAAGGCTTTATCGAAGGCGAATCATTAACAAGCTAAATGAAATAAATACTGGATAAACATTTTAATTCATAGTTGGGGTTATTTCAGGACATACTTATTTGAATTATTTATAATTATTTTTTTATTGTCCTATTTACAAATGGGCATCTTGCTGTTTATTTTCTATCGTTAGATAGTTCGCCTTATTAAGTTTAAAGTTACAGTACTTACCTACCTATAAATAAATACCTATTGAATATTTGGAAATTCTTTCGTCGGCAGTTTTATAATTTTGATGACAAAAATTTAAGAGACAGTTTGTCATACAAGCAAAAACACTTCGCGAACAACGAGAAATGCTACGCGACTAAAGTCTAACTAAACATAATTTTCAATTTAACGTGGGAATAGAAATTCTTGCTGTCTTCTTTTATAACTGTAAGTACGCACCAAGATAAATATACGTAAATAATCATAACCTACTTATGTAAGTTCCCAGCTAAAACCTTCAAGATATTCCTTATTCAATCAGTCTTCTATACCTACCTGCGTAGGTACGCATACATAATAGGCAGGTATATTATAATTTCATGAAAACTTTGATTGTGAATCGCTCCACAGGGCCTTAAAAAGTTAATTTGATGTGAAACATAATAAATAACAAAGAAGGTGTCACGTAATGGAACCCAAGAGAGTGTGACGTCACGCGTGACGTACGCGACGTGATCGAGAAGGCGGCAAGTGCGGAGCGTGCGCAAGCGACGGGGAAGCTCGCTCGCCCACTCCTCGCACGTTTACTTTATAAAATTATCTACATAATCATTATCTGTTACCATAATTATTGCAAAATATGTGCAAAACTGTAAGCGTCTCATTTAGTTTACGATACACTGACTCTTTAAACTTTGCAACACTTATAGAATTGTCTTGCACTTCAGAATATTTTTCACATTTTATGTAAACGAATTGAAAACAACCGACACACAACAATTCGGTGACACGTTCCGTACAGGTAATGAGAAGCGAATTCTTGGAGACGAGCACACGTTTACGTTATTGCTCAAGCTTATTACGTAGGTACGTATCGCTGCGCTCATATCGATAGATAGGTAGTAGACGTTATGATAAATTATGTGTTGCGACGTGCGGTTTGGGATCTACCCGGCATTAAGCTCTCAATATTTACAGAGTAGTAGAAAATTGACCACTTTGAAAGTTAAATTACAAAACAATTATGATTCATTAGTCTGTTGTGCTTGAAAATACAATACTGACACATAAGTGAAGTACTTAGATGAGCCTCAGGCACGGCCGGCATCACCACTCGACTCTCTTCATCTTCATCGAGCGTGGCATCTCCACGACTCCACTTTACTACTTCCGTCTATCTAGCTAGAGAGATGTCAATCGAAAAATAAAAATACTTCAATAATATCTACCTTACTCGGTAAGGGACGTTCGATCTCTTAGGTATATCAATAATATCTTATTGCTAATTACAGTGATCTCAATCAAGTAGCCGAATCGGTTGTACAATGTGAATGATCAATACAACATTATTAACATTGTCAAAATGTAATCTGCAGGAGCAATAATCATCGAAGCAGTACCAGCCCGCTCGTATTTATCAGATCTACGAGATATCGGATCACGGTTCAAACGGGTTACATTCAAATGATTGTTGAAAGTTGATTACGCTTCAATAAGAATTAGGTGTTTCAATGGAAGTTAATCAAATGATCTCATTTGAAATGCGATCGTTGAATATGGGGAGAGCAGGAGGGGCGCTCCGACCGGCGGGGAAGTCCGGCGAGGCGCTCCGCCCTGCCATCCCTCAGCTAATGTAATTCAGGGGAAGGAAATTACATCAACTAGGTACTTGGAAAGTGCGCGTTACATAAAATGGCTCGATTCCTATGATGCGTACTGAATTAGGACGGAAGTGAATTCTGGTACCGATTTCACAGCTGATTTGTTAAGCTTACATAGATAACTTTGCAAAAATTTTCTAAACTCTCTTAACTTCGAGGTAAATCGACGGCGAGTCGACCTCGTATAGATAGATACGACGTAGTGTCGTTTCGGTACAGTGAGAAGCTTATAAATTGGAACTATTAAAAACTATACGGACAAAATTGATATGAATCGGCGTAGCCATTGCTTCTCTTAAGCGTCTATTAGATACGATTATACTAACGCCCGCACGCGCGGGCGAGTCGAAGACATTTTAATGTTTGTAATGTTAGTATAAATAAATAAATAAAATCGCTGAATCCCAAATGATTGAGTGCTACATCGATCTGCTGCTGTGCTGTGAGCGTCAGCCGCAGTGGCGGCCGCAGCAGCAGTCGCAGCCGCAGTGGCGGCCGCAGCAGCAGTCGCAGCCGCAGCCACGGCCGAGGCGGGTGAAGCGAAACGTAACGAAGCGAATGTCACTTCGCGTCGCACTCCGGCGCAACAGTACTCGCCCATCAACATCGACTTACATCGATACATACAGTTGTGCTATTGTTCGACACCATTTCGGGGAAGTAAAATGATATCTCACAATCGGTAACGAATCATGTGTTCATAGTATTAATAGAGTTCTGTTTTAGAATTTTACAGGTAGACAGTGATATTCATCGAATACAAAAATAAGCTTTTAGAGTTTCCTCAATTTTATCCAATACCTTACATTACATCACTAGTGACGAATAAAAAAGGGCTCGCTCACAAAAACGATTTATTCCGATCGACAGGCTCCTCTCACCGGGGACAGTTCTACGCGACGACGCAAACGAACGAACGGATACGAATCGGAACGATAAAACACGGTGAACGCGCGCGAACATCGGTCGCAAAACAAACGGTCACTAAAGCTTCGGCCACGCGAATATAAAACACTCCGGTTAACACCTCGAACGTCTCTAAACGCGAAAGAATAACGTCCACGTAAGTAACGGCGCGGACGCGCAGCGGCAGGTCGCGCCGGCTCGCGTCGCGTCGCTCGCCCGCGGCCCGCCGACGCACTACGTATGTACATGCGAAACGTCTAGCGTAAAAAATAATTAAGTGCGCTTGGGTGGGCTCAAGAGCTCGGGCAGCGGTGCGGGCAGCGGCAGCGGCGCGTCGTCAACGAGCGCGGGCAGCAGCGCGAGCGCCAGCGCGGGTCAGACGGGCGCGGGCGGCGGCGCCGGCTCGGGCGGCCGCGGCGCCGCGCCCGCCGCCTGCAACACCACGCGGTGCCCGTTCGGCGTCACCGCGTCCAGCAGCACGGCCGTCGGCGCGCCCTCCGCCTCCGCGGCCGCCCCGCACCCGCCGCCGCCCCCGTCGCCCACATCGCCCCCATCGACCCCACCGCCACGCCGGTGCCGCCGCCACGCGTGCTGGATCAGCCGCGCGCAGTACTCCTCGCGCTGCCGCCACAGCGTCGACGACACCGGCTCGTAGCCCGCCTCGTCCGGACGACCCACCTCCAGGTCGCCGGGATCCTCGATCGGGTTTCCTTTCCGGGCGAAGAAGTCCTTTGTGAGCGCGTCGAGGATGTCCACGCAGAACATCAAGTCGCCGCGACATATCGGTATGTCCATCGATATGATTTTGTACTTGTTCGGTTTGTGTATCTGCAGCGGAGGCTCGAGCACGTCCAGGAAGTCCGACAGCTGATCGTAGCGTATATACTGGGTTCCATCCGGGTCGAACCGCTGCCAGATCTCGTAGTACATGTCGTAGTCGTCATCCGTTAAGCCCTCCTGCACATCTTCCGTCGCCTGAAATAAATTCGAAAGAGCGTTAACGGGAATCGTGACATTTGCGTTTTGTTTTTCATAAAACAACTAAGACTACTAGGTCAAAACATTTACCTGCGAGTAATTCTCGAGAATGACGGCAATGTACATGTTGATGACGATAAGGAAGGAAATAACGAGATACGAGAGCAAATATGTGATGCCGATGGTAGCTGAACCGCAATTTCCTGGGTAGCCTCGCTCATTATCCGGCAAGTCACACTCCTCTTCATTAATGATGCCGTCCAAAACGCCGTCCCAACCGGCTGAGGTTGACATCTAAACAGAAAATAATTATTAAATATCCTTATTTACACGAAACTTTAGGAAAATGAGTAAAAGTATCAAACCTGGAATAGTAAAATCATGCTTTGCACGAAAGTCTTGAAGTTATAGACGTCGTCGAGACCTCCTTTGTCCTTGACGTGCATAAAGAATGACATGCCGAATATTGCGAAGATGAACATGACGAGAAACAGCAGCAGGCAAATGTTGAACAGAGCAGGCAGTGACATGGCCAAGGCAAACAACAGAGTTCGGATGCCCTTAGCGCCTTTCACGAGTCGAAGTACTCGACCAACTTTGGCTACTCTCACTACTCTGAGTAGAGTTGGCGATACGAAATACTTTTCTATAATATCACTCAGTACCAAGCCTGTGGACAAATGAGACAGTTGATGTTAATAATAACGAAGTATATAGTCACAACATAGATGTACGCTTGAATACTTACTAAGAATAGAGAACATTACAACGACGAAATCGAACAGATTCCAAGGCTCAACAAAGTAATGGTATCGTAAGGCGAATATTTTTAGTAGGCACTCGGAACTAAATATCACGATAAATATCATGTTGAGATAGTCCAGGACCTGGCTGAACGTTTCCGCTTGCTGGTAGTGATCTAGTGTCATGGTGAGCATGTTCAAGCCAATAAACAACATAATAATCATGTCGAATTTCTTGTCCGTCACTATCTCGAACACAATTGCTTGTGGACGCCACTGAAATAAAAAAAGGAATTATTTTAGTACTTTAAATGTAACAGATAAATAAATTCAACGATGAATTTTAAAGCTGTATTACTTTTGGCCTGGGAATTGCTTTCAAAGGTTTCTTGGATCCCATCTTCTTCATGGCATTATAGTATTTCTTCTGATCCTCCGTCATGAACATTTCGAGACTACCACCTGCTTTCTTTTTCTGTTCATTGAAGTTGTCGATAATGACTCCGATGAACAGGTTGAGAGTGAAGAAAGAGCCAAAGATGATAAAGAATACGAAGTAGAGATACATGTAAATATTTGTTTCTCTAATCGGCTGCCTTCCGACCTGGAAAATTAACGTAAACATGAAGATTGCAGACAAAAATAGTTAATGGCAAATACAGTTGAAAAACTTAAGTGTTTAATTTACCTCTCTAGAATCGATAGCATCATTCATTATTTGAATCCAGCCTTTAAATGTAGCGACTTGGAACAAACAAAGATATGCTTTGCCTACGTGGTCAAAATTCATCGGAGAATTTTCCCAGGTATAGTTCTCCAAAATACAGGCGTTTCTATCCGGAATGATTTCATGGCTCAATGTTGTATGATTTAAATCAACACACTGAAACATAAAGAACATTCATTTATGGTTAGAATTGGATAAGGAAAATTACATTAAATGAAACGGTGGTAGTAAATTTTTATACCTTGAAGTACTTTCCAGCAAACAGTTGAACTCCCATAATGGCAAAGATGAGCCAGAATATGAGACACACCAGCAGCACGTTGAAGATGGACGGGATTGCCTGCACTAGAGCATTCACTACCACCTGGATACGAATACAATTTGTATTTAAGCGACATGGCTGATCCTATTAAAAGTATAGGACTGGAAAATATGCCTATTATGTTTTATGCGTACAGGAGAAACTAATTATTTCATAAAAGTAAATTGGATTTTATAAAGGTGATATTCCAAAAAACTACTCAAGCGTTAAAACTGAATAGTGATTTGATTTTTAATGTTATGTAATGAAATGCTTTTAATAAGTGAAATAATTTATA
Source organism: Tethea ocularis (assembly GCA_963555595.1). Classification (NCBI taxonomy): domain Eukaryota; kingdom Metazoa; phylum Arthropoda; class Insecta; order Lepidoptera; family Drepanidae; genus Tethea; species Tethea ocularis. Next base: position 6,536,606 of record OY741971.1, on the reverse strand, counting down.
TACATCATCTAATTACTCATTAAATTAATATAAACACAAAACAAATCAGACGACATCCAAGCATACAATACATAATTAAGCAACAGAAACACAGACTGCTCTACAAATTTCAACTTACCTCTCGGAATTAATTTTAATAGCCATCCAATAATGCGAATATTTACGCATGCGATATTCCAGACGTAAGATGTAGAAACAAGAGGAAGAATATAATAATAAGGTGCAAAATCTAAAATAACATTCCAATTAACTAAGAAAAATATAATAACTTTCTAATCTAACTAATAATGAAACGTCCAATAGAAAAGGTAGACCAAATGGATAAATATATTCCAAATAAATCCAATTAAACCGATTCTAATAGAGGAATATGTCGAACAGTGATGATACTAAGCCATTCAGGGGTGCCACCGACGACTTTAAAATGATTCGCTAAGAATTAAACCGATATCGACTACTGCCAATGAATCGTAACAACTCTCAAAAAGTAAGTAACAGTAATAAAAAATAAGACCGGGTGAGTGATGCAGAATTACTGAAAAAAGAAACGAGTTCGAATATTTGATATATAAATGTTGTTGAAGATGTACAAATGTAGAAATAGAGATGTGAGTGTGAAGGTGTTGAGCGAGTGTGTGGAGGATGGGATGAGCGAATGGGTCGAGAACGCGCGGCTGGCGCACGCGTCGCGCACGCAGGGTGGTACGTACCCTCATGCCCTGCATGCGGCTCATGGCTCTGAGCGGCCGCAGTGCGCGGAGCGTTCGCATGGTTTTGAACGCCTGAATGCCACCGGCGCCACAAAGCGCCGCTACGAAGTTTATAAGCGAGACCTGATAAAATCAAGGGTTGCATTTTGAGACACAATATTAAATTTTACAAACACAAACAACCATTATAATAAAGTTTCCGATACAGTTGCAGCACCTAAAAAGATAAACAATGGAGAATCAATCGGGTGGTGTTTTTTGAACTACATCATAAATGACTAGAATTCCAGAATTTGGTAAAAGACGACGGGCAACCAGCAAATCAAATCTAAAAGAAATTTTGAATATAAAGACTCTGATACAAGAACGCTTCTACCACAAAACTAAACTTTCTTGCATAAAACCTACGAAACTGATATAAAAATACTTAAATGTGAAGAAAGCACTCAAATTACAGACCAATTTTGTACATACATAATAATACAAGGACATAAAAGAAGTTATTTATGTGCACTGTTCTTTCTTTGATGTCCCGTAAGTAAAGCTACACGTACAGGTTGTAGTTTACCTACATAGTGATAGCCGTTATACACAGGTAATGACATCGACTGCATTCAAATAGATAGTGACCATTTTCAATAATTCGTTTCAAACTGACTCATTTTTACATAAAACAAACACTATGCGTGAAAACGGCACCATCTTTTATAATAGCACAGAGACAGAATTAGTGTCGGACCATGCACTTGAAAATATCGGGATTTCAAGTAATGCTATTAAGGACCAATAATTCTGCTATGGTTCTAGTTTTAAATAAAGAAGTTATTAAGAAAGGAGTCGTGGGTAAGAGATACATAGAAGCAATATCCACAGACAAACAGCACGACATCGAGAGCTCGAGGCTGCGAGGTAAGGCCTGTCGGAGTCTCCTCTGCCATAGACATCGAACAGTCAAAGCTGCACGCTTTGAGTTGCGCTGCTCATCGACGACATTAAGTATCATGTAGAAATATGAAACTCGTTTGATAAACCAGTGAGTCAATGAGCAACGCAACGGTACCAACACCAATAGCGTCACTCTGTGAGTGGTGACGATGACGGCGCGTACTCACGCGCATGCCTTCCCATCTTGAGACCGCGCGGAGCGGACGAAGCGCACGCAATGTGCGCATCGATCGGAACGCCGGGATGTCGTCAGCGCCAGCCATCACGGCGCCATGGTTTACGAGCGACAACTAACGTGACACCACTCCGTCATTTACTTAATAATTCACTTACAAATATACTGTTATAAAACTATGATTAGACTACTTAATTAACACCTTAAACTCTATGTAGATATTCGATTTTTTTGTGAGTCATTACTCTACCAGTAACATTATATTCCATTAGTATGAGCTGCCTGCAAGAAATCTATTAGGTTTACAAATAAAACATACTTATGTTATAAAATTATGATGAAAAGTATTGTTTACCATGACGATGATGAAATCGAGCCAGCACCAAGCGTTGGTAAAGTATTTCTGGAAGCCAAGAGCGAGCCACTTGATCAACATCTCTATGAAGAAGATGACGGTGAAAATACGGTCCATGTAATACAAGATATCTTGAAGGATTGGGCGATGTGGTAAATGTACATCTTCTAAAGCCTAAAAAATAAAAACAAAAATTAGACAAAGATACCTGTCACGAATGTAAGACAAAAACGAAGGTTATGTAATGTTAACAATATTCTTACCAAAGCCAAACTACTGAGCAAAATCATTGTAATCACAGCCGTTTCAAAATATGTGTTTTCTATAAGTTTAAATGTTTTCAGTCGTAGCATGCCCCAACCTTGCCAGAAAGGGGACTCATCGTCGCCGGCAAGGAATGGGAACTTTTGGTAGCACGGTTCAGGGCAGCAATCTGCTGGAGTATCGTCAACAACTTCTTCATCGGTAGCTACTATAATATCTTGTTTACCTAAACCACCATCTAATTTGCCTTCCTCCTCTTCTTCTATCATTTCTGAAATTAATTCAATTATTGTGGTACCGGCATACACAACTGTAAGATATAAGGATGAAAAAAAAAATACCTTCTTCTAATCCTAATTCTTCTTTACTAGCATCTTTCTTTTCTTCTCCGTCTATCGTATCTGCTGAACCTTTATGACTTTCGTCTTTGAATGATCTCATTTTATGACTACCGTACGACTTTTGACTTATCGTATCATCATCCTGAAATGTTTCAATATGTAGGTACATAACTTTCTTACGCATATCAGTTTCTTGAAAAAATATTATACGACCTGAATTCACCTGTATAGGATAACCATGATGATTTAGATCACAATCTAGTCGATTATCTCTGTGATTGTCCGTGATCGCATTGATGTTGTTCATGAGTATTTTTCCCTTTTTGTATTTATTGTCACCTAAAATCATATTTTTATTAAACATTGCCTATATGGTCACATATGTCAGCTGAATGAGATTGCGACTCACCTGGTATCGTGAATTCCATACCGTCACCTATGGCTACTTCTACTTGGTCTTTTAGTTTCTTGTCTTTGTATAAAACGGTATCATCAAGGTCTGTGCCAAGCTCCAGCTCGTTGTCCACGCGCTCTGAGGAGACACAGCGGCCACACAAAGCCGCTTTTAAGCCTACGTGTCGCATACGTCGTGAACGCATGTGTGCCACCGTGCGTGTGCGTAGACACCATCCAAGCATAGAAATCAGACCAGAGGACGAAAAACTTAGTTGACCATATCAAAATTAAAATCAAGTAACATTTGCAAATAAACTATAAATTATTCTTAAACTCAATTCAATGTATTCTCATATTAATTATTTATTGTCATGAATTACAGTTTTCAACAAAAAAAATAAAAATTAATTAAAGTACCTAAGTAACCAATGGGTATAAACCCGTCAAAAAGTGTATGATATATTTTATATTATAGCGGTAATATAATAAATAATACAGTGTGTTAAAAAATACATGAAGGGAAATCAGTATGTATCATGCGTTAAATTTTTTTTTTAATTTAAATAGGTGTGTAGAACAGTTTGGCGAACAAAGGATTCAACGCCTAATACGGATCATCACCTGGTGCTTGCACGCCCTAGTAATGTTTACGACTACCCAGACGGCGATGGCCTTCCCTGCTAAATACCATCGAGGTTCTGAAGACCGAAAATTTTTGCTTTAACCAACAACTTGAAGATGGGTGGGTTACTACCCCGCGGGCCTCGCCGGCTACGGTAGCGTTCACAGTGAGCTAAGATGCTAAGAGTTCATGGCAGTGATACGCTTGGTAGGAAGTCCTACGGCTTACTGGACAGATAACCTGAGAAAAGCAGATGAGAAAGAAGGAAGGACCGGAAAGAGTGACCTTGGGAGAATCCTATCTTTAGAAGTGGAGGTTACTAAGATACTCAGTCTAAAATAGAGAGCATTAATTTACTGGACACGTGGTTGATCGTGTCCAGTAAACTTATGCTCTCTATGTAATGGCATATAGGCTAAATCACGATTTGAATAACTCCTTGGCCGCGTGTGAATTCTAATGTAAATAAATCAGCCAAGTGCGAATCGGACTCGGACACGAAGGGTTTGTAAATTGTTTTTTATAATTTTTATTTTTGCGGCAAAAATATATTCCTTAAACATTTCAACTGGCTACCTATTACGGTTCATGAGATATAGCCCATTGACAGACGGATGGATGGACAGTGGAGGCTTAGTAATTTATTAGTGGAGGGTTATTTTGTCACCCTTTAGTTACAGGACCCTAAACAATATGACATTATTGTTTTTGTAATGTTATTTTTTTACACACTGTATAATCACATCCTTATATGCTTATCCATGTATCTATTAGTTACATTATAATACATATTATTATATATAAAACAATGGTACATAGTACAACATATAATGTACATGCACAAACACTCAAAGCTATAGATACACATATAATAATACAGAATACATCACAAGCGTGATACATATAGTACAAAAATTAAAAATAAAGTAATATTAGAAAAATAGGGAAGGAGTTCGGTCAAATAATAAGGTTCAAAATACGACATTTAAAGACGGGGTCTGTTATTCTACACTTGGATATCTAGGTCGCAGGCAACGCACACTGTTCACAAAATATATAACACACTTTTTTATACAATTATTGAAACATGCGTCATTAGGTATTTTTCACACATATCATGCGACACAATACAATACTAAACAGATAGTTTTCAAATTAGTAACAATTATTAATCCTTAAATAAGCCTTGCTCATAAAACGCTATATAGGTAGGTGAATTTTTCAAGACGGCGTGGTAGGCCATATCCTAGCGAAATTGCGAAAAATGCTGAAAGGTGTCTCGAAGCCGATTTTGATAAAAACTAAACCGTATACTTAGTAGATATACATGGATTTTCATTAAATAAATTTAACTCTCCGGGAATCGAACTCTTTGATTTGGAAAAAAACACAGCCTGTATTATTTATTGGTCCATCTCATAATCTCGCTTATAATGATCAATTTCTAGGAAGAAATGGAAAACCACAGTCCTTCTCTATGTTTATTGTCATAGAAGAAGAGTTAATTGATTTTGTTTGTAGACAACAAATTCGATTAACATACTCCAGCGTTTTATTCGCAAGGTAATTTGGCGACGTATTTTATAAATTGTAAGTTGTTTACACTTCTATTGTTGTTGACAAAAATACTATTTTCTTCGTTTTAGAATATTTCCAATCCAATATTTAATGTAACACCATTTTCAACATCTGTATATAAATTAACATCAGGTAGAGTAGAGGAAAAGAGACAATTATTCAAAAGTAATAAAAAATATCTTCTCATATAGGTATCTATTGCTGATAAGGTTATATGTATATCCACTTTTTTAATCACCACTAAAATTTTGTTTACAATTTACCGTTTATTTTGTTTTTTTTTTGCTCTGATCTTAGAGATATTTTACAGCCTCCATCTTCCACCCGAAGTTATTTTATTCATATTAACATCTATATACATACATATATTTATTACATGCCACAAACAAACCGGTAAACAGACACACATCTTACCGGGAGCGTGTATAGCTATCTGATTGGTAAGTTTGTTCTTCAGCAGTTTTAAAATATCGGCAACGTTTCTCTTTATCCAATCAATGAACCTCGATATCCTATTGAATGCTTCTGCTATTTTGTTCGTATCCTGATCGGCAGTTGGTGTCGACAAGCTCGACGATCCAAAATTTGACAGTAACAGAGCCAAGAAAAGGTTGAGAACCTGAAATTGAAGTAGTTGTTTTTATGAGTTTCTTTTATGTAGGTACCTAAGAATTATTGGTAATTTAAGCCCGTGGCTAGAAAAAAAAACAAAAATCGTTATTCCATTCCGACATGAAGGTATGACGTAAAAACGCACACTTGCAATTTTAATATTTGTACGATTTCAAATAATCATAATTAGTAATAGACTAACTACAATACATCATATGACAGTTAAAAGAGTAGAAGTAGGTATAAACATTTTAACTACCTTTTCACACATGTAAAGGTAAAAATACTTACCACAAGATTGCCAATGACGACGGTGGCCAAGAAGAATGGTATACAAGAGACGTCTCCAACCAACATACAGTCCCACATGCTCTCAATCCATTCTCCACATAGCACTCTGAATACTATCATGAAACTGTGCATGAAGTCCGTGAAGTTCCACCGAGGCAGGTCCCCATCAGGGAAACGGTCTACGTAATCTGGACACATTACATCAATGGTAAGAATAAACATCATAATGTGACATTAAATTTTTATTATAAGCTCTTTTATAGGGACCGTATTGTTTGAATTCAATGGGTAATTTTATATTTCCCTTTACTTAAATGCCAATGCTAAGTTAACACCTCTCATTATAAATATCTACCGTTTAATATTAAGCAATTTCATACGGAAGAAATATCTACTAATAGTGTAAGTAAAAGGACCTATATTTACAATAAGTACTTATATGTAAAATATAATTAGATAAATAGAAAAGCAATAAAACGTCATATAAGAAATACTTAGTATACTAAACTTATAAAGCGTTCTAAATATATATTTATATTTTTTTATGTGCTTAGAATAAGCATCTATGTATTCTAATTTAGTCATGCATTTCCTAGAAATTTCTAAATTTGAAGATTTTGGTAGGTATATTCAAGCACAGTAATTACTGAAATCTATGCGATCTATCATGCATTAGTTAGGTATATAAACACTATAAAATATAACAATAGAGATATAAAGATAGCTTGACATTATGCTTACAACTTATAAAGAAATCATAGAGGCAGTTATGTCGAAAGGAAAATAACGCCGTCTAAGGAATAGATGAGGAGAAGAGAAGCTAGCTTGAATGTTTCACAAGTGAGGCGCCTTCTATAGGATTTTCTGTTACAGGACTATAAACACATTTTAGGGTGTCAGGCTCACTTGGAAGGGGCACATCGACTCTTACCAATCGTCTAATATGAGCACAATAGTGTGACGCACATAAACACAATATTCACTATTTGAACATAACGGCGAGCCCGGCTTAAAGTGTGGAATTTTAGAAATATTTAATTTAAAACAATACGTTAAATTCTTTGGAAGATACATCCGCACTTTAAAATTGTTGAGTGGCAGTGAATGTATTTCAACAGTAGTATGTATTTTTTCTGAGCATCCGTGCATCTGTCAAAATGATGTTGATTGTTGTTTGCAGCAGTAGTGTTATGGCTTTAGTTTAAATTATGAGGCAGGTCAAGCTTATTTTAGAATGCTCGGCTCCAAGGGCGCTGCGTAGGTGCCGCAGACAACACTGACAGCTACTCAGTCACATGCATTCGATTAAGACATCTTTGACTGCCTATCATAGTTTATAGTGCTCAATCACCAATCAGGAGTCAAAAATCGTCGTCATTTTGACAGCGACCTATCGAATAGTTATCTGTTTGCTGAATTACATTAACTGTCGTTAACGGGCGCCGCCGCACCAACATCCAACATCTCCAATCAACCAAACACCAATGAACATGCAACACTCCCACCAATTACACTTACCCACATAATTTTTTCCAAATAGTTGCATACCCATCACCGCAAATATGAAAATAATGATGCACAATACGAAGGTCAGGTTGCCCAAGGCACCCATTGTCCTACCCATTATAGAGATGAGTAAATTAAGTGTCGGCCATGACTTTGCCAATTTGAATACTCGAAGCTGCAAGTACAAATTGTGAAACAAGGCGTCACACAAGCTCGCTTACCGGCGCTTCACCTATGCTACTGCGGTATCCTTCATGGACCCTTAATCACTCACGTAGCTCGTCATATACACGTTCAGTTAAGTCGGTGCCGTGAGTGATTCTGGGTCACGATTATGTACTATATTTAGCAAATGTGTGCTTGAGTTACCTATCGATGTGCACAGATTTATCTCTGTTTATGAGTGGGATATATGTTTGTTCATAAGTCGTGAGAGCTTTGGATCGATAACATGTTTTTCTCTATCTTTTATTCACATATTTCTCTGTATTTTTATATTTGCCTAATGTTTTCAACGACATAGATCCCATCAGTTGCCGACCTGATGCATCAAAATACCCTTGGAAAGCAAAGCTGCAAGTCAATCTATATTACTCGATGCAAAGCTTAAATTATGATTCCAAGCTGCGTGGCATAGCTTTATAACGTGTCTCTTTTCAGGCTCATTTGTGTTTTTGAGCCACATTCCGTGTTATAAAGCCACAGCGATGGACTCGCGGTCCTTTATGAAAATAATGTTCAATCAAAGCCCAGTGTAAAAATTTGGGGAGTGTGAAGCTGAATAATCGGTATAATGAAGCTTAGTTCTTTAATTAGAGATGCTAAATTTTCTTTTAAATAGAACCTGTGTAATTCTTCCCAAACAACTGCATTCCCATCACCGCGAATATGAATATTATGATGCAAAGTACAAAGGTCAAGTTCCCTAAAGCTCCCACAGTCCTACCCATAATGGATATTATAAGGTTTAGCGCCGGCCAAGACTTGGCCAGTTTAAATACACGTAGCTGAAAATTATTCACCACATTTACAAATTAATCATCATCATTAATACATTACAATCATGGAGGACGTGTGATGCATTATTGCATATGGTCATGGTCATATGATCGGGAAAGACAAAATTAGTATTCAATTATAAATATTAATAGGATAATAAATACAAAGTACTTACATACAATCAAAAAGGGGACCATCAACAAGTAGATAATAAAATTATTGGAATTAATGTATAGGTAACAATTTTTAGATAGTTTAATTTCTGGTATGATTTTAGTGATTTAACTGTTATCAAAAAATAATTAGAAAGTGGATACTCACCAAACGAAAGGAACGCAATACAGACAAACCCTGAACCCCCTCAAGTCCCAACTCCAACAGTGATAAGGCCACAATAATAAAGTCGAAAATATTCCAACCCTCTTGGAAGTAATACTTTGGGCTCATTGCTATTAATTTCAATGTTGCTTCTATACCAAAGGTTGCGGTAAAAAACTGCAAACAGAAAGTTATTTATATTTAATCAATCAAATTTGATGCTGATTTTAATTCTAAGGATTTTCTAGTAGCTTCAGATCAGTTATCTAAACCAATATTCCAAAATCATGCCCTTAAATTGACTTTTCCATTTAGGAACTTCTAATACGATGTAACTTTTTATTAGTACTTACATAGTTGCCACTTTTGAGGGCCTTCTCCATATCTCTGTCCATATCGTGGTGATCCAAAGCCATGAACAGCGTGTTGACCACGATACAGAGGGTGATGAACAACTCCACGAACGGGTCGAACACCAACAATGCGACGTACTTCTGAAACTCCAGCCACAACCAACAGCAGTCCCACACACAGAACAAGTCTATCCCTTTCATGACGCATTCGACGAGTCTCTCCTTGAACGTGGGCCCGTCTTCATCGTCTTCCGCTGTTGGGAAGTAGTACACTGACACTGTTGCGTCCCGTTTACCACCAGAGTGCGTGTGTGTGTGTTAGAGAGAAAGAAATAAGTTTGTTAGTATTCGCTCATTATTTCAAGTCGGATAGGGTATTTCCATTAAAAGATTTGGTTGCAGACATTAGAAATTATATTTCATTTGTTTCTTTTATTGGGAACAACTTTGTCATTCCGACGAATCCTTATGGTCTACACACCAATATCCATATTTTTTGTAATTTTGCTGGCTGTCATTTATCTTCAAGAAGAAGAAGCAAAAGTTGTAGCACTCATAGAAAAGTGTCGGTCGACTAGTATCGTAACCATAGGCACACCACAGGTAGTGGTAACACTGTGCGACTCGTGCAAATCAAACTCAACAATTACTGGCGTGACTACCTTCGATTCAATCAAACTTTGCATCAAAGCCTCAATCGATTAACTAACTACTTGTTGATGAAATTTAGCTCGATCAATATTTTTGACTTTTTGAAACACCAAAAAATATGAATATCGTGATAATTTCATACAATTTAATGATTTCAAGCAGTTTTTTTTACAATAATTTAATCAGTATGACCACTCATACTAACATGATAAACAATCATCTATGATATAACAACAACAAGGTACTGTAAGTTGAAGCAATTCATGCAAAAAATATAAAATCACAAGAAGACAAAAAATACGTAATGAAAAAAATGCACATTAATTTAGTATAGAGACTGGTGCTATAAGAAATAATAATCCATTATAATTAGATGCAAGGATACCTCAGTAGATACTTCAAATGCCGTGTCTTGGGTTCGAATTCTATAACGTTTCAGAGACGGTAAAAATGTGGGGAAACCTTAGCACGTAACACCCACCTGGCTGACGTAGCCGTCATAACGTTGAAAATCTGTAGCGGTATGTTATATCTAGTAGCTACAATTGAGGGCCAATTTCCTGAGGTAAGGTAATGCAATAAAATAAGTACTTACTACAAACGGCATGCAATACTAGTGATCTAAGTAACATTCGCCCGACATAATAACGATAAAATACTATTAAATACAGGGTCAGTAAAGTCTATTGTAAAGGTAATTGAGTAAATTGCAATACATGTGATGTTACGGTGTAAATAGAGTGGTTTATACTGTGGCAGATGATGCTTCTACTGTAAATTGTATATATTTACCAATTTTAGGAATTTCTCTAAAGTTTTGTGCAGTGCGAACTGTTGATTAATTGCAAATCTAGGTTCCAAATATAGGGTCATTATTTTGTTATTTTATGCTTAATAAATCAAAATTAGGTAGATTCGTTATATTAAAAAACTACTAATTCATCTGAATAAAATATGGTCGTGGTAACATAAGTCAATGTTATGAAGTTCGTTATTTTTTGTTTTTTATCGAAGTTCTATTAGGTTCGATGGATATTTTTGCTTCAAGAATTCTACTAATATCTAACCTAATAAATATAATTGGTAAATATATTTATTTTCGGAGTGCAGGTTCAGACATAATAAATGACATCCACAAATGGTTATTCCATTTTGCCAATTATGCGTTTTTGTTGCATAATGAGCAAATACCGGTTTTGTGTTATTTGTTAGTGTTTAGTGTAAAAGAGACTTAAACGTTCTAACTTTAGAGGCAGATTTTTATTCACCTAAAGAAAGGATAGATTTAGTTAAAGTAAAGCAATGTTACACTCAAAAAGACATCGATATTAAAAAATAAAGAGTATGCAACAAGACAAATTGCGTTGTTATCACAGGAGGCGACAATATTGGTGGTGTTATGTTTTGTTATGTATATCGTACCATTTTGATCGCTAGCCCGGCTCTGCCTTCCCGCTTGCTCGATGATTTCGTTCAATACCATTACATCTGTAATTGAAAACATAAATTATGATATGATACATAATATTCAAAGTAGACTATCAAACCTTTATTGTTTTACCCAGGTTTTGAGATAGCCCGATAGATAGATGATGGTTTTAGCTCTTTTTGTTATAGGTATGACGTTAGAAATTGACGAATATATTTAAAACGCAAGGTTTTCTAAACCATCTTTTATAATTATTTTCTAAGTGCCTATTTCGGGCATGGATTTTGGAAAATTTATTCAGGAATGTTTAAGAGGCTTGATATTTTTTACTGTCACTGCAAAACGTATTTCAGTTATCTATGACTGAGTTGATGAAATGTTTGAAGACCTCAAGAGCTATAAGACTTTATATATGTAATCATATTAGGTACATCTAAATTTGATAACAGAATAGGAATCCAGTTTAAAAAATATTTGGCATTACAATATTTCTTACCTCTCATATCAACTACATTAGGCTGTGAAGACTCAATGAAAGGGTTATCAGTTGACGGCTTCAACACTTTCCCGGCTTCGTCTGTGCATTCCGTTGTACTCATCTCCTGGAAAACGAAACGAATTACAATGACATTATACACGTGGATATTTATAAAGGTCTAGTGTAAGATTTCGATAAGTAAACGAGTAGAGTTTGAAACAATTTTCAAATACTATTAGAACTCTAAGCACTTACATATTCCCTAAGGGGCCTAGAGGCGAGAGAGGAGTCCTGTCTGGGCAGCGGATAGGCATGTGGCTGTGACGTCACACTGTGGTTCCTAGAGGCCGACCGGCCTCGCAACCTGGCCTCCTTCGTCTGCGCCTTGCCCCCGCCCAGCAGGTCTCCGTGCGAGGTGTACGATAACCGAGACTGATGTGATGTGTATGATGAGTGACGAGATCCTGAAATATGGAGTGGAGCTTGGTTACCATGGTTACTATTTTAGATCTAAAAAAACAAGCTCATATTGCAAAACGGTAATTGCTTCGACATCGCGAGTTTCAAATCATAATTTTATTAATCGTTTTGGAATTAGGTACTAAGCGACAAATTACTCGCCTGTCGTATGTGCAGTATCGCGTTGTATGAAAATCTAAAGCTAAAACCAATTGCCTTTAGTTTTGGGAAGGAGTATGCTGTAGTTACTATGTCTAACAAGTTAATTAATGCTCCCACGTGAAAAATCATACTGAAAAGACAAAAGGCCCCGTTGAGTATCTTCTCAGTTAAACTAAAACGTGTAAATGAGTTTTGAGTGTGTTTCACAACCATACCATACCAGAGCTTATAGGTCTCAAGAACATAATATTAACCCTTCATTGCACTAGTTACTGAGGTTGAACAACTAGGTAGGTATTTCTAATGAACCAGTATCGGCACCGGTACAGAGGCGTGCCTTAATGACCGATTTCCTCCCTGACCTTATTAAACGATATTATCACGTACATCGACAGTTTGTCCTACATATACTGACCTAAATTAGCATAGTAGACAGGAATGATGATAGCACCGTTTTCTTCAGACATAGGTGTGACGGCATTTGAGTCGTCAGCATAAGGCAGGTGTTCTTGGGCGTCGAGGTATGTCGACAGTACTAGTGGTTTACGGTCACCTCCAGGAGGGTATCGCGGTCTTCCGTTAGGTCTCAGTGCCATTTGATGGGAACCTCTCGATCCTCGCCGCAAATTGAACGGTGAACCAGGCAGCGATAACGATGCCTGCAGTATCAGAGCACGTTTTAATATACTATTACATTCGTCCAACCCAATAATTAACTTCTTCAGTATTTCCAAAATTATTTTCTTTATCCTTGTAGCTACATATTTTTCCTCAATTCAGATCGCAAGTTTTCAATCAAACTATTTGTATTACCAAACTCCATTACTTCATTATAACTAATTAACCGGTTGCAGAGGCTTTAGTTTAAGCTTTTTGAAGTACAAGTCCTATATTTTGTTCTCATTACGATAACAATTCTTTACTTTCATGTGCTGATAAACGAAAGTGAGAAATTAAAGTCACAACAGTGGAGGAAAATTAGAGAGAAAGAAATACAATGGAGTAAAGAAAAATGATAAGTGCTCGATATGGTCTCTTTGCATCAATGCACGACACGTAATTCAAATACTTATATCAACGTATAGAAATACTTTTATTATCTTTAAATGTAAACATGAATTGCTGCAAATGGACATCATAGAAAAAGATAGTCGCTAATTAGAATCCAGAATAGCAAGAGCTAATAAATATAGAGAAAATAATAGAGGAATAACTCCTATTGTAAAGGAAGAGGTAGAGGAGCACAAACACCAATGAGGATTGATGGACAAACCTGTGAGCCCTCCCGCAGTGGCCCATATGACAACTGTCCGATTTTATTTATGCGTTCAGGGTGGGGGACCTTCAATACACAAACAGAATTTTGTATTCATTAAAGTTTATGCAACTTATATCGATCAAATATCTAACATCCACCAAATAGGATATAAGGACGGAGTGTAGGCATTGCCAATTAAACATATATAAGTAAAAAAAAGAAATTAATAAAACAAATTATGGCATACGACAAAAACTGACAGTTGCAGCTTCGAAGCAAATTCTCGTGATATAAAAAAAAATAGTGAGAGTATTGATTGTAATCTACGATAAGGTGTTACGACGACAGAAAAAGATTTATGAAAATATAAATAAATACAATAAGAATTTTTCCCATAAGCATCCTGCATGAAATGAAAGTAATAATTATTAAACAAAAAGGATGCATAACAAAACTCTTATTGTAAATGATACAGAATTATGATCAAAATAGTAGCAATGGAAATAATTAATGAAAGCAATAGTTAGTCAGGTAACTTTGTTTATAAACACATGAAGTAATGTGGGGTTACATGCATATTTGCATACTTCTAGTCCTATCGGAGCTATATAGTATATCTCATTCATTTTATCTACATCTATAGTCATGAGGACTGTTCTTTTGTTCGTCCAAATATCGAAGCCTCCGGCTGATTGATTCAAGCCTCCGCACATCACTAATCAAAATTGAGGAATTCATTGATACGTCTTAGGTAATTGAGTATAAGTACCTTCAGTTTAAATGTTATTATTAATTATATCTTGACTGAACCTACCTCTTCTTCGTCGATACGTTCAGTTTCGGCCCGGCCCGTTCATAAACACTCACATTGCAAAAGAAACAATCTACCATGACAATAGATTCAATATCCGATCTCCAATATTATTCCTTTTTTTAATTACTTAAATTAGTAAAAAGATTAAGATATTTTATGTCCTATTATAATAATATTGAATAAATTTAAAGTAAAAATCATTTAACAAAATATATCTTGTTTATATTTTTTGGAGAAATATTATTGGAGAGTGACTGTAGAACCACTACTTCTAGAGTGCATGAATATAACTTAGAATCATGCTTTTAACATGAATCAGGTACAAAATTACTTCTTGTGATCCTTTTTCAAACTTGCTTAACAGAAGAATCAAAGTAACTAAGGTAATAGTCATGCTTACAAATAACCACGGAACTAAAAGGTATTCATTAGCTAGATCTAATTGAGGAAATAATGTATCTACTAGAAATGATTGCAGAGCAAAGATGAATGTTTTTAAATGACAAACTATTAGATGAGTGTACATATGTGGTAAGAATAGCTTCGCAGCCATTAAAATACATGTCTAGTGGCATGCCTCAAGGCTAAAGTAGGTATATTATAGTGGATTCTTAATTTGAGAAATAAATCAAAAGACAGACGAAGGAAAAAAATTATCGCTGTTGCAAATATTTACATAAACAGACATCGTGTCGCAATTAGCTATAGTAAAAATCAGAGCAATGTCTAAATATTTGCACATGCGTTGGATAAACATATTACAGTCACAGGGAGACAGAATGGGAAATCAAAGCTTAGCAGTAAACACATAGTAGTTTTAAAATTTCTTTTCAACTTGAGTAAGGTTCAAAAAGTGCATAATATAAGGATGAAAATTTTGTGTATTGATATTTAAGCTTCTTTGTTTGATGCATTTTAAACTATAGCAGCGGCGTGTTTAAGGTCAAGTTGAAAAGATGTTGCATCGTTGTCAATGATTCGCGGGATACAAAATTGTAGCTTCATATAGCTTTTGTTCTATAAATTCGAATTTTGACATATTCAGAAAGAAAGTTAGAGATAAAGATAAAGAGGAAATTTAAATGGAAATGAAAAAAATCTGTTGCGAATTTCAAATATCACGAGATTGAAATGTGAAGATTGATGATTTTAAAAGTTTGGAGTTCTAATTTTGCCACTTCAAGCAAAATATATTGCGGGGCTATCGTAGTTGTAGTAGTTAATTATATATACTGTGGCAAAATACTTCTCAAGATAACTATTATCTTGGATATTTGAATGAGGAATCATTGTCAGCGAAGTAAGGCGTGTGGAGCGGCGCATACTCACCATGCTGACCTTCCTTGCACGGCGTGCGTTCTCGTGGTGCGTTTCGTTGGGCTTGTGCGTGGGCTGTGTGCTCACCGAGTCCTGGAAGGGGTCGCTACGGAGGGACATGCGTTCCCGCGTATTGTCGTCCTGGTTGCCTCGCTCCTGGTTCACGAACAGCTCGTAGCTTTGGCAGGAGAAGTCGCTGGGGGATTTGGCCGGGTGTGCTTCGGCGTAGGCGGCTGCTTCGGCGGCAGCTGCCTGCTCACGGGCGTGGGCTTCTCGCGCTTCTTGCTTGTCCGCTCTCGCTGCTGCTTTTTGTTCAGCTTCCTATGATATTTCACGACCATCAGAACATTTACTGGGAAAGTGTCATATCCTATCCTCATCAACATTTTTCGTTCCTTTGGGGTTGAATGGTAGGTACGCCAAATTTATTGATTTCCTTTTTAAAGGTACGTATTACATATCTACAAATAAATTAATGTAGTAAATTATAATTACCCTGAGTGCTTCTTCTTCAGCTTGCTCCTCCTCTTCGGCTTTCTTCTGCAACTCGTCATAGGACATAGCGACGATGGCCAAGATCAAGTTCACCAGATAGAACGAGCCCAAGAAAATGATCACTACGAAGAAGAGCACGTGCCATGATCCTGCTGACCTTAAAACCTGCATAATCATTACCAAAGAAATACAAAATTAGACCATCTCGTCCTTCAATTTCAGGAACTATACCTACAGATGTTATTAGTATGACAGATATAATCTTATTCATGAGAAAGATGAGGACTCACCAGCTGATAAAGATTCTCCCAATAATCCTGCGTCATCAACCGGAAAGCTGATAGAAATGCCCAACCGAATGTGTCAAAACTCGTGTAGCCATAATTTGGGTTTGGACCATAGCCTTGCAGACATATGTAGCCTGGTTCGCATTGCCTAAGAAAGAACAACTTTAAGTGAAGACTTGAATATTGAAAGCAATATTTATTGAAAAACTAGCGAACACCAAGATCTAATCATCTGAACTACTCATTTTCAGTTTATTCATTTCAGATATTCTGCTTCTGATTTTCAAACGATTTTTTGAGATTTAGATCATCGAGTCAAAAGTTCTTGATTTCGAGTAAAACGGTATGATGGTACCTAATGATAACTATGTATTTTAGTTTTGTTTCGAGTATTCGCCAATTCCTCAATTCATGTTATATATTTTTTTATAATTATTAAAGGAATAAATACCCTGCTCCTGAAGAATTCCCACATAGCGGATATTCACCACCACCTCCATACCAATTAGCTGAAAACATAATAAACATATAATCAGAATAAATTCAATCCAGTTGTTTCTTGATTTTTGATAGATTATTCAGAAATAGTTGACAAAGGTGCTGCCATAAAGCTTAATATTAGATAGTTAATTATTACTGTTGTTTTAGATAAACCTATTTTTAATACAAAGTGCTCTTACTTTCATTTTGGCAGAATCTTTCCCAGTTCTCATCAGTTAGATTGCCCCATGACCCATCTTCTGGGAATACTTTGATGCATTTCTGTGTTAATACACCCATGTAAATCTGTAGGCCCATTAGCGCGAACACAGACAGTGAAAACATCGTCAGTATTATCACATCTCTGAGATTCTTCACCGATTCTATCACAGCGCCGACGATGGTCTTCAAACCTGATTGGAGAGATGTGTTTGCTTAGATTTAGACAATATTATATGAAAACACAGTATAGTTCGTAACATTCCAAGTTCGTGTTACGAAATATAAAAGAGTAAATTCAATGTGCGATTCAAATATTTCAATAGTTATATTATTGTCTACGTTTGTCTACATATTTCCTTTAATACTGCTACAGACATTTTTCACATCTAAACAACGACTAGAGAATGTTTAATCTAAGTATATAATGTAAGAGTGAGTTTACCCGGTACGATGGCTACAGTCTTCAACGCTCGGAGTACTCTGAACGTCCTAAGCGCGGCCAAGTTGCCAAGATCTATGCCCATCGTCACATAACTGGAAACAAATACCCACGACCACAACATCTACATTAATACACATAACTACTCGGCTACTTACATCGATTCTAATTAATTATTCACTTATCCCTAAGGGTTCGATATTGTACTGAGAAGCGTAAAAATACAAATCGTATACAGTTTCCTCCGAAAAGCTCTATTGTATTCGAGCGTAGTCATCGTTCTCGATTTTTTATCAAAAATATTTCAAACACTATTTAATGACACATTTAAATATACAGATAAAATTCTACTAAATTCAACGATTTTTAACATTCTACAATAGATTCAATAAAATTTTCTACTACTCACGCTAAAGCTATAACTACGAAGTCAAGCCAATTCCATGCATCTCTAAGGTATGTGAATGGCTGTAGTATGAAACCCCTGGCCATTACTTTCACCGCTGATTCAAATGTGTAGATTCCGGTAAAGATAACTCTGGAAAAATTCACCTCCACTGAGGAACGCCACTCGACAATACAAAACAAAATATTGTGTCATAATTCAGGATGGACTAAACATGGGATACATAATGAAGGGTCACGTGTGAACTTGTCGACATGGTTGAAAATGTATGAAAATAAATAAGTCTAGTACTCAAGTAGGTACATAATAATAACGTATACATAAATAGTTAATCTATAAGATATAAAACAATGTTAGTATGTACAATTGAAAGTATATCTACAGTTTATGTCGGAAAGGTATTTGGACAAATTAATGAATCGAAAACATTTCTTATTTTTTAGAACAAAAAGAGAATTTATGATTTTCTATATCGTCGTTTGATATTTATGTTTCACCGTTAATTAATTCTAGAATTAGAATTCGATATCAGCTAAATTTGTTAAACAATAATAATTATCTAAAAATAATTTTACTGAATAAATTCACTATGCTTTGTGTCAGCCAGGGAAACTGTTACAAATTTTTACTTCCTTTTTTATCTAAAGCGTTATAGGAATTCTATAAATAGGTAAACATAATTAAAATATCTTCCAATAATTTACTATATAAGTAATATAACTGCTAGAACGGTATATACTTCCGAATTATCTAAGAATCGATATATTCAATTATTCGAAAACTAGCCGAACACTAACAATTTTGATACTAGCGTGCATTCTACAAATGTTCTAGAACCTAAAAAAGGAATATGTTCGTCTTCCGATGGTATTTTAAAAATTGCAACTTGATATTTATGATCGAATTAAGAAATCTAACTTAGTTATTGCAAATGTAAAGTGAAATAATACTTACTCAGTACTTTCTACCGTGGGCGTAGTAGGCATTATCATAAGAACACAGTTCAATAAGATTGTTGTAATAATAAACAATGAGAATAAAGGATGCACTAGTATGTATATCGCCACTCTTCTTATGGGATTGAACGGGTCTAATATCCAGAGAGCGTCCGTCGCCGAAAATCTGAATATATCTTTACCCTTGCTTATGACTACGAAGGTCTGAAACAAAACGTTCAATTATTCTTAGAGGATACCATAGATTAACAAATAATGCTTGTATTTGTACATAAAAACTTAATCAAGAGATCCAAAGTAGAGTACCAACTACCTTCTTTATCCAACGAAATTTCATGGTAAACGCCCGATTTTATCGGACCGTTTTCTTGTCGGTGAACATAGGCCTTATAATGATGAGAAAAACCAAAGAGTAGTAATATAATATATACGTAAACTAATTATTATATGTACCTACAGTTGATAAGTAATTGAAACTTACTGTTTGGTTATGATAGAAAGGGTCGATATCCTCGAGGGGTGTGGAGGCGAGCTCCAGTGGAAAGGAGCCCTGCATTCGTACTGGCAGTGGCAAGCCCTGCTCCAGGGTCGCGTCCGGTTGAGGACCTTCGTCCTCGTCCTCGTCATCGTAACGCACCTACATCACAAAACAACCATCAGATTACAAGACACATAGGTACGTCATACTACTCAACATTTCCCAACTCTTTTCGGCACATCTGTCATTTGCTTATCTTTTCATTTACTTACGACTTACTGCGTATATGGATACGGTTGCTTCAGACTGAGTAAGCTAAAAGTTCCAAGTGATCTTGAAAAGCTAGCCTACGTAAAAGCCTAAACTCAACAGACCATATCATGAGCATAATGCACCATGTAACAATACTGTTGGCCACATCCTGGCGACAACCAATATTATTACAGAGTCGTGTAGACAGCATGTCTCGTGAAGGCATTTGAAGCTAATGTTTAATATTGTGTTGTGCTGCTGTCGGTGTGACTATGATGCATATCTGGCAGAACTAAAAGCGTTTTAAGTTAAAATTATCCCCACTATTATGTTACCATTCCGAATATATCACGATGGATTCGTAGTCCAGATACCGAATTAGCGTTAATCGATTTTAATTCGAAAACGGTTCCAGAATAGGAGGTGTCACTAGCGCAAGCCCAGACAAATGTTACGAAATTACGAATCAAAACCAACAAAATTGTATCATCTCGATTTCGATCATGAACAAACTGTAATTGTAAACTAATTAAGTTAATTATGCACTAATCGCTAGCTAGGTGATGCCACCATGCTAGACCTAGATGACTGCAGTCGATGATGATGTGACGAACATGAGCCAATCCTGTGCAATGCTTGATAATGGTTAATGTTATGTGCTGGTGTATTTCGATTGCTAACGCTTCATGTGACGGCGCCGTTGGATCTACGCTTTGAATTCCATCTACCACTTCTTTGAATTTATATATAAAGGGTTCTCAGACGACTATGGTTTCCTATTGAAAGTTAAAATGGAATTTAGGTTTATTGACTACGTCTTCTACCGCAAATTTTATACTTTTACTGGATTCAAGGTAGTCTAAAGGCTTTGCTATAATCTAAATTGGGATATTACTTGTTTTTAACATTGTCTAAATGGACCCATACTTATGAATGGGGTAACTCTCGCTGCATTTTAATCTCTGCCTATTGTAGTACGGTGGAAATATCGTCAACGCTTACTTTATCGATTGCAAATAAATATGACAAGCTTTCGATAGTTGACTACGGCAAAGGTTAGCTGTTACGAATGACTTTGTGATTTCGAATAACAGCCAATCTTGGAAACACATTTCGTTACAAATATTTTGCCGACAAAGCGATGTGTTCAAGGAATAAATGCTTTAAATGCGGTCAATATGCATAAATCAGAATGCAGTACAAGTTATCGCACTATACAATGGTGGCGCCAATGTTTGTGGGAGCAACGTCACTGTATGAATCAATTTCGTTTATAAAAGCGATAACTTGCTGAAACATATTTTTCTAATAAAACGAGCCGTAAAAAGGTAAAAGGGGCAAGCAAGCAGTCTTACTTCTTTTTTCTTTTTCGTCCGCCCCAAATCGTTCTGGAATAATTTAAAAATTATCCGTCAGAGCAATCAACTGTATTCTAAGATAAAATCTCCTGTTGAATCAAAGACTCGAAGTGCCATATTTTTTAAGTCACAGTGCACAATAGCTATTTGATTAGTCAACCACTCGGTGTCGAGAACATTTGATTATGTACCTAAAACTGTATCGCTGAATAATCACACGTGTAATGTATGTAGTTAGTTTAAAATGTGCAGTGGTGTCGCTCACCTCGCCTTCCGCTCGCTTTTTCTCGAGTTCCTTTTGTTTGGCATGCTCCTCTGCTATGCGGGCTTCGATAGCGGCCAATGACTCTCGTGTGAAGGGTCGGAACAAGCTTCGTTCTTCCTCGCTGATCGAGTCCAAGTCCTCGGACATTGTCTATCGAACTCCCCCCGAGTGAACTGCCTACTGTATCAGACCACAAAATTATATTAAACTTTCGTGATGATCTTTGCATAGGCAAGCCTTAGACCTGCTATAATGGCCGAAGATGTTACACAAAGTATCTATCTGATCTAAATGTATGTAATTTATGAATGATGATGCAAAAGGGTAGGTAGTAAGTAGGTATATATCAAACGCAATTTGGAAGTAATATATCCTTCCAAATAGCTACGGCCTATAGCTCCGTAAATGAGTAACGACCTTAATGACCAAACGCTGGAGATAGGCCAAATTCTCCTTGGAATATCAAAGGCTTTAGGATTCAACTGGCATCTACCCAATGACATGTAGCTACGCGTTCTAGAGGATTTAAATATATAAGATTTAGGACTCTATCATGTGTTAAATCCAGAAAAGTACATAGAATGCTGATGTTGGGATAACCCGACCGTGTTCTTTATAGTCTTGTTTTGTCTTTTATACTATACAAATGTGGTAAGTATTCATGTGGCCTGAAGTGATAAGCACACAAAACCAAAAAGGGATCCGACTCTCATGTACAGCTGCCGGATCACACTGGTTGGTCCATAGTTACCTATTTTCCGCCGTGCTATGAAAACTCAAGCTCGTTGAAGAATTTCTACCCACAATCTTCGTCACATCGAAATATTCGGAAAGTCATGATGACGTGGACATTATAGTCATAACATAAAGATATTGTAGAATTGAAAAACAACCGAATAATATTATCAAAGAAAATATCAACCATAGTAACCTATGTTAGGTACTACGAATGTACAGACTACAATATAGAATTTTGCCAATTTGATAAAACTGTATGATCAAATTACTTAATCATACAATTTTATGGTTTTATTATTTGTACTTATGGCCGGCATAAGCCTGAGTACCTACTAAAATCGATATCTTGCTGCATCGCTACGTTTTAGTCACGTGCGAATGTTTTATTATCTTGAAATTTTGAAAATTATTGATAGTGATGGCTGATGGACAATTGGACACATCCACAGTAAGTATTTAGCCTGATATACCTACCCACCAACTTGAATATACCAAATAGAATTTGATACCAAAGTATTTTTGATCACAGGAAGTAAAACTACCTAACTAACTAAAATAAAATTATGGTTTTTGGTTACATTAAAACAACTAATGTGAGTTGCAACTAAATAAACATGTAAACAATTTAATCATTCCTGATTCTGCGCCATAGTTATGTAACTGACTGTTTTGCTCCGGAACTCGGCCAAGGCTATATTTTGTGCGTTACGTCTCATAGCGTAGCTTTATTTGGCAGCCTATTTTCCTTTTTACCGTCTATGTAACTTTTTGGCAAACAAGCACTCATGAAGATTTATTGAAGTAATTATTTATCAATTGATAAATATTTAGTTTTGGGACTTAGCTATTACCGTTTGATGAACGCTGACTTTAGGTATAGGATGGAAGTACTTAATTAGGTACCCAATATTATCTCTCATTTATACAATCGAATTAATTCTGATAAAATATGTCTATATTTATATTTATCTATATATTTTTTTGTTTCTTGCTTTTCAGTGTATATATTAAATTAATTTTGAAATTTTGTCGTACCGCAGTCGGGTTTTTTTATTACTTTATGATATTAGTAATGATAATTGGTACCTGCTAACAGTGAATGGGCGGGTGTGTGTGGTGCGGGAAGCGCGCGCGGCCGCACGCTCTGCGCCCGCGATCTCCCGCTGACCACCTACGGGCGGAACGCCCTTCTGCACAACACATACATACGTATATCAAATATACTTGTGGCGTATGTTACTATATTATAGCAGACTATGACATAAATATATGAAAAATATCGAACTTATTCGTGAAAGATCCAACGTCTCTCATCGGCCGCAGTTCAGTAGATGATCTACTGATCGGTCCCTAGTGTTCGATTCCAACACATACGTATCTACATGCCAGTATTATCAAAAAATATAATATATTTTATCACCCTGAATGAAATAAAGTATGCCTATATATAGCATTGATCTAGCTAGGGTACCTATAATATCAAAAAAAATACGAGGGCGCAGTTATAGCATGGGGTATACTCGCATAGGGCGCAGAAAAAGCTATGAGGCACTTAGTAGATCCCACCCCAACCTATGGTTCGAACGTAAAAATATTGAAGAAATTTGAAATAGGAAGAAAAACGCAAGCAATCTGAGCAAAATTTAAACTGAAAACGCACAAGGTATTTGAACGTTACTATTTACAATTTGACTCTACCACTAAAATACACTTTATCTGAGAAATAGGTACTTAATACTGCCGAGGCATAATTAGGACGTAATTACACTTTTATATATATAGTGTAAAGGTTGGAGACTCTGCACTCGAAGTTGTAGACGACTATATTTACCTAGGACAGACCATCCAACTAGGTAGGTCCAACTTCGAGAAAGAGGTCAATCGTCGAATCCAACTCGGCTGGGCAGCGTTCGGGAAGCTACGTAATATCTTCTCGTCTCAAATACCGCAGTATCTCAAGTCGAAAGTCTTCGACCAGTGTGTGTTGCCAGTGATGACTTACGGAGCAGAGACGTGGTCGCTTACGATGGGCCTTATAAGAAGGCTCAAGGTCACCCAAAGAGCAATGGAGAGGGCTATGCTCGGAGTTTCCCTGCGAGATCGGATCAGAAATGATGACATTCGCAGGCGAACCAAAGTTACCGACATAGCCCGAAGAATTGCCAAACTTAAGTGGCAGTGGGCGGGGCACATCGCTCGTAGAACCGACGGCCGCTGGGGCAGAAAGGTTCTCGAGTGGCGACCACGAACCGGAAGACGCAGCGTGGGCAGGCCCCACAAGGTGGACCGACGATCTTGTTAGGGTCGCGGGAAACCGCTGGATGCGGGTAGCGCAAGACCGGCCATCGTGGAGATCCTTGGGGAGGCCTTTGTCCAGCAGTGGACGTCTTTCGGCTGATATGATGATGATGATGATATATAGTGTAGTGAGATAACTATACATATTGCAATGTCTTATTCAAAATCAAAATCAAAACTCATTTATTCAGTTTAGGCCCTAATAAGGCACTTATGAATGTCAAAAGTTACAGTTTTACAATAGACTCTACTACCGGTTCGGAATACACTTGAACTGAGAAGACTCCAGTGCATAATAATCCTATGTAGTTACGTAAATGTTTAGATTTTTTGATTTAAAAGGTTATAATCTCTATTAGCCGATGAAACCTTCTATGTTTATGTGTCTATTTGATTTCTAAAGGTAGTTACAAAAATACACGCTCGACGCTTGTTTTTGTAAATAATAATAATCCCTCGAGTATTGTAACTATTATCATTGTACTCTCATTAATTACTTGAATGTAACAAACAACACATTTAGTTGCGCATGGAATATTCATGTAATTATAATTTATCTAAAACGTAGGTTGTCCGCTGTTTGTTCAACCAACATATCAAAAAGAACTGCAACGCAAACAATAGTACGTATTTTTTTATTTAGCAAATCATTAGTCGTAGGTTTTTTATTAATTATCAAAGCTAAGATTTAATTTTGTATAAATTACTATTACACAAAACAAAACGGCACGGAATCATTGGAAACGCGGGTAAAAATGCAGGGCTGAATCTAGATTTAAATAAAAACTTAAAAAAATATCTTATTTATTGGAATCTTAAATACACATACTATACCGTTTGAATAGTTCAAGGTTATGATTAAATAAATAAAGGACATGTACTAGTTTTGTATGGAGGCTGGGCTTTCATTCGAAATCTTTGCATGACCATATTAGTCTATTCTAAGTTACATTAGTCAAACCCAACAAGCGGTAATTTTGGATTATGACCAGTCAAACCCAAGCGAACCTATGTATATGCTGTATGTTTTGACTATGACATACATTTTATACGTATATGACCTCAATGCAAACTATTTAGGGTTGTATGTATAGTTAACATTAATTACTACGATATTTACCGATGATGATTTATATGCGGTTTATTATTTATAGTTACTCTGTATATAGGATAGATATTGTAGTTTTATTTATTTATTCTATAATATACAATATTTACAACATATACAAACTATATATAAAAAAAAGTATATATTGTAGTTTAATATTAATTTATTAATATTTCATTCATGTTAAAAAAAAAGAATAGAAATAACATTATTGTTTTTATTATTTACCTGTCGTCCGCGAGAGCAGTGTGGCCGCGGCTACCAAAGAGATGAAAGTTACCACGTGTTCGCTGATAGGGACAGCCAGCAAATGGGCAAGATTTTTCATGACCGACCTGAAACAAATGAGCATTTGAACATTAGGTACATACCGTACATATAATAAACAAAATCAGCATGTAGGTCAGTCAACTTACACCTCTCATCTCAACTTTTCTTTTACGTCACTCTTCGTCCACTCTTGCAAACAGTGGACATACACTCTTGCAAACAGATCAACGTACTACAGGCACAGTCAGCAACATAAGTAGAACAGATACAAATTACACGTAGCGGAGTGAATTTGATATCAAAATAGCTGATAGTGACTGATTACGGCAATCGATCTATTCATCCAAAAATCCTTTCTTAGCGTATGCCTACATCATAATCAGATGGCTGTATGCCTTTCAGCCCGATCCGTCCAGTGTTTTGAGCTCTACGTTGATAGATCTGTCTGTCAATCAGTCACTTTTTCTTTTTAATTATTTAGATTAATAATTAATTACCGTATATAGTGCTGTGCCTAGGTGTGGGTGTTGGTGAAGAGGGCGCGCGGGGTGGTCGCCGCGTCGCCCGTAGGCCGCGCGCGCTCTTCTTTCCAGTTTCGGCGCGCGCGCAACATCTGCTTCACCACTCTACCCGTATCTGGATTACAAAAAAGTACGAGATTTGAAGGCTGACCTATCATTTTTGCTAGAACCGAATGTAGAAGAATGTAAAATCGCTCTTTTTTTACTATGGTTAACACATTACAGGTGTTATTGACCAAAATCTCAACCTGGATAGTGATGATGTGGCCGATGTTGATGGCACAAAAAGCTTAGAAGGGTACTGGCTCTTGGAACACGGTAAAAGCGTTATTAAAACACGATTGTGCGTTTTACTAGTATCATTTTAATACCTAATTATGTGAAGTTTCATACACTATCATCATGATCATGTTAGCTGAAAGACGAAATATGGGTAACTTTTCATTTCGAATAAGTACTTACCAGGAAAGTAAAGAATCGTCATATATATATACAGACAATATTTATTTAAAAAAATCCTGTCTTTTTTTTCTTCGTAGATTAATTACTCGAACGAAATCAGTGTTTATTTAATGTATGACCTCCACCTCAATATCATATTGACAATATGGAATATATAATTATGAGCTACGACAGTAGATGAGCTTAAAATATTTGCATTTAAATTGTTAGGACCCATACAGCTTAGGTGATTTTGTTTGGGTATGATAAAATGAAAGGGTATTGATGTATATCAAATAAAAACCAACCAAATTACTTGTACTCGTAAAAAATAAACGTAAGTGTAACTAGTCCACTAGATACCTAATCGAATACTAAAACCGCACACCCCATCACTTCTTTGGTATATGGGAATATTATTTCCCATACACCAAATATAACTTCACGATGTATGTGTATGTATTTATATATTATTACTGCTGTTAGATAAGAAAAAAATATGTACCTAAAAATGTTGAGGAACAAGTTTTATTTAAAAAATTATGTAAGCTAAATTACACTTATCTTGTAGGTGACCGGCCTCTATAATGATATAACTATATATTATTAAAAAACGTAGTGATATAATATAAGTCACAATATAGGAAGCGTTTTAGTCCACCGCCGTCGTTCAATGTAACATCATAACGATGCTGTTCTATTCAGCTTTGGCGGCCGCCACGGTGGCTTACTGTCTGTATCGCTACTTTACCCGCACGTTCAATTATTGGAAGGATAGAAATGTCGCCGGTCCCCAACCAGTGGCATTTGTCGGAAACTTGAAAGAATCCACATTCCGAAGAAAGACTATTGGTAGTGTCTTAAGGGAAGTCTATCATGAACATTCCAATGAAAAAATTATTGGTATCTACCGTATGACTACACCGTGTCTACTCATTAGAGATTTAGACATAATCAAACATGTAATGATTAAGGACTTTAACGTGTTCGTTGACCGTGGGGTGGAGTTCAGTAAGGAAGGATTAGGAGTCAATCTGTTCCACGCGGACGGTGATACTTGGCGAATCCTCAGGAATAAGTTCACTCCTCTCTTCACTTCCGGGAAACTGAAAAACATGCTTCACTTATTGACTGAGCGAGCTGATAAATTTGTAGAATACTTAGATACTAAGCGTATAATTAATCCAGAACAAGAAGTACATACTCTCGTACAGAGGTACACGATGGCAACAATTTCCGCTTGTGCTTTCGGTCTAGATGTGGATACGATTAATGAAAAATTAGATATCCTGAAAAAGATAGACAAGCTAATTTTTACAAACAACTACGCTATAGAGTTAGATATGATGTATCCAGGTATATTGAAGATACTAAATACGTCGCTGTTTCCAGCGTTTGTGACAACATTCTTCAATGAACTTGTTAGTAATGTTATTGCTCAAAGGAACGGTGTGCCTTCGAATAGAAAGGATTTTATGGATTTAATATTGGAGCTGAGACAGAAGGGTACAATCCATACAACAAAAAGAGAAGATGAGGACAAGCACATACATTTGGAACTAACCGACGACTTGATTGCTGCACAAGCTTTCGTTTTCTACGCAGCTGGGTATGAGACTAGTGCAACCACGTTGGCTTTTCTTCTGTACTCATTAGCATTAAACACAGAAGTCCAGGATAAATTGTTGGTAGAAATAGATGCAGTGTTGAACAAATATGACGGACAAGTAACATACAATGCACTTAATGAAATGACGTATTTAGATAAAGTTTTCGATGAAACACTACGTATGTATCCAGTTGTTGACTCTTTACAAAGGAATGTCCAAGCTGCATATAAAGTACCTGGGACGGATGTGACTATTAACAAAGGGTTAACAGTGTTGGTGACGCTAATGGGAGTGCATTACGATGAGAAATATTATCCAAATCCAAGTAAATTTGATCCAGAGAGGTTTGCCCCCGAAAATGCGAGAGACAGGCATCCCTGCGCCTATATGCCCTTTGGAATTGGCCCCAGAAATTGCATAGGTAAGTAAAGATAATTGTTTGTTCCGTTTTCTCATTGAGGTCTTGTTCTAGCTTATCTAAAGGACAAAGAAGAAGCTTGGTACGTACCCTTTGACTTTATTAACCGGGTTGAGTTATCACATTACTTTTATTGTTTTTATTCAATTAATTCATTATCGAATTTTTATGTCAGAAGACTGACATGCCAATATTTACCTAATTTAACAAAAAAAATCAGTAGAGTATTAATTTTAAGATAATAAATACGAAACGAGTCCTAAAAAACCGCCATCAATGTATTGATAAAACTTTATCTCATAATACAATTTAATGAAGGTCAAGGTTGAAATATTATTACAAAACACGAAGTCAGTATCCAATAAAGTAAAATAGATGCGAGATCGAATTAGAAATTATGAGATTCGCAGGCAAACCAAAGTAACCGACATAGCCCGAAGAATTGCCAAACTGAAGTGGTAGTGGGCGGGGCATCGCTCGTAGAACCGACGGCCGCTGGGACAGAAAGGTTCTTGAGAGGCGACCATGAACCAGAAGACGCAGCGTGAGCAGGCGGACAAGATGGATCGACGATCTTGTGAGGGTCGTGGATAGAGCAAGACCGGTCATAGTGGAAATCCTCGGGGGAGGCCTTTGTCCAGCAGTCTTTCGGCTGATATGATGATGATGATAAAAGTAAAATAGATAGTGAAGTTAATAATGATATTTGTATGTTTGTCAGGTATGCGTTTTGCGAAGATTCAGTCAAAAGTATGCATAGTCAAGATGTTATCGAATTTTCGAGTGGTGCCATCCAAAAATACTCCAAGGAAAATGGAAGTCGATCCTAAACGGATTATTATCACCCCAAAGGATGGTATACATTTAAATATAGAAAAGAGGAAGTGAGAGTATATTATTGTTATTAAATATTTTATTGAATATTTAATTAATAGCCTAGCCCAACATATGTACATGTACAATAATAACATATGTTACTGTAATTGTAATGGTTAATGATAAGCATATCATTCTAAAATGATACCATTTATTTTTCATATGTTTCGTTTCATATATTTAGTATGCACCGCACTAATCACATAAGTAGAAAAACGAATCCAGAAAACTGCCATTTATCAGCGACAATGGTGCCGATTCTACCATGTTTTTTTTATACTACTAAGGTAGCAAGCAAGCATACGGCCCACCTGATGGTAAGTGGTTATCGTCGCCTATCGCCATTTGCAATACTAGAGATACAATACTACTGTTAAAATACCGAGAAGGCAAACTGGCTCTCAAGTGCAATTGCCGGAACACACCGGTAGGTGCTTGGCGACAAATTTTCAACTTGAGGGTGGTAGCCAGCCAGCCGGGTACTACAAAGTACCCTACCACCGTGCTATGGTTTCCTCACGATGTTTTTCTTCACCGAATGCTCAAGCTCATTGTAAGATTCGAACCCACGACCTTCGTCGCGGCATCCTACGTCACTACCACTGAGCTATCATGATGTTTCTAAAAAGTTTACCTAAATACACCAAATCTCAAATTTCCAACCTGTATGGAACTCAAAGTGGTTAGGCTGACCTCGTGATACGGTCGGCAAACATCGATCACACACATCGTCCACCGATATGTAAACATGAGCCGACATAATATGCCTAACCATAGTGTCCGATATGTCCGACCACCACAGTCTGCTATTGTCATTGCTTTTCATATTGTCGATGCGTACAAAAAATGCCACTAGCCAGAATGCACTAGCATAGGTAGGTATACTTGGCCGCTGGTCATGGGTTCGATTCCCATCCAGGACAAACATTTGTGTGCATGAACATGTCTGTTTGTCCTGTGTCTGGGTGTAATTATCTATATAAGTATTTATTTACGAAAAAGTAGTAGGTATATGTAGTATATCAGTTATCTAGTTTCTATAGTACAAGCTCTGCTTAGTTTGGGATCAGATAACCGTGTGTGAAGAATGTCCCAGGATAATATTTATTTATTTATTATTATTACTTTGGTCTGAGAATTAGAATTGCCACCCAACGTGGCAAAGTCGCCAGTATTCTGGGAAAGATGCCATCTGACAGGGACTTTTTCATTTAGTTCATTTGATTTATGTAGATTTTAGATAACAATTTTGTTTATATATTTTTAAAAAATGACTTGATGTTTGAAGAAGAAAATAACTTCAAATTAAGATAAAACATAAAATTAAAAAATATCTCATTATTTGTTCGAGATTCTTCTCTCTCGAAATTGAATGAGAGGATTTTGCTAAACGACAAAGGAATTCCTTAGTAATGAATTTCCTTTGTAATTCTCGTCGTCTATCGTTGCCTAAGTGGAATAGTGTATGACGGTGTGAGGAAACGTTCGGCTTAGATCTACATGTACCTACCTAATTTAAAAAAAATAACTATCAAGCATAGACGTTCAAAAAAGTCTGGACGGAGTTCGCCTCATACGTAATATATTTTATATTAAACATAACTTTTGGTTATAACAAAGCTCTGTCCCCGATATCTATTTATTTTACCTTTGTCTATGTTAAGACAGTTTTTTCTATATTTAAAGTCTGTGTTATCGAGAACACGATATTGCATAATTTTGAAATTGAAACTATGAAAGGCCCTCTTCCATTCAGCTCCGAGCATTCATTATGCTCCGGTCTCAATCTCATTCAACTGTGCCGGCGACGTTGAGTCTGCCATTTTCTGCGTCTTCTACAATATAAAAGTGTCCGACAGACAAGCCAACGTCTGTGACTACGTAGTTTTAGTATTATACGGATGTTATTTTATTCATAATCATAAGCTAGACATTTGTGTTTTCACTTGCGTTGCTTTCTTACGTTTCAGCATTCCGATGCGCGGAAAAATCTCATATTTCGGAATTCTGCAGACGTTGTGACGCTTTACCGCTTTCACGTCAAATATGATGCGATTTCATTGCTGAGTTTCATTGATAGAAGGTACACACGGCCACAGATCAAGCTACACATTTTTGTTGCAAAATAGCTCCTATTACCACCGCATATGGTGCCGCAGTGTAGCTCGATCTGTGGCCGTGTGTACACTAAAGAGAAGTAAATTTAAATATTTTTTACGAGTCA
Organism: Tethea ocularis; assembly: GCA_963555595.1. NCBI lineage: Eukaryota > Metazoa > Arthropoda > Insecta > Lepidoptera > Drepanidae > Tethea > Tethea ocularis. The sequence continues at coordinate 6,504,431 of OY741971.1, read as the reverse complement.
ATATCAAAACAAAATGAAATTATCAATATTCTTTCAATTATAAAAATATCCAGAGAGCAAACCAAAAAAATCAGTCAATAATAAAATATAATTAAAAATAAAACATCTAGTAAGATTACAAAATAAATTGTTTCTGCCTCTTATTTTAAAATAACATTCCAATTAGCATTGTTTCACGACCACGTTATTTGTTAATTTTATTCGTTGTTACATAATGGAGGCTTGCCAGTGTAGATTCTTTATGATGGCAATTTTTCAACAATAAAACGTGGTTTTCTCTTGTAAGTTTTATATCATGCAAAGTGATTGTTCTACTTAAGGCTAGAAGATGTTGGACCAAAGCCCGTAGGCTACGTCATGTCGTTAAGGGACCGAGCCGAGTACGCCAAAAGCTTGACATTCTTATTTCTGTTTGGCGGATTTTCAGTGTTATGTTACGCACTTTAGTAATATTGTTGGAAAGTTTTGGAAAAAATGTTCAGCATCAATAGTTATCTGATTTTCTCTTCTCGAAGTACATAACAGTTCTTGGATCCTATGTCGTTACTTTTTATACGTCTTAGTGCAAACTCAATTTGAGGTTGGTTTCATTTTTTGGCTTTTTATGTGAATTATTTATATCACAGTAATGGTTTAAGCGAATCTTACCTGTTATAAGAAAGAGGCAAACGAAGATAATTAAAAATAGATTCATAGATAAAATGAGTAAAAGTATTTAGGATTCTCAGTGTAATAGGACCTTAGAAAATATTATCCTCATATTTATTAATTTTATTATACGTTAGGCAACACAATTTTATATTTTCTACACAAGCGATACATGGAAAGTAGGTACACAGTAAGGCCTATGTACTTAGCTCCAATATATTTTGGATACATACTACATGTTTTTATATAGACAATACATGTTTTTATCAATTAATTCCATTAGCATTTCAGTAAATTCGAGAAATTACTCGTCATTATTTTTCTTTTTAGAGCCCATAAACATTTTATTCAGTTAGAAATAGCTTCTTCGCCTTACGATAAATAAAAATAAAGAAACCTTTACTTTTACTTCAATTTCTCTCATGATCGTTGGGTTCGTAACTAAGAAAGTCGAGTCTCAGCCGACTGCGGGGACTCACTCCACGCACAGCGAGAAAACCAGGTCAAGGCATTTTGTTTCCGAGTTGAGACACTGCGGCTTTTCTTTACGTGCCCCTGTACTTTATCAAGCTATATCTTTCATCTGCCGAAACGCTTACATTAGATACTATTGTAGAGATTACTGAGCAAACTTTACATGGAGTGTTATACAGCTACGTAGATTATGCAGGATTAGATGACAAAAAAAAATATTAGGTATGTATTTAGATGACAATCTTATCCTATTAATAAATTAGATCGTAAGTACTTCCTATCATACTAAATCCTACTAGCATGTTATAAATGAGTAAGTTTGTGCGTGTGTATGTTTGTTACCACTTAGCTCCGTAGCGGCTGAACGGTTTTGAATGAATCTTAGAACATAGATCACACCTTGATTGAATAACATATATATGCTACTTTTTATACCGTTAACGTGGGTGAAACTGCAGGCCGGAAGCTATGTTATAAAAGTAATGCAATCAAAATACTTTATGTCCAGTAGAGATGAAACAGATAGCTGATAACAGGATATCCGGCCGAACATAGCCGATTAGCGCATCTTACCGAGAAAGTTCGCGTAGGTATCGACTAAGATTCTATTGGAATTTATGAAATTGTCTCAGGACGCGAGTCCTCCAATAGTAGTTTATGTTTAACATCAGTTAAAAAAGTAGAAGAAAGGAGATCGCTTTAATGCCGATCGGTCCGTATACCATACCACCACATACCTACCACCGGGTAGTAACTGAATATCCATTTCATCTCTAATCACCAGTGCTCACTAAGCCGAACTGTATAAAATATTTTAAAAACAGAGGAAAAAACGAAAGAAAGCATACTATAAAAAGCAACGTAAACTTCCAGCCAAGCAAAAATTATAATATTATTGGATTTGATAGCAAATATACCTTCTAAGCAATTTCTGAATAGCCAACTCATCCGAAAGGAAGTTTGTACGTTATCGAACTGTCCTAACAGGCGACGGTGTCTGATATAATGTAATAAATATCAGGTTCTAGCTGTAGTCTAATTCAATGAGCTGATACGTCTGGGCGGGTGCGGGAGCGGGCGCGGACGAGTTGAACAAACCCGCTGGCGATGCCGTGCCATACCGCATAGATCGATACCGCCCGCCCGACCGCTCCGAACACTCGCCAACTCATTGAAGATAACGATCAGTTGCAGTTATCTACCCAATCATACTGTTACTTTGGGTTTCGCTAGAGTCAACAACCCAATCTATATAAATAAAAATAATTATTACCTACTTCGTATGTATGATAGAACATTCGGAACCAATTTTTTTGGAACATCCACCGGAAATGTTGGAATGGAAAAATAAACTGGCACGAAGGAATTTAAAATAGCTTGAGGTATCCGCTGGGTGGTCCTATTAAATAAATATATTCGTAAGTTCCATTAATGTTGTTGCGATATTTATAAAACTGGCCTCGTTTGAGGAAATGTGTTATATTGGGGAAGCCATTTCTCTCATATGGATTTTAAGTTACTTTCTTTACATTTCCGATTGGTTTATTTAAAGAAAATTACGAAACATTAATATATTTTTTTTAATAGTGCACAAGTAGGAACAGATTCACTTTATATACTTTATAACTTTATATGTTAGTAAATTAAAAAGAACACGATTGCTATTACTCTAGTCTATATACATACATATATGGTTAATCAATGCTACCTCAACTACTGCGTCTAGGGGTGGAGTATAAAAGAGTTGTATCAATGTCGATGACCTTAAAGTGTCCTTTCGCAAATACCACTTATATATTTTTAATATTGCGCATAGAAGGACGACCAAAAAATGTAACAAATAGTTCAGATAATCCAATAAACGGTTAGAAAATGATAAATAATATTTCGTACCAATTTAATAACAGTTTTTCGTATAATTTATGATAATTATGAGAAAAAAACATGTGAAGTCTGATGGTAGAGAGGAGTTATGTAACCATAGACATAAGTGAGACTAGCACTACACGATATAACAAAAAAAAACAAATATAATATATAACACCAGTGGAAGGTAAATTGAAAGGGAACCGTTTCTCGTCGAAAAGTCATGTTACTAAAGTAGATGGATATACAAGAAAAGGAAGACCAAAAAGAGATTATTATGTGAAAGAAAGGAGTGAATGCCGATATAACGGATAGAAGAGCAGAATGGAAAAATATCATTGCGCTGATAATTGGGAATAAGGCAGATTAAATAATTGGGATAATAATATATTAGATTCCCGGATTCATCTGGGTTCTCGTATGTATACCTGCGTTTCAAATTTTATCACGAGATTAATGAGATTACAAACAATTTCACTTTCCCATTAATACAAGTTTAAATAGTAAGCCCTTATTACTTCTCTTGGTTTAAATTACCATTGTCAAAGGTTGTCGAACCCTAATGAAGAATATGGTTTCAGTTTCAAAGCTATAAATATATTTAGACTTTCCAAAGTACTTTCGCGATGTTCGACCTTCTGCGCATTTTCAACTTTTCCATTCCTCAAGCGTACTTTGTGGTATTGATCCTGTTCCGTCTAACAAATGTATTGACTGAGCTTAAGTACGACACTCCTTTGTCACTTTTTGTGAAATATTTACCTATGCAGGAGTTTTGACTCTTCTGGAGCCTTTCTATCATTTTGTTAATTTTATTTTAATATTATTTTACAATTTCATGAATATTACATTTGGTACATAATTTAATACAATAAGAGGGGTTATTATAATGAAGTTAACATTAAATAAGCTCATTAAACAGACATTAGTGTTTTCGCAGGAACTTGCGAAGTGACGTAGCGTTTTCGTTTTATTGAATATTTCCTATCGGTTGTATTTTGTCCAATAAAGATCGATACAAGTGCTAGTGAAATGACATGATTACGGGTATAGAGGCTTTTCGAGTTGTCTCAAAAAGTCTGTGAATAGTTTTAGTAGAACGGCTACCATTGTACTAAATCCTAATTTTACTGACTGACTATGACTTGAGGATTAAATACATGAATTGACTTACTCCACATGACACTGGCAAAATACACAAAGTGTGATGCCAAAATGGAAAAAAACTACACATTTCGTGAAATTTGTGATTAAGCAGCATCCGTACATTACCATACATACACTAAATGGTCCTTCTAAGACACATTGGAATTATTAATAATTGGTGTTTATTAAAAACCTAGCTGACCGCATCGCATTGCATCGCTTAGCGTTATCTTTTTTTGCTTGGAACCTTAATATATATTATAAGTAAATTTTTCAAAAAAATACTGATAAGCTGTGGCGAACTTACTAACGCGTATTCTATAAGATAGAGGTTGGACTGGACTCGCCAGTCCAGCTGCTCTTAACTGTGAACTCTGAACGAATTAACGCTAAACTCAACCTCTTTAACTAATGTATACATAATTAACACTAAGAAATATGTGATTGTTGTAATTATTTCAACTAGAATATTTGCGTAGAACAGTCCGTAGCGGCTACGGTACTAATGGGCTACGCCTACGCGCTACGAAGCATCTACGCCTACACGGCTACGAGCAGCTACGAACCACAAATGCTACGTGGCGATTGGCGAAGCTCACTGGAGCTCGACTATAATAATGATATTGGTCAATGAAACTATTGTATAGTACATTTTATATGTATAATATTTTAGCAACATTGTAACGCCTACATATATTTATATAAAAAATAAATTGCCGTAGCAAAATTTGAGACTGTGCCCTACCTTATTATATCGTTATCAGATTATCGCACTTTAAGATAAGTTTAAGTTTCACATTGATAATTTATTTGTTTGGCGTTGTAGGCGTTTGTTAGTTTTAATTTTAATTTAGAGATTAACAAGGCACGCCTCTCCAAAAGCTCAAAACGATTGAAATGTATTTGCGAAAGTATTTACAGACTCAAAACGCATGTGTGCGTACTGATACGGCCGTCATCCAAGGATTTGTTGCTCGACTAGCGGCGTCATTAATCGCTCATTATGAATAGTACAACATATTTTTACTTACATATCACATATTAGTAATATTGGGAAGCCACAACTAGTCGTATAATCAGATTAAGTACGAGTATAGTAATATTGGGTAGCCACAACTAGTCGTATAATCAGATTAAGTACGAGAATAAGTATTGGGTAGCCACAACTAGTCGTACAATCAGATTAAGTACGAGTATAGTAATATTGGTTAGCCACAACTAGTCGTACAATCGGATTAAGTACGAGAATAGTAGTATTGGGTAGCCACAACTAGTCATAAAATCAGATTAAGTACGAGTATAGTAGTATTGGTTAGCAACAACTAGTCGTACAATCAGATTAAGTACGAGTATAATAGTATTGGGTAGCCACAACTAGACGTACAATCGGATTAAGTACGAGTATAGTAAACAAATCAGGTTTGTGTCCGACAGAGCAGCAGCGGTGGGTGTCGATTTACGCATTACACGACAATTCTTCACATACAAGCTACAATCCGATTTAGTATCGCCAAGCGGAAAACACGGCCATTTTCTTCTTACAATTCCCACGCGATAATTTGGCCTTGCCTTGAAACTTAGAACACTTTTAACTGCAATATCAAATAATATATTTGTTTTATACATATTCATGCGGCAGTAATGTTATTATTGAGGTTACTTACATGAAAAAGGATTACAGGCGTTATAATAATTTGATTCAAATACTAAGTATTCTGATACTAGTACCCTGAGTATAAAAAGTACATAAACTATCGCGTTTAAGTTCACTGCAATTTGAAAGAAATTAATTCCATAAGGAATACTTAAGAGGGTTCCTATTGAAAAATGTCCTAAAAGCAATTACGCGATAGTAAGCGTTAACTAACGTCGTTTTTTTAAACTCTGGGTAATGTAAATACCTAAATACAAATCATAGATACAATTCAGTTAGAAAAGAAAAACAAGTTCAATTGAAAAATATATCCATAGAAAAAATAACAAGCGAAGTTTCCTCGTAAAATTGCCGTCATCTCATAGCGGTCATATTATTATTTGTTGTTAACAGTTTCTTATTGTTCGTATATATTGTATTGTATTGTAAATCGAATTATTACCAAGATGTGCCAGTTCCGTGGAATCTGGGCAGTTGGCAGTAGGCACCTAAAGACATCTCGCGCAGAACTAGGTCATGCCATCAAAACTACTAAGGAGAATGAACCCCATAACTGCGCTATTGCTCTTGCAAAGTAGATTACTGCCTTTTTATAAAATAAATAGACGAGTACTAGGAAATGTTTTAAATATAACAATATTTGCCATAAATATTTTGTAAATAAATTCACATAAATGCAGGTTTTTTTGGAAGTTGTAGTTATTTAGTTTTTATCTATTTAAGTCTTCTTAACCTACTCTGAAATTTAGGACTTGTGTATATTTCATTTCTTCCATTGTAATATTTTGGCCGTAAGTTATGAAATCAAATAAAGCTGAGCAACCTTGGTCACACTGGCAGAGTACAAAAGGTCTAAATCAATACACTGCAGTGGGTGTTATAATAGCCGCTTATTGTAACATAACCTGACTTTTTTTGTTGTTGTTTATTCTAAAATTAGATAGATAAAGGATAGGTAGATAAAATTTGAAAGATAATAAAGAACATCCTATCATTATCATTATCAAGGAAGAATAGAAGGAGTTAGATTACGCGTGAAATTGTCTAAGTGGCGGACAGTATTTGTATTTATCAATTGCTGACTTAAACAGAACAATGCATATTACATTTTCATGTGGTCTATAATACCAGCAAACGAATAAAAATACTACCGTTGTCAATAACTTAAGGGTTGGACAGACAGAATAGACAAGCTTGAACTCATTAAGAAACTAAAAGGCTGGGGGATAGACAATCGATTTATTATTTTTATTAAATTGAGTGGGTGTTAAATGTCGATCATAAAACATTTGCCTGATTATTCTAATGTTTGATGTTTATCTAAGACTAGCTATCTATATATATCTATACTAATCTTCAATATCTATACTAATAATAAAGCTGAAGAGATTGTTTATTTGAACGCGCTAATCTCTGGAGTGGGCCGATTCGAAAAATTCTTTCACTAATAGGAAGCTACATTTTTTTATACCTTTTCTATATATATATAAATTTCAGCTAATCTATAACATTCTGTAAAATTCAGTTTTTTCGCTCTAGTGTAAAAAACAAGTACCTAATGGGACATCTCCGCTTTTGTTCGTCAGCTCAAGATACGTGAGTACGAAACAACCACCTTTGTTTCAAGTAAGGCAACGTCGGTCGCCACACCTGAATGCCAAGCATGTATTTATAGGACACCCTCACTTCCACCGCAGCCATATGTCCTACATTCAGTACGTAATCACTTCTAGTGGGCAGGTAAAATGACCTTGTCCTATTTTGTATGCTGCTTGTAACAATTATAATTTGATACTTGTTTCCCAGTTTTACCGCTGAGGGATTTATGTTCTCCTGGAATAAAAAGTATAAGTTATTTTATTCCAGAGTATGATATATACTCACAAACATATCTCTTAGGGAGATTTTCAACGAAATATCAACACCAAATTAACATCATATGCGAATGAATACTAACAACTGAGTATGATTTTAATCAGCAGGCAAACGTTGATAAATAGCAGTTTTCTAATTCAATAATTTTTTAATTAAAAATAAGAGGAGCAAGTAATAAGGGGATTTAAATATTCGAATAACAAAAGCGTATATTGAAGATTTACATATCAAACCAAAATAACGAGAAGCTATATATGGAGAATGTTCCGAAACGCATAAAAATACATTTACAAATACTATCGATTTTATGATGCAGAAACGAGTAGATTACCTATTCTTAGAAATGAATTTTGCATAACAGCTTTCAAAATAATCAAAAGAAAAGGGGAACGAACGAAGTTGAATAAATAAACATACAAACAAGTTGTCAAGCAACTTTCAGCAAGCTCCAGAAGTGCCAAGTAGTAGGAGCTTTAAAACAAATTCGCATAATTAGCGCTCGCGAGTCGCCTAACCTAACCTAACCTAACCTAACCTAACCACTTGCGATTCCTGCACGCGGTCGCGTTTTCCTGCTTCAGGTCGCCGGATCGATTCCCTGGCGCCGACCCGGTCAACCGGCAGACAACTAACCTGGCACGTGACCCTTGTACCTGCAGTTACCGGTCAATCAATAATGTCTGTTTTCCTGTCACAGGAATAAAGTTGTGACCATTGTGACATGTTCATTTTGAGATAGAACATGATGCACAATTTTTACTAAATATAATTTTGAGAGATATTTTAAAAGGACTTCATAGTTGTTTTATAAACCGTGTAGCGACACATTATTGCACATGCAATGCAATTTGCTGACTCTATAGGATCACAATGCATGATGCGAGGTGGGGTACGTCAGTCGCCATCGACCGGGCACGTTAGGTACCTACAACGTTGTAGCTTATAGAGTAAATTTCCAATACTCGCATTTTTGGTAAAACCGTTATGTAGCCGTATAAGCTCCGCTATTGCTAATATTTTTAGGCACTAAATATGTAATATAAACATTTTACTTTTACGCATTTAATCTATGGGTATAATAATAGCTAAGCTAGGTAATAAGATTAAAATTAAGTCTTTATCATTTCTTTAATATAAGCATTAAGTATTCAACTACCTACGCGTAGTTTAATACTCAAGCGAGTGTTTGTTTGTGTGTTACTGTTACTACTAATCCTACTAATATTATTAATGTGAAAGTTTGTGAGTATGGATTTATGGATGAATGTTTGTTACTCTTTCACGTAAAAAGTACTGAACGGATTTGGATGAAAATTGGCACATAGATAGATCATACCCGGGAATCACATATAGGCTACTTTTTAACTCAGAAAAACATAAGATCGCGAACGCGGGTGAAACTATGGTATTTAACAAACCTGTTTTAATTCAGGACATGATAATCTACTGAAAGTTTCAGGTATAATATAAGAGGTTGATAAATAACATATTTTTGAAAAGCGCTATAGTGTACTATGATAATACTAATTAGAAATTATTTTCAATTTAGATTCTCGGTATCCCGTGTCCAACTATCTATAACAGACGTATCTTTTTTCTTCCTTTAGTGCCAGTCGTTCAAAGCAGAGGGCCTACTACGAACAATTATACACGACAGTTCGATGATCGTTGTAAAATTATGAACCAATAGAATTACAGCAAACTGACGACACGAAAATTTTGTGCAATTCTATTGGTTCATAATTTGACAACGATGATCGAACGTAGTAGACCCTCTGGTGATTGAACATAACTGCACAATTGTATCTAACTAATTATAAAATCGTATATTCAGTTAATATTAAAATTTCATACGTCGCGACTATGTATCGATCCTAGTATTTTACTTAGAATCCGTCCATTGTTTACAGTAACAAACCTACGCTTAATAAATAAAAAATAGCTGTGTACAGAACTCAAGTTATGAATAATGTAGTGTGTGTACATATATATTCAAAAAAAAAGGAAATAAACTTCACTCATGTTATTGGTTAGATGTTGGTGTTACTTGATAGGTTTACTATATAGTTATATTGGCTTAATTCGCTAAAGTAAATATATGAAAAGAATAGTCCTAACTGATTATGAGCTTATAAATTTTGCTTATAGGGATTTTTTTGATGTAAACAAGGAATAAAGCCGGATTTTCAAAATGGAACCTCAAAGAGGGTAAAATAGGGGATCTCTGGAGAAACCATAGCAAACATCGTGACCATGATGACATCTTTACAATTTATACATCTTATTCACTTTCGTTTGGTGATTATTCAGTATTTCACCATCTGAAAAAAATAATGTTTTCATGTTATTTGATCTGTCCTCTTTCTCAGAATAATGTAAAAGTATTTCACAAATTGATTCCAACAATTCGTTAGATTTCAGGTTCTTGGTCACTCTGATGGATTTCAAAGACTAGTCTAGTCTAGACTTATCTATTTTATTTTTCATTAAGTTAAATTTTATTTTCGGAGACGGTGAAAAGATCTATTATTTCAAAAAAATACATCAATTGCTCTATCTAAATGTTACAATAATCGTAGCTAAGAAATTTACGATCTTTTACTGAACAGGATTTCATCGAGACCTGTTAAGATTGTGGCGGCACGTCACTAGACTACAGGAGTAACGCGCCTCACTATACAGAGAGTGACGGACTGTCATTCGCGACATTTCTTCTTGTAAAATATTTTCATATCAATTTGCTGTTATTATTTTAATCTCATGTATAATTATCATTTCCTGGCTCTATCATAAAATACAAGCCTATTTTCTTTCTCTATACGATTTTATTTCTACCATCCTGATCCCCACCATATTGGTGACCCCGAGCGTGCGAGCAGAATGTCTAACAAAGACGATCAAAGCGAAGACGCAAATAAAGTGGATGACGAGGATCATGGAAACGCCACGACGTCGGCTTCTGGAATTTCCGTCAACCGTGTAGCCGTGAAGTTGCCACCATTCTGGCCGGAAGATCCGGAGGTTTGGTTCAAGCAGGCTGACGCGCAGTTTCTCATTTCCGGAATAAAAGAGGATTCAACCAAGTTTTACTATGTTATCGCACACCTCGAGCAAAGGTACGTAAAAGAGGTAAAAGATATAGTAATGAGCCCCCCGGCAACGGATAAATATGAAAAATTAAAAAAAGAATTGTCTAAACGTTTGTCATTATCTCGTCAGCATCAGATTACTCAACTACTCTCTCACGAAGAATTGGGGGACAGAAAGCCTTCGCAATTTTTACGACATTTAAAAACGCTTGCAGCTGATGGAGTTAACAATGAATTTTTACGTAGTTTGTGGTCGAGTCGCTTACCACCTCACGTACAAGCAATTATTGCGTCGCAAACCTCCGCAAACTTAGAAGAGGTCGCAGAACTGGCTGATAAAATATGTGAAGTGACACCATCTCCTTTTCATCAGGTTGCTAGTACAAGTACAGTCGTGAACAATTATGACGATTTGTTGAAACGTATTGACGACATGGTAACTGCACGCATACAAACTGAACTCAGGCAACAGATCGCGCAGCTAACTATTGATAATCGTAGCCGAACCCATTCTCGTCGTGGAAATAGTAGGTCAAGCAGTAAAAGTAGGAATCGTAGCCGAAATAGAACTCCTGGTATGTGCTGGTACCACAACCTTTTTGGTGATAAAGCTAAGAAATGCACATCCCCATGTAACTACAACTCGGGAAACCACAACGGCAGTTCGTAGAAGCGGCGGACGACTGTCAGAATGCTACCAGTCGCCTTTTCATCACAGACAGGAAGACAAAGGTTCAGTATTTGATAGATACCGGTTCTGACCTTTGCGTATTACCTTACCGTTTCCTGCGTGTACGTAGGGAACCTACAGACTATAATGTTACCGTTGCAAATGGAACGACTATTCATACTTTCGGGACTATTACGATACACCTAGATCTAGGATTAAGGCGTGATTTTGTGTGGAATTTTGTAGTTGCAGATGTGGAAAGACCCATAATTGGAGCCGACTTCATTGCTCATTATGGCCTGCTTGTAGACTGTAAAAATGGAAGACTGCTGGATAGCATAACAACATTGTATGCTCCTGTTATGCTCAGAATGTGCAACCAGGCAAGCGTCAAAGCCATATCAGGTAACACTGAATATCATAAGTTATTGTCAAAGTATCCTGATTTGACTAAGCCTTCAGGAGTATTCCGTGAAGTCAAGCACTCGACGGTTCATTTCATTCGTACCACTCCCGGTCCGCCAATTTTTTGCAGACCGCGTCGCCTTGCCCCTGATCGCCTCAAGATTGCCAAGGAACAGTTTGGAGACATGGTTCGAGATGGCACAGCACGACCGTCAGACTCACCGTGGGCTTCGGCACTGCACTTGGCTCCGAAAGGTAATGGCTGGAGACCATGCGGGGACTATCGTGCTCTCAACGCGCGCACAATACCAGACAGGTACCCTATTCCACACATTGAAGATTATTCGCAAAGGTTGGCAGGCTGTAGTGTATATTCTAAAATTGATCTGGTCAAGGCTTATCATCAGGTTCCCGTGGCTCCGGAGGACATATTTAAAACCGCAATAACCACACCTTTTGGCTTATACGAATTCCCATACATGTCTTTCGGGCTTAGAAACGCCGCTCAAACTTTTCAACGGTTTCTGGACGAAGTTCTTCGAGGCTTAGACAACTGTTTCTCATACATAGATGATATCCTGGTATTTTCCAGAAGCAGGAGTGAACACCTGGAACACCTGGAATCAATTTTCAAACGTCTACAGGCTTATGGACTGGTCATCAATGAAGGAAAGTGCGAATTTGGTCGAAATGAGGTAACATTCCTTGGTTATAATATTTCGCAGCATGGCACACGAGCTCTTGAGAACAAAATAAAAGTAATACAGGATTTCCCGCCTCCCAAGACTGTAAACGGGTTACGTAGATTTCTTGGGATGCTTAACTTTTATCGTCGGTTTATCCCGCATGCTGCTGCTGATCAAGCACCATTGCATGACATGTTATCTGGACCGAAAGTCAAAGGTTCGCAACCACTTTCCTGGACCTCAGAATTATTAGAAGTCTTTGAGAATTGTAAAAAAAGTATCATTCGTTGTACTCTTCTAGCTCACCCTGTGATGAACGCACCGCTCGCCCTCGTGACTGACGCGTCAAATTCAGCCTTGGGCGCGGTACTCCAACAGTTGGTTGATTCGGAGTGGCAACCTCTAGCATTTTTCTCGAAGAAACTGAATAAATCTCAGCAATTGTACAGCGCCTATGACAGAGAGTTGCTTGCCATCTATGAAAGCGTTAAACATTTTCGCTATATGGTTGAAGGTAGACATTTTGTTATTTATACTGACCACAAACCTATCACATACGCCTTCCAGCAGAACAAGCAAAAATGCTCGCCGAGGCAATTCAACCATCTCGATTTTGTGTCACAGTTTACTACAGATATCAGACATATTTCCGGAAAGAGCAATGTAACTGCTGACACACTATCACGCATTGAAGCTGTATCATCTCCACTAGATTTAGAAAAGTTAGCTCAATCACAGAAAAATGACACTGAACTTCAGGAACTTCTTTCGAAACACTCATTATCATTACGACTGGAACAAATACCCGTACCAGGCACTAACATCACTTTGTACTGTGATGTCTCACTGTCGAGGCCTCGTCCTTTCATAACCAAGGTGTTGCGTCGTCAGATCTTCGATTCAGTGCACACAATGAGTCACCCTGGAGCTAAGTCAACAATAAAACAGATAACAGATCGATTCGTTTGGCCCTCAGTTCGAAAAGATTGTCGTGCCTGGGTTCAAACCTGCATAGCCTGTCAAAAGTCAAAAGTACAGCGTCATACGTCATCACCTCTTGGGAATTTCAAATTACCTGAAGCACGTTTTGATCACGTACACATCGATCTCATCGGTCCACTTCCCGTATCTCGTGAGTACAAATATTGTTTGACAGCGGTTGATAGATACACACGTTGGCCAGAAGTAAAGCCGTTGCAAGACATTTCAGCTGAGACGGTTGCAAAAGCATTTTACGAAACATGGATTTCGCGGTTTGGTTGTCCACAGACTCTTACTACAGACCAGGGACGCCAATTCACCTCTAATCTGTTTAAAGCGCTCACTGATCTATGCGGAATCCAGCTGCGCCACACAACTGCATACCATCCGGCAGCCAACGGCATGGTAGAAAGGTTTCACCGCACTTTGAAAGCAGCATTGATGGCTCATGATGAGCAGAGATGGACAGACGTATTACCTGTGGTTCTACTTGGCATCAGGACAGCATGGAAAGAAGACCTTCAGTGTTCTGCTGCTGAGATGGTATACGGTGAGCCACTGCGAATACCCGGTGAAGTTTTTCATTCAACTCAAGCTAACAAGCTCACACCACCCGATTTTGTCTCACAACTAAGACAACGTATGTCGCAATTGAGACCACAATCTGCAGCACGACATTCTACGAAAACTGTATTTGTGCATGATGATTTGAAAACTAGCCAATACATTTTCTTAAGGAAAGACGGTGTACACAGAGCGTTAGAACCGCCATATTCAGGACCTTATCGCGTGCTGTCAAGAACAGATAAGACAATGACATTGCAACTAAGTAGAGGACCTGTTACTGTTTCTATAGATCGCGTGAAGCCCGCATACATCCTGTCCGGAACAGAAGATATACCAAAACCAGTGATTGGAATACCAGATAGTCCGCTAACTACACGAGCTGGACGTAGAATTAGATTTCCTAATTATTTTTCCGCAGAACTTCAAAACTTCAAGGGGGGTGATGTGGCGGCACGTCACTAGACTACAGGAGTAACGCGCCTCACTATACAGAGAGTGACGGACTGTCATTCGCGACATTTCTTCTTGTAAAATATTTTCATATCAATTTGCTGTTATTATTTTAATCTCATGTATAATTATCATTTCCTGGCTCTATCATAAAATACAAGCCTATTTTCTTTCTCTATACGATTTTATTTCTACCATCCTGATCCCCACCATAAGATGAAGTGGAGAACATTTTAAAGCCGTTTGCCTGTAAAATGGAAGTCATTATTTTAAAACAGGCTTCTTTGATCTTATTTTCTCTGTAATAATATATAATTTAGCTAATTTTTATATTTAATTTATGTATTTTTTGTTATTAATAAAATTAAAATTAATACATTATTCAAATTATGATTTAAGTACATATATTCATGTTTATGTAACTTAAGAAGCACATACAAGTTCTTTATTGCGTGTCTAAGCAATTGCAATTAAGCCTAAGTACAATTCTCAGTATTGGTATTCTACATTCTTTACAAGAACAAGAACAAAAATGTACTACTCAGTAAAATTCTTCCAAATTATATAAAGGTTGTGATGTGGGGTATTACGTTGAAAACAAACGAATGTAGTCAGTGATGCGAATCCATAAACAGCTGTTGCAGAATCGAAGGATCATCAGAATATGCATAATGACGTCACCAACGTTACTAATTAGGGATTTGGATATAATCAAACACATAATAAAAGACTTAATAAGAGGGAACGCTGCCAGCCTTCTGGGAAACTTGCCGTTGATTGGCAGCAGCGGCCGCCTCGAGGAAATTTTTTATATATAGTTTGTATATTTGTTGTAAATACTTGTAAATATTGTATATTATAGAATAGATAAAAGACTTTGACTTCTTTGACGTTCGCGACGATGAATTCAATAAAGTGGCCTTGGGACAGAATCTATTCCACGCCGACATCAACACTTGGAGACTTTTGAGATATCGCCTCAATCATATTTATAGGATTAGTCAAGTGAATAACTTAGTGGCTTTGAGGCGAAAGAAGAAACGGATCGAGATGTTTTTGTTAACACCCAGAATTTAGTGTTGCTCCGCTTTTGGTCTCAGCTTAAAACACACCCACCACACACAGACTCACACGTGACGAAGGTATTTAACTAGTTAAACTAGATTTGATTATTCGTATATTATTCGAAAATGTAACCTTTCTATGTTAGCCGAAAGTTGTTGTTGTAGCCGAATGTTGAAAATTGATAGACTATTTATTAGAGCAGAGTATTTGAGATACGAATATTGGAGTAGAAAATGTGATAACTGCCAAAATGCATTGTAAAATACCATATACTGTTGTAAAATCCAAATTGAGTCAAAGATCTGAAACTGAAACAATAATGATAATAAATTGTGTGCTATTTTAAAATATAATATAATTTAACTTACATATAATTATTTTAGTATTTAAGGGTATACCTTCGGTTGGAGCGCGAAATTCAAATTTTATCACGTTTTTTGCTAATTGCAGCTCAGTTAAAGGTCGTAAGTCATCAACATGTTGTTTGCGACAAGAATGGTAGTATATTTGCTGATTAATAACAAAATAAATCATCAACATATTCCTCCAAGGTATATTAGTAACATTTTCACGAAATAGTCGTATATGTCAGTAATATACCTTGGAGGAATATGTTGATGATTTATTTTGTTATTAATCAGTAAATATATTACCATTCTTCTCGCAAATAACATGTCGTGATAAAATTTGAATTTCGCGCTCCAACATAGCTTATATACCTACGTTATTGTAAAACAAGGATGGCTTTAACCAAGTGACGTGGATATAAACACAAAAATAATTAGTCTTTGTTGCTTTGAGACTGCTTCACAGTCGAAACTTTTAGTACATACACAAAGATTCGTTATACGGCCTGAAATTGGCCGGAGGGATATTGGCCTGACATTGTGCTCTCAAAATGTAAATGCACGTTGGTATTTAAATATTTTTTTGCTATTCATTACTATGTATAAGGTTTTAATTTAATCGTTTTATTGAAGGAGCCACATTTACAGAACCTATTGATAAAATATGTCCCCTAATTAAATAATAACAATATCAATTTGATAACCAATCCAATATTTGTAATGAACCAAATTTAAAAACTTTTTACTTTTGAAATCATCTACTGAATGTTTTAAGGAGATGATAGCTACTGAGCTACCATCTCCATCTCCATAGCTACCACTGGGTAGTGACGTCGAATGCCGAGACGAAGGTCACGGGTTCGAATCCTACAATGAGCTTGAGCTTTCGGTGAAGGAAAACATCGTGAGGAAACCATAGCACGGTATGGTAGGGTACTTTGTACTACCCGCCTGGCTGGTTACGGGTGGTAACGTCAAGTTGAAAATCTGTCCTTTCGATGTGTTCCGACAGTTGTAGGTTGTGTGCCTACCATCATCGGCCACATCATCACTGACCACGGTGAGATTGTGGTCAAACACAGGCCTATACATAGAAAAAAAATCCTTAAATTTTCTTCACTTATAAAAAGCAATAATATTAAACTAGTACCATGCCCAGTCTGTTTCCGTGTTGGTACACTTGACGGCAACATTGGAATGACCTACATTTGCTAGTGGTTGCCGCATCGGCGCATCGCTATTACCTGGAAATGCTATTTACCGCAAAAAGGCAACAGTGGACTGAACTCGGATGATTCGTGACTTAATTAAATGTTGGGACATCGATGAAAATGTACACTTAGTACCTACTTAGCTTAGTTTTACCCCGTCTGTTTTCAGCCTCAATCCATACGAAATTTGAATGTCTGTCTTTCTGTATGTTACCTTTTCAAGACTAAACCGGTGACCGATCGCAAAGAAATTTGTCACGCAAATAGCCTATGATATGGAGAAGGACACAGGCTACTTTTGTCCCGGGAACACGGGAGAAATCGCAGGGAATTGCCAGTACTAAAAATAATCTCCTACAATCCAACCCAATGAATTTCATTGAATCGTGTTACAGCAATAGTCGCCGATCGCGATAACATGCGAGCGAGCCTCGTTATAAATATCCAGAAAACGGCTGACCCAAAAGTTTGTGATAAGGGTTTGTATATTGTAATGAGTTTCATTTCAACAGTTACAGTATTAGGTAGTTTCTGTTACAATAAAAGGAGACGCTGTACCACACTGTCATGTCATGAATATATTCAATTCAACTTTTCTATGGAATAAAACCTTCTTACAAATACCACGGAGTAATAATATATTACGTACAACAAATACTAACTAATCAATTGTAATATTTTAACTATGGATCATTGTGTATGACCTCAATCTTACCATGATGTGACCGAAGATAACTTCAAAAATCTTAAAAGGGAAATCAAATTAAAATCTCATTTATTCAGTTAAGGCCCTGAATAAGCTCTTTTGGAAGTTATAATTAACACCCCAGCAGTTTGGAATACACTTAATCAAAGCGAAAACACTGCCACTGCCAGCCTGCTGGGGACCTTCCCGTTGATCGGCAGTAGCGGCCACCTCGAGTATGTAGATTGTGAATAAAACATTTGTCTTGCTGACTCTTAATTTCAACTGCCGGAATATTCAAGCTTGGCGATCTGTAACAGGCAGTCAGGCTAAGAAATACTCTTCCAAATTCCTGTGGTTTCTTCCAGTTATTTAACTTCACTACAAGCTCAAGCTCAGTGCAGGATTTTAAGTTTAGTTACGGCAATTGTCGTCACTATAACACGGGTCAATAAAGAATGAAATCGCGAAGCGGCAAATATGCCCTCGCAATATGCTCATTAGTTCGTTAGCGTGTTAGGTGAGACGATATTATGATGTACCTTATGCCACTGTGGTATCATTTACTGAAAATATTTCATATAGTTTGTGCTGATTTTTGAAAACAATCATCGTCAGATATAATAATATAGGTTTAAAGTAAATATCTGTAGAATACAATCTATACCTCAAAGCCTAAGTATATATTCATACATCAAGTAGCTATGTATTCCTACTGTGATTACTATAGATTTAAATATAATGACAAATCGATAGTTACAGGCCGAATTTGATTTAATATTCACCCTACCCATACCATGTGGCATATGACTCAATATGTCATATTAGTCACTACTTGATTTTAGAAAACGCCCGAATTCTCTAGTATAAAAAGAAAAGGAAAAATATATAAAACACTGGCTAAACTGACTCGATCTCTACGGGATATGGGACGACTGAGTTCCTTATAAATTGCTCCCAGAATTAGTAGCACTAGGGTAGGCATCAAACAAATTAGCTTTGAGACTCTTGTTTGGGTTTTCTACTTAGGTAGAAACTTCGATTATAAATGAAATATTTTTTATTCTTTTACTAGTGTGTTGTTCACTTAATATTTATCCTAACATTTAAATGGTACTAACGAATCTATTCATAGAACTTAAAATAATTTAACAACATTTTACTATTTAGATACTGGCTCGCCCAATTTTAGTGCTTATTATAAGTTCTTGGAAAATCTAAGAAACACTGGCTGGATGAGCTTATACTAAGATAGAAACTGATCAACAACATTTTCGTTCATATAGATAGGTACTACAAAAGAAACTGAGAAAGAAATTTCATGCATAGATAAAATTATAGAGAAGTATTTTGGACAAGAAATTAATAATTTTTTAATGACATTATCCACGAAAAGCAATTTGGCTTTCAAAAAAACATACATACAACAGAACTTTTGTCCCAATTTACTGTTAAAGTAAATGGTTTCATTAAGTATTTATTTGTTTTTAAGAACCATATTAGATAAAGATTCTTTGAAAGAGTAATGAAACTCCATGAAACAATGATGCAATACGGTGTATAGAATTAATAATTAATACGACCGCATGTGGACGACCTTAAAACGTAGAGTGTCATGCAGGACTACGGCACGCGACCCTAAAAGTACTCATAGTATACATGGTAGAAGTATAATAACTTACTAATTATACCTATTTGTTAAGAGGGTAGTTAAGCTTCGCTATGGTTTGTGAATTGAGTATTTAGGATATTTTATTGCTTTTGCCACCACATTTTTTTTTATAAAATTTGCATTGCCTTATCATGTAAACAACATAATGATGTAAAAAACATATTATAATTATGATGACAAGTGGACTTTGACACTAGCTCTACAATGGAGTTTCATGGGATCAATTTAGCAGTCAATCCAATAACAGAATCCAAACTGCCAATTGCAGGTGTCCATAAAGAAAATTTAATAAACACTAATGAACTGTAACTACAATCAAGTAAACTGAGTAAAAACGAATATACCCTAATACAATTAATCGACGCAGTGATAAAGGAAATACAAGAAATAAAGGTTGTTTGGGAGCGAGAGGGTGGGTTGGGTACATTCGAGGGGTGGGAGCTCAAGGTTTCAAGCTCGGTTCGGTTCGGCGCCACTGCGGACTAGATGCGTATTTCTACGTGTATTACCCGGCGAAATTGAGTTGAGATCGCCTCACCGGGATGGCCTTATATCCGCCATTGTTTAATCCAACAAGGTCACTACTTAACTTTTACACTGTGCCGGATTATCAAATAGGCGAATACACCTTTGAGCTTTACGCTTTTAGAACCTTCTTCTGCCGGTGCTTTTTACATTGTGAATCGTCCTTGAATGAAGACGTTACTTTTAAATAAAAATATTGAATATCTTGAAACGATGGGTAATAGATACTTAGCGGGTATAAGTAAGTACCAAAAAAATTATTAGCAAAATTCAAATGTTTCGATTTCACGGCTCTTTGTCGTACAAGGAAAATTGGAAAGAGTCAGATCACGCGGCAGGTTGCCTATGCACTGGACTAAAATTAGCAATGGGAGGCCACGTATCTGACTGCACCAGACTGTTCCAATAGGCAGATGGCAGATGACACCGATATCCAGATCCGTAATTTCAAATCTATAACATCCCTAATACCTTCTGTTTCTACGAACCGCTATTTAGTCTCCCGAATAAGAAACATCTACCCATAAATGTAGTAGAGTAAAAATAATTAGTTCACTGACCACATTATATAGGAATACATTCGGATCCAAGAAAATTTTACATGGCAATATTCCTTAAGGACATGCCCGATATAAGTAAGCGTTTCATATTTGCATAAAGTCAGTAAGGTCACGCTCCTCCGTTCGACTTCGAGAGGGTCTGTAATGTAAATGTTCACAGACGTGTTTTCTTACATTTGTTTATTTCTTGTTCTTCGTTTCATCGTGTATAAAAGATTTTGGGTTATTTTTACGGTACTCCGTACCCAAAGGGTGCCAACGGAACTCTGTTACCCTCTGTCGATCTATCCGTCTGTCAGCGGGCTGTATCTCATGAATCGTACATTGGTAGTATTCTTTTACAGAATATGTATATCACTGTTACCGCTATATCAATAAAATAAATCCCCATACAAGAAGACGTGACTTTATCGGACTTTTTTTGCTCAACTTGAATAGCGATAATAGGCCAATTTTTATAAATGCAATTACATATTTAAAAATGATTTAATTATTTTTTATACAAACCGTTTTGTTACAAAAAATACATGTTGCAAGAAAATCCAAAGCAGGATCAACGTCCACCTGATGGTAAGTGATCAATGTCTATGAAGTATGAACATTAGCAATACCAGGTCAAAGCATTGCCGACGTTTACGAAGCCTAAAAAGCTTTCAACTGCCATAATACACGGTAGGTGCTAGGAAACTGATATTCTACTAAAGGGTTGTCATGCCAGTCAGGCGAGTGGGTACTACATACCTATAGCAATCTACTATCGTACTATATTTTTTACACACAACACACTTTCGTCATATTGAAAATCATCCCTCAGCTATCATCGCTGCATTAACCATTTCTTTTACAACTTCCTCTTTTAGATACCCAACAGCAATAAAGGGTTGAACCCCATAAAAGTGGGATTATATGGCACACCATCCTCGTCCAGTGGGTAGTTGTAGGTACTCCATGAACTGCGCATCCATTTACATATGTTACTCAGTATGACGAACGGCTCTCAACAAAATTGCTTTCAGCTTTTTCCAAGCATAAAAAGAATCTACACGGTTAATGTATTCAACATTACAGGGGACTGCATGTGAGTTATCATTAAAGTAAAAAAATTCAGTGCACAAACTAACATTTAATTCTTGGGTTAATTAAATTCTTGAAAGAGAAAAAAAATATTGTTTAGGTTTTTCCACATTTTGAGTAAAAATCACCAGAGTTGAGACAATGTCAATGTTCTTCACCGTTTCCCAGTATATATAAAACATTATATTACATGTACCTGGGTATAGTACCGAAAACTAGTCAAGACAGTATAAAGGTACTTAAGTGAAATATCTAGATAACGTAAAACCTGAATCGTGTTTATATCTGAATTATGTCTAGTTTATCATAAATTCGTAGCTTCATTATTTCAAAACATTTCTCTAGCGTAAAATTAGAAAAGCTCTAAAAGCACGATTATTAATTAATTCAGTCTTTACTTCCACCCAATTACTTTTATGACGTTAATTACTTTCATAAAAGTGACACTTGATGTAACCGAGTACATAATACGACCTCGCCGCGATCCTCAAACGAAACCCTATTAACATTTTTTATATCTTTATATATTGTTCGATGCATGGACTACTTTATTGGGTCAGCGGGGAAACAATGGTTGTGATTGGCAGTATTGGCACACGACCAAAACATGTAGAGAGCTCCTTGCATTCGGCTCACAAAGGCTGATGCATAAAAACTTTATGAATATGTTGGAGGTCTAGCATGACCATAGATATTTTTTCAATTTAGGTTCGATTTTTTAATCGTTGGATCTTTTAACCTAAACCGATACAAAAACTGTTATAATTTCAAAATAAAAGCTAGATACTGGTTTTTCGTCCAATGAAAAATCAGCCATTAATACTTTATTGAGGCAACAAATTAATGTTGCCGACAAAATATCAAAGTAATTAAGCATTAAAATTGACATTCCACGATACTGTCAATAATACGGTAGGGGAACTCGCGTGCCGCAACGCAAATGAGACTCCTGGCAGCCGCCTGCCAATTGGCGAGTGTCGCCTGCCGTGCCGTGCCGTTTGCCGAGCTTAGTCCGTGACACAATCACGCACGCTCAGGTGGCAACGATACGACACCTAACATGTATTGCATTATAAAGAACACCACGTACGTATTATATTATGAAATTAGGTCATACGAGGCTTTTTCACTGAGAAACATACAGGTGTTTGGCAGACGGTTGAATATACAAAATAACATAGGTAGGGTCTTTTACTATGTCCTCAGGCCAAATAATTGCGAATTCGAAACATGTTTCAACAAAAATTCCTCCACTCGAACTCGACTGAGGGATTTTAGAGGTTTCCTTCAAAATTTCCCCATCGAAGTTCCTTGGCAAACAAAAAAAAATTGGCAATTCTTCTTGATTTGATATTCATGAATTAAGTGAAATACAGTTTTTACCACACACACAGAACTGTCAACCTTTTTTATAAAAACTAAAATTAATTGAACAACAATTAAAGAGGAAAAGGTGTTAGGAATCCCTCAATTTAAATTAAAAGGATTCCTTAAATGTGCTTAATGGTATAATGGTATCCATAATTACTCTAAAAGGAATCCGCTTAGATAACGTTTAGATTTTTTTCTACTAAAATTATAAAGAAATATATCCATCAAAATTCTGCAATGATATTTTATACATTATTTTGAGGTAAGTCTTCGTAGCTGAATATTTAAATTAAACTCCATCCGAGGCGATATTGTTTGTTATTATTGTAACAACATAAAACAGTAATTAAGGGTTAATTGATCAATTAAAAGGACATTGCCTCTCCCACGGGGAGGAAAATAACAGATCCACTTTCAAACGATCATCATAATGAGATAATTAGCAACCTGAATTTCATGCCGTAAAGGAAAATTAACGTTTACAATATTTACTTTGAATAACCTTTTTTGAATATTCAGTTATATTTGTAATTGAATTATAGTGCTTAATGGGGCATCGCAAAAAACTTTTGTGAAACGTTGCTCGATCAAAATGTATGAAAAGTTTTTTTCACGTTGTCTAAGTTTTTCTATAGTATAATTTGTTTATTTATTCTTGTACTTCCAACTCATAAAGCAATGCAGAAGAATTTCATTATTATATGTAGGCCTAGGTATATATATTTATGTACACGACATACAAGATAACATTTTAAAACGTTTCATACATTTAGACCGAACAAGACTGATGTTTTGTATGAAAAGTTTGAATTTTTCGTGATTTCAGGGTTGGTCAATAAGTAAAAGTTGTTCACAATGATGAGTACAATAATCTCTAAAAATTTGGACGGTGATTAAAAAGTCACCTGTATATTTCATAACATGGAATATGTTACCTATTAAATGAAGGACAATAAATCAAGCTTCACATTTTGAAAGAAAGAATATTTAAAGACAACAGCTTAATAAAAACGCATCTATTTACCTATAGAGTTGTGTGAAGCCGAGCCAAGCCAAGGCAACTAACTATCATAGCTTTTGCTGCAGAGCTGCTGCAGCGTTGATTCTCGAATAGGAGCACAACCCCTTATAAATTTAGTTTATGCCTTTCGCAATTCACAGAAAAGTTGTGGCATATAGATAAGAAATATGATAAATTATAAAAGGTAAACTACTTGACAAATGACTGAATAACAAAACTTCGAGTCAAAAACTTATCAGCAAATAAATGGCGCAGTCTTACTCACACCTCTGACGCTCCTCCAACGGAGAATTACGAAGATCTTCACTGTATTAAACATGGTCAATTAGTAATTACGAATATCTAAGTCGTTGACTTTATAATTAATAATTACATAAGTATTTCTTAAACCTTATTTAACTTATTGACAAAATTAACAAGTAAAGTGAGAATTACTGAAAAACATGTAACTCCACTAGAAATAATGAATAAGGTACTTATTAAAGTCGATACAAGCAAAACTTAAATATCAGGAAAAGAATAGAATTTATCTTGAAATTATTCAGGTATAAGCTGAAATTGCTAATGTGGTGCCATCTGTGACCGAGCAAAACGCGACGCGGAATAAACTGATGCTCCAATTAATTAAGTTCACCGATTGTTCGGGTTGGCTAATTGTGGATTGGTATTACAAGCCATACACGCAATCCAAATTGTTGTGTTCATTTTAATTGACGGGTAATTAAGCTTAATTTATTTTATCAGCTGAATGGCGCATGTACCTACCGCATTTTTTCTTTGATGGAGCTAATAAAGCAAAATATTTTGCTGAAACAATTACGTAAAAAGTAACCGTTTAACTATTACGCAATACTCTTTCTGAACAGAAACATCCAAAATATTATCATTTTATTAGAAATTTCTACTTGAATGTCGCTTCAAGCATCTGAATAAACGCAGTTCGTAGATAGCTCGTAGTAGCCTACGAGAGCTACGCGCGTAGCATGCTACGAATAACACGTAGCGCAATCGTAGCAACTCGTTTACGCCGTAAGTTTTCAATGATTCGTCATAGTTAGAATCTTAAAGATGTGAGCAAGCTTCTTCGGTAGGTTAAAATCACCCTAAAAAGAAATGATATAGTCCCTGTTAGTAGCAAAGTTCCATGAAATCCTTCTATTTTCTGATAATTAAATCGATATTCCATTCGCTTTTCTATATGAATCTTTGATAAGTCCGGCAGGCTTCTGAACGTGAATGAAGTGCAAAATAGATTCTTTTACGTAACCGACGTACAGGAACTGACACACACCCACTTTAATTCGTTCTATATTGATAGTACCTAAAATATACTTCAGTGTAGGTATCACCTGCTCTATTTCCGGCTTAGGTATATTCATATAGTTCTGTTATTTAGTATAATTTTAATGGTAACATAAACAATGATGTTTTACCAACATTAATCGTCCCGTTCCGAACGTTTCGAGGAAAACAACATCATTAGCTATGAATCATGCCCTATTCAGGAGAGTATACTCGTATTATATGCGCTGTAACATCGACTCATCGAAGCTTGTGACAGTCCCACAGATGTATTGTAAATAGTGTCCAGTGCGCTAAATAGGTTACAGCAGAATTGATCGCATAAAGCAGAATGGTGAGAGAAGACGCAGCGGCGACAGCAGTGGCGGCGCCGGTGGCAGGAGCACGGTGCGGCGGCGGCGTAGTGCCGCAGCCAGCGAGGCGTCCTTGCCGCGGGTAATACGCGCCAGTCACGCGACCGGGGTCGATAGCGCCCGCCGGACAGCCTCCGCGTCAATTATTCAGCACGCGATCGCCACCGCCACCGCCACTACCACCACCATCACGCGCCCGGACAAAGGCACTGCGGCGACACCTACCAGCCCGCCGCTGCCGGCCGTCCGCACCCGCCCGTGCCGACTGTCCTCACGATTCCGGCTACTGCGGCACACTGATAGAACACTCCGAACCTTATCCGTTTGACTTGTGGCGAGATCGCGCACGGTGGTCGCGCGTTACGTAAAGGGCGCGACGTGGCGCGTGTTTGCGCGTGTTGCGCGCTCGCGGCGGGCGCTCGGAGCGGGATCGCGCGCGGAGTGCCGCCACACAGTTATGCAACGCGCCGCCACTGTCGCCCGGACGGGGAAAATCGAACCCGAGGGGCGCGGGAGCGTGCGCGCGCACCCGCATCGATACCCGCGCCGACCACCGCGCCGCCGCCCGCTCGCCGCCGCGCCGCCTGCCGCCGCAGCGCCCGCCCTCACGCGACCGCGGCCGCCTCTACCCGCAATTGACATTACACCGGAGACACCAGACATTCTGGACGTAACGCATACACTCAAACGAGCTTCATTTACACCAGTGAACACGATCGTTGTTCATTATATAGAGTTCTACACGAGGGAAAGTACTCGGTTAATTGCTCCAAGCGCACTCGCCGTCGCAAGTAGTTTCCCTACGGGTAGGTACTTAGCATTTGCGCGTATACACATACCTATATGCTTTTGAATCGCCCTAACAAATGCCATCTGACATCCGGGTATTTTTGATGATTACCCGTTATTCAAATTAGGGCAATGAATTATTAGGTAATTCCAATAAGGACGGCAACAAAACTCTTGCCAAAATGATCAGCTAAGTTAGCAAATGACGAGGCTGAAGGTCGTTTGTACGTGACCCGATTATGGCCTTTTTATGGCGATCGAACTAGTTTACAATGCTCGCGCTATTTTCATGTTGTCATAGAATATACAAGTAGCGGCTAGAACAAAGGATTATTATACAAAGGTATGTGGACTAGATTTTCCGTTACTATTCACATACAAATACCCTAAAATAATAAGTAGAAATAGGTTATAGTTGGTAACTACACAAAAGAAATAGCTATTTTATTATTATCATTCCGTTCATTTGCTTTATTAGTTTTTTGTACTCATCGTTATGAACAACTTTTACTTTGGGATGGGACCAATTATGGGAAAAAGTGTTCATACAAACATATGTGTATTCTGAATTGGTAGCATAAGTAATTAATAGCCGTCTAACCTAACTAAACAGTATGGTATCGCATTATACCCCTGATGCGTTCCGGAAGAACCTACCTATATATAAAGGTTAATTGACACAAGGCAAGTCTAGTGCGTGTATATCGATGTAAACATATCAGCATAAAGTTTCCGTTCATAATGTAATTAAAAATTATGTATCACTCTCCTGGTGTGACTGCAACTTTACTATTAATAACTTGGGTGATGGGATCGAACATATGGTAATATTACATCGTAGTACAATCACAATTAAGCTACCACATTGACATATTTATTACTTTAAAGGCGATGATAGCTCCATGGTAGTGACGTCGAATGCCGAGACGAAGGTCACGGGTTCGAATCCTACAATGAGCTTGAGCTTTCTGTGAAGGAAAACATCGTGAGGAAACCATAGCACGGTGGTAGGGTACTTTGTAGTACCCGCCTGGCTGGCTACCACCCTCAAGTTGAAAATCTGTCGCCAAGCACCATCCGGTGTGTTCCGACAGCTGCACTTGAGTTCCCTTCTAGGCTTTGTGTGCTTACCACCATTGACCACATCATCACTGACCACGGTGAGATTGTGGTCAAACACAGGCCTATACATAGTAAAAAAAGATTTCGTAGCGTCGTCGTAGGCATTGATTAGTTCGTACTGTAGATATTCGTTGACAGACCAGTTGGCGACACTACCTATGACGCCGCAGGTCCTGGGTTGGATTCCCATCCAGGACAAAGATCTTTGTGCATTAACATGACTGTTTCTTCTGAGTTTGGGTGTATTATCATATAAATATAATCACGAAGCAGGAAATGTATAAATTTAGTTATATAAAAATTATTCAAAAATGTATATAGGGTAAGTAAGGTTGCTTAAGTCGTACCACGGCCTAAGTCGTACCCCGGCAATATCTTGTCTGATAATTATAAATTCTAACATTTTGTGTCATCAACTTGAACTATTTAGTCGAGCAAGCAAACGTAAATAAATGGATGGCCGGCCGGCTTCGTGAAGCAAAAATAATAATAAAATTTAATTTTCAGGAATATACCTACCTAATACACAGGTTTCATCAACCTATTTCACTGAAATATTTTCAACACTCTATTATTGTTGATTGAAAGGCAACTAAATAAAGACTCAGTAAATGCAGAAGTTTTTGTTTTATTGCAATTACACTAAAATTACAGTATTCTTTCCTTATTTTCCTTACGACTTACCCTACCTTACTCTACATAATTACCTATATTTCCAAAAAAAAAAACATTAATATACTTGAGTACGTATATCAGATAATCTCGGGATTTTTTTGTAACTTGAGCTTATATCCTAATCTAGATTAGTAATTTACGGTATCTCATTAACAGGTTCCATTTATTCCTCGCAATTTTTGTACTATGTTTTAGAATCGTAGATATATCATGAAAATCACACTCATTTTTCCTTTGAACGTGGCATGAATTTGATTTCAGTAATAGAGCGTGAGGAAGATTGTCTAAAAAAAGTGCCACTAGGTTATATAGTGTAGGTACTACCTTCTCCAAAGTATAGGTATTATCGTATTATCTATTGTTGTATACGTCACCGGAAATGTATGAAACATAGGAAATTGGAATTGTACACAATTCCTGTGTATTTCCCCTAGGAAATTATAATTCAATGATGATACGAGATATATAAAAACTATTGAAAAAAATAGGTTGGAGTTACTTTTTTTTATCTTACATAAATTAGAAAGTATTCGTACAAAAGTAGGTACCTTTCACTTACAACCCCCCAAATACCGCTATCCTTACAAATATCCCGAAAGTAATACTCCGACGGATATTTACGAAATGTATGTATTTCCTATGTAATGTATAGCTACTATGACGGATTAGATACTTTTCCGTTAACTTAAAAGTACATTCTCATCGCTCGGTGCGTGTGCGTGTCATTACATTGTATGAAATGCATAGTTTTCAAACGATGTTTGTTGCCTTCACTGTATATTCAAGCTCAAGATTGAATACGAACCCAAATTCACTATCCAATCTCACGTGACATAATGCCGAACAGAAGCACACATGGATAGTAGTACGTAGTACCCTATATATTATTTATTCTTTGGTAGTACTATACTATTTCCAGAAGCAAAACTAAGGGTGACTAAGGTTTTTTTTTTTTTTTTTTTTTTTTTTTTTTTTTTTTTTTTTTTTTTTTTTTTTGAAAGGACTAAAGTTGGTAGCCTCTGATGGCTGCTCCAACCTTACCGGACAATAGTGACTAAGGTGTCAACAATACCAATATTTCATAGTAGAGGGCGTTAAATGTCATCTGCTGTTAGCAGAAATCAGGGCATCTGGCGGCGATTGAAGCAACTAATTATATAAGTGGCTTGGCTTGCTTTGACGCCAATAATATTCTACACTTATCACGATAATCCAAATGTAATGTACAAAACGTTGTCATTTCCAAAGAGCTTGGCGAGTATATTCTAAGGAGCTAGGGTTCGTAGCAAAGATTAGCATCAGAATAGCTATTATAATCACTACGTCTTTATGGCTAATAAAGTAAATACTTATTTAAAAAACATCACTAGATAAACTAGATAAAAACACATATTCTTGACCTATTATGAACTGACTCTTTCATGCTGCGGACAGTAGCACAGATATAGATAGACAATAATCTGTGGTCCGCAGCTACTAGATTACTAGAGAACAGTAATGATATAGTTTGTTTGTACATTTAAAGGGAATTGCGTAGGGTGACAAGGTTCTAAAGTGACGACTTTTGACGCTGACTCTACCTAAGATGAAAATAGGGTGAAAACCTTAACTGTCTTATTACGTGAGGTGGTAGAAAGAAGACTTGTAAAACCCAGGTTTATAAAATAGCCCCGCCTCTTTCTGGTAAATGACGCAAGAAAGCGACGGATATATTTAAAAACTTACTACACGTTTGATACCGTTTTACGCGCTATGGGGGTTTAAGTTTATTATGGTGAAAACATAAACAAGTATCTACAAATAAATATAAAATACTTTATTTACTTAAACTAAACGGATTTCTTTATTATAGCTATAGTTACAAATATGTATTATCCTAATCTATTTTATTATAAAATTCAAATTTCATAGTGTAACACATTGTAATGCTGGTGGTACTCTATGACAATAAAAATTGTAACCTTCTTCAGTCAATTCAATAAATAATTTAATACAGAAATAAAACTATTTAGTATTGTAACCTTTGTGTTTGACCACAATCTTAGTATGGCCAGTGATGATATGGCCTGAAGTAAGCCTAAAGGGAAGTGGCACCAAATAGTGCAGCTACCGGAAAACCGATGTAGCTGCTTAAAAATCGATTTAAAATTTTACATTACTAGCTACTCTACCGTTGTGCTAAAAATGTAATCCTTCACGTAGCTTATTCACAATTTGTGCAGTTTTCAGACTGTCCCTCACACTAATAAGTTTAAATTTATAGTAAAAAAATCATCTGACCAGCTCAATGACACCATATTATAGAACGCCATATTGAAGACCGGTAAGTGAGTCAAAATTGACTTGCACAATTCAACCATAACATACATTCTAAGAATAAAAGCTTGTAAAAACAATGTAATGAATTTTAATTTTTTTTCTTATAATAATAAATAAATCTTACACTAGAGTACACTCTACGACGAAATTAAGAAGTAATAATCAAGCTTTATTTGGTCATGGAGTTTAAGACGCCATTAAAATTACACATACAACCGTAAATGTATACAACACAACATTTATAAAGGCATCATAAATACTTCAGGATACACCACATAAATAGCTGCTTAACATCACCTATTAATATTAATGATGTATAATAATAGGTAATTAACAAAAATAAGTTTATGTCATTCCTTTTTTACGACCCGCCCGATGACAAGCGATTACCGTAGCATATAGGTGCTAACAACATCTGGACCACTGAACACTCACTAATCCGCAATCCAGGTATTACTCCCGCGATCCTGAACCATCCCACCTCCCCGATGAGCTTTGGCGACCTTACTCACACTCACAAACGAAAATTATTTTATTTGGCAGTGATATATCTATAAGGTACTTCCCCAAGTAGACCAGCTCTTGAAGCAAAATAATGCTATGGACTATCTCTCTGCTATGCAATTAGGTTTCAAAAGACTCCCAAAGAGCAATGGAGAGAGCTATGCTCAGTATGCTCTCTTCGAGATCGACTCAGAAATGATGGGATCTGCAGGCAAACCAAAGTAACCGACATAGCCCGACATTGTCAAACTGAGTGGCAGTGGCGGGGCACATCGCTCATAGAACCGACGGGGCGGAACGGGGCAGAAAAGCAACTCAAATGGAGACTACGAACTGGAAGACGCAACGAGGGCGGGCTCCCCACAACTGTGGACCGACGATCTTGTGAGAGTCGCGGGAAACCGCTGGATGCGGGTAATGCAAGACCGGCCATCGCGGAGATCCTTAGGGAGGCCTTTGTCCAGCAGTTGAGGTCTCGGCTGATATGATGATGATGATAACTACCTCTCTTAAAAAATAAATACAATCAAGTCAAGTTTATTTTACATTTAGCCAGAACCTCGCCCGTTTAAGGTTGTTTCACACAAAGCCAGAACATAATGGCTAAGTTCATAATTATTTCTGTATTTTGCTATACACACAAATTATATCTAAAGGAATTCTAATCATAAATGTGATAATAACTTTAATATACTGCCCAGCTGCTCCTCTAACTGTTCACTGCCATGACCATTGTTAATCACTAGATCCCACTCTGTATAATCATCTAAATCACACTCAGATGCAACATCATCTACACCCGCTTTGAATTGAAATCCCCTGTCTTTCCTTGTCTTATCATCTGCAGTGATTTTGATGGTCTTATTCAAGTTACTGTATGTTTCTTTAAACCATTGTATGTCTGTTTTACGTCTTATGTCGCTGACTATCCATATAGGTTTGTGTGCGGCTGAAATTTAGAAATATAACATGTTTATGTCTTAAGTTTATGCATAATAGTAATTTAGTTTTATATAATGTTGTTCTTGAAGGACCTACTAATGTTTTCCTAGTATAAAAAAACTGATTTTATTTGCAGACTAGCTTTTCACTGGTGGTTTCACTTGCAATCCCTTCATTTCATTTTTTACCCTCTTATGTCATTTCTTAGCAGATGGCTACAGCCAGACACATTTTCCTTGACCTAACTGAGTAACAAACATCCTTACATTCATGATATTAGCATTATTAGTAGAAGTGCAATAATAGGCAACTAGTAATTAATATAATGTAACTGTAGAACTGCGAGGAAGACATCACTTTAATGTTTATGGAAATTTGATGGACTTCATTTAGCTCTATTAAGTTGTGGTTTTATAAATTGCATTTAAAATTATTGTTGTGTATAGAACAACCTATAGTACTATATATAGTAGAGTCTATTGTAAAACTGTAACTGTTGACGTTCATAAGTGCCTTATTAGGGCCTAAACTGAATAAATGAGTTTTTGATTTTGATTTTGAACCATTTTGTTTGTATTCATACACATAAAATTGCATAGAATATTATAAATGAGGCTCCACTTCGATTACACTACAGTACATGAGGCCTACAATTGTTTGTTCATTGATAATTATTTTAACTAATTGACTTAGGTCAAAATTAAACAAAAGACAATAAATAGTTACTAAATATTGGTCTTTAGTTTCTGATAATTATTTTGATATGGAAATATCTTTAGCTATGAAAATCTGGACTATTGTAAATGTCTAATATGACTAATTGACTCAAATGACAAACAAGAAGCGAAACATGTGTCGAGTTCCTGAGTTTCCTTGTGTGGGACTTGACAGAGAAGGAGATCCAGCAAAACAAGTTACTAAATATTAATTAGTTCCATAGTACAAGCTCTGCTTAGTTTGGGATCAGATAACAGTGTGTGAAAAAATGTCTCAGGATATTTATTATTATTATTTGTCTTTATATTGAATATTTTATCTATCTATATTTAAGAGCTTGGCTCTTGTTGGTGTAGCTTCCCTATAGTTTACAGCTTCCTGGACCTCCGTAAATAACTATGAATATTTTATAATCATCCTTAGTCATAAAACATTAATTTGGGTGGAATCTGCATCTAAGGCTACCCTCTGAGCAGAACATCAGCTCACTTGCAGTCTCATTAAGATTTTTATCAACTATACACAGTAAGAAAATTGGAATACCTAACATTATAGAAATATTTTATGGGTGCAAATATCTCACCATTCTGACAAGCTATTCTACAGAAATATCCATAATCATTGCTTCTCATCTCATCGCTCCATTTTATCATATCCAATCTGTATTGTTCCTTGTACTCACTGTCGCTCAGCAGTTCATTCAGATTCAAATTGTTCTCCTTAGCCCAGTGGCTTTTGATTGGTTGAGATATCTTTATCACTTCACATCTGTCACCTAATCTAAAAACAAATAATATTTTTACTATTTCAAGTATTTTACTGCCATAAAGGCATAATAGTTCATACATACAATTTTCTCAAATGATCAGTAAGAAAATCTTTGCCAGATTTCCTTTTCCCGCTGAATAATAAAATAACTTGTGGAGGCATATCAAAGTTCCTGGAATGAATTAACCGTAATTTTATTTACTCTAAAGACTCTGTGTAAATAGAAATGTTTACAATTCCATATTTTTTTTCCAATAAACCAAAGTTATAATATTACCTTTCTCATCTACAACAGTGTTATTATAATTTATTGTTGTAGGCGTAATATCCAGTATAAAACAGAACTGAATACACCTTAAAAAAATACTGCTTGTTTTTAGTAGGTACAAACAACTTAATTCATAATATCGACTAACTTCATGATGACTTGGACAAAGAAAATAGCTCTTTGGATAATAGTAGTAGTAGTAGTTTGGAAATTCACTTTGATTGAATTGAATTTTAATAAAAATAAATTATATCTCTCGCATCATTTAATATTATACTCACAGCACCTAGGGATGCAAACGATACATCGATATATCGGTCATAAACATCGATGTAACATCGATATTTTATGAATGATGTCAGCTACACACACAAACATATACCTCTCTTAGTCACAAGCGTAGATTTTTCTATTTGGTGTCTCTATCGCTCTGCTATACAAACGCGCGTTAAACGAAGCAGTTGCTTCGCTCGCCCACATTGACGGCCATTGTTTTGTTTGTTGTTTGACGTTCACCATATCATAGAAGTCACAATCAACCAGTAGAGAAACCGCTTACTAGTCAAAATTATTATTTTTAACATCTGTGTTAATAAAATAAATACATACTGTTTTCAGTTAAAATAAAAAAAATATTATTCTTTAAAAATAAATGAAGTTGTGGTTCATTTCTGCTAAAAAAAAACATCTATGAAAAATCGATATATCGTTCATAAACATCGATGTTTCACTTTTCAAAATATCGATGTTCTAACATCGATGATTTTTATGAGCGATGTTGCATCCCTAACAGCACCACAGAACAATTGCACAGCACTGACCGACGTAATAAATGACTTATACTTGACTTGACTGACGGACGATAGTATTGTTAGATCGATTTTCTGAAATTTACCCATATTCAAGGATTCTTTTCCCAAAAATGAATATGTTTTGCTAATATCTCTCAAGAAAATTATTAAATCAATTATTATTACCTATATATTTTATTATAAAAATCGATTTCTTTATTAAAAAAATTTTCTTTCCGAAAAATCTGAATTATTAGAAATATCCATAAATCTGTATTTTTTTTTAAAGAAAAAAATAGGCAAAACCTTTATTTATTAATTGCAATTTTATCCCTTCCCACTCCTTTCTATATTATCTTCCGTCATACAAAAATAATTCGCTGCTTCTTCAAAGTCACTCGACTGACTCAGCCAACATCGTGCGATGCTTACTTTCTTCATTAGTTTTCAAACATTGTGATATAATTATATTAAATAAATGTTACAAATACTCTTTCACTCTGGGATACACCTTGATAAATCAGAATCTGAAAAAGACGTCAACTTCTCCCAAAAACGATATCCCCTCCTTACTTTTCTCCCTACAACAATAAAACTCCCCCAAATTTGGGCGATAACCCGTCAATCTGGCATCACTGACATACTATAGTGGTTGTTAATGTTGTCATACTTATGTAAAAAAACCGTAAAACCAAAGAATAAATAATATACTACGTACTATAAAACAAAACCTTACAATCCCGCTGCATGTTTTTTCTTGTTTGCATTATAATTATCTTGGCAACATTATTTATAAACTTTTTCCTTTTATTTTTATAATCAGTGCCATCTATTGGTTTAAAAATATAATCTTTTACATTTTTAATATACTAGATGGCTAACAACAGTACCAACACAATTTACTAAACCTACTTATTGTCGAACACAATAGATGGCGCTACATGCCATATAAATAGAAGTATATTATTTATTCTTTGTAAATAGTATAAACGTATTCATTTTCCTAACTATGGTGTTAATACCTCCTCACAAAACTGTTTAAAGTTTATATCATGCATATAGTATAATCAGGTTTTTTACATCTTTTCATACCTACATAATTACATAGTGCTTCAGTATGATCACTATTTCAGAATTATAATATGTAGGTAGGTGCCCAACTGTTATCTTTACATCTTACGGCCCTCAGTTACGGCCATATATAAAAGGTACTCTGTGGTTACGGCCTTAGTAGGTTCGATTCTCAGTCACTCCTAGGGTACACTCTCTTCCAAGAAGATTATTTGAGTCATAAATTAAAGAATTATTTAGATACCTAGATGTACCTAGAAGTGTTGACACTTGACTTGACACAATGCTGATTGAAGTAAGTTTTAGGCCGGGCCAATAACATCAATAAGCTTTACCTAACAGGCAAACACGCAGGCCAGTTACCTTGTAGGTAAATCAACTAGACTCCCCTATATATACCTAAACATTGCGACATCAATAAAATTCAGCATTTCAACTCATTGCTAAACGATATCCGTGACTAAACGAATGAATGGCTGGGGATAATACTTATGCTCAATTCTCGATGATGCCTCATGCCGCGCGGTACCGTATCGCCCACGCCAACATATTATAACCCACCATAACATATACATATATATACATCTAACTATTAAATAAATTCGTGCCGACACGAAAAAAATGGCGTTATTTGAATGCCGGCCGATAATTTAAATGTAGCAACAACCGCTTTTAGCTTACAACCTTAATTGACTTAAAAATGCTTATCAATACTCGGTATCGATATAAGCATTTTAACCGCAGCATGTGTTATTCCGACTACGACCGTAACCCCACTCCCTCGAAACCGTTGTTGTAAGTTTATTGTTTGAACATGCGTCCTTTTAGAACATTCAAGTAGTTGGAAGCACGATGCACGCTCACGACTTTCTGAACAACTCCGGACATGACATTCCACGTTGCGTTGTAGATTAGAACGGGACGGATAGCGAACCACCCGCTGAAAAAAAAGAGACAAGCAACCACCGAGCAGTCCACGTGGACTGCTTAATATCAACACAGGAGCAACGACCAATAGAAAACGGTACCGCTAATGTATTTCTCACCTCCGCACTCACACCGAGGACGGCTGCTATTTTTGCATTATTTATGCGAGTCTCGACTTTACTAGGTCTGCATAGAGTTTTAAATCTTATGTAGTAGCGACGTGGTACTACATTTTCAAAACGACTTATGAAAAGTCGACAATACGACTTTGATTTCTATCTCAAGCAGGTAGAGTATATTGTCGACTGTGGAGTGTTCTGCGGTTCTTGAATTTAAAACGATTCCCAAGAACACGGGCGCAAGTTGGTGAAGGTTGGAGGAGGCCGCGGTGCAAACTGCATCGTCACAGCGAGCGTCACCCCCCGCCTCACACCGAGCCCTCTCCTGCCTTTATTGTAGTAGGTAGGTTCACACTGTATAAATGTGTGTGTATGTCTGCTCAGAGTCAACTGTTGTGCTGAGCCACGACATTTTCATAGCATTCGGAGAGGTGCATGCAGCCGCTGCCGCTGCCGCTGCACTCAACGTTCGCGTCGCAATATTTTGCTGTTATCTTTATTTTTGGTAGCGTTTGATCAACTGAACAAAGGATTCTCACATAGAATCTTTTCGCTTTTATAATTTTCCGTAAAAAGTAAACACATATAAAAACCATTGGGAACGTAGGAGAAATCACGTATCGTAGATATCCTACTGAAGATGGATGGATTCCTATACCTACCTATACATCTCGTACATACATCCATAGGTATATAATAATATATATATATATACGGATATATGGACGTTTGTTACTCTTTCACGTAGAAACTACTGAACGGATTTAGATGAAACTTGGCACATAGATCGTACCCTGGAGTAACTACTTTTTATCCCAAGAAAACATAATATCCCTCAGGAATGTGGGTGATACCGCGGGGCGGAAGCTACCTAATTTATAATAACAATTCTTTAATATGGTAGGTATACTATTTATTTACTTTACATATTAGTCTACCTACTTATATGTAAACAATAAAAATATTTCTTATCTCACTCTACTTATTCATTCAAGCAAACGACTGTAGGTAGGTAGGTACTAGTTACCTATACCTACGTAATCCTTATCAATCACAAAACCCTAATGCAAAAAACAGCTAAAATAACGAGGTTGTTTTTGAATCAGAAC
Organism: Tethea ocularis; assembly: GCA_963555595.1. NCBI lineage: Eukaryota > Metazoa > Arthropoda > Insecta > Lepidoptera > Drepanidae > Tethea > Tethea ocularis. Next base: position 6,466,613 of record OY741971.1, on the reverse strand, counting down.
CAAAAGACCTTCGCAGAAACAAATCGACTCCTTAAAAGCCCTTTTACCATTATTCTTTTGATTCAATGAATGGGGTCTTTTGTCGATATCAGGCGGAAATATTACGTTTGGTGCACCCTCGAATCTTTGTCGACCTGACGTTGACGCATGCTGTTAACAAACTCGTGGGGATTATATTCTCAAGTGTTTTAAACAAGGATTTATATCGTAAGCATTGTAGATTTAACCACTCTATTAACTAATATACCTAGGTAATATAACTGGAACAAAACTAAAAGAGACAGAATTGAAAAAGATCACTTAATTTTGTTAGTATTTAGTTAAAACTAACAAGTACGAAAATTCTGAGTTTTAGGAAGTTACAAGCTAATAAAAAATAACACATACAGTTGTAGACTACATTAGTGGTAAGGTACCCACGACCTTTTCACGAAGTGATGTTTTTCTGAAACACTTTAGGCGCGTGGGTAATGGGCGGTCTCTTGAAATCGGAAGCTTTTTGTAAATTATGTACCATCAACAAAGTTGAAGCATGATCAGTTTTGAGACCTTTTCGCTTGCAGCCAGTTATCATAATTTGCTCTGTCCATTGTTGACAATAAAACGGTCTCTTGTAAAATCTTTTGTCTAGACAATTTACTGACAATGACAATCTACTATTTTATGACAAGCGCATTGTCTGGTTATATTGTGTGAGGCACAGGTAGCGGCTGTTCACTGAACACAAAATACACCCTTAAGGTGATCATGCTTCAACTTTGTCGATAGTACTTTAGACGAGAGTTATGTGCGGAAACAGTATCGCAGAGCGGACAAAGGGACTGGCCCTCCTTTTATTAGAGCTAATATTTGATTTATAGACCAAGTTATTTGTCCGCGCCCGCCCTAAGCGAAAAAAGCTGCAAAACACCGACCTGCGTCCCTCTGTTTTGATATGAGTGCGGATTTTTTTGATTTATGACTCTCTTTTGTAATGAAAACGGTAATCTGTAATAAGCAAGGGAAAATTAGTGTTTTAAGAAATAGGTAACCTTAGTCATTACGCGTCAGAGATTTAAATTGATTTATTGTTGGTTATTTTAGGTATTCCTTCCATTCCAATTTTTCGAGCGATATAAATGAATATTGTTCTTTTGGTATTGTTTCACATAAAACCCATTAAAAAAGTACACAACCTGCCTACATATTTTGTCTATCCATCAATTTAGACAAGTAAGTAGGTACCTACGTACTTACCTACCTATGTTATTTCATAAAATTGAATGGTTTATCTCTTCAACAAGAAAAGATTAAGATTAGGGGAGAATAGGGTTAACGCCACCCACGCTTTGGTTCCGTGAAGTGTGAATGGATGTCCCTATTATCATTATCATTGTAGAAGGGAGTATTTGTTAGGCTGTTCTATTATTCAAGTAGATACCCTCATTATTTATCGTTTGTAGATATGGATATTAAAAAACAATTTGATACTTTATATTAGCTAGTAGGATAGAAACGTGTCTATTATGGCAATATTGTCGCTAAGGTAATCCCTAGTATAGTAGTGGCTAATCGTGCTCAATGATAACATGTATCAATATCGACTCATTCGTCATTCATGAACTGAGCTGCGCCGATGCTCCGAGGCCACGCGGCGGGTGTCTATCCCGTACGCTCGCATTATTCAACACAAACAAAAAGGGAATAAATGCTGGAATAAAATACTTTTAATTTCCCCGGGCGCCGCTAATCGGACCGCGTCGATGGAGGGCGCCAAATCGCCCTTTTTATTTTACTGTATGAACGCAAATCCGGCGGGAAAACGGCGCTAGGCGAGGGGCGTGCGGGCTGGAGTGCGAGGGGGTGCGGTCACGCGCTCGGAATTAGCGGTGCCCCCCTCCCGCGCGGCCGCCCGCACTTGACCCGAGCGAGGTGTCACCGAGCACGTTACCTACCCGCAAAAAATGGGGGTGAATCCGGACCCGGAGCGGAGGCGCGCTCTACAATGGGTAGAGGGGGATTGTGCACGGATTTTGTTTTTAATTTTTTATACGATTCCGTTTCGATAACAGTCCAAATATACTTACTCCAATATCTAATTCCAGTTGATAGATTTCAGAACTCGCTCGTTGCTCTACATTTATGTCATAACATACAGTGTAACCCAAATAATATTTTTTCAACTAAGTAGATAGGTACACATTATTCAGGTAAGAACAGTAGGTACCTAACTACTTAATATTAGTATACACAGATAAAAAGGATTTCTCCAATTAAGAATAAAAAATGTCTTGAAATATTTCTTAATATCAAGAGAATGTGTTTCTGTTCAAGTCATATAAATTTTCTCCAAGAAAATATTATTCTTTGTACAATAAAATATTTTACTTGACATTTAAAGAAAACTTTTTTCAAAGCAAATATACAAAGTTTTAGTTTAAAAACAAAAAAAAATCTTATTTCAACATTTTTAAACAATTTAATCTATTAAAATTTAATCTTCAAATGAAGAATTATGTTATTTAAGCAAGAAAATATTATTTTAATGAGTTCCAAAGTAATAATATCTTAAATTAAGATACTCTTCTTTCATTGTAGTTTTATAGTATGTTAATTGGAAGAAATAATGTTGTCTTAACTTAACAATTCCTATTGCTTCATATCATTGAACGAAATAACTTATAGTAAGATACATTTTCTAGATTAAAGGAATTACGGTTTACGGCAGACAAAATATGTTTTTGTCAAGACAATACCGCGCAACCAGCGAGCGGCCACCATGTCCATGTTCTTTCCGTGACCGGCCGGCAGTTGGTGCACATCTTGAAAGCAAGATGCAAGAAGAAGTTCTACAAGAAGAAGTTCTGCAAGCAGAAGCCTATAGTAGAAAGTGTTAACAAGCAACTCCATTTGTGCGCGCAGAGGCAGTTTAGGGCCAATATAAATTGCATAAATGCTTTTACTGCAATGGACAAGGTGTCCCTCGCAGTAAAAGCTTGTGCGTTGCTGTCCCACGCAACGAATAACTTTTTACAGGTTATTTAAAGAAGTTTATCCAGAAAACCTGTAAACGAAAATCTGCTCAGCATTGTGCAAGGCTTAGAAAAATTGGACAGTGAAAGTAAGTTAATAAGTTTATTTTTAACCGACTTCAAAAAATTACGAGATTCTCAATTCGTTGGAATCATTCATATTCTTTTGTTTTCATGTTCGATCTCCGATTACTCAAAGACGCCTGAACCGGTTTGGAAATTATACATTTAGATACAGTAGGTACTCGTACCTAGTACATCCCTAAAGTATTTTATTTATTTTAGAATATGATCATTTCATTACAATACATATGCATTCATCCACCTTTTAATATGCTTTATTTTGTCTGTCATACATTAATCTAGGTGTCATTTCTATAATATCGCTACGATCTGATCAATCAACGTTCTAATACATTTGTATTATTTTTAGAATCCTGGTGATATTCCTACATACACAAATAGAAGAACAAAAGCTGAAGGCTTCTGCAAGCAAACGAGTTAAATGTTCAATATAATTTTACAAGGGAATTTGCACAAAGATATTTCAACCTAATGTGTTGATAATTCAATGACCTATTATTAATTATACTGTACTTACAGTTTTTTAATGTTAGACATATTAACTGTAGGTAAGTCGACATAAGCATGCCAACTTTTAAAGAATAATGTTAAAGGTATCTAAATTATTGTTTTAGTTTTAGATAGTTATTAGGCAATTATTTTAATTTTTAATTTTGTAATTAATCAATATTATTGACTGTTGTAAGTGTTATATGAGAATTTAAAATCAGTTTCTCCTATTTTTTTTTTAAATTATGTATAAATTAATAACATTATGTGAGATATGTCTTTATTACTTGAATAATATGATGTTATTCGTGTGTACAGCCAGCTATTAATATAGATTGCATTATATTCAAACCTGTTTTTTATTTTGATCGAAAAAATTGTGTTAAATAAAAAGAAAGTAAATTGTATCTTTCTTAGATGTAGTAAGGGTACTTTGTACTGGGACTAAAAGGGTTTTTATTATATAGTAATTATCTAGGATGTAAGTAGTAAAGTTAGCTTGTTTTGATTAAGGTCTCCATTCAATAATTTGTTTCTCATTGTGAGATTTTTGGCATGCTTGTATAGGTAGAAATATATTTGCTTAGTCTAAATTTAAGATTATATGAGTGTTAAAACCATAATGTGAAAATTTATAACATTTTTTAGATGTGTACGAAAGAAAAAAAAAGATTATTTTTGTATTTTCACGAATACCTACATTATGGTTTTTACACTAATATAATCTTAAATTTAGACTAAGCAAATATATATCTAGCTATACAAGCATGCCAAAAATCTCACAATGAGAAACAAATTATTGAAAGGAGATCTTTATTTTTCAGAACAAAGTAACTTTACGACATCCAAGATAATTACGATTTAATAAAAACCCTTTAATTCTCAGAAGAAAGTAACATTACTACATCCAAGATAGTTACGGTTTAGTAAAAAATCGTTACGTTTTGCCACAAGTAAAATTTATCTCATAATGAGAAAACCCTTTTTGTTGGTAGGACAAATAATTCTACAATGAGAATATTTTATTTCTGCAGAAGATTTCAGAAACTTACACAAAAACGTTGAAATCTTGAAAGAACCTATTATTTCTCTATGCAAGGCTTTTATTTATTATTATAATATAATAACAAATTAAACTGAGAATGTTTTATATCATGTGAAGATAAAAAAATCTCAAGATATGTATCACTTTCAAAATCCAAGTAAAACCAATTTCAAAATAAGATCGTTCTGTTTTGTTATACATTTTTATCATATTGAACTAAGAATATCATCTCTTACATTGAATCTGCATTTTCTTGAATGAACAAGTTATAAGTACTTTTGGATTAAGAACTTCAATTTCATTAGAACTAGAAAACTAAATCTCTTTGGTGGAAGATACATTGTCTTGGATCAAATGTCAATTGTCTTGTCACAAAACAATTGACATTTGATTTCTTGAATTATGAATATTCATTCAAAAGTTTTTTTTTCTTTCTACAAGAAAATATTAGTTTCCCTATATATGAAATCGCCATTATCTTGGTTCAATGCAAACTAACTTCGTGGAAGTTAAAATATCTTAAATGAAGAAATCCTTTTTATGTGTGTAGTGTAGGTTTCCATTGGTAGAGGTTAAGCAGGGACTTCAATCTCTATCATCTCATCAACCTTCATAATTTGAACAGTTATAACCTGGTTGCTCCCCCCATGGCGGCTGGGTATCCTATGAGGATTTCCCCACGAAAAAAAAAACAGGTACTTAAGTATCTCTGTTTACCCGACTTCATCCTAACCGGCCTCTCGTCTCTCCAAAAATAATTTATCTTTTACCAAAATAATGACGTTAGACTGTAAAGTAGAGAAAGTACAACCGACAATCAAAATCAACCAAATACTTACGTATAGCATTTCCAGGAAAGTGATAAACATCTCAGGCAAAAATGTTAGATATATTTAGGTTGGTAAGCATTCGTTTCAGGAATGGTTCAGGCGACCTACCGGTGGCGAGGGTAAGCCGCAAAAAACACCGATAATTTTATAATTACAGTGTATTTTAAGAATGATAAAAGTGGCTGGGATTTCTAAAAGGTAAGCCGTTGGGAATCGGCTTGTATGGACCCTGCGCCACTGGTACCTACCTACCTACATAGGTATCTAGATCGTACATAATGTTTTTCTATAGCAAGGTTTACCCGCCTCGTCATTAACCACGATCCACACACGTTTCCTGCCGGCGGCGCAGCTAGCTGCCACTAATTGACTCACAAACAACCCATAGACCGCAAATACTGAGATATTACAGCCACAGTGCCAAACAATGACTCACATTGTGTCATATCGAGTTGTTTTCGAAATTCCATTAAGATTTCCTTCCTCTTATAACCTAGGTATGCAACCAGAACATAATGTGAAAAATGTGCCAAGTTCTACGTTAATTCCACAGATTTAAAAACAATAGGGTTAATTCTATACTAAAAAAATGATGCTGGAATTTGTGTAGTATAAATTAAACGCTTTTTCAAATAGCAACTTAAACACATGGTGTTTCTAAAGATTTCTCACTTGTCAATGATTATTTCTTTATTATTATTTTTTTTTTATGTCAGAACGATGACCACTTGATGGTACCTAAATGATTACCGTCGCCTATCGCCATTTGCAATATCAGAGGTATCTAATAATAATAAATACAGAGAATTTAAGCACCTTTGCCTTTATTTACGTTTTTAAATTAAAAAAACATGTTACCTACCCAGTCACTTAGTGTTACTACTATTAGGTATGAGTATGAAACCTACATTAAAACTTCTAAGGTCCTTAAAAATACACTTCTTACGAACTTGGCTGGAACACTGCCGTGTTTATAGTATCGCGGTTTGTTATCGCTTGCGTTGCGTACCTACATGTTAAGTATAAGGTACCTACGTAACGTATTATTTTGTAAAGCTAATTAGGTATCCATCAACCACAAGTTTATTTTAATTAAACTTAGGTATAGGTATACAATTTTCTTCAACTTTATCCTTTTTGTACGAAATTAACTCTACTTAGCTACCTCTACTCTACTGAGTTTCTAACCAAAAATATACATACCGGAAGGCGGTTCTATTTTTTGTTAGTTTCTAAATTAATCTAAATTTTTATGTTTTATCACTGACCTTGTATGTATAAGTATATTACCGTTGTCCCTTCCATCATCAGCTCAGCAACATAAGATGACTAACAGACGCAAATATCTGAATAGTTTAAAAAAATATAATATGAAAAACATTGTGCCTATAAAAGAAGGCCTCCCCTCGATTTCTACCTATGATGTACCCTTTCAAATTAAAAAATAATTTAATAAATCGCCATTAACTTATGTTTTGATTCTTGTTATAAACCAATACACAGGTCTAAATGTTAAATCCAACCGAGAGAACCTAATATCCACCTAAAAGCTTGTAATTAATTCTGTTACACATTTGTAAATTCTAGTACTTAATTAGAACAACTGTAAATATAGGTAATTAGTACTAGATTGTAAAGGCTAGGCCACACCACGCCACACTACAACTTATCTGAGAATTGATTTAGGCTTTAAGTTTATTAGGTATACCTACCTAATTAACACAAACAAATAAAAGCCAGTCATGTTTTAAAGCTGATTTTATCAAATTATTTAAGTCAATTAATAACCTAACAAATATAGACTTATATTTTTCTGGACTACCAAAGTACAAACTATTTTCTGTGGTACTGTCAGCAACATAAGTAGCCTAATCATATTGAATTTGTACACTATTAATCTTGGATAGCGGGACCCAATTGCAAATTATAAACTGAAAGAAAATTAATGGGTTCCGCCTGCTACTAAATTTAATGTGAGTATTTAACTTAGGCTTTCAGCTCATAATATAATAGTTTGTTAAACCAAAATGGAGTTAACTTTGTTTATTTTAATTTGTTTTCTATTTTCAGTCTTGTTTCGATCTTTTTAACCCCCGATGTAAAAACGACGGGGTTTTATAAGTTTGACGTCTACCTCTACCGAACCCCAGACTGTTCATTTAATAAGTAAGTAAGTACCTAATGAGGATATAGTAGACCTCAGGATTAGTTACCTATCAGTCCATGGAATTATTTTGTTCTATTTGAAAATAAAGATTATGTTCTCTGCGGTTTTACCTACACTATGAAAAGATCTACTTATACAATAACTAGCGACCTGTCCCGGCTTTTCTCAGCTTTTTTCTACTATATTATGCATGTATTATACATATAAACCTTCCTCTTGAATCACTTTATCTTTTAAAAACCACATCAAAATCCGTTCCGTAGTTTTTAAGATCTAAGTATACATAGGGAGAGACAGACAGACGGGAAGCGACATTGTTTTATACTATGTAGTGATGATGATAGTCATTGAGCATTATTTATTTAAATAATCATATAAAACCAACTCACAAAAGGTAACTCATAAACTATAGAGATACATCTTGTTTAGTTTCGTACAATGCATGCGCCCCCCCAACAGATGTCGCTGCGCTACTCGCTAGCGTAGAGAGACTGGGTTTAGCGCGCGGTCTTGCTTGGTGGCAGTAAAAATACGTGCGGGTATTTCCTGTCCCCGCGACAGGGTCGGCCGGGGGGCGGGGGCGATAAATAACTCAGTTTGCGGCCAGGGGCGGGGGAGCGGCGGGGCGGGGGCGTCAGGGGAGCGTTATTTGTAGGGCTCGCGTGTGAATTATTCGTGGGTTCACGCTCGCTGTTTGCCCGTCTTGTGGAGTGCGGACCCCTCGTTAATGAAATTTCATATCGCTGCTCTCTCGTTGAGTCTCCTTCTCGGTTCGGTTTTCGCGACCGCGTTTCTATTGTTGATGCACTATGGCGCTAACTCCAGTCTATTGAACTAGCTCGATTGTTACACTTGACTGTCGAGAACCTACCCATTATGCCCGCTCGTTGAATAGGTACCTGCCTTGAATCAATCAGCCGTACCTGCCTTCAACACAAATTAGGTTTAGTACCTAGGTAGCGACTGTACTTACGTAGAGTATGTTTATAGAGTTAGGTATGTGGATGGGAGTTGTTTGTTACTTTTAACATCATGTCAAAGTTTTTCTACTATAGATACTTACCTTCTAACAGTACCTTCGTGTACATACTATTACGTACCTAAGTACCTCTACATAGATTTCTTAATTGTTTAAAAACTGAAAGGGGAAGAGTGGGTTAATTGTATCAGTAGTAGGTACCTACCTACCTACATTCAATTGCTTAACATCTACAATAAACTGTTTACTGTTTAGAATTCTAATAATGTCTCCAAAAATAATAATAATAAGTGGATTTTCTCGACATGCAGGAGAGCTACCTTACAGGAAGTAAAGAGGCCGCGACCTTTAACACTTTGAAATGTAATGTAGCCTACAAATTAAATCCCGATTCTATTAAGAAGGTAGGTAGGTACATAATCACATGTTACTCATCAAAAGTAGTAAAAAGTCATACTTAGTAGCTAGCATAACCGGTAGCACTAGGTAGGTATGTGTGACGTCACTCAGTTGTTGAGAGACAATGAGACGCTGCCGACAATTGCGCACAATTGACACAGTTGCGCTCCTGTTTGCACTTGCAGGCTGTAGTACAACATACCATAATGTCGCGAGTATTATGGAAATATGGGAATTGTGTGAATTTGCTAGGTACAACAATTCTATTCCACGAAGCTACCTCTATGTATAGGCAGGTACTAATCGGGCATCGAAGTTTAAGGTAACTAAAAAACTTTACTAGAAGATCTAAGCGTAACCATATCTTTAAATTTGAAATTAGAACAGTGTTTGTATAGATTTATCAGAAGAATATAGTGTATTTGAGGTTTTTATAGGTATCTAGCCTAGACCTAGACTATAGGTAATCTAGACTAGAAGTAGGTTCAAATAGGTATCAAGCTAATGAAATCAAAAGATTAAAAAAGGTACCTAGGTTAGGTAGGATATAATAATGTAGGTAGATATAGATATAGCTAAGACTAGACTTTTAACATTTTTCACATTCAACATAGTCTAACAACACACAGTTAGTCACAGACTCCGACATAGGCAACACATGTTAGCTATAACGCGACTACTCAAGTAGCGTCGCTGTCGCCTTTGTGTTAGCGAGCGCAGCTCTACAGCGCTCGAGTAATAAAATTCAAATAAAATACTTGGCGATGAGTCGAGAGGCTATAAAGTAGCCGCTTGTTCATGTTAGATAGCGACCCATTATAGGGTGAGTATTTTGTCGTCGGCTCACCAAATTGACCGCGTTCAAGATCGCCTTTCAGCTCCGCAGCGCAATGAATGGAAAATGTTACGTCACTTTAGGTACTTAGGTATGCCTGAATGTTACAGATATCTTAGGTATTGGCAAACGTTATGGCTACTGCTTAGAATTGTATAATTGTGTCTCCAAATAATACCTATGAAGTGGATTTTTTCGATATGTAATTTGTAATCATCAGGTAATCACAAAATCACAATCATCAACACACAGGTATCTGAAAAGTCGGTAGTATCTGAAAAGCTACTCTACTATTATTATAAAGAGGTAAGTAGGAAGTACCTCTTAGTACCTACCTACTTAACGTTTGTAGGTTCGGCTGTAGGGGGTAATCTCCGAAGTTACTAATAAAAAGCAAGTCATAAAAAATAATTCAAACAATGAACACAAGTTTATGGGTACCTAAGTAGGTACTTACTCTCTACAAAAATAAGTGACCTACCTTTACTTTATCGGTAAAACTATCTCACAACTTCACAAGCAAGTCAATAAAAATCGATGGCGATAAAATAAAATTAAACAAAACAGCGCTCTACAGCGTTTCAGTAGTCGTGTTATAGCGCTGTCGAACAGATGTTTCTCTGCGTAAACAAATATGCCATAATTGCAGCCGGTATAAATTCGTCATACACGTATTACCTACCTATAAGTACATGTAACATAGTTCGATATAGGAAGGATATTGTACGAGTATGTAGGTACCTATAACTGGTAGGTAGGTCCTAAATAGTTTGTAGGTAGGTAGGATTTATTAGGCAGATATCATTGAGTTTTAATTTAAATCATCAACTGCACCCTTATTGTACCTAATATTTTAGTTGAATCGCAATAGCCCCATTATTATTTCAACAGAGATTTAGAAGGGTTGTTTATATGCCTATAACCGGTTTTTGGGTCCGATAGCCAATAACCGGAACTGTATAAGCGGTTCTTTCAGTTAATTTAAAAAAAACATACGATAAGTACCTACGTGATTTATGAGATAAACGGTAAAAAAATAATGCAATAAGTAGCTACTTACTCACTACTTACAGCTCCCCATCACAATTTTCCTTTTCTGTTTCGTTGAAACTACGATCATGTTTTTAAAAAAAATGCGTTAAAAGATCTTTTTGCATACTTACATAGAGGAGTTTAGTACAATAAAGAACCGAATAACCGAAAGAACCGGTTTTTATCTCATATAGAACCGGGTTGTTTAAAATTCCTGAAACTGTGGTTTTCCGGTTTTTTTCATGCCCTAAGCAACGTCTTATTACCAGACAAGGTTGGCAATTAATGGCCACTGTGATCGTCTGCTGAATACTTAGGCCTTATTAGGCATTTAACTACAAGCACTTAATAACTATGCTACTAGTGCTGGTAGTAGATGCTTATAGAACAATGATAGGCGGAGAGGGCCGAGTAGTAGCGAGTAGGTCAGTGCTATGTCGCCTGCTGTAATCATTCTAATTCAATTTGTGCGGACGTTTCCGCGCCGTCGTCGCCGCCGCGTCGCGCGTCGCCCCGAGCGTTTTGTTTACATTACACCGAGCTGTGCCTGCCACTCCACCGCGCCTCGATTAAGGACAAATCAATAAGGCAGTCGATAGCGAGCGAGTTTAATAGAGTGAGCGAGTCGAGTCGAGGCGCCCTCATTACCCCCGCAATTAGCGCACGGGCGCGCTCCTGCCGCCGCCGCCAACGACGACGCACCCCGCGCGAAAAACGAATAAAAAGAGCTGCCCTCAAAATGGCCGCCGCCTCCCCCCCGTCCACCCGCCGCGCCCCCGCGCCGCTTCGTGATTGCATCCCCGCAGCTCTTATAAATATGGCCGTATTCCTCCCGCCTTTACTGATTGCCCGTATACCCCCCGGCCTCCCCCCGCGACCGCGCCGCCGGCGTCTGAATAGATAAACGAGTCCACGTGGACCATCGCTCTTATAAAAATCGACTCGACCAATGGAACGGTTTCCGCGGACCGCGCCGACCAATGAAGGCCCGTGAACGCGTGTAACTCCGCCCTTAATAAGCGATCTCGCTGCGAGAGCCAATGGCGCGCGCGGATTCCTCGGGCTTTGCTCGCCGACGACGAAGCGGTACACGTGGACTAACGCACACATCGAAGCGCGTATAATGCCTCGAGTGGAAATAGCTATGACGGCGAAATGTGCGACAGCGAAAAAATAAAATGCGGTCGGTCGGTGCGGCGGCGGAGCGAGCGAGCGAGTGGGTGTAAACAGGGGATATTTCGGTGCGGCTCGTTCATTATTATTGAATGCGCGGTGCGGCGCTAATAGCAGCGAGCTGCGGGTCGCGGGTCGCGGGTCGCGCTTCCTGCTCGCAGGTCGCGCGTCTTACCTCGCCTCATGGCTCCTTGCCTTGCGTTGCACGACACCGCACTCTATGCGATAACGGAGAATAAAACAAGTACCGACTTACGGATACTTAGATGATAATATGGGCGATTGATTATTCTTACTCAAAATACCTATGTAGGTAGGTAAGTACCTATATTATATATAATTCAAAACTAAGTACCTATTTAGATATGATAAAAAGCTACGTAAGTTACCTACATTTAACTATACTATTATTTATACAACATATCTACATTTTAAAAATTAGATATCTGTGGTCCCTGCCTACCTATTATTCTTACATTAGGTACCTATAAGGTAAGTAGAGACCTTACTTACCTGCCTACTTACTGCGTAGAGTCAGGTAGCTAAAATAATGTCGACCTCCATCCGATAAGGCAGTTTGTCCGGTAGCCAAGCCCGCCATTCAATTCAACACGTCTTGTCGTGTAAAAAATATCTTACCAACTAAGTAGCAACACTAGCAACATACATACATGCCTGCCTACCTTTAGTACACTTCAGGTACGTAGGTATTGCGGAGAGAACGAACACATCACACTTATTCTATGGCACTAAATATAAGGATAAGAACAAAGTTGTTAGGCAATATGTAAACAGATGCAAAAATAGGCAACACAAAATAAAGAACGCGTAAACTAAACCGGTAAATTTCGGATGGACTTGGGCATGGAACCGGTTTCCCGGAAAATCGGTTTTGAGGAATTTTTGAAATCCTGGTTGAATTATGTCATAAAAACCGGTTCATTCGGTTTTTTATAGATTTCTATTAAATTAATAATTAAATACAATTATTTTTATTCCATTAAACTCCTCCATGTGTTGCCAATGCCATCCTAAAAAAATATCGTATTTTATTTTTTTTACCTTTTATCTCATTATTTTAAAAATAATAACTAAAAAACCGGTACTTGAAATAGAGGACCGAATAAGTGCCTTATTAGGGCCTAAACTGAATAAATGAGTTTTTGATTTTGATTTTGACAAAGTTACACTGTCTCTAATTCCTAAACCTGTATTGTAGGATTTGTAGGTAGGTAATTATTGAGTCAAGCGATTTATACATACACTTTAGTTTTAGAATCTGTACGTATAATCATTTCCATACCTACACAACTTACGATTAATGTAGACACACGATAATGATCTCTTAATTAATAGCAAAACCGCTCGTACGAACCGATACTCCGGGCGAATATCATTAAGTCGCTGCGTTAACTAACCATTGCTGTTCCACTACAAGTAATTAATTGGATTCCAGTTTACGCCGGCAATGTAATACTTGCTATCGAATTAACCAGCTACTGGCGCTATGTGTTGTATAAGTAGCCGCTACAAGTACAATGATGTTGATGTGTTAATCACTGGATGGCTCGTAAGTGCGATATTTACGCTCATTGTCAGTTCCTGATAGGTTATGATTATGATGCACAATGAGTCAAGAGGGCACCGAGTCACCAATGAATGACTGCTCGCGAACGCTTTTATGCCACCTTTATACCATTGAGTGCATTCAACCAACATTAGGTCACATTGTGTAACGCATAATAAATATTTTTATTTTATTGTCTATCTCCACTTCAGTTTTAAGTGCCTATACTATACCCATTTAATTGACGGACGTATCTATTACTTATAAACATGAAGTGGCCACTCTGCAGCTCAGACTGTAGATAAATCGACATACATAATGGGACGCCCATTTAAAATATTTTAAATTATTAGAAAATAAATAACGTTTTATAATACTTATACATAGATAACAAAGGGATGATTCCCGCGACACACAAGTAAATAAACGCTTAGGAAAGTATCTGAAGCGGCGATCGCATGCTGTGCAATTCCAACTGCGGCCATTAAATATTAATTCTCAAACAAAAACCTTCGGGTTCGCAAAGCGAGAACTACGGAATCCGAGCCTTCTGGGAAACGACGAGAGCTTTTAAAAAAATAGTCGCTTTTACGCGACACAATGGCCGGTTATACAACTAATTGTTCGCGCCGGTTAATTATGCAGCTTGTTTTGTTGACTTCGTTTGGAGGGAGGCGCGCGGTGTGGCCAGCACCACTCGGCACTCTAACTGGAGATAACCCGAGAGGTTTGTTTTGTTGCATCGATTGCCGACTTGTCTAGTAATCGCCTCTCATTTCCTAATGCTCCGCAATGGTAATAAACATCTAGGTAGGTACGTAGGATATTAATGTTTAAATCTACGAATTTATTGATAAATAAAATATTATACATATTACATTACTAATACCCAAAGCGGTTCTTGAATATCTCATTATCAATCTACTAATTATCCTTTTATCTGCAATTGTCAATGTTGTTTTTGATATCTTTATCAAAACAGATCTTTAATAATTACTTGATAACTGTAACTGATTATTAGTTGATTAAATTAAAGCCCCCAAATGTAATTTAGGTGTATAAACATTTTTATACCGTAGAGTTCAAAAGTTATAAAACTTTCAAATTAGAAAGAATAATCTGAACGTGGGTGTTTATAACAGTCATCAACTGTGTAAATTAAATGGACACGAAAATAACAGGTCGATTATACCGACCTACCTAATTAATTAAAGCTTATCTTCGTTCCCCGATACGATCAACGTAAACGCAATGGGATCGTAAAAATTTTGTGTTTCAGTCAGGTAGGCAGAGATAAAGGTGGGGTGTAATGTGGGTGGACGAGAGCAACGCGGCGCGGCGCGGCAATGTTGTCGTGATGTCGCGGCGATATCGCTTGATTGTTATTTATACGTTATCGGGCGATCTCTAGAGACCGCCTGCGCGGGAGCTCAGCTCAGCTCAGTATTTACTATATCACATTGATCTCAACGCTACGAATAAATAACTGATGTGTCATTTGACTAGCTGATTAGTTTTTGTAGTAGGATCTTAAATCTTGAAGGTGCTAGTACCTATAGGTTCCTTATTTATTGAAGTTGGTAATTTTAAGTCAATATAATGTTAGGTAAGTACTCACTAGACCTAAAATTATATTTGGTTACTTATTTGTTATTCATTTGAACATAAGATTTTTTGTAGGACCTAAGTTGATAGTGTTACCTATAATACCACCTTGAGCAGAGCACTGACAGAGCTGGGTAGGTGTACCTACTTAGGTAGATACATACCTAAGGATTTGTAAATTAAGTATTGCTTGCATCATAAAAACTACTCCATTCTTCAGACCGTGATGAAATCAACATTCAGGTAAAACCATTAATAATACCATATCCATTGTTGCATTGCATGTAACCCGATCGAATCACCATCGGTGCCGCGACATGTGGCCATCGTCGAGTAAAACGGCTGCGAACGCGGCCGCCAATTCCAAATAAGAATTATACCAGGCAACAAGAAAAAAAACTGAGAAGGAAACGAAACGAGTGAGCGTTGAATACGAGGTTTTTTGTCGCGGCTCGTTACCTCCCCCTCGAGAACGTAAATTACTGCTCGTACGAATACGCAAGCAAAAGTGTACACATAGTGGTCGAGAGATGATGCGTTAACTCGGCAAGTTCTGTGGCTTGGCAACATACGTGTCGCTAATGGCCAGTAGCTGGTACGAAGCGAATATAAATTACGAGTGACTCAACTCAACTGTCAAGTTTAATCGACAATTGCAACGCTCCCCTTTTCCTGATGCTTGATTGTAATCCAATTTATGAACCTCGATGTGATGTTTTATTGTTGTATTTAATTTTAAATTAATATTATTATGAATTTTAATTGAAGGTTAATGGGAATTCAGTGAGGACTTACAAATTATTACAGAGCATCAGAGAGACAGGTAGGCAGTTAGTAGTTCTGTGTTATGAATATTTTTTTCCATAAGAAACTGAAGCCATATTAGAGATTACAATTCACAAAACCTTCTTAATTATATCGAAGCAACAAAAAGCCTAGGTATCTAAAAAAAAATCTGTAACTTCCTTGATAAACGAAGTAGCCAATCCTATGCAGATCAATCGATTCGAAGACATCTTGATGCCTATTTATTTATATAAATAAACTACACGAAGTCGTAGGTCGAACGCAATGAAATAAATTTATCGTCGACATATCAAACGCGCTTAAAGGTCGGTGCATACGTAACGAAACGACCATTACGTTCTGTGCTACCTACCGTACCGACACGGGTGCAGAAATGCCAGACGCCATTCCTGGCAATAATCTGGTACAGTACGAGACATGAACAAAATGTACGTAATTATTCACACCCAGTGTGGAGGACGCGATGCAAGAGAGTGCTAGAGAATATTAAAAATATTGTATGGATAAAGGTTGATTTCAGACAATACTCGTAGCGGCTTACGTCATCTTATCTTTAGGTTCAGATTTATCTAAGTTTGAACTTGGAGTGATAGATATGTCATGGATTTGTTACAGAAATAGAGTTCCATGACATTTCTTTATACGGTAGGTACCTACTGGTATGTTAACTACCTATTCATCGATGGCGCACCCGTGTCTAAAATCATACAAGCAAATTTACAGAAAAGGATTTAATAAAATTACTTATTTTAGGAATTAAGTATATACCTATTTAAAAACATATTTATCGGATATTTTTTCTATTTGTAATAACTTATTCTAACATTTTACTGCATACCTACCTACATACCTAAATACCACATGTATACCTACCTAAACTACAGTTTGTGTTCCATTCCATCCCCGGAGCTCGTCGGAGCTCGTCACAAAAACCGCATCGTATGCATCACACGGAATGCATTGAATAAACATAAGGCTCCATAAACACTACCTACGTACGCGTTACTTACGGGTAATACCGGACGCTTTTTCAAATAGAATGTTTTAAACATGCCCACTTTTTTATTATCACCACAACAATGTGCCATTGTGGAGTGATGAAGTGCTTGCAATGGATTAATTAACCTGTTTAATGGACATTTATTCATACATTGTATTGCAATTTTTTTAAGCAATCGCTTAACTTGTATTTATTATTAAAACATACCTAATTGTTTATTATGGGAATAACCTTTAGCTGAACTGAAGGCAGCTAATTAATTGCATTATCTACATTTTATTTCCATTGTAATGTAATAAGACAATGTTTGAGGTACTTTTACTGAGGTATTATTTTTTACGCCAGCTGGTTGACAAGCACGTATAGGGATCGTCTGTCTACCAGTTTCTTTTTAAGTGTCGCTTATTGAAAAATAATTAAGATTGAAAATCGAGGAAAATCCTGTAAAGCAACTCCCTCTTGTAAGCGATTCTCGTCCATAATGACTATAAAAACGTTTTTTTTAAATTTTATTAAATTAGATGCGTCAATAATTAGGTGCGTTTCTTTATAAGGTAATAATTAACTTAATATAATAACGATAAGCGAGAAAACGTGTCACAAATCTACAAAGCATAAAAGTCTACCTATTAAAACCTACCTACTAGTAACATGAAAATAATTTGAATCTATCTAAACACGTAAAAAGTTTACGAAAGTAAAACTTTCCTTATACCGTCGTGCGAGGTTGATCCGTATCCGTTATCAAACTATGTTGCGTACCTAAAGTCAACACACTTGGCGCCGTGTTCGGATTATTGACACACTGTCGTCAGCTCCAAAACTCGAGCTTTGATAATTTACGACGCTTTAAAAAAATATGAAGTATACATTTTTGCGCCAAACGGTTATCAAGTCCTTGACTAATCAATCACACGCATACGATCCTTTTCGTGAACCCCGTGGGAATCCTTACAAATCCGAATACCTAAGTATGTGCCGTACTGGTACTGATAATAGAGAAACAGTCGCAACTTAATTAATTAAGTAAGTACTTATAGCCAGTATCACTCGGGAATCGGGTATTTAAATTTGTTCAGGCATTTAAAAGATATAATGGAAAGTAAAGATATTCACATACATGAACCCTGAATCACACTCCTTTGGGCAGTCGTATAAAAAATATAGGTAATTAGCTGTCCCGGCAGACGGTTGTCCTGCCCTGAGAACAAAAAAATAACTGGGACCTTCCTACCACTAATACTACTAAAAAAAATATGGTAAGCTACTTAGTACATATAGAATATTTATCTCTTTTACTATGCTTGTTTTATTCAACTCAATTGAAACGCGATTGAAATTATTACAAGTCACTTCAAGTCAGACATTTCGCTCTACAGCTATTATTACTAGGTATATCAGAGTCGGAGTCAACAACTTGATGTTAAGTATCGAGTACAATTATCTCACTACATGTCAGTAAATAGATTGAACATGGCCGGCGGATGCCATTTGGTCTCATTGAACAGGACACTGCATGCGCACGAACGCCCTACTACCACTATCAGAATGTCTTGGAGAGATATTAGAATATGGTAGAAACCATCTAAATGGAGCCTTCGTGTAATGGTTTCATCATTTTCTTAATAATATGAGTTATCAATTTATAACAGCGCATTACCTACGTATGAGTCGTCTAGCTATTTATAAAAGTTCCCTAGCCATTTATAAAAGTTCCCTAGCCATTTATAAAAGTTCCGGATGGTATACAAGTCTTACAGCGGATAGAAGGTAAACAGTAGAGTATTTCCGGACGTATTTGGGAATGCCGGATGGAGTGAAAAACGTAGGTCCTAACCTAACCTACCTACTAGACCTAACATAATGGTAACCCTGGTTGGTACAGTTATAACTAGAACCATATACATGATTAACAAATAATTATTCATATGCCATAGAGTAACAAATCTAAAACTATCCTATCAATTCGGTTTCAATTACACGTCGGTTCATAACTCTGTGTAGGCAAAAGTAACCGTGCACATTAGTGTTTTATTCTCTGCACGTATTTTGGTAGGTACGTAGCCCGTTTTTTAGTGTTTGTAGGTAGGTATATCCGATGAAAAAGGACCCTTCAATGATCGTGTCTCTCTTTATCCTGTAATTCCGATTAGGTACTATATTATAGTTAGCTCGCACATGACCAGTTTTTTAACGCCTTTCAAAAAAAAGGAGGAGGTTCTCAATTTAGTTGTTGTTTCACGCGATAACTTTTTTGCGTAATGAACCGATTTTTTTAATAAGTAATTCTTTTTGCGTTTGGTTCGTATAGGCACAGAATAAAGATGTCTTTATTCTGTGGTAGGGGGCTTTAGAGCTCCAAGGGACCACCCATATAAAACTTTGTAGGAGGTTTTAATCTTTCTAAAAGTTAATTATTTATGAACTATTTATAATTAACTACTTATTCCATGTCTATCGTTCTTCCTTAGGTACATAAACATCCCTAAATAAACCTAAGAATCAAAAATAATAATAAATTAATGTAAGGCATATTTTTCTATTGTGCCATGAGTGCTTTAGCTTAGCTGATTTATATTATTTTATATACGACACCTACTAACAGCTATTGGCGGTTTTCCTCATAGTACCTACCTAATGCTCGGTATTTAAATTGTTTTATAGATTTTTAGTAACACCTAAAATAAACAGAGATACAGTTCCTTAATTTACAAATTATTGGTTGTCCAAATAACGTCAACCAAGTCAGCCGCAAAGCATCTGAGAGCAGCAATCCTTGACACCGACACCCACCACCCCAACCAAATCCCCAGATAATACCTATCTATTAGAGCGTATATCTCCAATTCTACTAAAGTATTCCTCAAACATGAAGATAGTCGACGAAAAATTCGAGTGGAGAAATATGTATGGCAGCAGGCAGCGGCAATCGGCATGCGAGGGGTTCGGTGGGGTTCGAGGAGGTCGACAGTGGGGGGTGGGGTCCCCCCGCCCCGCCCGCGGCGCGTCAGTTCGCTTGCAGCGTGCGCACATGTTGGACGCATACCGTTATCGCTTTGAGTGAACAGTGAATCGCGTGTGACTGACCGCGCGGAATACGTACGTGCCTACTGTGTTGTTTTGTGGCTTGAGTGCAGTGTGTGCTGTGTCCTGTTTATTTTTTTAAGTGTATTGGATGATGAGCGCAAGTGTTTGACGTGAGGATGTATCCAAGCGCGGGCGCGATGAACGCCGCCGCCGCCGCCGCTGCTGTGGCGGCCGCCAGGCATCCGGTGAGCGACACACTCCTACATTACAGACACTAAACTAAACTTATTTGACATGCAGACAGTACCTAATGTATGCGTAATAATTTATATAAATTATAAGAACTACAAAAAAAACATGTAACGTTCACATTATGT
This sequence comes from Tethea ocularis, assembly GCA_963555595.1. Taxonomy (NCBI): domain Eukaryota; kingdom Metazoa; phylum Arthropoda; class Insecta; order Lepidoptera; family Drepanidae; genus Tethea; species Tethea ocularis. The sequence continues at coordinate 6,446,186 of OY741971.1, read as the reverse complement.
CACGTGCTATTTAACGTAACTTACTTAATAAATTTATAGTACACTATAATTTTTATAGTACAATTCAAAGGCAATGAGCATTATAATACCTAATTGAAAATTACGGTTGTACATACCTAAAATTTAAAAAAACGGTAAAAATTTGTTGAGGCTGCAACAAAATAAATAATAATAGTGTGATTATACCCGCGGGGCTTTTGATCTTGGGGAATATTGACTAAAGAGCCCCAATAAAAGCGTGAAAGTAATAATAAACAGTTGAATGGCTCAAACAAAATGCGAGAGGACACAAACCCCCCGTGGAGGAGAGATCCGGCCGCCGATCATTGTCACCCACTCAATTAACCGTGAAATTGTCTTGCAAAGGATTTTATCATATTCCACATCGGATGTACGGAGGAATTCCTCTTGACAACTTTACTCGATCCCTTGCCATTTATGTACCTACGATTTAGTTAGGTTTTTTAATATTGTAGACCGAAAAAAAATAGGGTTTATAAAATACATTTTATTACCAACTGGAAATAAAAATAAATCACATAGTCCTAATAATAAAATACTTTAGATAGGTAGGTATCTATTCCGTTGAGATTATGAATGTATGTTCGTAAATTTTCCGCACAGCAGGTACGCATCTGCCCCTGCGTTGCGTTTTCCGACGGGGGTTTCCCTTCCGTAAACTTTTTTAATATCACTAGTTCAACTATAACTAATTGTTTAAAATTAAAAAAATATATATTAGAAGAAACCTACTTATTCATATTTTTCATGTGCATTATAGGAACGTAATGTAAAATGAAATTATTAAAAATCTCTCTGGATGTAGGACCTATTTGACATTTTATTTCCGGGTTTGACATCTTTGTTTTCAAACGTGACGTTTTTAGAATAACTTTGTCGTTAATCGATCTATTAGTACCTATCGACAAATTGGAACATCATCAAAATGTAGGTAACTAAAATAAATAAGAAATAGATCAAGAGAAAATGTAGTTTTCAACATTATCCACTTGTCCTAGTCTATCAGTTAATAGTGAAGTCAAGTCAGACCAGCCTAAAAGCCATTTAGAAAAGGGTGTCAAAATCTATTAACATTCCTTACATCGACTTGACTTTCGCTTTGTTGATTAGCGTACAAATAGGCACAGAAGAGAAGTAGGTAGGTAAGTAAGATAAGTCACTAGTTTACTTAGACTATAATAAAATAGGTTCTTATCAAATCACGTTATTAGTAAAACTAAGCAGTTTATGTTTAAATAACATATGATAAGTATGTAGGTACCTACTTTATATCTCTTTCAGTAATATTCTACAAATTGACTGAGTTTTCAGCAAGTGTTCTTTTACGACACCGCTGCACTGTCTCCTCGACCTAATGAGTGTCTCAGAGGAGCTTCGTGGGGTCAGGGGACGGTGCGGCGCGGCACGAGGGGCGGGGGAGGGGACCAAGGGTGTTAATGTAAATGCCTATTTTGTCTATTTGCTCACAATCCGTGTCGCGTCCTACTCGGTCAATATTTGACTGACGGAATTACCGCTACGGACAAATGAGATGGCGTCTCGTCAAACAAACCACACTCTTCAAACACCTCCGACTCCGAATTCTAGAAATAATAAATCTGTGTCACACTCAGTTGTTTTTATGTAAGTGGAGTTATCAACGGAAACACGACAATGTCTTGTCAGGATTAGGTATCAGGTGCTGATAAAGTGGAGTGCCTTGAGTCAATGTTCACCTAAAATAATTCCTAACATTCGTTGCTAGATAATGCGATATCAGTTTGCACAAACACGACATTTGGAGTATGCAAACAATGCTTCGTCATAATCAAGATGCCATCGGCGTGTTCGCGGTGTAAGTAGGTAGGGGGAACTTACACTTTCATAGCTATCAGTGCATGTCTACTTACCTTATACTGATGGGAACTCCACGACTATGAGCCTTATCGATCATTCATAAGAAATAATAGGTTATCTCGAAACTACCGTACTTACTACTAACTGTTTAATATATCATTTTCTCATGAAATAGCATTAGTAATATCAAGTAATACTATCCAATTAAATTTATTCTTACAATTCTAAGTCTTACTATACAGTTAATACAATAGAATAAGTAATGTGATTATTATTTTTGGCAACGTAATCTTTCATGCGTATTTAATAATCCTAAGTTACTAAGAAGACCCCCGGTCTAGGACTTATGATGCTACTTATAGACATATTGCCTTTTATATAGATTAATATTATAGACTTATTACTCATGATGATTGGTTTATTTGTTGTTCAAATTACAATCGACATGAAACAAGGACCAAAGTTGACCAAACCTATTGTTGTTTCTCAGAAAATAAAATCAGCTTTCTGATCCCTCCGCTACTATACGTTCTGTACATAGTTTTTTCTTATACAAAGGTATGAATACATAACAAGCGCTCGATGTTATCAACTTTGTTACTAACACAGGAGAGTAGAAATTAGCTCGAGGCGGTTTCACGTTCAGCCGTTATGTTACAAAGCCAATCTCGGTGTACAAATATTTGTCTATGTTGTTTGGTTTGTAAGTGCGAATGGTGTTTAGATATTTACCGAGCCGCTGAACTTATGTGTGCTAACCGCGAGCCGGCCAACCTTCTAATATTACTAATAAATAGTTTTTATTTTTTCACAAGGCTGACAAGCAAGCATGCATGCAGTTAGTTCATCTGGTAGTGAATGGTCTCCGTTACACTAGTTACTTACCGAGGGGGATTGCCAATGTGTTGCCATTTTTTTAAATCCCAGAGTAACTGGTTCTCAAGTGTAACTGCGGGAACGCATAATTACGTGCTAAGCTACAGATTTTCAACTTGAGGGATAACATCAATCCACTTTTTTTTGTGTTTCCACGAAATGGACGTCATTATTTTGGTCTTAAATATATGCATTTCGATTCAAATATCTGCCAGAATTCATTCAGTCGTTTCGAATTCCGATAAAAGAAATAAAAATATTCAGGCAGGTAGACGTGGGCAGACAGACGTATTCAATAATTTGAAATAAGAACACGTATTTCTTTTTATATCCGTTTAAACGCATTCTGTTTAGTTTTGTTTTTGTGAGCGCTCGCCGCTGGATGCGGGCCTTTCATCCGGACCCTCTACACAATACTGCCACTCAAAAACTGTTCATTGTATTTTAATTTGACCTTTTCGGCGATAATTTATGGGAATCTTTTTTTTGTCGCCGAAGGGGAGCGTTTACTCAGTCTATTATTGCCGTGGATTATTTTCGTTCCTTTTGTAATCAGGTTGAAGCTCATATCGAACTTGAGGTTATTAGTTACCTATAGAAATGTAATTGTATACAATTATAATCCGTGGGAAAATAAAAACCAATATTGCATCACCATTTGAAGTCAATACGCAGCTGTTATATTATTTTAATTGACCATTAAAAATAAATAACCAAGCTACCCATAAAATTACTCACAGAAGCAATTCAAAACACATTAATTATACGTTACTTAAATTGACCAAATTACTTTGTTTCCACTCACATTATTCGAGATCGCCATCTAGGCAAGTAGTCGATTAAATCGACTACTTACTAACATAGAACATTAAAAATTATTCGATTATAATTGAATTAATTTCTCTTTCTATTAGATAATGGTCCTGTATAAAAATAAAAACGTCGGCGGACGTCAACGATTTGCGATGGCACAGACAGCGATTGGCTTGTATACCATTTTATTACACAAAAGCATTTAAATTAATCCAGTCGTAATGTTATTTTATATGGTGATTTAATCGCGTCCATAAAACACTTGCCTATAACGAGGTGTCGGCCGGGCCAGCCGCGGCCGCAGCGAAAATAACACGCGGCCCGCATTAGCGGCCGCAGATAAACCGAGATAACACTGACTAAAACAAATAATTAAAACGACAACGCGACGTTCTAACTTATTGACAGAGATAAATAAAATACGACTAAGGCTAGCACACACCGTCGCAGTTAAAACGTGATTCGTGTAGTTCGAAACGCTCATTAAACCACATTATTTGACGTTGGCTCGTACATTTGCAGGGTTCTATTTGGTCATTTTTATCTGAAGTAGAACCGGAATGGAATGACTAAACAGAAACGCCTTAACGTAGAGAAATGCTATTAAGCTGGGTGCACATCGTGGCAGGCAACACGTCGCGCGAGTTCTAGTCCAGCCATGGATGCCACACGTGCGATTGTTCGACGCCGCCGCCGTGCAAGCCGAGCTACCGTCGATATCGCTTATTCTTTTTCTTTCAGTCTGTAGGTAGGTAAATATATTCTGTTAGCCCATAAAGTTAATTTATTTTTTTAGTATCTGATTTAACGATATAAACTTGAATAAATAATTGTTCGAGTTAATTTGTGTCTTCGTACACAAGTATTGTGTTTAATATCTGTTTATTCATTCTATTTGATGTATTTATAACGAAAAGCCCATCTTGAAGAATATAAATTAAAAACGATTTGGCATTTGTACAATGAAATGATATTTAGACTGGGTAATAAATTATGATACAGTCAATATTGAGAATAATAATAATAAATTACGATCGCATAGATTAGAAAATAATTACCTACTGTACCATTACTTATTGTTATGGTAAAATAATTTAAGTAAGTCTATGAAGTACCTAGGAGTGATATTATGATGAACAGTTCCTGCGGTCAGGTTATCCACGATATACCCATTACGTTATTAAGTGCGATCGCCCATTATAACATGAGACAGCAGGCGCGTCTCGAGGCGCGCGACCGCAAGGCTATCTCTCCGTGCGGTGGTTACATTCACTAAATTCCCGGCCACATTTTTCCCGAGCCCGATTGTCCGCAGCTCCATTTACAACGTCTACACGCCGCGCCAGTTCCTTTTACGCTTTTATTTACGCTCCTTTTATTATTTTTAAAGTCCGTTTGTTCCTCGCGCCGGCTCCGAGCGGGGCGGTTATTTATTTTTTGCCGTCGGCCTCCCGGCGACCGTGTGTTGTTGTGTCCCTCGCTTTATTTTTATTTTCGTGCTTCTTATTATGGAGTTGTTTTTTTTTACTTTATTACGTGCTCGCGTGTTCGCGTTACTTTATTTTTGTGTTAAGAGGCGAGCGGGCGTTGTTTTTATTTTTTTTCATTAATCGAGGCTCACACCGAATTATGGTCATTAAAGGATAATTTGTATTATGGTAATTTGGGATGCGTGTAATTTTTGTTTCGTGATAGGAATGTTTTTGTGCCGAGACTGAGATTGATGAGTTATGTTGTAGGTACGTTTTGGTACCACTTCAAACATTGCCTTGCATGTCGAGTTAAACGTCGCTAAACGTTATAAGTTCAATTCAAAAACGTTTATTTCCGGACACGAGTCATTATATCTAAAAGTTGAACTTGTTGTTTGTTTTTTTGAACGATTTCTTTTATTTACAGGGTCCGCCGCAGCCCGGACAACCCATCAAATTCACGGTGGGCGAATCCTGCGACAGAATCAAGGAGGAATTCAATTTCCTCCAAGCGCAATATCATAAGTTAGTATTAATTCTAAAGCTATATTATTCCAACTAATTGCTTAAAAACGCTCAATGTACCCAATAGAGTGGTATTTCTATGCTAGTAGTTATCAAAGCACCTTATATTTTGTTGTTCGATTCGAGACATTTGTAACGATCACCCATCTCGGGTGATCCTGTCACCGGGTATCATCAAAAACATCCCTCCCTTACCTGTTCTTTTGTGAACACGTTCTTTTTTATGATGCACCTTCTTTTTGTACCCTCCTTTGTTAACTATAAAAAAAATATAACAATGGTATTTATTTACATGAAACGCTTAATACGTTTACGGGCAAAAAACACAAAAGTACGGGTTGTAGCACTAATAATACCTACTTATTACAAAATTACTATGTTATGACCCCTCTTATCGCTTAACATAGCTTTCAGGCAAGTCGTTAAGTGAGTAAGTAATAATCTAGAATTGAAATTGAACAGTGTAGTTAAGTGACTATAAATATTATATTAAGTAGGTATAACAAGCCTGACCCACTATGCATACGATAACGGCATATACAAGCTGTTTGATATAAAACTCTTATCTTATTAATATACAAGTGCTCCTTAAATATAACTTGAGTGTGTTAGAACTTTATTATGAAGTGCACTTAAATAATTATCTTCATGTTTCATATCTCTCCTCGTTTGCTTTTAATATTATATTTTTATCGTTTCTCTAAATAATGTAATCATTCCACAAATGAGGTTATCTGGCAAAGTAAATCTACCTAAATTAGTATTTTTTATTAATTAAGTAGGTATACCTATTCAACATAATTTCTTTTTTGTTTCAGTTTAAAATTAGAATGTGAAAAGTTGGCTAGTGAAAAAATTGAAATACAAAGGCATTATGTAATGGTGAGTGCTATTTTTTTCTGTAATTATTCCATGTCCATCAATGGAATACATATATTATTGTATAAATACATATAAAAATAACGCAGTATCTGGGTGTCGAGCATTGGTAAATTGACATAACAAATCGATATAGAAAAAAAACATTAATTATTAATAACTATCCATACTAAATTTAAAATTTGAAAAAAGAACTCTCAGTAAAAACAAACAATAAACTATCAAATAGAGATGTTTATCATTTGTTATGGCGCGTGAAATCTTTAAATGTGTCCCTTTTGTTCAACGCCCGCATGTCTGTTATTATTTTTCTATTGCATCGGACAGTCCATTTACTACACCCTCACTGTGATAATTCTCCCTATTAAAAGTTCCGTCGATATCATGACATATTGTTTTGCATTAAATAAAATGATGTAGTGTGATTTTTTTATCAATAACTATCTATAAAAAGATTAGGTATGTGTGTATACACATCTATCGATCAAACAGGCAACTAACCTGTCAGAAACAAGCGTAGGTAAATGTATTAGCGTCTCGCACAGAAGCAAACAATATATTTTAAACGAACAGATATTTTGGCATGCCTTAATCCCCGCATGTTCGCTCCATTCAGATATGAATCACGATTAAGTGTTGCCAAATCGCTCGCAATTTATTTTAATACGCTCGAGAGGAAATTTTCGCGAGAATTTTTATGTGTCGGAAGCACTTCTGGCCTCCGTCCAAACTGTGTTACTGCGGATGTTTAGTCACTCGGCTCCTATAATTTGAGGAAGCTAATCTGTGCCAAAAGCTTACCGTGTCACAGTTAGGGCATGCTATCCGGATATTCGGATATCCGAATTATCCGGATATCCGTCGATTTTAATATTCGGATATTATTCGATTTACTATCCGGATAAAACGAATAAAACGAATAGTTACTTTAAGTAATATAGCATACTAATTTTTAATTGGATTACATCAAAATCACTCAAATATTACAACATTTTACATCGTCATCATGTCGGAGGTGAAAAACGTCCACTGCTGGACAAAAGCCTCCCCTAAGGATCTTCACGATGGCCGGTCTTGCGCTACCCGCATCCAGCGGTTTCCCGCGACCCTCACAAGTTCATCGGTCCATCTTGTGGGGGGCCTGCCCACGCTGAGTCTTCCGGTTCGTAGTCGCCACTCGAGAACCCTTCTGCCCCAGCGGCCGTCTGTTCTACGAGCGATGTGCCCCGCCCACTGCCACTTAAGTTTGGCAATTCTTCGGGCTATGTCGGTAACTTTGGTTCGCCTGCGGATCTCATCATTTCTGATTCGATCTCGCAGGGCAAACGCTCTTTGCGTGACCTTCAGCCTTCTGATGAGACCCATCGTAAGCGACCACGTCTCTGCTCCGTAAGTTATCACTGGCAACACACACTGGTCGAAGACTTTCGACTTGAGACACTGCGGTATTTGAGACTAGAAGATATTACGTAGCTTCTCGAACGCTGCCCAGCCGAGTTGGATTCGACGATTGACCTCTTTCTCGAAGTTGGACCTACCTAGTTGGATGGTCTGTCCTAGGTAAATATAGTCCTCTACAACTTCGAGTGCAGAATTCCCAACCTTTACTTGAGTGGGTGCAACATGGACGTTCGACATGATTTTCGTCTTATCCATGTTCATTTTTAGACTCACTTGTTGAAAGACTCTGCTGAGGTTATCGAGCATTGTACTGAGGTCTTCCAAGGTCTCAACCATGACTACTATATCATCGGCAAATCGAAGTTGAGTGATGTACTCGCCATTGACATTGAGGCCAAATCCGTTCCAGTCCAGAAGTTTGAAGACGTCTTCCAGTGCAGCGGTGAACAGTTTCGGATATATCACGTCTCCCTGTCTTACGCCTCGCTGCAATTGGATAGGTTTCGAGTTCGACGGACCAAAATGGTGGCGTTCTCATACAAACACTTTAACACCTCAATATACCGGTATTCGATTTGGCACCTTTGAAGAAACCTCAGCACGGCCTAGGTTTCAATCGAATCAAAGGCTTTCTCATAGTCGACAAACGCTAAGCATAATAGCTGGTTATACTCCTCGGTCTTCTGTATAACTTGTCGCCGCATGTGTATGTGGTCTATGGTGCTAAAGCCTTTTCGGAAACTGGCTTGTTCGAGAGGCTGGAAGTCGTCAAACTTGCGTGCGAGACGGTTTGTAATGACCCTCGAGAACAATTTGTAAACATGGCTCAGCAGTGTGATGGGTCTGTAATTCTTGAATAGGGAATTATCTCCCTTTTTGAAGAAGAGCACCACCACACTTCTGTGCCATGCTTGCGGCGTCCGGCCTTTGAGTATGACGGAATTAAATAGTTTCTGAAGGGCCCTGAGGATCGGTGTACCTTCAGAAGTTCAGCTGTAATTCCATCATCACCTGGCGCCTTGTTGTTCTTGAGTTGTTTGAGAGCCATTCTAATCTCGTACAGGCTGACGTCCGGGATATCTTCAGTATAGTGTCGGGTTAGCCGACATGTTTGATGTGATGATTCTGCCACCCTCAGTCTTCAGCTTCGTCAGGTGGCTCTGCCCAACAGACAGATCTCTTGCGAACACTTTAGAGCCTTTATTCTGCTCAATGGCCTCTTTAATATTAACGGTTTTAAATTGGCGTGTGTCGCGAGTTAAAGACTTTGAGATCTGTCTGTTGAGCATTTCGTTGGGCGTCGTGCGGGGTGACTATTCAGGTGGATGCCGTCTCTTAATTATAAATGGTTGATGAGGCACTTAGCGTGCGTGTTTAAAAATGTTAATTAAAGACATATTTTTAAGTTGATTGATTGATTTACCCATTTCTAAGGGGGTATCCGAATTATCCATATTATCCGGATTTATTCGGATAGTGAACTGGAAGTATCCGAAATATCCGGATAGTAAAATGAGGCGGATAATTGCATGCCCTAGTCACAGTACGGACGTTACATTTTCACGCATAAATTATAATCGATTTTACTAAAGCGTGTTTGTTTATGTTTCAGTATTATGAAATGTCATACGGCCTCAACGTGGAAATGCACAAGCAGGTTTGTAGCACTTTATTTTACTAATACTTATAAGGTATGTACTTACAAAGCTATGTTTTAATTGTATAGCTAATTTTGTACAAATTGATTTACGTTCAATAATCGTGCGTGTATATCGTGTGAAAGGATTAATATTACAAACAATGTTTCCACATTTCAACTTTCAAAACAGACGTGTTAAAAATAGAATCGTATGAACCAAAGGGGTAAAGTAAAATAGCTATATTTTACCAGCGGTCGGGTGAATTGGCGCACGGGGATATGTTATAAAAGTAAAAAAACGTGTTATTGCGCTGCGCCTGTTTGTTCGATAAACGTTGTTTGACAGCGAGGCCCCGGGGCTGGTGGCTGGCCGGTGGGGGGGTCCCGCGCCAGGGGGTTGAGAGCCTCCACAGGATCACGAAGCCACTTTGTTGACATTTCGGTCTTTAATTTTCATAAACTGTGAAGCTTGAATTTTTGTTGTACACAATTTTTATTTCAATAAATATTTACCTATTTCTGTAATAAACTGACCAATCACTGTTGCGCATATGTCAAGATTAATCGAAATATTATGATATATCTATGTCGATTTACATCCAAACATTATTATATAAATATTGAAGGGGAACTTATAACGAATTCGAACGATCTCCCCTAACGTGTGCGACTAAAGCGCATTATATCTATAATTTAGGCTTTACAATTCACAATAGGGAACAAAAGATATTTGTAGGGCTATCAACTATTAAACTGTACCTACCTTCATGTCACCAAAAATATGGGATTATAAAATTGAGAAATAGTTACTTATAGTAAATATTCTATTCATAAAAACAATAACATAAGTTTTTTGGATATTATATCCGAAAAAATAATTGCTTGAGTGCTATGAAGCTATACGATTGCTTAATCACTGGCGACAAGCCTATATTAATTATATTTTTACTATTCATAATAATGTGTTCGCTTGAGTAAACTTGTACTGTTTATAAATAAAAATACCTGGTATTTAGTCGACAACCCTGACCGCAGGGGCAACAAAAGCTGTCGCAACGATAGGAGGCATTATTATATGCGCCGTGTGCCAGGGCAGGGGTTCCTTTACGCCCGAGGGGAGATCCACGGGGGGGCTTCGTAGTAATCTGTTGATTTTACGCACGCTGCCCTGTTATGTCTGCATCGCTCGAACCCCGCTTTTTAATAACAGCCTGTATAACACGTCCTCAAAATAAAATTCAATTTTCGCCACTCCACGCTCTTCAAAACGAATCACGCGGTCATTTCACACTCTGTTGTATGTTATTAAAATTTGAAACATGACTGGGATTCGAAGTAGGTAAGGGATTTATAAAAAAAAATACATCGCTTGTTTTTTTTTCGTATAAATATATACCTACCAACCTAACATAAACCGCAACATAGTAAAAAAAAAAAAAAAATGAAAAGCTGTGTGTTACGATCAAAACATCACTAATAAAATAGCAAATAAAGTCGATTACGTTATTGTGTACCTACTCAAATTACACCATAAACTTTCGTGTCGATAATAGTTTCTAAATCCGTAATTCTCTCAGAATATGTTAAAGCCAACGGCGGCATGGCACCGCGGCCGCGGCAGTGAGTAATATTTGTTTAGGGTCTGGCAAACTAGCAGCGAGGGGTGATTAGGAAGGGTCGTATTGTTTGCCACTGCGGCGGACAGATGGCGGCCTCCGCCGGCTCAATGCTTGAATGCGCTATTTAGCGTACACTGCCGCGCTTCATTGTAATGGATTATTACATTAGCACTTAACACGCTCAGTCGAGCGAGAACCAGAAACTTACCCCTCCGCCGACATTGTTAAACTTTTATAGCATTGCATGCAAGCGAACCTAATAGAATTACAAGTCATGTTCTTATTTTTTTATTTAATAATATGCTTGTTTTTCTTTACGCTACACGACAGCTCGCCTCGGGTTAAACACTCAATAAAGCGAGATTGAAATAAATTCTAATCTATGTAATGTTTAGATACGGCTCGAACATTTTTTGTAAGATTTCATTGAACTTGTGACGTTTCAAGGTCGGTGAAGATCTGTTTTGCTTTACATTGAGGATCGACAGTTCGTATATAAATTATGTACATTATGATGTCTATAAGGTCTATTTCGTGTCATGAGAAATAGCTTCCCGCGCGTCGTGACCGCACCGCTGCGCGTTCGTTGCCGTGACCGCGACTAACTCGCGTTTTCCGCTCTTTCTGACGACGACTAATTGCTTAGATTTTCTTTTGTTAGTCGCGGGGCCAGACCGTAGTGAGACCGTGCCGAATCACACCTACTTACGCTATGAATTGATTGTTTCGTCTTTGTGTGGCTATATCGACACGGAGAGTTATTGTTCTGTGCTCCGAGCTATTATTCACGCCCGAACTGACTTTCACGCTGCCGATTATCGCAACGGTTTTCTTATTTAGAAGCGGCCGTTGACGCAAATCTTTTGCTAACATAATTAGTGTTGCACTATGTTACACATAATGAGTCGATAAGAGTGAGTCGTGCTCATGTCATGCCGTACCGTACCGCGGCATTCAATAGTTGAAGAGCGCTGGGTAAATTAATAACGGTGGAGTGATTTCATGAAGTGTCACGAATGTTGAAAGAGACAATAGGGTGGCGCAGAGCGAGCTCGACTCGGCGGGATGTCGATAAAATACTTTGTCGAGGTTTACGAGCGTTGACACCCCTGCGGAGTTCGCTCCAGTGCACGCATTCGCCCGCCACCCTCCGCTCCTCCGTCCGCTGATACTAGCTTGTTATGAAATATCAATGACGGGGATTCAATGCTAACTTCGATATAACGTTGGTAGGGATAAATAAAATAACTTGGTAGGTTTATGTTGTTTTGATAGAACCATAAAGGTTTCCTTTGAAAAGGAGCACGCTAGCTTTATATTGCTAACAATTTCTACGTAAGTAATAATAATAAAAACAAATTGTATCGAATAATTTCTAAAATAAGATCATTGATACCTATAACTTGAAATACCAAAGATTATTATTTTATTATTAACATTTTAAACATATGTTTTTTAATGCCTAATATCTAGTTGTAGGTATATTATTTGTAGGTAAGTAAGTAGGTACTATCAATTACAAAAACATAAATTTATTCATTCATTTACAAACACATTGTCATGTTTGCATCGACTGACGAGGTATAATAAATATTAATTGTTTTTTTTTATAAATACGCGATTAACCTGCCCATAAAAAAAGGAATTTCAGAAATATACAAAGCTGAACACGTTCGTCCGTATAATTTAATAATCAACGGGTTATTGCAATTCCATACATAGTGATGGGATGGATGCGCTGCGCCCTCGGGCTGGCCCTTGCGTTGATGCGTTGAAATTATTCATGCGAGGGGCGGAGGCCGGAGGATTGTTTGTGCCTGCATTAGGGTGCGTCCGATCCACACCCGCACACGGATCTCATTGATAAAAACATTGCACGTGACCGATCCGCTTACCAATTATTTATAATGAAAAACCCCCCATGATTTAAACCATGTTTCTAAAACTGTTTACGGTCTTTGCTTTATGATTGTTGGTTTTGTTGATAACCAACAAGAACGCTTTTATAGACGATGATTATCGCATTTTTCTGGCATATTATATTAATTACAGAGTGATTATTTTTTTATTATAGGTAGGTGTAACTATGTGTATATGTAGAAGATTTTATCCTCACGTAAACACATTTCGATCGGTCATTTAGATTGCTAATAATTATCGATAATTTTATCGACCATCGCCGTTACACTTCAAAAGGAATTATTTCTAGTATAATTTGATCATAATAAAGATTTTATACTTGTTTCGATATGACGAGATATTTTTATAATCAGATTGGTGTAGGGAAACATTATTTTCAATTATATAGGTACATGTAGGTACCAATCAGTTTCGGCATTCGGATATATATGTTTTGTTAAGTGTGTATAGCAGCTTGCAGAGTGCCTTATTAAATTATAAGTGTTGAATGTTCGCATCAACATGCAGGTAGCGAGGGGCCCTGGGCCCCGAATAATGGGAGAGATATCTCATACATCTACAGCTTTGTGAATTGTCTAAACGAACGCAACAACTCACAATGAACGCTCCGTCGCGTCGCGTCTCGGTCGCTCGTCACCCCTCGCTTTAAAAGGGAAATTATCTCTCCATCTACAGGGTGCGTCGCTGTCGCGCGGCAGATGGCGCTTGCAATAAAACCACTAAACGCGATATCGCCGCTCGCTGCCCCTCCGTCCGCTTTATTATTTGATCGGGGAGCCAAATTAAAGGATTTGGCGTAACCCCTCAGCTGCGACCCTCGCCCGCCAACAATCACCTCTGTATTAAGTCTAATTGTGTTTTCAAATTCAACCCCTATAATACCGGGGACGCGATGTGCTGCGCCATGGAAAAAAATTGGGCGTTTTCACCCCCTGGCGTTATATTAAATCCAGTCTTACCGTACGTCGTGTTCTCAGAAACGTAACATGCCATTTATAATAAAAATGTGAGTTATTTACTGAAATCACTCTTCATGTGTAATTATTTATTATCTCGTGTAATTTGCCAGTGAATACTCGTGACTAATAAACACAGTTTTATTTTATGGCAGTCTAAAGAACGCTATGAAACATCGTAAATAATATGTGTATAAGTACTAGCACAGAATAAATAATAACTAGTTCGATGCTCGCGGCATGCTATCTATCCGACACACTCATTAATCTCACTATCTTGTTCTTATTCATGTTGTGAATTGCGTTATGATTACGTTAGATACGTTATGTTTAGATTGACATTGTCATGTCTGACACACGGTGTCACATGGGCGATTATGTAACGTATCAATCAGCTGTGCGTGTTATTTAGAAATTAATATTTTATTGTTATTTGAATTATTACCTACAAAATTGAATGTGCCTACTTCTACTACTACCTATAGCAGAATATTATTTTTATCATTATTAAAAAAAAATAACTCTCTTATATTGTATTTCGTAATTATAGGCAGCGGTAGGCGGCATTTGCCCTACACGTTTAACGCAATTCTCGACACATTTCTACACGTTTATTTATCGCCCCTCGCCGGCGGCGTGAAACTAATTACACTGAATACGGCCCCTGTTCCACGGGCCACCTTAATTGCACTGATTGAGACACGGATATTGATTTAGAAACACTTTGAGTTGATGCCAGCGGGCCACGTACCCAGTATTAGATACTCGGCCCTCGTAGCTGGCTTGTCGGTGGTCGGGCGTGAAACGGCCCTCATGAATAATGGACGCCTCGTTCGCTCCTTGACTTTTCATTTAAAACAGACGATTTCTATTCGACTCGTAAACTACACGCCGATGACTCACTCATTTCCCATTCAATGTAATAACCCGTAAAACTGCAGCTCGAGCGATGTAAGAATTTAAAGAAGCGGTCTCTTTACTTCGCATACTAACTAAAATGTTCGAGCATTTACATATAATATGTAGGCAGTTAGGTATGTAGCTGTGAGAGAATAACGAGAAGAATGCGGTCGTCTCGTAGCAATATTCATATATGTATGTAGAAAGATCATATCATTAAATCTCGCTTACATTATGATGAAAACGGTAACAGTTGTACGGTGGTCGCGTAGCGTAGTCAAATAGAGTGAAACAATGCAAACAGGGTGAAGGGGTAACTACAAACGCTGGGGTGGCGACCCTAGCTGCTATTGACGGTCGGATCCCTCACAATCTGACAGTTGCTCTATCCTATATTACGTAGGTACTACACTACAATGTATTAAAGTGCACTTTGCCAGTGTCGCTGAGTATTATTAAAATAAATGTCGTGTCTCCAAACATTTTTATGCGAATACATCAGCATATTTTACTGTAATCTATTTTACATATTTTTATTTATATCGATAGTGACTTAAAATATGTTTATTGATACGTTAATTTACATCACAAAATGATTACAATCAGCGGTCGGCGGTCGCCAATAAATTTATATTAAAATGTGGCAGACTTTAATAACCATACGAATTTCCGAGTAAAACTTTTCTTTGTACAATAATGTTATGACACGGCATGATATAAATTGCGAAGTATATGCTACAAACTTGCCTTGTTATGAAGTTTCACATTACATTGACAAGGTGAATTTAAATCCGAAGTTTGTTTTATTGTTCATTCATGTTACTCGTACGTTACTACCTAACTAATATTTGCTAGACAGAATAAAATATTTTTGTTAGAGCCGTTCTTTGTTCGAGAACCATCTGCACGAAACACCAATAATACCACTTAAGATGCGTGACTTAACTCATTTGGAGGTGTATTCGAAACTTTATTTATATCCATATGAATATGTAATACAGGATATATCGATACAATAATTGCATCGGTGACATGTTGAATTATCAATAAGCTTTACTTCGCCTAATGGTTTTGATATTAGTAGGCGATGCGATGGCTGCACTCGTACTGTCTGATAGGTACTACGCATTTAGCACATTGCTAATTTGCACTTGCATAATACCCGGTTTCATGAAATTCTATGCTCATTTGTTTATTAATTAACACTCGGATAATGTATTTTCGTAGGTATTCTGATGAAATTATAGTCTGGAATGTGTAAAAAGCTCAACTAAATTAATGGAAACAGGAAAAATTCGTGGACCCTATCAAGGGCAATATGACTGTAACTTACACCGTACATTATAGAATATTGTAATAAAAAATTTGAAGATAATAATAATGATTATTGTTTTTAATAATGATTCTAATAATCAAGCTGAAGAGTTTGTTTGTTTGTTTAAACGCGCTAATCTCCGGAGTTACTGGTCCGATTCGAAAAAAAAACAGCTATGCCCTTTCAGCTATACCCTTCATTCGAGGATAATGTCACCCCTTCACCCTATTAGGGAAAGATTTTTTTCCAATCGACCAGTAACTTCGGAGATTAGCGCGTGCACTTGCAACACCTCATGCCCTACCTACGGGAGCACAAAGCTAATAAAAAAGGAATCAAATACCTACTCGACATCCTGATTGTTGCAATGTTGGTTCCAAATAATAGTTGCCAATCATATGTTCGAACCAGGTTGTCATGTTCGTACATTTCACCTAGTTGTCTACATAATGTTTGCGTGTGGCGCCACACGTGTCGTTATTTCAACAAACACAGGCCAATATAGCACGCAAACGTAGCGTACTCGCCTACTAATTTCCCCTACTAATGACTAATTCAACGGGCAAACAAATCGCACGATGTGGGCGTTTTAACACAGATATCTACCGTTGTCTATTCATGTTATTTATATTGTATGTTACTTCACATTGTTTGTTTCCTATTCAGAGGTACGCCATTTATACTGTTTGTTATTCAATAGGTCTATTAATTATCTAAACTGATTACTTGTTAAGGTGGAGGCTTCGGTTGGGGCGTTAAATTCAAATTTCATCACGCTAATTGCAGCTCAGTTATAGATCGTAAGTCGTACTGTAATATACCTTGGAGAAATATGATGATTTATTTTGTTATTAATCAGTAAATATACTACCATTCTTGTTGCAAATAACATGTTGATAACTTACGATCTATAACTGAGCTGCAATTAGCAAAAAACGTGATAAAATTTGAATTTAACGCTCCAACCTAAGGTTTACCCTTAAGAGGCTAGTCTCCAAGCGTGGGAATTTATCATAGACTACACACATTGACATATTTTACTCACACATTTGCGTCATCATTTTAACAGAGAAATGGGTGGATTGCCACTGTCCGCGTACTACATGTTATTTAGATAACCACGGTACAACCAGTACGTACCAGATCTTACATATAATAATTTTATATTAATTAGCATACACATTTAATTTTGGTAGGAGAGCTAACTGAACTATCCTACTAACTCGTATCCCGCAAAGCTAGTAACAATTTATATGATGTTTTATTTATCATCGGTCAATGAACAATGTACCGTTCTAGCACGGTAATGATTATAATACTACCGGGGTTCTAGGCATCTCGCGGTAGCGTATCATCCCTTATATTTTTGAAAGTGTAAAAAACATTTTCACCTCTCTCGCACGAAAAAAGCACTTTTGACGTGTAAAAACAAAAAAAGCTATTTTGCTGCGAGCGTGAAGAAAAGTGATTCGAACGAACACCGCCTTCTAGAGCACTACCACCATCTAGTCTAAAATAAAATGGACGCTGGTTTGATCAGAAAATTATTTTAGCCTAGCGATTTAACACATAGGCACAACATTTTGAGTGTTATTTTTTGAAATTGAAGTTTATGAATTTTACTATTGCCTTTTTAATGACACGAAATAATATTTAAAATAAATAACTTCATATTTTTATATAAAATTGTATAACAAATTTCCTATAAAAATATCATGTTCAGTTTTGATACAAATGTCAAGCAGTGTAGTTTCCAAACGCAACATCTAAAAAAAAACACTTAAAATCGTAATAGCGGATATCAATTTTTTTCAGCATTACGATGTGCTGGACCGCAATGAAGATAGTTGACTAACTCCAAAAGCGTTAATAGAACAAGTTTCAAATATTGACTTAATTGTTTTCTCGCTGGTAGAATTGAAAAAATGTATTTCACACATTGTTTTCTCGTGGCTTTAAAACACTCATTGTGCTCAGTAGTCTACATTAAAATCAATCGCCCGTGATTCAATTTTTGACTACTTCTTACAAAAATAACGCAAGCAAAGTTATTTTTCGCTACGAGTGCGGATTTCAAAACATGAACTAATGAAGTATGTAATCTAGAATTGAATCAAGAGCGTAGCAGTGATTCTAATTTTAAAATTAACTACTAACCACAGTGAGTGATTTAAAGGCACGAGATATAAAAAAAAATGCTCTCGTGTGAAACATGCAACTTTTCACCTCGACCAGTGAGAAAACAATTAAGACAAAGAAACATTTAACAAAGAATAGAGACGACTTCAAAACACTACAAATCATAAAATAAACATGTTCTCTTTTTACAATTATATATAAAGATCCATTTGTGGTAAATAGTTAATGTGATATGGAAAGATGTTATTTCTTTTTACTACACTATATTTATGTTTATTAAACTTTACTTAATCCAATCTTTGAAATGATTCCCATTGTCTGAACTAGTCGGTGGCCAATCGTATAATTCGCCAAATCATTATATTCCTAACCTAACCTATATCATGATTTGACGAATTATACAGGCTGATTTTTAAATGGTATAGTAGGCCGAAATGGCATTGATGTATACCTTATACAGATCATGAAAAATCAATTTTAGAGTTTATATAATAAATCATAATAATAATTAATATCCTGGGACATTCTTCACACACGGTTAAGAGTGGAAAACAATATTACAATATTTCTATACAAATGAAAGATATCAATCAATCAATCAATAAATTAGTTCATCGTTATATATACACTGCAATGTGAGTCTAACTGAGTATCAATTAAATTACTCGAGCGAGTATAATATAGCTATTTTGCCCTGTTAGTACTATTCTGATTGCGAGTAAAGGCTTTTACTAGAGATTTTCGATAAACTTGTAAATCTTGTCATCGTAATGGTAGTGCTCAGGTACCTGAAATTTTGTAGGATTACTGATAATGATGTACACTATCCTTAGAATTCGGGTTAAAATACCATTTCAAAATCATGCTGTATAAATAGAAGAAAGTAAGAAGAAAGCCTGTAGAAAATTCATCTGTAATTACAAACTTTTTGAGAAAAAAAAGGAAGGAACTAATTGAGCGACACTGAAGACGAATTAATATTTTTAGTGTTGTTGTTTATCTGTATGTTTGTATGCATTAGTTTGAGTTAAAAATATTTATGACTTTCAATAATTTTGAAACATCACAGTTATGTAGGTAGTAACAATATTGACAGTCAGTCATAATGTCTTATTGAGCAGTCGCGACCCAACTTATGCAAAAAACAAAATTCATCTTCGAGCTCAAACTGGCGTGCTCTCACCTTTGATCCTAAAAAGGTACTGAAAATGTTTGATACACGCATTCGAAATAATTCAAATCAATTTCAAATAAATACGGTGACGTTCCGCCATACAAATTACTATGAAAAATGGCGGACGAATTTCATGAATATTTAAACGTAGATTATTGTTATGGTGTTAGTTTGTAAAAAAAACTGAGACGGTGAAGGTGGGTTTCATACTTTTAGGTTTTATTTTATACAAAAAGATTTATAATAAATTCATTCGAAATAATGTAAATTTGGATAACCGCAAAGGTCAATTTTAGGTTTTGAGATAATTTATTATGTTTATTTTCTGGAAATGAGAAAATATTTCAAAAATATGGCTAGGTGAAGTTGTTGATATACCTGTTTAGATTTTAAAATGTCTTTGAGATGTTATTAAATGTGGGTTTTTTGCCGTTATTTTTGGGAAACCGTAACACATGTTTTAGCGTTTTTCAGGGAATGGGGTCTTAACTGATAACTAACTAAAGCACTCATTTTCGACGCTAATTGATTGATAAATCTTTAGGTATTTTTACTGTACCTTACCAATTATAACATAGGTTTAGGATGAATTATTATTAATTAGTCAAAGTACCTACTAGACTAATTTCTAGATAAGTATCAATTACTTAAGTATCATTGAAGATATCGTATCTAATAAACGAGGTAATATTACAAAGAGAAATTGTATCCATAATCCGTATTAAACAGGAGCTTCATATTAATTTCGTACGGTAAAGTAAATAGGTGTGATGTAAATAATACCGGCCAAATATTTTTAATTAAACCCCTTAACCCTTTACAAAGCCGTACCGATCGGGAGTAGAGACAAGTCCAGCTTAGCATTAAGGCGGTGGGGGCATCGGGCAGGGTGGGTTGCGGCACTGCGGGCTGCGGGTGCGGTTAGCCGCGCCGCTGCGGTCGTGCGGTCGTCGGACCGAGCCCGCACTCGCTCCCTTCTCACTCGAAAATACAAAGCTGTTTTGTATATAATTTAAAATTTTCAACATCATATTTGTACCATGTACACCGAATTTTACGTTGTTCTAAGATAATATTCTTGGCTCTAGATAGAGTAATCTAAAGCTGTGTACGAGTTAATCTCTAGCATTAGAGGCGTATTAATTATATTCAATTCGTTTATTTAAATTAATTGATTGCGGCGTCGATTAATTTTAACCATCGTTAATAGTCTTTTTATTAGCGTGTTATAGAATAATGCATTTAGTGGAAGGAGGTCGGTATATCCGGATACAGTTTTACATTCCTTTCATTAGTAGGCGTAAAATAATTCTTAGGAACGTAGCATACATAAGTCGTCGGTAACACTCAATGACGGGCGCATCTAACAAATTAAACAATATTCATAAGCCGCGTGGGCCCGCTCGACAGACGCTCACATCACAATAAGCATCGAGCTCGCAGGCAAACAGACTGGGCAAACACAGGCTGAGTAAACTCGCAAACTCGAGCCCTCCGCTCGCTGCAACTAAAGTACAAGTAAGTAATAGGTATACTCAAATATTTAAAATTGGTATTTTAAATAAGGTTATTTTAACTAGAAACGTAGGTATATTTATTAAATTACAAACTAGCTTTCCGCCCCGCGCTTTCACCCGGGATTGTGATCCACAATTTTACCCTCTTAGGGGTTGAATATTCAAAATTCCTTAACGGATGCATACGTCATATTAGCTATTTGTATGTTAAATTTCAGCCCGATCCGTCATTGGTTTGAGCTGTGCGTTGATAGATCAGACAGTCAGTCACGCTTTCCTTTTTTAACCCCCGACGCAAAAACGACAGGTGTTATATAAATTGTCTGGCCTTATAGCTCTTGAACGGATGGACCGATTTTAACCGACCGTTTGAAAATTATCACCATTTTTCTAGTGAGTGAACTTTATTATAAACACAGTATGTTATCACTGATATTGATAGAAGAGTTAAGTTGCGTGTTGGCAAGTAGGTAGGTTCTACCTAAGGCTTTAACTCGGTACGTGTAGGCAACTCGGCACAACGAGATAGTAAACAGTACACTGCAAACGGTTTCCGTAAATAAGCTTCTATCTCGTAACTGGACGTTCGGTTCTCTATACCACAGTTATGTCTAGTACGTACAAAGGATTCTACTACCGCAAGTGGGTACCTCCTACCTTAATTCAATTTAATAAATAAATAGTATGTAATACAAATAAGATTTCTTGTGCTAAAATAAAAAATCTCCGTTGTCTTTGATTCTCTAGAACACTTTGTGCAAGGTTGTTATTGTTATCTGACAACACCGACTTATAAACCATTTCTATGTCGAAGGCGATTAACTAGCTGAGACTGGCTGACATCACTCGTATCATATGTTTATCACAATATAACATTTCCTCTAAATCCTACATTATACTTTTATCGTCAGCTTTGGCGGTCATACAAAAATACTGATAAGTAATACGGGTAGGTATCTATTTGTCATGAAATTTGCTGTAATCAGTACAAATCCGTGATAAACAAAAGCAAGACAAGAAGGGTATAGAAATCATAAAAGTCGATAACAATCTCATTCTAGGATGAAGTTACCAGAGTATTAATGTTGTTATTCCAAATAAGCAGCTGATATGATGAGCGGTAATAATCCGTGATAGCGCGCTGGCAATCATCGTTGCGAAATTAAAAATAATCGACGCGCGTCGACCCGAAAATAATTTGACGCGAACACGAATACACCGACCGAAACAATTCATACGGCGGCGCTTCGACATACCTATACGTGAAACGCGCGCGCACCGTGGAGGCTTCGTTGCACACTGCATAAATGAGTACTATATTAACATCGCTAATTGCTGTACTATAACACTGCCAAATAGACTTGTATTATTATAGCGGGCCATTGTGTTCTTGCTCGAGTACAGGGCGCGCGGTACGAGCGGCAGCGGCAGAATCGCAGAGTCATCACAGCACGACTCGTTATATGTACCTACCGGCAAAAAGCTGAGCGCGCGCACCGCACCGATGATTGATTCCTCTATAGAAACCGCTTGTGAAACTATCTAGTGTCTACAAATTGGTCAATTTATGTGCGAGAAACTTGTTTGTGTTTCTTCTTTATTATCACGTAAGCGCCTATGTATGCGGTTTCTCATCGCGAATAAACCATTATGAGGCGTTTACACCTTTTGTTTATTTACCGGCTTTTAGTTAGGAACGTTGCATTGCAATTGCAAAGGCGATACTCAAATTCTTATATAAATATCAGAGAGCGTTGTTTTCGAGTATGTCGAGTAATCTACACGCTTATAAGCGCTCTTGTAAAAAGTGCCGAGTCAAAAAGGCTTCACGCTTTACCGAGAGGTAAGATACACAAAGGGCAATAAACGTTTGGCGTGGACCTAAACAAACAAGGGTAGCTAGGAAGCTGGCTCTTTGTTTGGCGAGAAACATGCGAGTCAACACGGCCCCTCTCCACTTGAACGGGTCGCCTTCCTCCCTATTATGGAGCCGCGTGTTGTTACCGCGTCTCGCGTTGCCGTTGTCGCATGTCCTCGCTAATCCGTCGATCTGAATTATCCGCTCTAGACGTGATCCTAATGGGTTAAACCAATTTACGACTTCGGTGAATGTTGTACTATTAGGTGGGTGACCCACACGTTGTTATTGAACTAACCAACAACGCGGTTTAATTGTACAGACAGGTAGTTTGGAACCTACTCTCCGCCTACACACGAGTTAAAGTTTATTGAGAGTGTGTAATGAACTCCGATAACAAATCGTCTTGACACAAGTCGAGTGTCTAATGAAGACATTGACATTAAACTTTTTATCATGTTTAATGCCACTCTAAAACATACAACATGTGTTGTCAGTGATACCTGATCTTGTATATCGAGAACAAGTATTATCGCATACTTACTTAATTGGTAATGCGTGTTGTAATTTTTATGAATTCTCAAAATGTAGCTATAGCTATAAGCGTGCTATAAGTGTTTATTTGATCACCGTGGGGTAGGTTAGAAGCAACGAGGTTTAAATTGACAGGTGGTGGGTTATTCGAGCGTTGTTGGCTGCCTCTTGATCGCGCAATTACAATCTGATTACGAGGTGACACCACCGCGCTGGCACCGGAGCTGCGGTACTACTACCTACTCGACACCGGCTGCACGATATCGAGATAACGACGTGTCCCGCACTACACACCCACTCGACGGCTCTCCAATCGACTCGTTCTTGTCCAGTAATTATATCCATTTGTTTATAATGAATATTAATGACGCGCCTTGCCGGCCGAACGATTCTGTTTACTATAAGTATCGACGCTCGAGTAGCAATTATTTTAAGTAAAGGTAATTATAATGTCATTCTCGAGCGAGCACTTCACTTAACTGCGTAGGTAATTGGACAATATTTAAATATTTTAGTAGCAATCGACCCTGCCCTATTTTCACCTGTGTTTTACATTGATCAATAAAAACATCTCTTATAATGGCATATTGATCAGTATGCGGGTAGTAAGTAAGTAATTAGAAAGCTAACGAGAAGCGATGACAGGCATTGCAGGGCGCTACAATATTGATGTGTGCCAGCCACTAACGTCCCACGACAGGCTATGTTTAAACAATTATTGCTCGCAAATGCGATACGAGTCGATGATAATGTTGGCCTCTGTCTGCTGCAATAATAGCCCATTTATCGACTCGACTGCCATTTCGCCGGAGGAATTATTTATTGCCTCGCCATAAGAGCGACGTCGCTTTCAATACAATAGCAAGCTGTTTCGATCGGCGACTGGGCTGTTTAATAAAGTGGAAACTTTGCCGAGACCACTGTGGGTAAGATAAGCAGTAGTCGGCATGCATTAATGATTCTTAATGATAAGAGTTGTAAGTCATTAATAAAGGCGAAACTGCGGCGGGTTGCGAGAGTGCGCTACCGCCTTTTCTTAAACAATTGAGGTAAAAGCAGTAAAAGTTGTACTAGAGAAACTCTCGATAGCGAGTACACTGTTAACCTTATTAAAGCTAAACTTTTCGCTTCATAAAGTTGTGCTAAAGCTTTCTTGTTTTAAATGTCAGTCAGTTTAACACACGTCACTAGTGGAGCGGAATAAATCTGTAGAATGAGACTGACTTTCCTGATGTTGTAGTGACCTTCTGAGGCTAGTTAATATTCACATCGCTCTCCCGCTGATGTCGTTAGTGTGTGCGCGCCCGCAAGCGTGAGCATTCTACTTCTACGAGAGAGACAATAAATTACGGCGTGCGACCGCGACCGACCGCGACCCGCATTTAGGTCACCTCACCACCGCGCACCGTACCCGCGCCCGCGCCTTCTGCAGCTTATGCACTCTCCACACGAAGTAAACCCTCCGTGCCTCTTCCATCTCACTTAAAACTGTAATTTAACATTACTTGAAATTGCAGATGTAAAAGCTTTTAAAAATTCTGCTTTGTTGTTTCGTGCTGGTACTTATACCATTATGAATGGTTTCTTTCGCCAATCACAGTGCGGTTATAGTTAAAACTTGCTGCTTTAACATCTGAATAATCGTTCGGTTTTAGTTTTGGTTGACTAATCTCTCTAGTGTTTGTTTGTACCTTACAATTGAACTAACTGAACATATATAATTTGTCTATAAGTGTTTACAAATCGTTGGTGTTCTATATTTTTGTTAATCTGTTTTAATTGGAGTGAACAGACACGACACATGAATTGCATTCAATGAGATGTGAATAAAGTGACGCAAAAGATAGGAAAGCAAATGGAGCGTCACCGTTGGGAAGATGCAGCTCAGATTAAAAGCTTCACCGACTAAACCACGCGAAAATCGCGCAAAAAGAAGAGTCACCCGCGGCATTAGCGGATGAGTGTCGGAGCCATTAGTGCGCTACCACCCCCGCCGCCCCCCCCTTTACACCCTCTCACCCCGAAACCCGACGTTCCTCTTTTATTTCTTGCGCGGGGATGAACTCCTTAATGACAAACCGTACTATATCTTTTGTGGAGAGCTCGCAAAAGTACGTATTTTGCGGCCCTTTTGTGCGCCCGCTTTTTATTCTACCGTTCGTACTCGTAGAGCTACCGGTTTGCTATAGGTAGGTATCTATACCTCTGCGGAGTGCAGATGGGACCGGGGATTGTGCTATTCCTAATAAGAAAAACTCCTTTAATCTGAAACTGCGAAATATTTGGTTCTTAATAGGTTTCACATCCTACTTGGGAACTCTGAACTCTTCTGAACTATCACTGCAAATTTATTTAGTGTTTTACAACGAGCATTAAAATTATACTAACAGTTTATCCGATGCTATGACCGACCACTAAGTATCGTAATTATGAATAATTAAGAATTTCGTGTTACGGATGCGCCTCAGAATTGTGATGATATTATATCTGAATTTCATCACGATTCTAATAACTCTGAGAATGTTACTCCTATTTCACTTTCATGTTTATTGAGATATGAATATAATTTCTTCTTGGAATACGTGCTCTACCTATATTTTTGTATGAACTAATTTCACTAATTTGGACATAATCTTATCATATCCATAAAATATAATATCAAATGAGGTATTGTAGGCTGTAGTAGTAGGAAGGTAAGTAGGAACATGACCTACAAACTGAATTGCTTAATTTAAATTGTTCAATAAACAAATTACAGAGCTCGACAAAAAACATTTACTTCACATTTCTTTACGTTTACATATTAAATCTAACAAAAACCAAACAATGAAATCGTTAACGTTTAAAAAGAGTATAAAATGTAGAGTCAGCATTTTCCAGTAACCAGTAAATTTTCACAATAACCATGTGAACGGCGCGGGGAGCGGGAGGTGCCGAATGAAAATGTAATTTGCGGTAATTCGGGCGCGTCTCGCGGCCGTTGCGGGCGCGCGGCTTGCTCGCGTCACTACCCACTCGGTTTACAATATAATGTAATCATTTATAATTTTTTTATATCGTGTTTTGTTAACCTATTTGTTAACTTTTAACCTATTTTATCGAGTTATTGTTATGAAAACATCAGCTTGTTATTAGCTTTGGAATCAATCTCAACTTAACAACGAGGTACTGAAGTGTTAACAATGTTAGATTGCTTTCACGTTTGTGACGGCTTTGTTGGAACTTTTCTTTGGTCTCAAATAATAAATGAGTGTGAAATCACTAACGGCTAAGTTTATTTTCACTCTTCACCCGATTTCTCAGTAAACGTTTAGCAATGTGAAGATGAGTTCATATAATATTGACTGGTTATCGCTTGTGCTAATAGGCATTAACAACCCATCACAATGACGAAAATATGTATGCCGCAAACGAAATGAATTCACCAATGACCTTTCGCGTGGTTCTTAGCATGTCGAGATAGGAAATTCGCAATTACGTATTCCAATACCAACAACCGTTAGTCACGAAGTAGATGTTTATCCAATCAGTGGAGAATCTGTCTTTCGTCGTCTCGTTTCGAAAATAATTTATATTTATATTGAGAGCTTTGTGAACTTTGATTCATTGTATTTACTTAATCAAAACTTGAAACGGTTCAATTATACTATTTTCAATTGTAAGAATAATAAAGACATTATTAAAAACATTGGAATAATCAATCGCATTCCATATTTTTATTTCTAATGCTCAAAAAACAAAACAAACAACATGATGCAATACGAATAAAAATAAAACTGTAACATCAATGGCAATGTAAATTCACGGTAGAAGTGCGACAAACAGTCCATTTAGCGAAGCGGAATGAAAGTACAATTTGCGGCGGTGCGGTGCGGCCACGCTGCGGTCCAACGCTCGCGCCCTCTCGTGTTCAACTTGCAATTCTCGCAACTGTTCTCTGAATATATCTATAAGTATTTAGTACTCGCATATACTATGTTCGGTATTTTATTAATCGTTGTTATCTGAAATATTTTCAGATTTAGGAATAGAAAATCCTTATCATGACTAAATATATCAGTGAAAAAAAAGAAATCTAAATGATTCTGACGATAAAATTGGCATTTGATTTCGCATTGGTATCATCTGCTATAAGTCCTATAAAATGTTTGGTAAATTTAAACTCAATGGTTATCTTTATAAATAAAAATATTGAACAACGTAGTCAAATCGTGAGGGCGCCGGAGGAGCTTTTAAAAATACAAATTGATTTTAATAAAGCGTATATTCGCGACGATTATATTTCTAAGACTAACTAAATTAAAACTTACATTGAACAACGGACAAAACAGTCTACCGCTTTATCAGTGCTGTCACAGCATTTATGTGCTAGAATATCCCACGGATGTTATGACTAGCACTCGAGTCACCAGGTGTAACTCCTCCCACCTCAGGATCGAAGTTCTCGTTTTCCGATGAACTTCGAGAGTACATTTTTAACAATTTAAAACGAAGCTTATAACATAAGGTACATAAAAATACAAATACAATAATATAGAGTGCAATTGTCCAAATACTTATTTTCCTTGTCGTTATTCCTAAACTTTCACTTTCATTGTACTTTTCATCACTAACACTATTCTTCAGAGCGTATGACAGGAACTTCAAGTCCGAAAGGTCCACGTTTTCCAGGTTGGTTGTTTTCAACGTCTCTGTCCTCACAGGTAAGTTTAATTGAGGTAAGTTAACAATTGGTAATCGGGGATATAGACTATTTTCCGCTTTTCTGGTATGCATTTTCAGAGTGATATCTTGAATTCTAATTTCACATACATCGTCTAAGGTAAGAATATATGTACCGTGTATATGTTGTCGGAAGATTTCATTAATGCATGTTTTCGTAAGTAATACCTTTTCTTTACTGTAGAGTATCCACCGGTTTGGTTGAATCAATTGAACTTTTACAGCTTCAATGGTGATTGGGATCTGAGTGCATGACGTCACATTGTTAACATACGTCATTAAATCAGTTATGCATTGATCTTGTATAAAATGGGATGTATCTTCCTCGAAACAGAGGAAACTTGTTTCGTCGATCTCCTTACAGGGTTGGGGGAGCAGCCTGATCTTCAACCCTTTCGCCAATAGGTATGGATATTTAGGTAAGATAACAACGGTACGGTTAAGGGACAGAATGGGTAATGGAAATAATCTATAATATGTGTAAGTATCTCTTCCAATTAAAGGTATTTCTAAAATGTATGTTATTTGATTTCCTTTATAATAAGCTTTCATAGTTACAGTTTGTTCCAACTTAATCAAATTTTCCACACTAGGAGGGTAGATTAATTTTTCTAATTTATTAATGTGTTCCAGAAGTTTCAGGAAATTATTAGATTCGAGTACAGATTGATGTAATATTCCTAATCTACTTAAAGCTAAACTGGTCTCTATTTCATCCAATTTGATATGAATTGCTTGAAAGTTATGTATTAATAGATTATAAGTATTTATAATACGGGTTTCAATATGATCTAAATATTCAATTCGAATAATGTCGCTTAAGTTTGCCGTAATATTTTTCAATTCATTACCAATTTGCATGAGATTTACATTTATTCTTAAAGTAGCATTTACCAAATTTTGTAGAGTTTCAGTGAATAACGTTACTTTCTTATTATCATGAGCCTGTTTAAGTTTAATATCCTTGATAAGTTTGTCATATTTTAAAGCATCTTCATTATCGAGATTCCCAGTAATTATTTTTATTAAACTACCAATTGGATTCAGTAAGCCACGCTTTATTCTAATTTTAAAGGAAGGAATTACTTGTTTACATTTATTAACAGTTAAACTCTGAATATAATCTATCTGTGCTTTTATATCCATAAAGTTATGTGTGTAATTCTGATCTAAGTTACTAACAAGTTTATTTAATTCGGAAGTTTTTATAATAGTCGTTTGTAAGTCATCTATTATAGGCTCGAAATTTAATACCTTAGCCATGATCCACCTGTCGTTGCTGATAACTGCAATACCAGTTTTTACTGGCAAAATTCCTGGATTTTTATCCATTGTCTGCAGTTGATGTGCCTGGAGTTGCATCACCATAGCTACTGCCAGGACGAGCAGGGCTTTTCTGTGAAGGGCGTTTAATATTCTTTATTGGGGCTTTAGTGTTTCTACTTTTAATTTGTATGGGAATAACATTTCGATTACTTTCGTCTGTAACTAGAGCCTTTTCGTATCGAGCTTTATCTTTACTACTTCTTTTATTTGTGATTTTACTAAAAACTATATCGCCGGGTTCGATTTGAATGTTAGTTTCACCTCCTCTCTTTTTAATAATATTCTCTTTCTTTCCTATTGCCTTTTCTGATAAGTGTTGATATAGATATTTGGTTCTTTTCGCATGTTCTTTTACTAACTGTTGCATGTACTGCTTATCGAATTCTAAATCAAAGCCGTGTCTTGAATCGGTATGCCCTAACAAAACCTCAAATGGAGTTAGGCCGGTAGTTGAGTGTATGCTATGATTGTAAGCCATTATTGCGTACGTCATGACGGACGCAGCATCGGTGAATTTATGTTCATATTTGGCAATTCTGTATATCTCGATAATAGTGGAGTGAAACCTTTCAATAAGGCCCATGGAATTAGGGTTATTTGGTGTGCCAATATGAAGATCAATTTTATAAAGAGCTACTAATTCTTTTAAAAGAGTATTGTTAAACTCTGAACCGGGGTCTGCACTTATTTTACGGGGGATTCCATATAAGGAGAAATATTTGATCAGAGCTCTAACGACTTCAGGAGTGGATCTATTTTCAATGTGGAAGGCTTGTCCTAGCTTACTGAAGGCATCTATTATTGTTAGATAATAACGTCCTTCAATGGAAAACAGATCAATAAAGATTTCTTCTAATGGTTTCGACTGTGTTTGTGTTAATTGGAGTTTCGGCTTTAGGGGTTTTCTATCGTACTTCATTTTTTTACAGGTGTCACAGGCATTAATTATACCGGAGATGGTTTCAGCCATGTTGTGCCAGAAGTATGTACGTTTTATATGTAAGAGTGTTTCTTTAATTCCGCGGTGGCAAGTTTTACCTACATGATATTTTTCTATGATTGCTCTTTGCTCGGATTCATCATTGACTAATATAACTCGTTCGGTACATTCATAAAATGTCACTACTTCCTTTTTAAATAACATAATTATAGATTCAGTAAACTGTTTACGGTGTTCTTTATCCTCGAAGTATATGAAGTATTTGGATTTATTTTTTATATATTCTTTTAGGAACTGTTTTACGAGATCGGGTCTATTCAAGGGTAAATGTACTTCTAAAATCTTTTGTTTGCTATTGGAAATATTTTTGACGCTTAATTTATCAATGAACCATGTATGTACAATAATCTGATTAGGTTTGGTATCTATTGCCTCTTGTAAAATTGGGATTCCCTGTGACTCCGTGTCCTGAGCTGAATGAACTGTATCAGAGGCCGTGTCGGTTCTACCTGAGGATTTTTCTGATGCTGTTATGGTTCTGCTAGGAGAACTTGGTATTGAAAATGGGGATCTAGGTCGGTTACTAATTGACATAGTTCTTTCCGAGTCCGAATCTGATATTGTCATTGGAGTGCTGGGTTGTTGAACAAGGTTCTTACGTGCTTTACCGAGATCTATAATATCTTTAGTTACTTGTTGTATAAATTTATTCATATCTTCGTCTTTATCTACGTTAGCTTGGGTTGACATATTGTCCTCATTACCTATAGCGTTTAATTTTATGCGTGATAACGCATCCGCGTTACAGTTATGTTTCCCGCTCTTATGAATAATCTCGAAATCATACTCAGCTAGTCGCAAACGCCAGCGAGTCAGTCTGCTATTGGTTTCTTTGAGAGTGTTAAGCCATGCAAGAGGCTTGTGATCAGTATAGATAATAAACCTTTTACCATACAAGTATGGACGAAAGTGTTTTACTGCCCATACTATCGCAAGAAGCTCCTTTTCAGTAACACTATAACGCGTCTCTGGGTCGTTAAGTGTTCTACTGGCGTAGGCTACAGGCTTATCACTCCCAATGGGTCCTTGAGAAAGAACTGCTCCTAGCGCAAATTCGGAGGCGTCTGTTGTCAGTACGTACGGTTTGTTAGGGTCTGGGTACTGTAGTATGGGGGCATTAATAAGGAGTTCCTTGCATTTTTGGAAGGATTCAATGTACTTCTGATCATCTATAGGTACCTGTTTTTTCTTTTTCAGTCGAGCTGTCATGGGTTGTGTAATTTTTGAGAAGTCTTTGATAAAGCGTCGATAGTAACCTACGAGTCCTAGGAAACTTTTGATCTCAGTCGTGGTTCGTGGAAGTGGGAAGTCTAATACAGCTTTTATTTTATCGTTATTAGGTTTAAGTCCGTCACTAGTTATGTTATGTCCAAGGTAAAGTACCTCTTTACGTAGGAACTCGGATTTGTCTATTTGTACCTTCAGATTTGTCTGTCTTAGTCGGTCAAATACCTTTCGTAATTTTTCCAGGTGTTGCTGGAGGCTGCTAGAATATATAATAATATCGTCGAGATATACTAGGCAATGAATGCCTTGTAGGCCACGTAGCACGTTATCTATAGTTCTTTGAAAGGTAGCCGGTGCGGTCTTGAGCCCGAATGGCATACGTGAAAATTCGTAATGTCCCGTGGTCGTACTGAATGCTGTCTTCTGTCTGTCATCCTCCTTGACCTCAATTTGATGATAACCGCTAGCAAGGTCAAGGGTAGTGAAGTAGGTACTACGTCCTAGTTGGTCAAATAAGTCTGTGATATTCGGCATGGGGTACTTGTCATCAATTGTTATTTCGTTCAGTCGCCTATAGTCAACTACAAGTCTAAATTTCTTTTCATTTGATGCATCTGCTTTTTTAGGTACTAAATGCACGGGTGCATTCCAAGGGGAAAAAGATTCTTGTACAACATTATCCTTTACCATTTTGTCAACCTGTTTGTTAATCTCTTCATTGATCACTAGGGGTTGTCGGTATGGTCTGACATAGATAGGGTCCTCATTACGGGTTCTAATGTGATGTTTAACTTCGTTAGTAAATGATAAAGGAAGTTTATCTGAATAAAATATATCTTTATATTCCAGACAAAGGTTTCGTATGCTTTTGCGTTCTTCCTCATTCATATGGTCTAACCGGAGTTTATCTAAATTTTCAGCTAATATTTGATCTATTTCTATTTCGTTTTTGTCATCTAAACTATTCAATTCACATGTCTGACAATCGTGTTTTGTTACTATGAAAGGACTTGATATTGTTAAATCTATTTCGTCGTCTAATGTATTTTGAATAATCGTCATCGCGTATCCATCAATACAGTTAACTAGAGCACTCGGCATCCTTATCCCATCGTGAAATTTAGTATAGTTTAATATGGCGTATCCATTTTTTAAGTTAGTCGGCACTCTAACTCTCTGTTCACAACGCGCAGCAAGACGAATTTCAATAGGTGGATTATAGATCATAGGTATTGTCGTCGAATTTGTCTGTAATGTCCCGTTCTTCATGTCAATTTTTGCACCTAATTGTTTCAGAAGGTCACTTCCTATGAGTCCATCGTATCGTTTGTCAACCTCATAAACATAAAACTTGTGGGTATTTGAACTATTAAAAACCGGAAATAAGGGTATCTCAATAACTTCGTTATGTCGGCTGGACGCGTGGGTACTTATGACCTCGAAAGGTTCGTGATATTTATATTCTGGAAAATATTCATTGGCCTTTCCAGGACTAATAAATGATCTCGAACTCCCGGTATCTATCATGAATATTGAATTTATTTCTGGTATTTTAACATAGGGTAATTTTAATTTATTGTCACAATTTAAATGTATTATTTGAGACTTTTGTTCACAACACTTATGTGAAAATTTTCAACTTGTTGGTCAGAATCGTCATTATTCTTTTGTTCTGTATCGGTTTCAGTATAATCGCATGGGTAGTTGGCACATTCATCCTGATATAAGCCTTCGTCAGGGACCGCATACTCATACGCATCACACATATAATTATTGTCTATGTCAGTCTCATTTAAATGTTGTAGTTCATTAGTATGAAGAGCTTGGGGCTTAGCAGGGGGTGCTGTACGCATAGAAACGTCGGTAGATGTATTCTGATGGAATGGTTGTAAATGTTGTGGAGGCCGGTACCCAAACTGTGGTCGGTAGCCAAACTGTTGCATACCCTGATTTGGAATGTTAAAATTTGGTCGGTATCCTAATTGAGGTCGGTAGCCAAACTGTTGCATACTCTGATTTGGAATATTAAAATTTGGTCGTAGATTGGCATTGAATACATTTGATTGAGGGCGGAACCCTTGCTGAGGGATCCCGAATTTGAAGTTATTCTGGTTCGGGATACCAAATTTAAAGTTAGACTGATTTGGATAACCTTGGATTTTAAAACCTGTGTTATGTGGTACCGGGGCACCAAAGCTCTGTTGCAAAGGCATTCTATAATTTTGGGGTAAGCCAAATCTAAAGTTTTGCGTTGGATTCTGTTGTATAGCAGGTGATTGATAAATTGGAGTTTGAGGTGATTTCAAAGTTGGGGGAATTTGCTTATTCTTACTCCTATAGTTGTATTGTTGTTGGAAATTCACCTCTTCCATTACAATACTTAAAGCTTTCTCTAAAGTAGTACACTGTTTTAGTCTAACAATTCGGATCATATCCTGTGGTAAATTAAATAGAAATACATTCATAGATGTATTATCATAAATTGTTCTTTTAGTTACTTTTAAATTGTCGTCATCTAAACTATTAACCTTTGCCATAAGGGCACTACGAACGGACTGAATCCTATGGCAGAAATCTATATACATTTCTCCCTGCTTAATTGTTAACGACTCTAGTTCTATTGCTATGCTTTCCTCAGAGCGAGGATCACCAAAATGTTGTTCGAGAGTTGACTTTAAGCCGTCCCATGTATCTATATCTTGCCGTTCGCTAACAAGCGACGCAGCCCTACCTGTTAATTTAGACGTTATGACATGATAGACATATAAATCCTGGTTTCTATTTCCTTGAATTCTACAACAATCTATAACATATTCACATTTTCTTATAAATAAACTTAATAACTTTTCGTCTCCGTCAAATTTCGGAATGACGCAAGCTATTTCCTTTGGGATTTTAGAGATATTTTCCATTTTTGAATTTATTATTCAACTTAAATACAATAACACTTTTAAATACTAAGATCGTAAAAGAAATCAAATAACGCACTTTTGATTTTTAAAAAGAAACGTAATTAAATTCTAGACACTTACAAATAGTGGAATAGAATTGGGAATAGTACTGGAATAGCGATTTGGGTCTACTCACAGGCTGCCCATGTTCCTCCGTTGAGTCTCAGATTCGTCGCTATCCTCGGTGATCGGCCACAATTACGTTGACTTATTTTTTAAAGTTCGTATAATTTCCGTTTAAAATGTGTGAAAACATTCGTCGGTCGCACTGATTTTTAGAAACGACGCGGCGCGGAAATCCTACCGGCTGCGCCAGTCAAATCGTGAGGGCGCCGGAGGAGCTTTTAAAAATACAAATTGATTTTAATAAAGCGTATATTCGCGACGATTATATTTCTAAGACTAACTAAATTAAAACTTACATTGAACAACGGACAAAACAGTCTACCGCTTTATCAGTGCTGTCACAGCATTTATGTGCTAGAATATCCCACGGATGTTATGACTAGCACTCGAGTCACCAGGTGTAACTACGTGTTTTAATATTGACTAACAGACAATAAATACTGAATCGACGTTGCATAACATTACAAAGTGTGGTATAAAACAAAAAAATCTGATAGACTTGTGTAACTATTCTCTATCCTATTTATAAATGTCAGCTCGTCACATTAGGCTGCAATCAAGCTGCAATATATGTAAGTGGCTTACAATTTATGCTTGGTGATCGTGATTGCCCGTCACACACACGCATTATTTTAATTTAGCTTTGAAATAGAAATGTGTTGATATTTGAAGGTGTGGCAACGAATCGGTTTTCATTATAATGTCATTGATTGCATCTATAAAATATCATGGACGAAATTGCAATCCTAATCGAAAGAGACTTTTTTAGGTGCCATTCATTTAGGTCGGCTATCATTAATAGGGCTCTTTGTATTTTGGATACTGCAGCGCGGAATAAGGAATTGGGTACTTACCTTATAATTATGTAAACCACGTTCGAAATCATTTCTCTCAAATTATTCATATTTCGGTAGTAAATTAATAATAATTAATTTTGATGTAAAAAATTAGTCATTAAAAATATAAAATAAAATATTTGCATTACTCAATTTACAGACTGATGACGAAAGCTAATAAAATTGTGGTGTCGAAACAACGCGATGCTTACAAGAGTCGACATGAGCCAATAAAATAATACACTCAATTTTGTTAATTCGTCGATTCACAGCGAATCTGCGAATAAAATTAATGTGCATTTAAACGGAAAATACGAACAAAGCCAATAAATACGAGTACGTACGAGCGGCTCGGTAACGCGGCAATTTATCATTTCAGTCGACCGCGTGCATTATTGTTTATCGTGTTAATTTTATTTGTTGCTCTCCGGCCGGCTTATCAACTAATTATAAATGTTATTATTGAATTTAATCTGCATTGGAATGTGGAAACATTTTCGGTTCTCTATTTGTATGTTAAACAGCTCACCGCAGTTAGCGGTCGGTTGTTTCGTTTATTGCCAACTTTATTTTAATGTTAATGTTTATTTTATTCAAAGATGTGGATAGCTGAATTTTAATGATTCATTACGATCTGCGGTGTCATATTAACATTGTTGTGTCGTGCGTTCCAATTGACATAGTAATTTTCTACAGCGGTTACCTTTGTTCGTAATATCGGTTAATTATTATATTCAGCGCCTCGTTTGCATTTCAATTACATATTAATTAAATGAGTATATTTTATTTCAGACTGAAATAGCAAAAAGGCTAAACGCAATAATAGCACAGATTCTACCGTTCCTGTCTCAAGAGCACCAACAACAAGTAGCGTCAGCAGTCGAAAGAGCGAAACAAGTCACCATGACGGAACTCAACGCTATTATCGGGGTGAGTACTAAAAATACGCCTAGAGATTTATTCAAATAACGAATACAATTCATAATATATGACATTAACATGCATTAAACATTATGGTTGAATTCTTTGAAAGCGTCGGCAACGCGCGTAAATTCCTGTAATAATATTAATTTGTTCGGCGTAGACAATATATCAGGAGGCGGAGGCGTTTTAAACAACACGTGTCTTGTTTGTACAGCAGTGAGCTGTGGGCCGGTTGTAAATGTGGCGTGGAATGTTTAGCAATGCTTCTACGGCACCAGTGAGTGTGGCATCTGTCCAAACATTTCGCGACTCTACCAAGCCCGCGCCCGCGCCCCGACTGTCATTGCTCAGTTATTCGCTTGTTGCACACGCACTAAATGATGGGAAGGTCGTCGCTATTATACTCGAATACAAATCACGATGATATGTTGTCAAATAACTGTTTAGTAATTCTTTACGCAGCCGTAAGTTACGACGCTACAGTAGCTGACGTCCTTTTTAAAATGAGTTAAGGCCAATTAGTTATTCTATAACAGTAATTCGAAAATACTCGTCGAAGCGAGCTACGTGTAAAGTGAGTTGATTCTCTAAAAGCACGGCTTTCAACAGGTCGAAAGTTCGACGGTCGTTAATTAAACGATCTAAGCCGCGCGAGACGAGTTGGCTGCGATCCAGCAGCGAGGTATTGATAAAATTGCTACAAACTACCTCGATTATATTAGAAAATTATTTTGACGCTCTGGCACGTTTACCGGGAATTAGCATGTTTATATTTTATTGGAACGGCTATTTGTCACGGCGAGCGACGTGGGCGCGCCACGTAGTATCTAAGGTACCTACCTAAATGTAATGTCATAGTCATAGTAATGACTGCGCTATTAGCATTTACTTCAATTTGCATACACGACGTTAACACCTCTCGCGTCGCGAATTAGAATCTGTCCTCAAATTGTGGCTCTAACTAATTTCACAATACTCTAAACGTATTTTTTTGTCGATAGGTGTCGTGAGGACTTCATTGCCGTCTATTATTTCAATAGGCTTATTCTTAGTCGGGTGCCAAGTCGTTAGTGTGACCTATTCTCGTGATGTGTTAACGCTTGGCGTACGAAATCTGTGAATAGGTGTAGCGAGACGAAAATAAATCACTTTAAAGATAATGAGGGCGAAAATAAAGTGGTGGAAGTCACTCGTCGCTCATCCGTCTGCGGACGATTCTCTCGTGGATACTTGGCTTTGAGCCAACTCGATCACCGAACACGTACCTACTACGACAGTGTTCCCGCTTCGCCCCCTGATTGATACCTTATTGTAAATTTTAACACGTCATTACGACGCACTGTCCTGGCGACATATTAGAGAATATAACATAGAATTTTGGCTGTGAATCAAACAAATGAATTATTTACACGTGTCGGAGTAGCTATTTATGCGTATGTTAATAATTAGCACTAATTACTGACTGAATGTAGTATAGATGTATTAAATGATTGTGGGTAGAGCACGCACGGCAGCTCTTCTATCTTACATTACCAACGTTTTTCATTCAGTCGTCGTTTTTGTCGCAACTCGCACGTGTCACGTAAATCATTACTTTACTCGGCACCGTAAGAACCTTTTTTATTCGGCGTCTACGATCGGAATACACCCAGAGGATAAAAGGAAATACCTTAAGACCCCAAAGTATTTGGGAAGGTTCGTCGCCCCCGGACGGTGAGGATACCTACACGTTCGGGTATAGCTTTCCTGAACAGCCTCCGAGACACCGGCAAAACGCAATATCGCCCTCCCCCTATAAAACTCTCTAATTTAAATAAAAAAGCGGCGCCACCTTCCGTATGTCGGTCCTTTTTTATTACTGAACCTTTTTTATTTTCGGGTCAGCTAGGGATCAAAG
This sequence comes from Tethea ocularis, assembly GCA_963555595.1. NCBI lineage: Eukaryota > Metazoa > Arthropoda > Insecta > Lepidoptera > Drepanidae > Tethea > Tethea ocularis. The sequence continues at coordinate 6,407,783 of OY741971.1, read as the reverse complement.
GGGCTCTCCCCAGAGAGCGGCCGCCCGCGCCCGCGCCGCTCCCGCCGCGCCTCCGTCTGATTTGCGACGATGCCGCCGCGCGCCGATTTGTGAAGAGGGAATAGTCCTCAAATTGGGGACTGTTTGCCTGCCTATTAAAATCACTTACCGTCCTGAGTGCTCCGTTTCGTTTAAACGTTTTGTTTTTATTAAAGCTTTGTTTGCGATTATTTCATTTCCATCTGCCGCTGTTTGTTCAATATCAAATAAACCTGACAGACTCGTAAGTATAATACATTATTTCAACTTGGTACGGAAAATCAAATATTGCGTAGATACGTATTAGTACCTATTTACAAAGATCAAATAAATAGGTACTAAACGAATTCCTCAAAGACACTTTAATAAAAATAAGTGACTTCCGATTGACGAGATCACGAGCCTCGTGATTTAACGACTGTAATTATAAAGGGTGATAATGACGTCGCATCGGAACAGCTCCCCATTGTCGTGCCATTGTGTATAACCAATGTGCGTGAATTCCAAGTTACGGGGAGCAGCGGTCGTGTCGCGTCTTCGATGCGGTATCGACGGGTAAATCATTTCTCGTTCTGATTTTATTCCGCGCCACTGAACCGAGAGGGGTGGCACGGAGGTACCCGACCTCCGCTGTAATAGCTTCCAGATACGAGAAACCCCTCTCATGTTCATCTATCCGCGACACGAATGTTCACATTGAAACAATATACACGTAACTTGTGCAGATCGATACGACGTGCGACCTCGTGTCACAGATACGAGTATCGAATTTCACTACTCAAAAATATTCGTACTGTAATTGAAAACGCCGAATCGTCGTGATGTGTGTTCGAAATAAACAAGTATATCTATTATGTGTTTCGTTTATGCAACATTATCTCGAGAGATAGGTGAGCAAACACGAGCGCCGCGCCGTGTAAATAGAGCGTATCTGTTTCCCCGTCGATGGCTTTATAAACAAGCGAGTCGTGAAAACATTTCTATCTAGTTTGCGCCGGGTCTCGCGCCCTCTGATAAAAATTACGACAGGAATAAATCGGGGCGCAGAGCCGTTGTCGGGCGCCGGGCGGGGAATCATGAATTTGTCATTTTTTCCCAGGCACGTTCGCTGGCGGGTGATAAATATTGCATTGCAGGCCCTCGGCGCGTTTCTTACGCCCGCGCCAGTCCGCCGCCGACGAGCCGCATTAACTTTTCCCCTGTCGCTTAGACTCGCTCCTTGTTTTTCAACGTGCGGAAGTGAGTTAGGGTCCGCTCCGTCGTCGCTTCCAATGAAATTATGTAATCAGTTTTACGACTCATCCGGCTTAAGTTTTTCTTCCGTGAGACGTGATTTTTTTCTACTGTTTAGACTTGGAATTTTCGTGAAAGACTACAATAAAAGTCAATCGTAAACTAGATTTCCATTACACATACGTATGAAATAAATCCCCTAAGATTCAAATTACGTACACTATTTCTACCTAGGGTAGTCATTATAGCTTTGACGGATCATGGTAAACCCCAGCGCTATATAATGTATGAATATTGTAATCAAATGTCTACCTAGTTTTGATAGTCACATATCCATTAGCCTTGATATGTTTATTGCTTCCCTAATACTTGTTTCGTGTATGTAAGTAACTAACGTATCTATGTAGGTAGGTACTATGTTTATATATTATTTAGATAGTGATTAGAAGCAATTATGTTGAAAGTGTAACACGTGTTAGAGTCGCGTGTCGACCCGCCTCGAGGCTTCCTGCCTAATGGTGCGTGAGACCCACCCGACTCTGTTACCCCCCAAACCGGTCTCGATAAACTACCCTCTTTGTAGCTTATGTCGTCGTTTTATATCTTGCATTCATGGATAAACGACTTTACGTGCACTCAATGTAAATAATAATGTGTCTCTACGCCATAAACTTGCTTCAGTACGATACATTGTGTTGGTATTTTAGAGTCATTGTAATAAACTGTACGTACATATACCATGTATAAATTTGTTTATTGATAAAGCTTGTAATTAATTACATAGGCTGATAAATCTTTATCTTGTATGAGCATAAGTATACCGTTGTTTTATAATAGGCCCCAAGAGTGTTGAATAAATGTTGAATCAATTACTTAAGCTGTAATAGATAATAATCCGTCCCCGACAGACGGCTCGAAGGCAATCGCCGTATAATAGCACCTTAATACGCCTCTAACCGCAAACTAACTGACTCTTAATTATTTAAGTGTGTAAAGTGGAAACTTTCCTCTTCTCGATAACTTCTATTAGAACCTAAGTAATTGTTGTTCTCTACAACATTATGTGAGTGAACATTCGTTAACTTTGCGTTTAATTGGTTAACTAATCTTAAATGGTTTTTAAATGTCATAACGACATCGACATCGTTTTTTAAATTGCTCTCTAGATTATTCTAATGATATTATAATGGCTTTTTGTCGATCTCCGTTTTGATGCCGTTGAACCGAATGTGCTAATTGCTTCATTAGGATTACTAAGGTATAGCGGTTTCTTTTTATTTATAGAGGATTTTTACATACCTGCCAAGATATATCTATGATAAATATCCGTAAAATCAGTTGTGAAAATGGTGAAAGTATTTATGCGTGAAAATCTGTGCGCTTGGCGTGCGATATCCATTTATAAATGTAGAATAATCCCCGGGTGTATAAGCTGAGGTAAATGTGGCGTGAAAACCCGAACGCGATGAAGCATTTTTCTCACGACAAAGCTTTAGAGACACCACACGTCGGCTGTTCAGACAGATTCCATCACACACACCCGCACAAATCTCTATCATTATATAAAATGATATTCAAGAATTCACTATACCATTTTTTAACTTTGTAAAAACCTTATTTTTGCTAATTATATTGTCAGGCAAGTGGAGCTGAAAATTCTCGTGATTTCTATTTTTTCGTAATACATAAATAATAGTATCTATCATGTAATAAATAATATGCAAAATTAAGGATTTTACAAAGTGAAATGTTGATTTATATAATGGCCTGCAAAATAGTATCTATTCATAAATATTCAAAGTCCATTAAACATACGAAACCATTACCAAGAAACTGAAGTCCATGGGTGGGCTTTTTTGTACTAGTAAAAGCAATTCACATCAATTCATAATAGAAAGTTCATCCCATTATGCTTGCTTTTAATAATACCGAAATAGAATCTATGTTAAACATTTTCACTTAAAAATCGGCACAAAAAATATTCAGTAAGCAAGCACTCCCTCGTTGTTTCAAAAGAAACTTAATCAAACTTTAATTTGGTGGATAATGTAAACAACAAAGTTCGTCAAAAGATAAGTAAACGGATGGAAAAGTCGTTAGGGGAACGAGTTTTAATCCCGGGGAGAGCGTATCGACGCTATTTAATCACGTCTAAATACCTACGTACCATGGAAAAATATCGCGGTGAGGTATCACGCCACGTTATTGTCATTCATAACAGGCGAGCGGGTGTAGGGGGTGTGCCGGAGTGTGAGTGTGGGGTTTGCCGAGGTGTGAGAGCGAACTCCAAACACTCGATAGCGATAGCTGCGGCTGCGGGCGGGATCAAGTCACCACACAGTAACGAGGGAACTGTTAGGTCGAACGTAATGTTTGAACAGACATATCTCTACAACTCAACCTTCGTTTCATCGATAGGTACAATTGAATTTTATATGAGTTACTTTGCCGACATGAAATAATGTTGGGTTTAGATTTTAAAATAAATTATGTCGCCGTATTATACATGTACGAATTATATTATGTTGAAGCGATTATAGATTAGTTCTGTGATGTCGTGGGTTCGAATCTTACTATGAGCTTAAGCATTCCATAGCACGGTGATGTAGGGCACTTTGTAGTACTCGCTGGCTACCATATCACCCTCAATTGTGTGTTCCGGTAGTTACAGTTGCCTTCTAGGCTGATATTGCTAATGTGTATAAGCGACTGTAGCCTCTATTATCAGGGGCCTGCCTGCCCTATAGACACATAAAAAAATATGGCTGGTGTAGTTACTTTACTTACATAGGTACTAATTACTATACTCGGTACTCGAGACACATGTTTCTAGAGTACCGAGCATAGTGCCTAATGGGTGTGATATAACATATTTATTTTTTATGTGTAATACCTACGCAACATGGTATACCTACGTAAACCCTCAAATAGAACTAATTCAAATAAAAATATCCCTCTTTGTAAAAAAAGCACTCCCAACTAAGTGGCGCTCGCCACCTTTTGACACACAATAAATCACAGCCGTGAGCGGCCAATAAAAAATATGTTCCACCCTCGGCGAAAATCCAATTAATTTTCGGCGGCTAAAAAAAAAGAACGTGCTCGTCCGAGCGGAAAAAGCTTGGCGGTGGGTCCAAGCGAGAAGCGCGCAGCGAGCGAGACGTGAGCAGAGTGAAGCGAGGTGGCCTGACCCGCCACCGCCACTCGCCGGCAGCGAATAATAATAACGTTAAACGAGACGAGATAGGAGTGGGAAGTGCGGGAAAACGGGAAACTGGAAAAAGGGGAATATTAGAGGAGTAATCAATTTCGTTCAGTCGACGCCGCCGCTGGCGAAGCTCTCATTTAAAATTTAAAATATCGCGGCGTACAGGGGGTCCCGTGGAGGACTTTTTAATTTGGCTCTGCTTCACTTTAAAAATGCACGGCGCTCTGCGGTGACACATCAATCCACTTTGAATGTCGGCACTCAAAACTATAAAGTATTGGTTAATTTATACCTATAGGTAGACACATTTTTTACTACGTATGGTCCTACTGAACTATAAAATATGGCAAATACCTCATTAAAATCATCTGAAACTGATCCAATGTCATGAACTTAGAGACTAATTATTATTACTTTGTTGCAGCAACAAAGGCCAGACCTACCACGGTTACTACAACAAATGCACGCTGCTCACCTACCTACACACGGGGCACCTCCCTTACCACTCCTAGGGCAGGGTAGTCTACCCCCAGCGGGACTCCTCGGCCTCGGAGTACCACATCATCCATTATCAGTCCTCGCCAAACCACCTGATTTACATCGACCAGACGACAAGGGCAACGGTAAGTACTCACGTGATATTTTTAAGTATTTACCCAATTTTCCCCAGCTCACACATATTGTTTGCCGAGATGTGTAAAGAAATCACAAAACAAGTGAGACATATCGTGTAACGGTTCGATACATAGATGAATATTTTAAGAGATGTCGTATTCGTGTGTTTGTGTGCTCGTTGTGTTTGCTGTGTGCCACTGGAGACTATTAGTGCCTCCCTCCGTCCCTCCCACCTCGCTCTCCCCGCGGCGGCAGACGTCTCCGATCCCACTTCTGTTTCAATATTTACCAGCTTCGAGAGGCTTTTTGAACTCACTGTTTGCGTGTTTTCGGATCGCTGACGGCTCCGGCTCACCCGATATTGCTTTGAGAGTATGAATAAGTCAATTCTCCGAATTGGTGCCTGCCTATCTACGCGTATGTTTGGACAGAATATGTAAACAACGATGTGGAATCGAGGGAAAATCATTTTTCATGTGACGTTGCTGTGTCGAACAAATAATTCAGTAGCTAGATGTATAATGGACGCAATCGTCGAGTGTTATTCATATCAAACAACAGTAGGGTTTTCAGTTTCCACGGAAGCGCTGGTAATTCCGACGCGGCGCGGGGACGAGCGCGCCACAAATGAAAATGTAACACAGAAATGGATTTGGAAGCCGCCCGTCGCTCCGGTTAATTACAAAAGCAAGCGGTAATCTGCGCTCCGGGATGTTCCGGCTTAGCGCCCCCCTCGGGCCGCCCCGACCCGACTCCTCCGCCTGCCACTTCCCCGGCTAATTTGTGCCATTATCGGTGTACTGATGTAAGAGTTACCGCGCAGATGGCCCCCTCCACCCCACCTTGCCCGCGCTCAATTAATTATTCCTCACTGGTGTGAGCGTCGCGTGTTTTAGTCAATTAGTAACGTAATTTTGTGGGTGACTTGAGTGTGTGCGGTCGTGGACCAACAAAAGGCGCTTATTAAAGTTAGATAAAGTTACATTAAGTACATTGCATTTAACCAAACAACTTCCCATTACTGACTTTAGATAGAGCATTTTGTGAATAATTAGCAAAAAATCACAATCAAAAAGGTTAATTAGTTAATTACGACATGATTGCAATTGTTTTGAATCAATAGGCACTCTGCGTTCGTGCATAGTGCAGATAGTGTGGTGCAGGTGAATAGCCGGCCAATAATTGAGGCTATTGCATTTAAATTAATTGTAGCAATACATGCAGTGCTAATACGACGTCTGTTCGCTCCTTGTGTAGATATGTAGGTAGGTACTGTGAATAGTAATAGGATTGCATGCGATTGCTCACAAACTTGAGACGAATCAGACGAGGCAGATAATGCCTTTGATGTATGCAATTCTGCAGCCAGCGTACCTATCCAGGCAATCTAGTTCTACACACATCGACTTAAGCTAGCCTATGTTGAGTTTGTTTGGTACTTTACGTATTCTTGATTCTTGTTATGATTTAGAATAGTAATTTTCCTAAAAAAGTTAGTCTGTTGACCAGATAGGAAAATTATGAGAGTCCCAAATATGACACCTGCTAAATTACTTTATCTTGAAATCGATACACAACAGTCCGGTCATGATTTTAAAATCATAACCAATTGCACGAATTCACGTCTCGTTCAAAATTGATTTCTGAACTCGTATATTTTCAAAAATCTGACATGACATCTTTTCACGATTTTACTGCGAATAACAAAAATCTTTACATAAGTTCCAAATAATCCAACCATTTGTTTGATATCTAACTTCTTAATTTTCTTTCAACCAATGTAGCGCAAAAAATTGCATTGATAAATTTAATCACTACGCACTTTATGATCACAGAAACCATAAAACCGGAGGTAGCATAAACGTATAATACAGATAAAACAGGTAAGTATAATGTCTGGCCAGCCATTAACCGCAATCAGATAGAAATCATTGATTGAAACGTTCGCCACGCGCTGACCGACGCTAATTTAGACTCAGACCAGACATGTGACAGTACCACCGAAGTGCCACCACTTCTCACGATTGTGTGTGACATGTCTGACTGGCCCTGTAGACAATTTGCAGCCACTGAAGCGTGTTTGATTATTCTCATGCTAATTGAATGTTTGGAACTTTTGGAAACTTTCGATAAATAGATCGAGTAATGTAAAAGGAAGTAAATGATTTGCTGTATAGGATACAACCCTTGAAGAAGAGAACTAAGCTGAAAGTTTATGAGTTCAAAAGCAACTCCCTTTTCCAAAAACAAAACATCTGGGCAAATTCAAACCTTAAACCATAGGAATAATAAAATATAATACCTACACCTGGACCGTCCATGAATAATGAGTTCAGTAAGTTCAGAACTTATATGTAATGGCATAACAATGTCGGTGGGTCGTGGGGTCGAAGCCGCGTGGGATGCGTGACGCGACGACAGGCTGTGCAATATTCATCGACCACTTTACACCCGCACCCGCACCCGCTATCCGATTTTCAATTACACACCAACGTCTGTCGCCCGTATTTAATTGTGTAGGTACATCGACTAAATAAAGTTCAAATAATCACCAAAGATTTTGCAGTATTTTTAAAAAAGAAACATTTTTATACGAGTGAAATCAGAGATGTTTTTCACCTTTTCTGATAACCTAACGTATTTACATTTTGTAAATAGCGCATAGTTGTTTAATGTACGTAATTTTGGTTTGTTTGTATGTATTCCAAGTCCAAATATAATATTTATTCCGCTTGTTTACAGGTATCAGTTCAGCGGAGGAGAGACATGTGAGTATAGAATAACTTTTTCCAATTTTGCTTGGGTTGTTAAAATTCCGACGGCAAAATTTTGCTTTGAAAAATTCTCCAACAAGCATACCCACCGCCTTTTCCATTTGGGAATGCGAACGTGGAGAGGAGTGTTGCGCTCGAACACGTTGATTTCATAACACGGCCCTGACTGAAACAAGTGGGTGGTGCAAGTGGCACACCCACCCAACAGGGTTGCTTTGCTTTACAATGACATGACATAGTAATTTATTTACAATAACAGTATACCTTACATACGAGTACAATGCCGCCTAAACATATTCTAACATTATAATAATGATGATATATAATTAATAATGATCAAATAACGATAATCATGCTTCATAATTACAGCTCTGGTAACTGTAACATCATACCTATTATTACCTTTTTGTATATTTGTTCTAAGTTGTTTGGTCCACTAAGTTGTAATAGTACAATGCAATTATAGGAACAATAGTACTTGATGTATGCTTATTCTGTGCTAGAACAATAACAGATATACTGCACTCAGATACCTACTTAAATCTTTCAAGTGTACTTATTAAAAATGTGCTAGTCACCTGTCAGCGGGTAAACGGATTTGGCATTTTTAATAACCACGTTATACCGTATTTCTTATCTTAGGAAACCATTAGATCCTTTGGTATCACGGGCGGGTGAATCCTGAAATAAAATAACTATATGTAATGAGTTCAACCCTAGAATGAAGTGAGCTCGCGACTGAGTGCGTCGCTCGCGAGGTGTTGCGAATGTCGGCTATCGTGCTACCGTGGTGGTGGGCTGGTGGGGTCGGGTGGCTCCCTTGTTGTTGTGCTCGGCTGAACGCAGCGGCACACCGCACAGATGTGCCACCGTCGCCTCGCCACCGCGCTCTCTGCAAGCGAAATGCACGTGAATCGATACCGTGCCCTCGTCGCCACTTTAAAACATTGTCTTTGTCGTACTAACCTACTTCTCTCTGATAGTCGTCAAATTATTTTAATTTAACACTTATTCTTTATGGTAGATATCCAATTCAATATTTCTTTAGTTTGATTACCTACGCAAAATGTTATCTGAGTTTAAAACATCTCAACAAACGAGAAGATTCCGAGAGTTAATTTATGTGAACCAGGAAGTTCTCCTCCCTCGGTATATTGAAAGCCATCAAGCCATACAGCATACTAACTATAACAAGTTTGTTAGAAAACTTGGTGAGGTAAGCAAGTTTATAAGTTGACGACGGCACGTGAAGAGTTTATCTTGCAGTCTGACCCCGATACGGAGCGGTAGTGTTAGCAGTCCGCTCACGGAGCTGTCGATCTGTGCAAACACGCGGCGAGCTGAGTAATGCACGGACGCGCCTTACAATTTGAAGCGAGGGAGCTAGGGAGGTGCAGGGAGAAGTGCACGCCGTAATAAAGTTTACATAAACCGAGCGCGTCTTGGCTGCGGCGGCATCGGCATGGCATGGCAGCCGAGTGAGGGGGCGTCAGGTTACACTCCTCGTCCGTGCCTCGTCCGCGCCTCGCCCGTTTGTCCGGCGAATGTTTTTACTGCGAATCACGAAGGTGCTACACAGTTGCAACCGACTTGTTGTTTATTTGCAAACATCGCATACTGTGTATTTGATTTTCCGATACATCACGCCGATGTTTATTTTACAATGTTGAGAAATGTTCGCGCAGTTTCAAATGCCAGATTGTATTTTTATTTGAAAGTAAATCGAGGGGTTGTTTCTTTTAATAATAATTGTATTGTACTAATACCTACTAAGATTTATAATTAAAAAATAATTACGAGAATTTGTAACCTAGGTGTCATCTCACATCTGGATAATTATTTACTAACTTTTTATGACTTAAGTCGATTGGGAATCTGCACTTAGGTACTCATCATAATTGTGGTGATTGAATATCCAACGAGAAATTCGTAACCATTTAAAACAAATGAATTTTTAGATGCTGCTAAAATCCCGCTAAATAACCGAGTTTACGACTGCCAATTTACATCGAAGTGAAATTGAGCAGCGGCTCTAAGCCTAACAGAGCGAGCCCTTCCACAATCTCATTTGGGTAACATAATAACCGCGGATTTATTTCTGCCGCCCGCTCATTCGCTCTCAAATCGCGCCTAATATTCAATTTGGGCGCCCGAACCACACAAAAACTGCTCGGAGCCGGTTCATTACGCCGCGCATCTCGCCTCTTCATCCTCCTTACCTTATCTAAGCCACTCTGAGTTACACACCCCGTGCCCCACCCTCCAGCGACACCCTCTCGCCCGCATACCACTTCAAGTGGAAAACTCGCAGGGCGAGGGCCGCTCAACCTTGTTTAGCATTCTCCTCGACTTCTTTATTTAATAGATGCCGAAAAAACTCCGGTCAGAATAAATTTGCGCTTATTCTCCGATATGCTTCAGTCGTTGTGTTTTTAAATTTAAGGTGTGCTCCTTTAATTAAGGTGGAAGCGGTGCGTGGAAATAAGACTCTAAGAGTATTTATAAAAGCGAGGAACGAACGCTTTATTAAACTGTAACAGGACTGAGAAACTGCTTTGTTACGCCCGACGGCCGGTGGAGGCAACCCTAGACTGGCGTGTTTACGCGCAGTGTTACAGCAGACCCGCTCGCTTCGCACCCGCGACAGCCCTAACAATTTATAGCCCGAGACTTTCTTAATTGGAAAGAATGGCCACTTGTAATTATTAAGACGCCCTAAAGTGAAACAGATTGCGCGGTAGTCGTCGTTTCCTTGTTTTATTTTTTGTTTTAAGGCTTGATACAAAGTTGGCTCCTTGTATTAAGACGTTGACCTTTTTATTAAGTACAAAAACACTTCAGACGTGATATTGTAAATCAAGGAAGTGCGATATTAAAAATTCGAGTGTGAAATGTGATACCTACTATTTAGTTAAATGATTATTTTATGCTAATCGTTCAATGTAATCTAAAAAAACTGGGTCTTAATATCCATATAATAAATCTCTGTCGATCAATTGAGTCCACTCGAAGCGTAGCAAATGCTTGAATCCTGTCCAAGTTACAATCGCACAAGACCATCTGATATATTTAGCCGTCGCAAATTGATATTGATCTTAGGGTTTCAACCTGGGGCCAGAGAGCCGCCTGACAGCTGACCGGAATGTTACTGTAGGTAGAATCCCTCATGAATTTATAGATGCTCCAATTCAAATTATCCATGTTGGGTTATGTCGCTATAATATCAGATTACGATCATCGCGATCTAGATAGCAAAGTAGTACTTTATAGAAAAGTCACTAAAATGATTAATATTATCTTTCACTCGGAGTTGTATATGTGGCTTTATCGTTTTACGTGTTGAGGGGTATAGATGTTTAGTAAGCCGATCCATCGCTTCTGTTCAACCAAGTGCTCCGTCGAATCTCAGCTAATGTCTTGAATGCTCCGATCTCGCTCCGATACTGTATGTAGTTAATCTTCTTACACCCTCCGCCTCTTGATATAATACACATAGATTATGCCGATGCATCCACATTATTCCAGACGGATTATCTGTCGTGTCGTGCATGCAGCCTCTGTGTATCTATCTACCAGGATTTATAATCTCCTCACGAGAATTAATAATGACTCGCGTTATGTTCACAAACGTATTTTGTAGTTAGGTAGGTACTCTATTAATTGCCGTTATCTTGCTGGATTCTTCTCAGTTTAAGTATAAACTGAATAAATTATTTTTCGAGTTTGAGTTTGAATTAATAATATTGATATTTAGATTAATAAAATTTGTTAGAAAATGATCATAAAAGAAAACCCTCAAATGTTATTTGCTTTGCTATAAGGCTTTATTTACGAACATTACAGTTCAAAATACAATAAATAGCTATTATTGTAAGAATATCGTCGATTTAAACATACAACAAAGAAATTTAACAATATACCTAAGTACCTTCTTACCTACGCTGTTTGTGCCATTTCAAAAGGCATATGGAATTCTTTGTATAACATTTCCTCGCTGACGACAGTACGTATGTGTGTACTTCTCGGTAGGTGGCTACAGCTACAGGCTACGTCGTGAGTAGGCAGGGGTTTTGCTCGTCGGGTCGGGCTGCGGCTTTGTTCCCGATCCGGGCGTATCGCATCGATTTATGCAAGCATGATCGAATCGCGCCTGCCCCCGTCTACCCACCTTCAGTAACAATACCTGCCTGCTACTGCACCGGTTTATATGAGAGAAACCAATATTAATAAATATTTGATTTCAGTGTGAATGGGAAAAGTAAGAATGTGTCTGTGGATTCGGATTTTTGATGAAGAGTGTAAAATTATTTTCAGAATCGATTCATACACTTATGTCTTATCTCAATCATCAAAACAGGCTACTAACACTTTACCATTGAGGTGCTGATTTTGAATATCCACTGTTATTTGTTTTTTATTGATATTTTTGTCTTAATTTTTATGAACGTCAATTGAAACTGGTTAGTAATAACTGGTATTCACTTGATAAAGCCACTATCGCTGCCGATAACTTATTTGCTGGGCACACCCAACCACCCACATGTCTGCCTAGTTTCAAGTATCAAAGCTTAAAATTAATATTTAGGTAGGAAAGCCACACGTGTCACGAACAGTAAGGGTCCATGGATGTCACGTAACCGCAGCAGTGACGAGCCTGCATTGCATAGAGGCGGTCACGGGCGAGCGCGGGCGTGCGGTCACAGTGCTGGCTCCTCTGTTGCGGTCGCCCCGACTATCACCCGCCGCACTCACGATCCCGAGCGCCTCTCTGCCTCTCTTTGTGACGACGCGACACGGCTACGTGTGTGGCCGCCCCGCATATGTGGCTGGCTACCACTCACGCAACATTCCCTCCGACCTTATTTATCGCACGAGATTTTACGATACCCTATAACCGCTCAAGTCTAATTGCATCGAAGCGCCATAATGCCATAACATTTTTACAACGCGTTATTTCGAGCGTTAATTGCAATTGAATCGCCGCAAACCTGTTCGATAGCGTGTAATAAACTAAATGAAAACAAATGCAGGTCTGCGTTCTCGTATTATAAGCTAGAGGAGGCGCTTAATTGAAATCGCTGCATGTAATTAGTAGGTTGGTGGGTGCGATTGCTCGCGGCTCGGTGCACGTCTTCTTAATTTATCTCAATTAGTCGAGCTGTAATGAGCGGAAGGGCGGCGTGGCGGACTGCACCGGGGCATCAAGTGTTGCTATATGTATTTTTTTTTGTTAGAGAAAATAAAAAGGTGTTGATAATTAAATTAATATACGTTTTCTATTTCTTTAATAATAATCATGTTAGCTACGGATCTACATCAGAGGTGAAGCGTTCCACATGGTGTTTTGTAAATATATTCAAGTAGGTAAATGCTTTCTCAGAGTCTGTAAATAGGTGTAATTGACGAATTTGTCTAGATAAGGAGCGTATGCTTATTGTTGGCCATAGCGGTGAGCCGGGCAAGCAACGCGAGCGTTAATATGAAAATTAAAGCCTTGTTTAAAAAAATAAATAGCTGAGACTTCATACGTCGTTGTAAAAGAAATGTATAATCCGTGAAGATGTTGGACAATTTGCTGCATCCTAGTTGTAGCAACTGTGTATGTTAGTTTGTTGTGGAGCATGTTGTAGGTATAGTAAGTAAGTGGGTGGTTGTCGGACGGCGTGTTTAACAATGCGGACGGCGTGTGGCGTGTGGCTGGGACATGCGGCGGCGGTGTGTTGCCGTAATGTAGCCGACTTGCCGTGTTGCGTCGACATGAGGATCGCGCCGCTGCTGCCTCCTATGCTCCGCACGTCGCTCCCTTCGTGCTTATCACACATTTACATATGCTTCGCCTGCTCACTGCCGTGTACGAGCATCGAAAATGTTTCATGAATAAATTTGTAATCCAATTTGGTCGTTAACTTCTGACTCGACAAACACGTCCACATCATTCCGTACCTTATAAAAACAAACACTCTAAACACCGAATACAAACAAAGGTAATCGAATCGAATAATCGTCGGGTCGGTCGGAGCGATTAATCATAAAAAGTGCGCGGGTCGTAGCCCTTTTTCGAGTTTCCTCGTTACGGACTAAGACGAGAATCATTAGGAATTAAATTTCCCCTTTCATTAGTCCCTCAACCCTCGTATAATTCCGGACGCGGAGCAATAACAATATAAATCCCCCGTCGCGCCGAGCGGGGGATTACGGCTTGTCTCGACCCTAATTTAGGGCTGCCCCCGCCCCGGATTAACGAAGTGGCGGAATCCGCTAGGGTTGTCGCTACGCATAAACTTGTTACGTGTTTAATGTTTTATTGACGGGTGGCGAGGGAGCTCTCATTTAAATAACCGTGCGTACTCTCCGCTGCGACCCTTCCGCACGCGACACTGCGAGCGAACGACCTTACGCGTCACGTCGCGTCGCGGTGATCATGCAAGAAGTGGATCATTGTCCAACACCACCCTTATCAAATTAAATCATTGTAGGAGCGAGACGTTAACATTGCTCGAGATTTATTTGCATAAAAGAATACTTGACCAAGTTTACTTGAATTTCTCCGCTATCGAGTCTGCGGCGAGTAGATCCGCCCACGCGAACGACAAAATGAAAATATTTTATTGGATGTAATTCAAAGAATTACACCGGATCATGACGAGTTTTATTTATTGTATCTTTGGTAACTTACATATTACTTATTTATTGCTTAGTGTGTAACACAGTGGTCTAGTGCTGTCATACGAACTCAAAATTTTAAAAAGATCGGACAGCGACCTTTACAAATTAATTTTTAGTGCTATTAAGCCGCGCCCGTCAAATGAAATCGTTCGTTAAAGGCGGAACGAATTGTTTATAGCCGGTATTAAGCCGTGGCGAGTGTCGACGCACACATTGCAGACGATTGGTATCTCAGCGAGGGTGAGAAGTGTGCACTATAGGTACTTACCTACGAAGACACGCTACGCCCGTAGTGGTAGGTCCCCGTCCCTTCCCTCTTTGATTTAAACGGTGGGATTACAATTAAAGCTGAACCAGGTGCATTGTTAACATTAGTTACCAGTCAGTTTCGATATACACTAACATATTATTTATTAGGGAGATGGTAGTAGTAGGTATCTACATAATAACATTTATATTTATTATTTAACGATTTATATAAAGGATATTTGTAGGCATTACTTTGACGCCAATTTTCCAAACGAGTTGCCTTTCAGCACGGCGACGAAACTCGATTCGGGGTAATTTATTTAAGTAATTTCACAAAGCGAAGCCGCGTACACCGTATTAAAATTTGCCTCGAAACCGCAAAGTAGACGCAAACACAAAATTAAAGTCGTCGACACTTAAGGGCTTCGTAGTTTCGAGGGGAGTTTCCGTGAGTTTCTCTCGGAATGTCGAAATGGCGGATGAGTTTCGCAAGTCAACTCAATTATCGTTTTAATTAAGGCGCCGTGCCACGTGACATTTGTTTGCGTGCGTGAAAGCGATCGCTCCCCTCCGCACGCCCCGCGCGCCCCTTTGCCTGCTCCTGTTAATTGTGCTAATTACTCCTGTAATGGAGCAAGGGGGCGGGGTGAGATTGCTTATCGACGGCTTCCCCGGAATTTACTTTGTGTGGTACCTTCGGGGCTACCCGACTTCGGCGTTAATTTGATGTAATTTGTAGTCCAATTTGCTCCTACATACGTATTACGAACCTACTTCTCTTAGGTTTATGCTTTGTGTTTGAACTTTACCTACCCATCTGTAGGAATATTTCTAGTGAGCGTTACGAGTGCTCACGCTCTTACCGCCACTGCCACTGCAGTAGGTTAAATAAGTATTCTTCTTTTTTTTTTACCTCAGAACCATGCAGGCTGTCCACCTGATGGTAAGTGGTTCCCGTCGCCTATCGCCATTTGCAATAGGTAGGAGGTAGCAGTATTGCATATATGTTGCCGACATGTTATACAATGCCAAGAAGGGAACTGTCTCTCAAATTGTTTTGGTCATGTTTCCACGCGTGCCTACTGCCTACCTATTTGTGACTGGTGCAGCGAATCTACATTCGGTAGCGGATTTGTGGACGAGAGAGAAGTAGCAGCGTAATAGCAGACCAAACGTGTCACGGGTATAAGTGCAGTCAGAGCCAAGACCGCGAGCATGTGGCGTGAGCGGTGTGCAGAAGTATGACGGCCAATAAGTACGTCAGTTCGACAACGAGCACCAGGCAATTTGGTTATTTGGGGTCGGCCATAAACCGATAGCGAGCGCAGTAAACGCAATCCTCCACTCGCGACTATAAACTTTACGAGTCACGTAAAAACGCGCTCGAAACGCCGACTCGCTACCATAAATTTATGCTAATGTATTCTTTATAGGAGTTTAATGTGTATTCAGAAATTCCTCCATTATTTATGTATACGAATGAACCGGTAAAGTTAATTTTAAAGTCGCACAGCACCGCGCGGTTTACGCGCTCGCTAGCGATTAATTTTTTGTAACCTTTTTGTGGGCCATGTTTCCGACGAACGCGGATTCACGTTTCCGAATGATAACAGTTTTGTTTTACTGACGTCGGCCCATACCTACAGATTTAATAACGTGTGGATCCTCGTAATGAATGAACCTTTTCTTCGAGGAAACATTTTATTGCTTCATGAAGCAATTCGGCGTTACGAGACAATACAATGTTATAAATTGACAACATAATGGAACTTAAAAGTTAAATGTACGCAATAAAACTTTTCGATGACAGTACCATAAAACGAAGTCGTATGAAGCGGGTGCTCCCGATAAAAGCTGAAAACGTCGCGTGTAAATCACGTAACTTTTCAAAACTATTATGCTTGAAATATAGTCCGAACTCAATCCGTACATTTCCGAGCGGCGGGCGGTCTATTTATCTATTTCCCCCGCTTCCGCCCCCGAGCGTCCGGTTAACCGCCCCCCTTCCGGTTAACCGGGCGCGGGCGGGCGGCGGCAGCGGCGGCATCGCGGCTGCGGCGGCGCCGCGCTTGGCTAAACGGCTCGTCGCGTGACCGCAGACAATAAGCCCGGGCGGCGTTAACAGCGCGTCTGTGTGTTGCCACTTTATACCTATGTTACGTCAGAGTGCGGGGTGCCTCCGGAGCCCCTCCTCGCGCCTCGGTCGGTGCCGCGCGAGACGCGACACATGTGTACGACCTCCGCAGCGCGACCGGTAGCCGATAAGTCGTGTTGTTGAAGCTTGTAGCGCGGCGCGGCGGCGGCACTTGTTTAGCGCCAGACCAGTCCGAGTCGCGCACACAACCCGCGACCGGCTCTTCGTCCCACACTCAATTGCCTTTTTCTTGAGATCGACCCGCGTAATGGGATAAAGTAAAGATTCGCTCTGTTCGCTTTTCTGTAGGAAATAGAAAAGGTTGCGAATGACTACTCGATATAACAGTATTTTTTTATTTGATTGGATTTATGTAATATTTGTTTGATCCTCTAAACTAGGAGTAATAATATTACTTACTATACATAAAAGTATAACAATCCCTTTATGGAAAACAACAATTGGGGTCGGTACCGAATATAACATAAAGTGAATTAAGGAAATGAGATTGTCGACATATCGTAAACTTACCTAAGACTATCGAATATTATCATAATAGTACATAGATAGCTGCAAATTATAACGTTTATATTATAATCTATATTTTATTGTGTTTTTGAATTGCCCTTAACATCAATCAATATTCGGGTGGCGGGAATACCTACCTCTACTGTGCTAAGTTATTTGAAGCATACGACAAATAAACGATCAATACATTCATAGTCAATTGTAATAAAATGAAGATGGCAATATAAAAAGTAATTTTTCATCTAGCTACATCCAGCAGTTCAGCAGCTGACCACAAATTCAAACTATTAAATTAACGATTAACCGCAAACTGTCTACCCTTGAGTGAATGACTCGTATGGGCAACATAAAATCCATCCAATCGAATCCGACACGTCACATTATAGCCGAGTACCGTGGGTCTCTCGAAATAGCATCACATGAAATTCGATACCGTACACTCTGGAGATCGGGTGATCGTAAAATTAGGGCCTGGCTGGGATACATGTTCGACCCCCACTAGCACACCTATACCTACATTACTTATACATACGTACGTATGTTGCGTTGTGTGGATGCCACTTTATGTTTCGTTCCACACGACTTGTGCCAATAATAAAAGTTTATTGGTAACATCTCGCCTATCAAATATCCAATAACAACGGCCGCAATAACCCGTCTCGACTTATTTATCTTACACGACACGACTTAAAATACGTTGATATGTGTTATCACGTGTGTGTTATTATCTATATTTCCCCTAAAAGTAAAATGTATATGGGTGGATTATATTCAATTAATAATATTATAGCGAAATATGTTCTAGCAACCGTATCTCTGGCTGGGGGGATAAATTGTCGTGGTTCTGGACATAAAGTGTTATTGTGTCAGTGCGAGTGCTAGCGGGCGTAGGGCGGGTAGTAAGTCACAGCAGGCGGCGACAGCTCGACGGCTACGGCGGGCGGCGTGGCCTAGCAAATTAACAACCGCTTGCCACTCGCCTCTATCTCAATGCCTCGTAAAATTAAACCCCGTTAGATAGATAGAGCCCTCCCCCTTGGGATTGTTGGACTGTGTCAAAAGAGTTTCCGATTAACAGATGGACACGTGGAAATTGTAAGATAACTGAGTTTCACAACATATCGATCGACCCACGCATTTTCAAAGAATACGCCGGTAACAAATGAACCTATAATATCATAGGTGTGGGTTGAATTATTTCTGAAATGCGAATCACATCTGAAGTGCAATATTCTGAGAATACGGAATTCACATCGATCGAAGGGCCTCTTCGATCTAATGGCCACACGGTTACATAATTATGTATAAATATTGGAAATAGCATCTGTCTAACACAACTGGCCGCGAGCACTCGACCGAATATTGATAATCCGTATATTGGATACCTCCGTCGCCGTCGCGCGTCGAGGTATCTAGCGTAGCGGGTGGGTATAGTGTAGGTAGTGGGTACGCGAATGTACATACGTAGTCGTTGTGTCAACAAGAGCGAAATCACTGGAGCGCGGGGCGGTCGTTCGTCACGTATATGATTATTTCATTAGTCCGTATTTGCGCGCTCATCCAAATGTTGCGGTTGTCCTCCCCATTCCGACTGCCTCCCACACCCCTGTGCTCTGAGGGGGCGATGACCACTCCCGGAGCTAATCATGCGGTCAGTTTGTTCTGCCTCAGCGTGTTTTGATATTGATATTGACTGTAGCGCTCGCCTCGCTGCGCGCCGATTTATTTGCTAACAATGATCGATTGATTGCTATAGGTAGGTACGTAAGCCCGCCCGTAAACGCTTTGATTATGTTTACCTACTCGTATTTGTTAAACTAACAATACCCAATGCCGCCGATAATAAACGTTGATATAATGTTTATTGGGTAGATATTAATCTATTGTGTCTGTTGTTTCAGAGAAACTCTATATCGCCTGGTGAGAGAGAGAAATACAGAACGCGGAGTCCCGCAGAGCCAGACCACAAAAAACTAAAGAAAGAGGAAAAAGACATGGGCCATGTAAGTTGGCAATACCCTACACTACACCTAACATTTTAATTTTCTATCAAAATTTCATTTTTCAGCAATCTCACTATGATCAGTGATGATGTGGCCGATGATGGTAAGCACACAATGCCTAGAAAGAAACTAGCTCTCAAGTGCAGCTCTCGTAACACAACGGTACACGCTTGGCGACCGATTTTTAGCTTGTGGGTGACCAGCCAGGTGTGTAGGCTAAAAAGTACACTACCACTGTGTTAAAGTATCTTTACGATGATTTCCTTCCCCGAAAGCTCAAGTTCGACGTCACTACGAGCTATCATTGCCAAAAACAAGAAGTTTATACATTATGTGATAATTTCCAGGAGCTAGTAGTAGATGACGCGAGCGAGGAGCCGACCTCGCCACACAACGGCGCGCCCTCGCCTCGTGAGAACGGACTTGACAAGTTGCAGCCCAAAAAGGAACACCCACCACATAGTCCTAGGTACAAAAAAAGCTAGTAGTAAGCATTTAACAACCCATGTAAAGAAATTAAATATCAGAAAGATTACTGATAGTCAATTTGATAGCTTTCTAACGTCAGTACTTATGTTGGATTTTTAATCTAATTTAATACGTTAGGATGGTTTGGAAGCCATTTTCCCACCAAGCATTTATTCTAATGTCGACTGAGCCTAGTGTTTCTGTGTAAATGCGCGATAATCCTTCGATCCATTTAATAGAAGCCCTAGAACTGTTGGAAGGTCATTGTACGACATGGAAGTTGACGGTGTGTTAAGGCTCTGCACTGGATCAATTAGTGAACTCGGACCGGGCTCAGCGTTAGTAGGTACTATTAACAACAATAAGATTAGACACGCCTTGATGGATTACCGATGCTAATCTTCACATAAACTTATGGACAGATTGGTCGCGTATTACTTCAAATGTTCATGGTCTTTATTCCATTAACATAATTAATGAGTTCATGTTATATTTCTTATGGTCTAGGTAGTTCAAACCTAGGTCTTCTTTGCACATTTAGTTTTAGCTGTACCAAAACAAAAAAATTACTTATTTTATTTAATCATAAAATTATCACAATTTACAGGTCAGGAACATCAAGCAATGCCTCAACCCCTTCAGCGAAGAAACTTGACGAGAAACCAAGCACACCCATCTCTAAGCCCGTGACCCCAACGTCAGGGGCGAGCGGCGCTGGCTCTGCGGGGCCTCCGCTGAAGGCGTCAGTAAAGCCGCCGGCGTTACAGTACCCGTATCTGGGGAACGGGGCACACGACGCCTATGGACTGGCGGGGTATTCCGCGAGAGCGGCGCTGGCGTACGAGCCTTTGCGTCCACCTATAGGACCCGCTGCGCTCGCGCCAATACCGGGCGGTAAACCGTAAGTATTGTTGTTACTAACTTTTTATACAAGGTTCAATCTCAAAGCTGTCAACAGCCCGGGCGACTATCAATCTAGCTATTTAGACCCTGTTAAGGAAGTCTGTGATTTATCACTTATTCGTAGTGGTTCTAGTCTAAAGGATTAAAGGATTTATTACTCGAAAAGAAATGTCATGATTTCACTTATAATTAATATACAAAATAAAATCTACATAAGGAAATAAAATATCAGCCTCGAGGCGGCCACTGCTGACGAAGGGCAAGACTAGCAAACAAACAGCTTCTCCTCTTTGGATCTTTTGACCAAAATAATTTCCCACCTAAAATGCTCATAAAATCCTCTCAATTCCAGGGCATATTCATTCCACGTATCAGCTGAAGGTCAAATGCAACCGGTGCCCTTTCCCCCGGACGCACTGATGGGGCCGGGCATCCCGCGTCACGCGCGTCAAGTGTCTGCCCTAGCGCACGGCGAGGTAGTCTGCGCGGTCACTGTCTCCTCGCCTACTAAGTACGTCTACACCGGAGGCAAAGGCTGCGTCAAAGTCTGGGATATCAGCCAACCAAGCAAAGCCCCCGTCAGCCAACTCGACTGTTTGGTGAGTGGGTAACTGTCCTCGCTGCCTTTCATAACTTTGGTATATTTTTGTTTGGATGTTGGATGGGAAATTCTAAAATGTTGCTAACCTCTAGTTCTAGAATATTCATTACATGATTTATTTGATTGAGTTTTTTAAATACCATTTTATTGTACACTAACTAATGCAGCTCAATGTTTTTGACGATAAATTAATTGGAATATACTTTGATTTAAAAAGATCAACGAGTAAATAACATAATTTATCTAAGTAGGTGAACATAGATAATTAATTAATTTAACTTCTCTTTTTAAATACCATTCCTATTCCCTTAATTAATATAGATTTTCAACCATTTTAATTGCAGCAAAGAGACAACTACATAAGATCAGTGAAACTTCTCCCGGACGGTCGCACTCTGATAGTAGGAGGCGAGGCGTCCAACCTGTCCATCTGGGACCTGGCGTCACCTACGCCCCGGATCAAGGCTGAGCTCACTTCCTCCGCCCCCGCCTGCTATGCGCTCGCTATTAGTCCTGATTCCAAGGTTACTACTATTTTGGTATTCATTTCATGGAAAACAAGTATAAGGCCCGTCTGGTAGGGGCATAGACCACCTATTAGGTGGTAGCATTTGAGCTACAAACTCGGCAATTACTCATTTGGAAATATATAAGCTCAGATTTGTTATATACAGATTGTAGGTACAAATTAAAATAGATATTACAGATAGAATAACATCACTTCTGGGATTCATATTTGACGAAAAATATGACTGATATATTTCAGAAATTGTATATATTTTGACAGGTGAAAGTATCGCAACCCAGAAGTCATAATACGTTTTCCAACTTACCCTACACGGGTTCTTATTTTTACAAGCTTATATCTAACTTCACATGATAGCATGGTTAGGTCGAAACTTGCAAGTAAAAACCCACACCCCGGTGTTAAATTGATCTGTTGACATATAATATGTAAATCCGATGACAATGTAAAACTTCGTTTCATTGAGCTGATCTGATGATGGAGCTGAGTAAAAAAAAGGTTCTCCTCATTAATTTTTTACGTAAAATTTAAACTAGATTTATTTCGCAATCACAAAAAAACAAAACAATTGAATTAAAACTACATTAAAATTAAACAAATAGGTACTATATACAAATTTAAAATTAAATCTTAATAATAAAAAAAAAAACGAATAAAGAAATATTTTGTTAAATTTGAACTTATTTATGGTTAAAAATATGTAATGTTGTATGTTGCATTGTTTTGCAGGTGTGCTTCAGCTGTTGTTCGGACGGCAACATAGCGGTGTGGGACCTGCACAATCAGACGCTGGTGCGGCAGTTCCAGGGACACACGGACGGCGCCTCCTGCATCGACATCTCCGCCGACGGGACCAAGCTGTGGACCGGCGGCCTCGACAACACCGTCAGGTATATACCATACCATACCTCACTGCACTGCATCTTACCTTACCTTACCTTACCTTACCTACCAACCTTACCTTACCTATTATATTAACAACCTTATTGTAAAACCTTACCTTACCTTAACAACTTGACACACCAACCTTACCTTAACAACTTGACACACCAACCTTACCTTAACAACTTGACACACCAACCTTACCTTAACAACTTTAAACACCAACCTTACCTTACCAACATTACACACTAACCTTACTAGTTGGTATGTAGTTATACATACATAACCGCATTCATGATCTTTATATAGGGTTATTTTTAATTTTTTTTTGGTTACGCGCAAATTTAGATGGAACTGTTGATTTTGTAATATAATCTACGCAAACATAGATTTAAAAAAAATTTAAAACCACTATTGTACAGTTCTGTAATAATTAGTAGGTTAGTAGATAGATTTTAAGCATCATCATACTGAAGAAAAAAACAGATTTCTCTTCAACATCGCAACATTTCATACAAATTCATCATAGCCCACACTTTCATAAATTGTTAAATGAAGCTTCTCTGCTCTGTTATAACGAAGGAATTTTATTTCCACAGATCATGGGACCTGAGAGAAGGCAGACAATTACAACAACACGACTTCAGTTCACAGATATTCTCATTAGGATATTGTCCTACAGGTAATTTATAATTTATTTTAATTCCTCTCATAATTTACAGTCAAATGGGGTCAAGTACAATTTAATTATAGTAGTAGGTATGTACTTATTTTTATACATCAGAATTTTCTGGTATCCTACTAGGTAATATTATAAATGCGAAAGTTTGTGATTATGGATGAATGGATGTTTGTTACTCTTTCACGCAAAAACTACTGAACGGCTTTGGATGAAATTTGGAACACAGATAGTTTATAACCTGGATTAACACATAGAATACTTTTTATCCCGGAAAAACATAAGATCCCTCGGGAACGCGGGTGAAACCGCGGGGCGGAAGCTAGTATGTTTTCTAGTAACATATTTTTAATTGAACATGCATTTTCCAGGCGAATGGTTAGCTGTAGGCATGGAAAACAGCAACGTGGAGGTACTCCACGCGGTGAAACCGGACAAGTACCAACTGCATTTGCACGAGTCGTGCGTTTTGTCGCTGCGATTCGCGTCCTGCGGCAAGTGGTTCGTGTCCACTGGCAAGGATAACTTGCTGAATGCGTGGCGCACGCCTTATGGTGCCAGTATATTCCAGGTAAATATTGTTTCTATTGTTAATGGTTAACTCTATATTGTACTTAATCAAGAATAAATTTAATTACTGCCAAAACCCATTAGCTTAGTGGACACCAGTAGCGAAGGGTCCGTACAAGCCGATTCCCATCGGCTTACCTTTTAGAAATCCCAGTCCCACAGATTCATCATCAAAGCCACTTTTATATAAAATACACTGTAATTAAGGATGAACCTTCGGTTGGAGCGGGAAATTCAAATTTTATCACGTTTTTTGCAAATTGCAGCTCAGTTATAGGTCGTAAGTTATCAACATGTTATTTGCGAGAAGAATGGTAGTATATTTACTGATTAATAACAAAATAAATCATCAATATATTCCTCCAAGGTATATTACTGACATATACGACTATTTCATGAAAATGTTACTAATATACCTTGGAGGAATATGTTGATGATTTCATTTAAATACATTGGCAAAACTCATAGAACAAAAGTACCGAAGTCACCTATAAGTTATGAGGTTATGCATTAGTTATCAGTAACCCTGTATATACAAATTGTCACACAAGCCAATTTATCCTTTTTTTTACAGTCAAAAGAATCATCATCGGTGCTCAGCTGTGACATTTCATCAGACGACAAATACATAGTGACAGGTTCAGGCGACAAGAAAGCCACAGTCTATGAGGTGATCTACTAGTGCAACAGACAATCAAACAGACACTCAGACAAGCGAACAAATATAGATCAAGTGATTGTGTATTTACTAGTGAGTGAAGAACGTTCCGGGAACGTAGAGTGGCAAGTGGTGATATAGCTTTAGTGTATGTATAGATTATATTGGGAAGCCTGTATGTACTTATGCGACTTGTTTATATAGTTTAGTGTGCGCGATTTATGTTTATTTGTTGAGCGCCCGTAGTGTATGTTGGCAGCAGATCTCAAAATGATGATTTCGTTTCAATATTGTTGTAAAATGCTCGTATTAAAGAAAAGATATGCGCAACCTATAACATTGACTTACTTATTTAACATATTCTCTATCCAACTATTTTACATAGTAGCTATGCTTAGTTTGAAGAATATCCCAGAATATTTACCTATATTTTGTTATAGTATATTTACAGTCAAAATAATCATCATTCTCTCAACGTTTATTCGTTTACTATAATACATAAGATATTCCTTATTTGTGGACTGTAGGTTCCATAAAGTTGTTACAAAAATAAACGTATAAAATATTCCTCTACATCCAGCCACACGGGCATACGGGAATTTTAGCTTGAAAGAAATGCTAAATTGCAATGACTTTCCAATCAGTATTTTCAAAGTCATCATATTCAATATTTGATGTTATGTAGTCCAGTTTTGTGAGCTAAATACCGCGGGCATTGAATAGTTTTCGAGAGGTTCCTGGCTTAGCTCTTTCTTGGTCTAGAGCACTTGTTGGTGGTACCTAAGGCTGAAGTCTTGAAATGTCTGGTTATGATTATGATGCCTAAGAAATATGTGCAAAAATCTTGATTCAAATTCTTATCATAGTGACGACTAAAGCCGAACGTTTCTGTCTCAAATCCTACAATGAGCTCGAGCTTTCGGTGATGGAAAATTGCGTGGCAATCATGGAACGAAACTTTGACGAACAAGTTGGCGAGGTTGGTAAGATACTCTAACTGTGGCAAAAAAACAAATTAGCGATAGACAAGGCTCGGAATTCAAATCCGTCATGGTGGTTCTGCATGGAAGTGCCACACGATATTTTTGTGTATGAACACGTCTGGGTCTTATAATCTATACTATATGTATACATTGTATGCAAAAAGTTGTTTGTGTATGTAATATCAGCTATCAGCTTTCCACAGTAGGTACAAGCTCTATGTTCGTACTGAGACTTCCTGGCAGAGGCACTATTACGTATTTGAATCTGATTATGTTTTATAAGATGCAACGAATTCCCGACCTCTAGAGCGATGTAATTATATAACACAAATACCTAGTAGCTTTTCCAGGAAAATTCCTACAACATATAGATAGGACGGACGGATATGATTCCTAAACTGATAAAGGTATATGGAACCCATGAATAAAATGCACATAAAACAAAAGAAATGTCAAATTCTCATTCACCAGCCAACACACCGTTACACAAACTTTGTCTAGTGGATGGTAGCCTGGTGGGTACTACAAAATACCCTACCTCGGAGGTAATTTCCTTTTCATATTTTCCTTCACCGAATTCTCGTCGTCTTCAACAGAATTCTAACGCAACGGCTTTCGACGTCACTATCGCAGTTATATGAGCCCCATTATGACGCATAAGATCAAAGATATTGTTCTGATAAACAGGATATTAATTATTGCACTTATGATGGAATAAAATATCGAGACGTCTCAGAAAAGCAACTACCTACTTACATAGTGGGTAAAATGACGAATGTCAACTGCCGAGTTTACATTCATCATTTTGACTGTTGTTAAACTATTCTTATCATTTTCAGATCATGCATGTCCATTTTATTGTTAAATGATTGTCACCATATGGCTGTGACTTCACCTAATGATATTTTTATCTAGTGGTATTTCAAAGTGGTATTTCATTTTTGCGGTACACAGCCCTATCAACACACCATCTGCCAAAAACATACCATTAATTTTCCAGTTTGTAGATAAAGTATGATATCCTTTAAAAACAATTGATTCGAAATGCCGGGTATCGGTCTGCTCGAGCAATATTGCTAGATGCAATTCATATCAACAACAAAGCCAATATTTTTTTTTAGCCAATGTAGGTCCAATATATTTTGGTGAAAATGTAACTAATTATTGTACCGTACCCAGGTAGTATACTTTAATTTCTTTGACCGTCCCTATTCAATATATTTCATAATATACTGTTGATTTATCCGGTAAGGTTGCTGCAGCCACAGATTTATAAACAATAGGGCTGCAGCCATCAGAGGCTACCAACTTTAGTCCTTTCCAAAAAAGAATCTATAAATTCGAGTAATGGATTGCGTTACCGATATTGCTTGATCGGCGTTTTAGACCGCGTTATCGTGGTCATTCTAGGCTCATCATCATGTTTTATTTGATCATCGAATGCGTACCGTGGACCCACGCATGTGCACCCGTGCATTTTACACCTAATAAGTAAAGGCGCCAAACCAAATAAGTAATTCAGTAACAAAACCAAGAATTTATTTGCCATTTATTTAATTAAAATTTTAATAAACATTATTTTATTAGTAAGAATGAAAGTATAGCTTTTCAATACTTGCGGGAAAACGAAGTAGGTAACCAGATCGTCATACAGACCCTGGCAGTGCCAGCCTCCGGCTCTTATCGTCGTAGGTATATTTAGCGGCGCCTACACACAATACAGTAACAATTTTGTTTACCAACAGTTGCTCCGACTTGAAAAATTTCAACAATTTTAAATTGTAAAGCATTCTGTGGGTTTCATGGTGATGTAACAAATTACTTTGTTATTATTTAATATACAGGATGGAGTTTTATAACCGCACCTGGAGAGAAAGTAACTACTCTAAATAATCCCTACAGGTGCAGTTAAAAAACATCCATTCTGTATTAGTAAAATTGCTTAGGTATACAATATGCCTTCCTGTCTTAGAAAAAAATATCATAGTAGTAGTCACTAGTATCACAAAGTAAACATACTCTGTGGTAGTATCAATAACTTCGAATTCATTTTGTTTTCAACCAATATACCTACAAAGTAGCCCACATTAAAGGTATAAGCATGTCATTCCTATTTTTAGTAGTTATGAATTTTGTTTTATTTTTTTCAAGTAGGTACCTAAATAAAGAATAATCAAAACATGTGATAAGTAGGTAACTACGTCATTAAATAAATAAGTATCTACGTCATAACTTTTACGTAAATTAAATTATGTTGTGTACGAAATTATGTTCGTCACTCCGTTAACATTATTTTTTTTTAAAAGTACATACTTACTACTTAGATACTTTTTTGCTAGTTTAAATTTTTAGATAGGCACATAAAATTACCATTTCATTCATAAATTCTTCTATTCATTCGATACCGTATTACTCATGTGTTTATAAAAAAATGCCGTAAAATGTTTATGATAAAAACTAACTAAATAATATAGGCACCTAATAGAGAAAAACAAAAAAATATGCTATCACTAATATCACTCTATTATTTATTTTTATACATACTTCCCATCAAATAGTCTCTGAAAAAAAAACTATCTCTGATAGACGAGGGATATATTTTATGTTCCATTTTGGCAGTTTTGCTATGGCATAAAAATATAGGTAGGTTATGCTAAACATAGTGTAAACAAAATGCGTATTAAAATCGGATGCCTATTGCCGATGTAACCCGAGTAGTGAGGTGCGAGCACAACAGATGCTGGCGGTGCCAGCCACCGCGCGCCGCCGCCGCCGCGGCTGATAGCGATGACTAGACGATAGCATAAACCCGCTTGACGCAAGTGAAATCTGTGTTGTTTGAGTTGACGTATTTAATTTGGCGAAATATCGTAATTTTATATCTGTATACTCACGATCTGCGAGTACTATGACGTAAATATTTATTCCAAATAAAAAGTATTTATGACTCTAGATAATTTTTAATTCTCCGAATTAATTTAATACTAGGTATGTACCAATCAATAGTAATTAACTATTAATTAGGTAGGTACCACATTTTTACATAAGTATATAAGTTATATAAGTAATGGCATAGAATAAATAATACTACTACGTAGTACACACGGCCACAGATCAAGCTACACACTGCGGTACCTTATGAGGTTGTAATAGGAGCTATTTTGCAACAAAAATGTGTAGCTTGATCTGTGGCCGTGTGTACCTACAAGGTGTGTCCAACAAAAAAAGGAGCTCTCAAGTGCGTCGGACGGAACACACCGGCAATTGATTCAAAAAGGAGGAGGTTAACAATCCATCGGAATCTTTCTTTTTTATTTTGTTTGAAAGGCCTACCTATTACACTGGTGGTCCCATGGACCTCGATGGAGAACTCGAAGGAACTCTTCAAATTAAAAAAAGTATTAGTTAGGTTTGTGGTACCTAATACCCTAATACCAATACTTTACTTAGGATGCCTGAAAATGGAAGGCCTTAGTCATTTCTCTGATCGGTCTAGTAACAGGCTCAGAGCTGCTCGTTTCATTTTATGTAAACGATAAGGAGTTGAGTCCTGACTGCAGCATCATGTAAAATCATGATACTGTTCAAAAAGAACCATATAAGAAGTTTTCGAGTCCAAACACGGCATGTCTACCTTTAATCATTGAGGAGATCCTCGATAAGATCCATACCTATAGTAGAGTCGCTCCCGGATTCCGATATCACGATCAGGTTTTCATATTTATTATTCGATTGTACTTCGAGACGTAAACTCCGTCGTAAAAATCCAAGTTATAAAAATAACTTAATTTATCATTATAATAACGAACTAAACGTAACATTTTTAATTTACGTCATACATAAGATAGTCAGTAATGTTTAATTTATTATTATTATTTTTAAATAAGTATGTCAATTAGATAATGTTATAATAATGTAAGGATGTAGAATAGTATAATACTAGAATTTAATTGCGATATAGTTAGTTACTTATTCAAGCGAGAAATAAAAGGCTATTTTATTTTTTATTATAAGATAGTCACAGAACACTATATTAAGATAGTAGAATGCCGTGATTATAATGACATCTTATTTTTTTTAGGTATATACGCCCAATACTCGATAAAAAAATATGACGGACAGAATTATCTATCGTTTTATTTTGGCCAATTAGTTTCCGCTACGCGCCCGGGACAAATAGTATATTACAAATTAATATAAAATAAATAAAAAAAACCAAATAATTAGGTACGTCATTTTTTCCAGGTTACCTATTTCAATTCATTCGCATCCGTTTATGCGTTTTTCAGACACAAACATTCATATATTTAGGTAGATATTAATGAATTAGAGGTAGTGATTGGTAAAATTAGTGCGATAAATGTAAATACATGAATGAAATTAACTTTTTCCACCATCGCGTTAGCTTGGCCATTCATAAAGGAAACGCTGACAGCGGCCGCCTTTAGGATTTTTGTTCATAGTTATGTACATACATACCTACATTGTATTTTGTAGGTACATTAATAATTATTGTGAATACCTATATACAATGTATGTTATTAATCATCATCATCATGTCAGCCGAAAGACGTCCACTGCTGGACAAAAGCCTCCCCCAAGGATCTCCACGATGGCCGGTCTTGCGCTACCCGCATCCAGCGGTTTCCCGCGACCCTTACAAGATCGTCGGTCCACCTTGTGTGTGTACAAATACCGCAGTGTCTCAAGTCGAAAGTCTTCGACCAGTGTGTGTTGCCAGTGATGACTTACGGAGCAGAGACGTGGTCGCTTACGATGGGCCTCATAAGAAGGCTCAGGGTCACCCAAAGAGCGATGGAGAGGGCTATGCTCGGAGTTTCCCTGCGAGATCAAATCAGAAATGTTATTAATAATATAGATTAGAAAATAAATTAATATAGTCTGTTCAGAAAGAGAGCTGTCGTGGTATATTACAACCATAATTAGGAGCTTTTTTCTTTCTGTAGGCATTTTAAATAATAAACTAATGAAATAGTTACAGTTGTAATAGGATCAAAACGGAACAGACGCGTTATTGTATTAGCCGCTAAACAAAAAAGGTAAATAAGTACAGCAGCGCCCTCCATTTCCACGATGCGACGGGTCTCTTTCTGAACAGACTCTACAATCAATTTAAGGAAAAGTGATATGTAGTTAATATTGAAAGCCCTACGGCGGACTAACCGTCCGATGGGCGATGTGTGAAGTACCCGCGCGCGGCGCGGCGTGGCGTATGCGCAGCCGACAACTTTATAGATACATACAATGACGCATAATTTTATTATGTTTGTTTGGTAGCTTCCGAAAAATATTATCAGTGATGATAATTTGCGTAAACAATTAATTCCACTACACCCTACACGGATCGGAAACGTGCTGTATCTTCAGATACATATAGGCGGCGGCGCCGGCGGTGGCATAAATATAATTATTTTAAAAACACTGTGACGTGAATTAGAATGAAAAACAAACAACCAAAAAATCAATGCTGTTTTATCGTAGATATAATTTGTTGAATGCCTATTATGCACTGAGGTAATGTTTTTATTTTATACTTTTCTATCAATTTATACATACTAATCAAGTAAAATATATATACATACAAATTAAAACTATATAATTTTAACTAAACTAACATTAATTATGTACATAAAAAAAAAAAAAAACTTATAAGTAAAAAAATTGTCCCAAATCGCTGCCTAGCGGTAGCGTGCCAAGAAGGCTGGCCGCATTGCCACGCTGTGCTAATTTTTTGTGCAAAATACGTTTCTTTTCTATTGGTTTATGGTTTATAAAGAGATAATCTTACAAGTGAAGCTGCCGCAATACCGGCTACCTAAGGTGCTATAGTCTTCTCACGACGTTTTTCTTGACCGGAAGCTCAAGATTATTGTAGGATTCGAACCGACGACCTTTGTCACGGGATTAAAATCACTACCTCTCAGCCTCAGCTATCATCGGCAAACAGTGAATTAAGTAACAATGAATGTAGGGAATATCGTCTTGTACTGCCGCATACGCAGCCCGGATGTTCTTAATTTCTCATTGCATTCTATGTTCTTCAATAGAGGTTTCGTTCCCCTACTTTACAACTAAGTAAGTTAGTAATCTGGATAGATTGGTACAACTGGTACAAGGTAAAACTCTGCTTAGGTAAAAGAACTGTAGGTCGAGCAAACGACCGACCGATAACATAAGAAAATGAATGATGCGCGTCTCAATAATGTTCAATAAACGGCTTTGTTAATTGATAATTTCCACTTTTATCTCTATTAACTGCGCTATGTGTTAAAATGTAAATGTAAACAATGGGTTCATACAAAGTTGTTTTTACATTACGGATACTTGACACTGGAACTAATAAACCAGTGATGCATTAGGAATTTTGTATCGTCGATCAACAGGAGTGTTGCGACATGTGGTGTGGATGATGTGGATCCGCCAATAATCGGCGGCAATCGTTATCGCAACCGTGCGTCCGTCACTCGTCGGTGTCCGGCGCGGGCGCTTCTGGCTCTCCGCGCGACCACTCGCAGCTCATTACAGGCCTGGGACTCAGCATAAGCGGCTGCATCTTCCCAACAATCCCACTACATTAATATATTGTTTATTTATTACATCGAGTGTACGACCGGCTTCTTAACGCTAACTGTTAGTTAACAATATTTTGATCATTTTAAATTTCTTATACCTATTAATTTTAAATTATGCATCTACTTAATTTATTTTTCAATATTATTTTCAGATTGACAATGTACGGCTTAAGCGATCAGTTTCTAGATTTCGGGGATGTCCTGTTCCACGACCAGCCCCTGTTCGAGCGCTCCCCGGCGGAGAGTCTCATTAACTTCGAGCTACCGGTGACCCTCCAAGATACGGATGCCGGCGAATGGCCACTCAGTGATTCGGATATCGATCTTGTGAACAGTGTCAGTGATATAAACGACTTCATAGATTTGGATAGGTATTTAAACGAAGAGTGCGAAATTAAAGAATTTGAACAGTTGTGTCCGAGTTTCCCATACGATTGTCATTCTTCAGAATCAGATCAAGACTGGGAGAAAATGAGGGAACCAGAGATAGCTGTGAAGACCAAATCGTGGGGAGAGCCCGAGTTCTGTTCGAAGTTGGGAGCATTTCGTTGTCCGGTGGATACATGTCGTAAACTTTACGCTAAAGCGTCGCACGTGCGCGCTCACTTGCGGCGCCACAGCGGAGAGAAGCCTTACCGCTGCACGTGGGATGGGTGCAGTTGGCGGTTCGCCCGTTCAGATGAGCTGGCGCGTCATCGCCGCAGTCACTCCGGTGACAAGCCGTACAGGTGCACTGAGTGCTGCAAGCGGTTCGCGCGGTCCGACCACCTCGCCAAGCACGGGCGCGTCCATGCGAGACGTGCCGCCGCCGCCGCAGCCGCCAGCGCTGCCGCCCGCCGGTCTACCTGCAACTCGATTACACATCGAAGATCGACGAGGGGCATTCTTCTGTTGTGATTTCGGACACCTCGCTCTGCGTATTGTCGTTAGTAAGGTAACTAGTTGCTGTAGTGTCTGTGTGGTTCATATAAAAGCGTGGTACCTATAGGGGAGGTACTATATCTTATAGCTCGATATAATACATGTGACAGTAGTGATACGAAGATAACCTGTTATATTTGGCTTATTGTAGCAATAAGGTTAATTTTCGTATCACTCGGACCAACTATAACAGGTATCAAGCTAAGTATATGTATTTCATGAACTGTAGTGTGACAGCAAAGCACAAACCTACTAGCAAACTTTATATAAATCTTACCGAATTAAGTTTACCGTAGTTTATTTTGCGTTTTAATTTATTTAAAATTAATTAGAAGAGAAGAATTTTGTGATTAGTGCCTGAGACATTTATGTCAATTGATAATTGTATGAATTAATTTTGGAATTGAAATCCATATAACTATTGGTTCCTTATCAACAATTAACGGAGATTTGTAGCAAAGGAGCCAACGTACAGTTCTATAACGCTTTGAATTCAAAATTAATACATAGATAAATATGTCTCAATATTCCTGAGTCGCTAATCACAAAATTACGACTTATAATAGACACTTGAAATTAAAACGTACGAAAATTTCACCATAATGTAGAATAGTTAGTTACCAAGGTTCCTACTTACAAACATAAAAAGTAGACACCTTTCTAGATAGGTACTTAATATTTAATAAGTCGATATCTAAGTTGTTGTAAAGTTGTTAGTTTATATGAGTTGTTATTACTACCAAAGAACTTGCTCATGCTCAGTGATATTTTATTATTGCTCATAATGTTATTGATCTATTTAATTGTATAATTATAACAGCGAAAATAATCTTACGCTGACCAACTAATTGTTGTATTTTAAAAGTATAAATAAATAGTTAAATAATAAATAGGTTTATTTGTAGAATTAAAATTATCAATTTTGATTTAGGTACAAAATTAATCTACATACCTAGATCTAATTCTGCATTTAGTTATAATCTACGTAGCTTATAAAATACGAATTAATTCAAAATAATCGGTTTTAATTTTAATTAATAATTGTTTAATACATTAGAATTTATGCTTAAAAATGTACTTTTTATATTATAATTTATTCATTAATGAAAAAAGTTAACGATCACTGCACCTTTGTTTTTTTTAGGGTTCCATATACCAAAAGGTTACCAACGGACGGAACTCTATACTAAGCCTCCGCTGTCCGTCCGTCCTCTCTAAAATCCTAGTTAGTAATTGTAACAATCTTTATTGTTACTAATAATACTTAATTTACACATATAAACATTCTCAATGAAACGTGACTTATCCATTCTTACAATGCATGTACTTAGGTAGTAGGTACTCGTACCTTCCTAGTTCCTATACGGCATATAGAGTGTAGTCTGTAGGTAGAGTACGTACCTAGGGTAATGTATTGAAAATTGTGCTTCAGAGGTATACAGGTATTACTACCTATCTGATCTGAACACCTCACAAATGGTCTGACATCAAATAAATTAAACAAAGCAGGTGTGTGGTAACTAGACCACTGGCACTGATTCTGTCCAGTATAGACTTGGACCTTTCTTTCTTCCGTAGGGAATGTGGATAGTTAACCAATGTAAGTCTAACTAACCTAATAGGCACCAAAGAAAACAATAGTATGTGAGTGACAGAAAGGACAAAGCTAGTAAAATCTTTCTCCACGACTTTCATTGTCCGTACTATTGTTGATTTAATAATTTAACCCCCCCCCCTCTAGCAGTGCTTCTAAAATAGCATGGGATAGATTTTAGCATGGCCAGTTAAAGTGATCATCCATAGTAGCCTTTCCTGGTACCCTATTTTAACCGAAATGGACAAAGAATCGAAAAATAAACTTACAGTTTTATTTTACGTGTTAATCAATTTTATCAATTTATTTATTCCCGCCAATAAAATTCAATGTGTGTTCATAAAATGTTGCCACTACAATTAATTTCTGACGACTATCAGTGATGTGACTTTGGTGTCTCCGCATTGTCGAAATCAAATAATATGACAATGGCATCAGAAGTGGTAATGAGCGATTAATGACACCGCAGTCGAGCAACAACTGCTTTTTGTTTGACGGCCGTATCAGTGAGTCTGTAAATAGTGTAAATACTTTCACAAATACATTTCAAACGTTTTGAGCTTTGGAGGGGCGCGTAATGTCATAGTTGATCTCTAGTAGCTGTACAACAAGTAGTACCGTTATTAAAGTAACGGAACGTTTTATACGAAAAAATAACGAAAATAATTAGTGATGCAACAGAATTCAGCTTCTGTTTCCGCAACTGCGAAATTCCTGCACGATTTTTGACATCCGTTTATCCTTCTGTTTCCGCCATTTTTACAACGGAAATAGATCGCAACTTTACGATATTTGTGACGAAGTGTGCATGGATGGATCGCTTGGCGGCAGGACACGCGTGGGAGAGGTGTTCCAGCCAGCGAGCTGGGTCCGTGCTTAGAGCACTTTTTTATTTTGAAATATTATTGTAAAAAATACTCTTTTTTTTTTAGATATTTTCACTTCCGCTTCCGCATACGCATTCATTTCAGTTTCCGCAAAAAAATACTTTGACATCTGTTTCTGTTTCCGTTATAACACTTCCGTTGCTAATTGCTATCCTGTCTGGTGCTTTGTCTGGTGCTTATCAGGAAAATGCCATATAGAATAGAAAATAAAAAAAACAACAAGACAAGTCAAGCTTGTGCAAGACATGGCAAGATATAATAAAAATGATTTTTATTTATCTATGGTTATACATATTTTATCTTGTCTATAGGTATTATGCGACTTATTAAAGAAGTCCATACTCACAGAACAGTTTGCAAGAACTAAAGGTATTTTTAAAATATCAATTTGCAGATTTATACACGATTCAAGTCCGACACAAATAAAAATGGTGGTTCACTTTATTACATTTCTCTGAACAAATTTGTAAATTGAAGGAAATTACGGAGATTAATGAAAGTATATAGCTCGCTGAAAACATTTTTCTACTTCTTATCATTATTGATTTACAAGTAGTGCCTCAATTTTGTGCATCTAGAAGAGTTTTGTTTGACAAATAACAGGTTGTCGGAGACACCGATTTCGCTAGTTTTGTGTTTATTGTATTGTTGTTCGACTGTAATACATTCGTAAAGTGTTGCGATTTTTCAAAGCTTTTCAAACTACAGCACCCCAGCGATGTTGAGCTAATTATTAAGCGTAAATTTTTAAACAAACGCGTTGAAGTAAGATATGCAACCGTTCTATTCAATCAGCATGTGACCCAAATCTGAGATTTCTCTTCTTTGTGTTTCACTGATAAGTTCATATTTAGTTTCGAAAAACACCATTAGTAAACAAGCATTCCACTAGAAGCTGCTAAACGTTTGATCAGTTAGAGACATGGATACTTTATGAACTTGTCACGGTTGACTACCTGCGTGCCTCTGTGGGGGTCAGGTGTAGGAAACAGAAGATCCACATGTTTAGGAAAAAACATTGATATAGCTACTTACATAAACCCAATTTGCTGTCCATAAATAAGCATTTTGTGTTTTTATGAAAAAAAAAATACCGAGATGGACGTAAACACAACCGAAAGAATGGCGCGAGAAGATAGTGGTGTGAAAAATGAAGATAACAGGTGTTTATACTGAATCAACTACAAGGAGTTAGACAATGATGCAGGATGGCTAATTCTGATAATCACAGACATATTGTGCAGGTCAGTAACTTGGAATATACATAATTACAGTCTTATCAAAGTTATAGCTTTTATTAAATCATATCATACTTTTATACATGAATACTTTTCTGTCATATGATTAACAGACCACCTGCAGTATTTGTTTACTGTGCATTTGAATGTTGGGGCTGAGGGAATGTACTAAAACATCATCAATATGCAGCATGTGGGATATGCTTCTCACATTATGGTGCATGTGTATTTATGTGATAGGCAGCACACACAAGAACTAAGGGGTTAAAGTTAATAGAGATATGTGAATTACACCTAGCTGTGCCAAGCCAATTACTTTTTAGCATACAAACTATAGCCTTAATCTTGCCTTGAACAAGGGAATGTCAAGGATATTTAAGGTTCATGTGGTGCTGGAGATAGATTGGTCAGTATTTATTTGATTAAACCTGAATCAATAATAACAAAATTTACATTTTGCACAGCATTATCACCAGGTATATGTGCCTATTAGTTCCAAAAACTTCAATGGCCCACAGACACATGTATCTACCTACATGTTTATCTTATAATTTCTGTTATTTATATAACCTTAGAAATAACTAGCAGTTCCCCGTGGGGTTGCACCCGTGTTCCCGAGGGATCTTATGTTTTCCCGGGATACAAAGTAGCCTATATGTTATTCCAGGGTATGATCTATCTATGTGCCAAGTTTCATACAAACCCGTTCAGTTGTTTTTACGTGAAAGAGCAACATAATACTCATACATACATACTCACAAACTCGCATTTATAATATTAGTAGGATTGGAAAGAAATGGTCTTTATTAATTAAGTGGTCTGGATTTGCCATTTTACTTATTTAGTTAGGTATGTACTCACTGGTGATATCCTGTCTGTGATGTCACTGATGGTTCAGTTATTATTAATGGGGAAAATAAGCTACCTACATCCAGCAAACTTATTGATTATATGCATTAATACTGAAAATAGCTATAAGTTATACAAATAACTCTCAATTTGATTGTTGAAAAGTGAATTTTGAAATAAACAGGAGAGTAATTGTAGGTATTTTTTTTGTGACTGAACTTCAAACTTTTGAAACAGCCTAAAAATAGACCCTAAATGTAACAAAATTGAATTACAAATGTTCTTTACTTGACTTAAATCATTTTGCTATAGTAGGTACTCAAGGATGATGTAGCTTCCTATTTCTGAAAGATTTTTTAGAATTAGATCAGTAGATCCAGAGTTTATTTCCTACATCTATACACACACTTTAATATAGTAATCACAAGCAATTAATTTATATGTAAATATATATGTAGATTAGTTTTTTACAAAAACATAGGTGTTCAACTGTCTAGGTAACCCTTTTAAAATCTGGTGAGTGATTTCTCTAAAAGAAATGACATAATTTAACTCGAGACTAATATGTCTCATATCATTGCAAATTTATACTTATGCTATTTGCAATTATGTAAAGCTACAATTATTATGATGTATTTATGTTCATCCTGTTATCCTGTTCAATACCAGAGGTATTGCCAATGTGTTACCGACCTGTTACAATGCTAAGAAGGCAACTGACTCTCAAGTGCAATTGCCAGAACACACCAGTAGGTGCCTGGCATCAGATTTTTAATGTGAGGGTGGTAGTCATTCAGACGGGTACTACAAAGTAACCTACCACCATGCTATGGTTTCCTCACCATGTTTTCCTTCACCGAAAGCTGTAGCTCATTGTAGGATTCGAACCCATGACCTTCGTTGTGGCATCTTACGTCACTACCACTGAGCTATTGACAAATATAACATCAATATCTATCTTTTAATCTCTTTCACAAATTAATATTACCATATCTATATAGGTGTATGTAGGCGCTTTGTCAGAGCACTTTGAGGCTCTGTCTGTGGAAGCCTCCAAGCAGACCAGTTCCGAAGAAATTGTTTGTTGCATCACTGAGAAACTCAACCTTACAAATGGATCATCTGGACCATATGAACTGGCTGAGGTATGTAAATTCGCTCATATTATATAACACAAAAATATGTTTAGCATTGACTATAGTTTGAATACTGACCAAGCTAAGTGCATGCCCAAGCAAGTAACCCGTAAAAAAGAAATACTAGGATGTTAAGCTCTGTGTCTGTTTTATGTGTCATGAAAAGGATACATATTGTATATCTGTCTATTATAGAAAGATAGAAAATATATTTATTAAGAATTCACAAAAGACACACACTTCACAAGGTATACATAGATTTGTGTGAGGTCAAAAGGGCTCAATTATTCTGCAATGAGGGATGCACTAACAAAAACTGATGTTTGGTTAATTATTGGTTATAGGTGCAACTCTTAAAAAATCGTTTTCATTAATAGCATTTTTTTGAATCATGTTAATGATGACATATACATAGTTATTTTTTTATTTAAAACTACTATGTAACTGGTTGATAAAACATTATTTCCCATTACTTCAAACTACATTTTAGTTAAACAAATGGGATAATAGAAAGCAGATGAAATTTTTTATAGATATTAAAATACTTAATATAATTTATCAGTTAAATGATCTTGATGATCTTTATTATTTTTTGTTCTAAAATAGATGACACATCACATTTTTCATGGTAATTGTCATATCCTCTGCTCAATCATCAATGAAGCGTTTACTTTGTATACTTCATGTTTGCAAGACAACGATTTTAACTTGTGAATTGGTGGAAATCTACTTCTAGAGTGTAGGTTGAATTAAATATAACAATCTTGCATTCTTGGAATGCCTGGATCTATTCCAAAACTTGTTTTCAGTATGAGTTATATTGCAACAACAATAAAAAGTTTACAATGCAACATTTAACACTGCTTTATGGACTCTTATATCTTTTATACTAATTTTGAACTTAATTTGCAAAGCTAGAAACGTCTTCTTAGTTAGGAGTGTATTAATAGAAGAGCTACATAAACTATTGTTTGTATACGCGCCGCCATCTATCGTGGATCCGTAATTTGTAATAATGTTTAATACACAAGGTGGTGGGAGACACGGTCAGCGGTGAGTGCAAGGAGCGGCGTCTCGGCCCGAACGAGTCTCCGGTCGCTGTCATGTTGCTGTGGCCGAACAACAACTCTAGTAATTCCGGACAGTACCACAGGTATTTCTAATAGTTGTCTATAGCAGGTATTTTAGGTCACCAATTTCCCTGGAAATTTATATGGGTTAGGTCGTATTTCTACAATTTTTCCGTCTAGAATTTAAATCTTCTTTAGGTATAGTTTAAAAGTCAACTCAACATCAATTGTATTTATCAAAAAGTTCCATTTGAAAAAAAAAATAGAATACCATTAATTAATGATGATTTATTATGGAAAATACTTGTAATATCATTTGTTTGGTAGGTATGTAGTTGGAATGCGAGTAGCATTGTTTGTTCCAACAAAACTGATTCATGAAATGTTATAAATCCAACTGTTTTTTTTAACCTAAAACTGCAAGTATTTTAACATTTTATAAATAAAACGGTTCACTTATGCATTTAGTTATCGTCTCCAAAACATGTAAACACGCACACAGCCATAAACCTTTTAAATAAACTTTATGTTTTCTTATTATCCAAGTGGAACAATGAAAAATCAGGTTTTGCAATGTAATTATCTTATTCCTACAATTATGTTCTTATTTACGTTACGAGAGATACGTCTAACCTTGTCTCGACACCTGCATGTCAACTATTTGTGTATAATATCCGTTCATTTAATTGTCCTGTCACCGCAAAGCTATTTGCACACTGATTCTATAAGAATGACCAGTTTAATGAGTCAATGTGTAAAACTAACTCAAAATTAATCAAATATTAACGTTATATGTATATCCCTGTAGCCAAACGATGCTCGAACGTAACCTAACAACAAACTAATATATGCGCGTTGCACAAATACATAGCTAAAAGGTTAATTTTATCGGGATTCCTCTCGTCGATGAACGTGAATAGCACTATTGATATGCTATCGTATGGAATACCCAAATAAAATTGTTTGTTTAAAATGTTAATTGTTTAATAAACGGCTAGCTATTGCAGTGATTGGGGATAATGTCCCAGTGTGTGCGTGAGTCATTCTTCCTGCGGCCGCGCTGGCGATAACGCAGTCTCCATCCTGCCGATCGCACTGAAACATTGCCGCTCGTGACCAACATGGATTTTAATAATATACCGCATCTTCTAAATATCTAGCCCTATATTCCGTAGGCGTAAACATGACTCAAAAGTACCTACTTTAGTTTTAGATTTTGTCTATGATGATTAATTTTAATTCTCAATTTACTTCTCGTGTTTCATTTGCAGGTTCTATTTACGCGAGAAAATACCAGACGAGCCATGGATGGAGAACTTTTCCGTAGATCCTCAGCTGATAAAGGATTACTTCCAGAGGTTCCTGTATCAGCCGAAGGATCGAGAATATCCCGATTTGTGTCAGCTGCCAGAGCTCAACGAACAGACGCTACTAGATAACCTGAGGGCGAGGTTCGCCGCGGGATACATCTACACTTACGTCGGTTCGATATTAATAGCTCTCAACCCGTTCAAGTTCTACCCGATCTACAATCCTAAGTATGTGAAGCTATATCAGAATAAGCGGATAGGGTCCAGTCTCCCGCCGCACATATTCGCAGTGGCCGATGCTGCCTACCACTGCATGTTACGGGAAAGAACTAACCAATGCATTGTGATCAGTGGTGAAAGTGGTTCCGGTAAGACTGAGAGCACGAATTTCCTCCTGCATCACTTAACGGCTCTCAGTCAAAAGGGGTCTCATGGTAGTGGTGTTGAACAGACTATATTGAGTGCGGGTCCGGTGCTAGAAGCGTTCGGTAACGCGAAGACGGCCCACAATAACAACTCGAGTCGGTTCGGAAAGTTTATACAGGTGAATTACAAGGAAAATGGTATGGTACACGGTGCCGTCGTTCAGAAATATCTTCTGGAAAAATCGCGGATTTGTAGTCAGGGCCGTAACGAGAGGAACTATCATGTGTTTTACTATTTGTTGGCTGGTGCGTCAGAGCAGGAGAAAGAGCAGTTGCACTTGCTCAGTGTGGACAAGTACAATTACTTGTCCAAGACCGGGTGCAGTGACGTGCCGGGCACTGACGAACTGTACGAGTTCTCAAGACTGAAGCAGTCCATGGAAATGGTGGGCTTCACCATGGATAAACAACGGAGACTTTTTGCAGTTCTCTCCGCTGTTCTACTTTTGGGTAAGTGTCATTTTTTTTAAATCTATTTGAGTGGTTTGTAACTTGTTGGCTATTATGTTTTAAGAGCTCGTAAATTGTGTTTAAAAGCCCACTTATCTTCATGATAAAGATAAATAATTCGATTGATAACGTCACGTTATCGTGTATTATATTGTATGTAATCGTTAACAGCTGATCAATTATAGATCTGAAATGAAAATTATACTTTGTAGAAACAAAAAATCTAATGTATTTTTAATGATGTGTACAGTTTATTTAGTTGTTTAAAGAACTCAACAAAGTTCAATTAACATTGGTTTTCCTCTAAAATAATTAGCAATATTTTCCTCATATTTTATTTATATTTACATAATATTATTGGGAGTGGATTGGTATAAACTAGATTTTTATGAAAAATATCTGACAAGTCAAATGTATAATCGAATGTCATGTCATCATCCTGACCATAAATTATGTTTACGGGAATGTAAGGCCAATTTATTCTGCAACAATTGCCTGCTACCGCCATCATTCGCCAGCCACAGTTTGATTTAGCCTTTATTGGTCTCAGTACACGGAAATCTTGGTAAACCTGTAGTTTCATTTACCTACCTGCCAAATAGTAATATAGTTAATGACTATTTCAGGTAATGTTGAATTCCAACCGCAACGTAAATCGTACCATCATGATGAAGCGGTTGGTGTAAAGAACCCTGAGGTGGTGTCGCTGATATCATCACTATTGCGGGTGCGGCAAGAGACCTTGTTGGCGGCTCTCACGTCCAAGCGGGCCAGGGCCTCGGGGGAGACACTCGTTATTAATTACAGGTACGATTAAATGTACTCTCATTTCAGATTATCTAGTTAGAAATGGTTGCATAGCAATGCAATTGTAAGTGGACATACAACTCCAGCATTCCGGAGAAATCATAGTTGATTTCTGTGACATCCTCTGTAGAAATTGGGTAGTAATCTGGTACCATCCTACTAATATGAATTCTTCAAGCTCAAATAGGCTGGATCAATTTTGATGAAATTTGCTATGGAGATTGGGTTGGGTCATTAATAGGAAACTACATTATCTTCGAGTGCTACTATTTATCCCAGGAACGCTGGTGAAACTGCAGGAAACAGCAATATCTAATACAATCAAAGTCATCTAAAGTGAATTCTCACAAAAAATATCCCACTTAATCCTATTATTTCTTTTAGATTGCCAGAAGCTATAGCAACTCGGGATGCGATGGCCAAGTGTCTGTACGGTGCTCTGTTCGACTGGATAGTGATGCAAGTCAACCACGCGTTGCTCTCGAAAAAAGATACGCTCAGAGAACATCAGGGACATAGTATTGGTAAGTGTTATGCTTAATTTATTTCTACAATATACCCGCATTCCAGAAAGAACTTATATTTTTCTCGGCATTTATGCTAGTAAGTAGTTCATGTATTTAGGTTTAATATGAATTCTGTTGAGTATTTGTAATGTTAGTACGATTTTATATCTGTTCTTCTCACTTATGTTTACTCAGTTGTATCTTTTACTCGAAATTAACAATTAGCGATTAGTTACACTCTTACAGGCTAGAATGAATATCAAAGTTATCTACGAAAGTACAGTATGTTCTGCAAGATAGATGTGAACTTATTTTTGTCTACTTAATGTACTTATCCTACTAATATTATAAATGCGAAAGTTTTTGAGTATGTTTGTTACTTCACGCTCAAGGGCTGCTACATTTAATATGAAATTTTGTATGGAGGTGGCCGACACCCTGGATTGACACATAGGCTACTTTTATCCCTCGTGAATATCCCGTGAAATCCCGCGGGGCGGAAGGTAGCGTTTTAGTAATGTCGTATGTATGTAATAATTTTACCATATTTGTACGCCGTCCTGAACGGTATATTTAGATATCTGACGCATTATTATATATGACAAATAAATGAATTCTAATTATACTGTGTAAGGCATAGCAATTTTTAAAGTAATCCCGTAATAATGTAAAGCTTTTATCGTAGAATTACATAATTACTGCTAAAGGGTAAGTAATTCTTTTGATAGTATGCAAATATTTACCGTACAGATTTAAAGGTCAAGTTTATTACTTTCTTTTATCTGTTTCTGTTTACTTTTTAACATCGTCATTAATGAGTGGTGCAGAAGTACAATTTTTCGATGTAAAGTAAATCTATAATTAATCGTATATGAGTTTTATGGGTACAACTTTAAGGGTAAAATTTGCTAACGTGCTGTGTGCTTACGATAAAGATCCATATACTTCGAACATAAACTCTTCAAAGTTGTGTCTCTTAGTAATAAGATTTGATATAGTTACTTCTAAATGGGGATGCATAGGTAAATGGGATTGGTTCCAATTAGGACAAACATTAGGGAGCATCTCTGTTTGTTCTATATTATATAGGATATAACATGTAGTAAGCATAAAACTGACTTCATTGATTCAGCAGGTACATGAGCCTGGACCTTGTGTTTCAATCTTTTCATAAATTTTATGAATTCTATTTCAATGAGTCATAAAACTATAATATAAGCTCTGCTTAATTTGGGATTAGGGGTGTAAAAAATGTCGCATATGTTTATCCTACTACTCACTCGGCAATCATCTCGTTAATTTGCAGGCGTTCTCGATATATTCGGCTTCGAGGACTTCGGTCCGAGCAACAGCTTTGAACAACTGTGCATCAACTACGCTAACGAGCACCTACAGCACTACTTCAACCAGCACGTGTTCAAGTACGAACAGGAGG
The DNA here is from genome assembly GCA_963555595.1 of Tethea ocularis. NCBI lineage: Eukaryota > Metazoa > Arthropoda > Insecta > Lepidoptera > Drepanidae > Tethea > Tethea ocularis. The sequence continues at coordinate 6,362,864 of OY741971.1, read as the reverse complement.
AGTACCGCCGCGAGGGGATCCGATGGACGGACATTGGCTTCTCTGATAATACCGGCTGCCTGCAGCTCATTGAAGGCAAGCTCACCGGGTTACTATGCCTCTTGGATGATCAGTGCAAGTGAGTACATTGGCTTTTGATTCTGAATTTTATGTAGCTGAAGATATAGTACATATTTAGTAATAACTGATGTCACTCAAATCATAAGAATTCTATATACTTTGGTCCAACAAGTAAATAAGTGAAGAAGAGATTGTTTTCAAGTTTGAATCATTTTATCTGTGTAACTGGTGCTGAAAAGCGCTAAGAGTGTGAAGAAATGATATTTATATATATACTTAACATAGCAAAATTCTCAAATGTTATTTATAAATAAATATAACATGTTCTTAGCGTAATAAAGTCGCAGTCGTTGATAACCACAAAGCATATTAAATTACGTTATGAGCGAGCTTCTACTGTAATTTACGTGATTCATTAAGTAACAGAATACAAATAGAATCCTTACCGCGGACGCTCAAGTTGTGGAATGAGGTGCCAGCAGTGGTTTTCCCAAGGATTCTTCAAAAGGGGCGTGAAGAGTTTATTGCAGTATTGGTAATTGACAACGTGAAAGTGATACACGACAAAGACGACAGAATACCGGTGTTGTGGGTAGCTTGCTCCCACAAATTTATGCTAATTATTTTTGCATTTTATTTGTGTTTTGCGGAAGAAATTGAATATTTTTTCTTTCTTTAGTCATATTCTAGGAAAATATTAACTATAGGTTTATTACTCACCTATACTTTGTTATAAAAAACTTAAAACCTATGTTAAAACTAGCTATAAAATATTCAATACATTTGGAGAGGTTTGAGATAGTTGTGACATTATACATGTTGTTTTTGTTGCAGTTTCCCATGGGCTACAAATGAAACACTGCTCCAGAAATTCAACTCTGTACATGAAGATAGTCCGTTCTATGAAAAGCCGCAGCGAAGAGAACCTGCCTTCGTTGTAAGACATTACGCTGGCAGAGTTAAATATCAGGTAATGTAAATTCGTAATCACAAAAATATATTTTTATGTGATATAACAAAAAAATATATTCCTTTACTTGTGATTTGATATCTTGCTTCTTGCCAAATTTCAAGATATAAGTCAACGGGAAGTACCTTATAGGTTTGGATTTACTCGGGAAAGTATGGAACCCTAAAAACTTATAAAACATGATTCAAATCTTATTTGTTTATTGTAGGTAACAGCAATGCGTGAGAAGAACTTAGATTTAATGCGACAAGACATCGTGAGCGTGCTGAAGAACTCGTCACTTGCGTTTGTGAGGGAGCTCGTGGGCGTCGACCCCGTTGCCGTGTTCCGATGGGCGATTGTGAGAGCTTTTTTCAGGTAAGATTAGGTATTTTTATAAAAAAAAGTCAAGTATTCTTAGTGGCCATATTCTTGTCAGCCCAGGGTTTCCTAACTTAGCCAATTTCTTGGATACCAATATCCATCTGGTTAGAATTACAAAATAAAAACTAGTTACCTAATTTATTGATCATACTCATTTTTTATGTAATTGGTCATACATGAGTATGTTATTACATTGTTTAATACTGTTAGATATTTCAGGGTACAAAAAATAGTAGAACTTAATATTATGGTAAATCTTATATAAGCATCGTAATAAATGAATTACTCTTTGCAGGGGGTACTTCGCTTTCTTAGAAGCAGGCAGGAGACATCGTATTCAGAGGGTGGACGGCGCGTCAAGGATACCTCGCGCGTCCATCCACGCGCCAAACGAAAGCATTATCAGGTGAGATACCAATCAAGTAATGTTGAACTCTATTTGCTACGTCATTGTGTCCAATTTGCATTATAAGTAAAAGTCTCCGCTTATATGATAAAGATAATAATTATGATACAACTAACTTATGCAAAATGATTGCAATATTATATTAACATGTGAAAGGCATGAAGAGTATCATATTAAAACAATTGGACTATAAAAAATATATACATTTAATATGCTGTGTAATGTCAACCGTGAGCGCTGCCTTGGACAGAAAGCAAGTAAAAATAAAGTATACATTATAATTTTCTATCAGTAGAACGTCTTTTTTTTTTGGAAAGGACTAAAGTTGGTAGCCTCTGATGGCTGCAGCAACCAGCATTAGACCGTGTATCTCCCTGTTCGTTCATATTATTATTATTTTTTGTCTTTTTTTGATATCGATGAAGCCTTCTGTTCATCGCAGCGCTAACAGTTTAGACAATATTTGTTGAAATATATGAAAGCTTTGCAAGTAAAGTTATGTGACGTAATGAAATGTGTCTTGTTGCTCAGCCAACTGGCGACAGTATCGTCAATCAATCTCGCAATCAACCGCATTGCGTAAGTCACCGTATTTACGGCATGCTTATTGTATGTTATATTTGCACCTAAACGCATGATTATCGATTTTATTCGTTTAGTATACCTGTATCACCCTATTTTGTGTCCTGTTCCTGTATAAAGGCTGTGAAAAGATTTTTAAACTAAAATGTAATCGTATATTATTATAATTGCCTAAACGCAGCCTACTTTTTTCTTTTAAACTGCGCTAAAGTCGAGTAAGTAGTTCGTTCTTCAAGGATTTGTTTATATTCACACTCACACCGGTATGCATGCAATCACACATCCTCTTTTTTTATTTTGTTTTCTGTTACATTAATTTTGTGTTCGTCGATTCCTTTCTCGACGTTATAACGGGACAGAACGCCCCTCCGCGCGGCGAGTAAGTCCCGAGAGACGCCAAGTCGCAGTGATAGTAAACAGAGAGCGGAGACGACGAGCGCGACGCGTGGGAAAGGGACAAAGTATTACAGGAGCGCCGAGACGCGCACGCGCCGCCCCGAGCGTGACCGAGACCGCGACGACCGCGCCCGAGACGACGCCGACGTGCTGCAGCGCGCCAGCCAGATCGTCATGTACGTCGCCGAGAACACTTGTCACACGCTATGACTCTCTTTCTCTCTCTCTCGCACATGTACGGCTTCATCAAACAAAACGCGCTGTGGAACGACCATAGTCTCTGACATATGGATAACTTGATCTCTAAGCGCTAAGCGTAGAAGTTGATTCTAAATATAAAACAATAAGACTGTTTTGTGGCAACCAGGGGGAGGTACGCCGATTTATAATCGCTCTGATCACTTGAGATCTCGCGGTGGTGGTGACCTTATTGATATGATATGGTGTATCAGTTTGTTCGTAAGATGCGTGTTTAGACTCTCAGAGGACAAGTTATGTCAAAATAAATGTGACTGTTCTAGACGCTAATCATTACAATGTTTGATGGATTTGCGTGTAACGGTTGGGGTCTTCGCATTTCTCTACACACGGTGATGGCTATGGGTTTTTGTTTTCTCGAGCATTTCTGTCGCAATTTTCGTTGTTTGATATTTTGATAATAATACATGATTTATTGTTGTACTTATTTTATATTTAGATGCTGATATTATTATGTACTGCTACACCCAATTTGTTAAAATATGCTACCACTATTTTTCACACAAACAGCCATTGTAAAATTAATATTTTAGTTTTCACCATTTTGAAGAAGCTTCAGTAAAGATGTATAATATTTTTTAATTAACTCGCAATAGAAATAACTTGCTTAAAATCCAAAGTAATCTGTGTTCAAAATATTTTTTTAAATTCGGTTCTGCATGTAAGCATTTCAAATTGCACAAGTTCACAAAGCAAAATATTTTCTTAGGTGGTTGGTACACACACGAGCATTTTTTTAAGCGGTCACACTACCAATATTTTTAATTTTAAAACTAAATAATGTGATCACTTAGAAAATTGCCTTGATTCTTTGTATGGACCATTATTGTTATGTTTATGTAAAATTACAGGAAAAACAAATCGTTCCGACCTCGGGAACGTGCGAAAAAAGGTCTAAAGAATCTTCAAAGTGTAAAGACGCTAGCTGGTCGTACGGCCGCGCCCACTGGCAAGCGGAAACAGCCGTTAACAGTTGCCGCACAGTTCCAACATTCGCTTGCTGCGTTAATGGAGACCTTGAATCAGGCCAACCCTTTCTTTATTAGGTATATCTAGATTAGATTTTATTACAATATTTAATAATAATAAATAACATATTGTAATACTTTTCTTATTGATAGTTTATAAAAATGGTGCTCTGAATTTTCTAAGTATTATTGAGAAACCAACTAAAATGTGACTAATATTAATTAAATTTATATTGGAGGCTTACGTCTGAACCGGTGGTGACTTCAGTAGCTTTGGTCTTTATATCTCCCTAAACTTAATAAATTTCTGACTGCAAATACTGTGATGACCAGACTACACTATCTACATTGTAGCTTGGTGCGAGTGATAGTACAGAGTGAAATGAAAATGTGCCTTATGTCTTTGCAATAAAGTTCATCTGTATAATGTATGACTCAGAATGTATATAACTTCAGAAGGACCTTATTGCAATGACATTTAGTTTCATTTTCATGCAAGCAAGCGACATAGTGTAAGTGACAAAATTTAAAATTGTCTTTACAAAGTCAGTGTCCCATTACAGGTGTATAAAGTCAAACGGTGACAAAGTGCCTCATGTGTTCGACGAGGAAACGGTCCAACGTCAGCTTCGTTACACGGGCATGTTGGAAACCGTGCGCATACGTCAAGCCGGCTACAACGTGCGTCTAACGTACGAAGAGTTCATACAGTTGTACAGGATACTCCTACCTAAAGGGTTGTTGAGCTCGCAATCTGACGTCAGACACTTCCTTGCCACCTTGAACTTGGACAGGGATAATTATCAGTTGGGTATGTTGGTTTTTTTTTTATTGTAGTATGTTTGATAATTTTTTTGTTGATCGAAAATTCATACTTTTTTACTATGTATAACATGTTTAGTTTTTTATAACATAGGCTATGTTTGACCGCATTCTCACCATGGTCAGTGATATGGTCGAAGGTGATAAGACAAATCCCTATAAGGCAACTCTATAAGTGAGCTGAGACAAGTCCATGGATGATTGAATTGACTCGTTTGATATTCGCGTGCTCCGTTCAGTTTAATGAAGTTCATTACCATACTGCTACGCGGTAGTCTCGCTGGCTCCCAAATTTACATAAGAAGCTATGAGTATATCTATCTCCCTCAGTCCGAATTTATGTACTATTTAATGTAACATGACTAACCTACACATAATAAATAACCTAATATTATTACAAATAGGCGCAACAAAAATCTTCATGCGTGAAAGCGAGCAAACAAAACTAGAATACCGACTGCATCAGCAGATAATGGCGTCCATTATAACTATTCAGCGATGGTTCAGAGCAGTTCTAGAGAGGAGAAGATTCCTCGCGCTGCGACGGGCATCTGTCGTCATACAGTACTTCTGCAGGTAACATTGCACAAAAAAAAATACTTATGTAAGTTTAGATAAGTAGGTATTAGTCAGACATTGTATGCGTTGGATAAGCCTCTTAGCTATGTGTAAGTATTTCTCTGATGTAAAATTTTTAACCCTTCATTAAGTGCATAGAATTTATGTAATGCAAAAAATATCCGTTAAAATTCAAAATCCACCTTAAAAATATTATTTTTTCTTTCTTCAAAAGGCAATGGCTTGTATCCCGGCACGAAGCGGCACTAAAAGTGCAGTCGTGGTTTAGAGGCAGCCGCACAAGGCGGTGGTACTCAAAGCTATGCAACGGCGTCGTCGCATTCCAAGCCGCTGCCAAAGGCTACCTATTAAGGAAAACACTCCCCGCATTGAGGAATCGTCTTCCAGCGTCAAAGGAGAAACCAGAGGTAGATATACTATATTATATTAGAATCAAATGCATGAGTGTCAAGATTTTGATATAGAATAGCAGGTTGAATGATGTTATTTATCGAATTAATGTTTCTAAATTTGAAGACAGAGGATGATAATACGATATATCGTGTAATGGAAAACCCAGGAGTCGTCGCATTATGGCGCACCGCTGTATTCCGTTTCAACTCATTGCATTCACGCCTGTTCGTGTATGCAAAAATGATATCAGAATAACTTTAGAACTTGAGGCGTGTTCACTTCTGTAGGACTTCCGCATGCCAATGATTGCATGTGAACGTTTTATGTTTAATTCCAATCTCAATGAATAATAACCTAATAATATGCGAAATATAAGAAAGAAAAACATTTATTTTGATACACACAGCACAATTACACAAGGTACACAAAACACATATATGTACTATAGATGTTATGTTCTGTGTTGATATTTTTAGATAAGCATCGTACTGTTATCCTCTGAAAAAATGAATAAAATTGGTGTTAAATTAACATAAAAACTAACTAGTTTCGAAATCAAGTCATTGTAACTAATATTACACTGTCAAAAAAAATGTTGTGAAACACATTTGTACATACATACAACGCCTCGGTTCGTGTCTTTGACAGCATAACAGGAGACTGGTCGTGGTCAATCCGGAAATAGTGCCGGTGAGTCAGCCGTTCAACACGACAGACAAGATTATAAAACAACTGTAAGTATGACGTCACTCTTGGTCTTGAAATTATCACGTCATTGACCTTTTGGGGTTGAATTTTTAGGTGAGGGATATCCGAATGTACAAACCGATTCGAAGTTTGCCGTTACGAAGTTTCGTGCTAATTGTTGGCAGTAGCATTCCTTATCGTAGGGGATTGAGTAGTCAAATTCGTGCTATTCCATCTCTTTTAAAATAATAATAATCTGTCAGAGCCAAGTTCATTCTACATAAAACCTATTTAACAAGTACTTTAATCAGTTTTCCATACTTACTGAAAAAAAAACATTCTAAATGTGGCAATCGGCGGCAAATGTTCGGGTTCATAAATTATTAATACTTACATTTACAACTCAATTTTCTAGAGACATGATCATGCATTTGGACTCCGAGAAGTTAAGACCGGTCCGAGAGTTGAGGCCGACACAATCACTGCCAATACAAAGGTGAAATAATCGTTACCAACGCAATCATTCAATCTATTAATATGAATAGTGTTATAAGTTCCTGTATTTTATTTACAGTTTAGAGAAAAAACGCGAGAATTTAGAAAGCTCAACTGCGCAAACCTATGGCAAAAGAAGAGTTTTAAAAACGCAAAATATTTCAGAGCTGCCTTTAAAACAAGCTAGTAAAAGGTAAATATAGTATAGTAAAAAAAAAGTAACGCACACGTAGGTACGCACATCGTGCGTATGCAAATGAAAAAAAGACGTGTGGCACTCAGAGACTGTTTTTATCAACATATGCAATTATCCAGTCTGGCGTCGCTGACAAATAAAAATAAGGAAAATCTAGGAAAGTCGTGAAAAGCAACTCTTTTGCAGGCGAATCTTGTCCTTATTGACTTTAAAAACGTTATTATTATAATTCTTATATTTTCCTGTCAAGGTTGAAATTTAAATAACATTTATAAAAATAATAAAAGCGTAACGGAAACTACTTGTTTTAAACAAAAGCCATATGACAACAAAATTGTTGGGCCAAATACGGACAGCGACGCCAGACAGTTTATAATTATTTATTTATGCAGTATTTTTTTTCCTTTGTTTTTTTTTCTTTGATATTAATTCAAGTTACACTTTTTGAGCGTGGTCACCGATAAAAAAACAATTTTATTTCTTTTATTAAATAAATGAGAAGTTAATATTGTTCAAAATATTTTTACAAAGAGGAGGTGCCCTAACGCCGAAACTCTAAGCAGGCATGAGTCACCAGATTGCGAGGCGAAGACGGGGATTACGCATGCGCAGTAACGCCAATACAACCAATGCCACCTAGAGACGAGTTGCTGAACTAAAGAGAAGCGTGATATTTCAAAAAGTCATTAAAAGTAAAAAGTATCACCGCTGTGCCGGTCGGAGTTGGATTCGGTCTCCACGCTCAAGGCCCGCGATAGAAGCTATGCAATAGCTTAAAAACTTAAAATTTCAGAGAATTCTACTGTTCATATATATACATATTTTTTTTATAATTTCCATGTTTGTAAATACAGTTTAATAAATCAAGAAGCAAGTGATTCATCGCCGGACGACAATTGGAACGTGAATGCGAATAAGATTCCACCGACGGCTATCGCGATGCCGAACAAGATCACCGCCGAAGACTTGGCCAATGAGATGCTATGGCTCCAGATAGATAAGAACTATCTCTTGGCTGAGAAGGTAGACTAATATTTTAATTATATTCAGCCCTCAGATTTTTGGAGAGTGATAATTTGACAATTCAGTCTACTCCCATTTTGATTCCTGTAACATTTTTACAGAAACGCGAAAAAGAGCTTGTAGAACTGGTGGAGTCAATGACCTCAAGCAGCATAGATTATTTACGAGATTTGGGACATTGGAACCCCTCAGATACCACCGATAGCAATAAAACTAGTTCAAGGTAACAAAATAATATACTTTGTATACATTTTCAGATTTGAGTCGAGTTGTTATTTCGGCTCGGCTTTATCATCGGCTCTTCTCAGCAAATGCTTTTTCAGTCATACATTAATAAGGGCCTGCAATGGTGTATTTGAATATAATAATGTGTTAAACCAATTTCCGTTACCAAAAGCTCAACTTCATTGCAAATGCAAATTTATGTTTATACAGACGCACATCACCGCAAGTATACCGGCGCAGTTTATCAAGTACGACGTTGGAGCCTGCGCGTGCGCTGCACTCGCTGCCGCCGGTGCGGCGCGACCACCGCGCCTCGCACGCGCCCACAATCTCTGCGCCCCCTACTGCTCCCGCGGCCCCCCTCCCTGCCCCCGCCCCTGCCCCCGCACCGTCACACCCCGCCCCGGTCCTCGCCCCGCCACAACCACCACCACCACCGTCCTCTAATAACACCGGTGAGTCTACACATCTATTACAATATACTAACAGTTCACTTCAAGTTGGCCGTTACCTCTCTTCGCGTTTCCCCCCACACCGCGTCTCAAGTCAAACACGTGTAGTGTGGATAGCGACACTTACTATTGTTTTATTTGCACCTATGTCTTCATTCGCCGACGGCCAACTTGAAGTCATTAAAAATAGTACCTATCCAGTTAAACAGGTTTATTATTTTAATCAATCAATGTCCCATAAATGTACAATTGCTGGTACATTTTTGGTCCTTCGAGCCGGATCATCAGGGATGTTGAATGTGAACTGACTTTAAAAGTATATACATCGTCGCTATGCTAGTGCTAGTAATTGCTGACCGCCCCAAATGTACGGTCGTTAGCCCGTAAAATATTACTTAGAAGGGATTTTTTTATTTAACTTATTCAATCGACTTAAATTTTGGTATATGTTCGTAAATCTGATGAACCGGCAATGATAATGGTCTTGATACTGATACCTGTATAGTTTGCAGATTGCACAAATCTTACAAAAAATATGTTACATACCTACCTACATCCTGTGATGTAAAAGATAACCATCTCACGTAAGATATGGTTTAAAGCTTCCAAGACTTTTTCGAATCGGACCAGTAACTCCGGAGATTAGCTCGTTCAAACAAACAAACAAACTTCAGCTTTACGATTAGTACTGTGTACACGCTTTTATAATATGATACCTCTTTCACTTTTAAATTTGCCTTCACATAAATTTAAGGAACATATTAAGACCGTTTTAGTAAAAAAGGCTTATTATAATATTAATGAATATTTAAATGACAAAAAGGCTTGGGTGTAGCGCTCGCTTTTGCAGGATATATTTTATGTACCTAAATTATGAAGTTTATTTTGAAAAGAGTAATTGCTGAGTTTATTGCCGGCTCTTCTCAGCAAAAGCTACCTTCCGAACCGTGCATTAGAGTCTGACTATTCATAAGTGCCTGTGAAGGTCTATTTGAATACATAATATTTCATTTCATTTCATATAGATTTAAAAAAAATACTTTAATTCAAATTAATCTCTGGTGGATATTCATCGTTAATTCGTCGTAAAAGTTATTAATTAAATTCTAAACAATGTATGCTAAATTAACTAATAGATCTGTCATTAAAACAAACAACATGCACCATACACATCAATTTGTACCTGTTCACAATAATATTAATTAGTTAATTATGTTTACGATCAGGTGAAATTACTTTGTTTACTTTTTGAGTAACTATATAGAGAATTGCTCTCAAAAAATCTCATTCTTGCTTAGACTTCCGAAGTGTAAAGATGTCTGTACATTCAGTGCAACTGGGAAGTACATCAGTGTGTTTTGCGGGATTATTTATGTTATTAGTCCTGATAGGTTACGTGGATGTGTTTATAAAACTTGTGTTTTATTATTTTGGTAAGTTATATATCTATATAACTAACATTAGAGCAATTTTTGTATTTTTGGTTATGCTAAGCGCGGTAATCCAGTACTAAAACGTAAAGAAAGTCAAGGAACTCTTTAGATAACCGCATCAAAATCCTTGTATTCTCAATTTGAGTACACTAATGGACAAATGCAACGTCTCTTACGTTTTATAATATGTATAAGGAAGGATTCTATTATAATTGTAAATGCGAAAGTTTGTGGCTTGGAACATAAATAGATTATAGTCTGGAATAACATATAGGCAACATATCCCAGGACGCGGGTGAAACCGTGGGGGACAGTATTTGAAGTAGGACTTCCTTATTGTTAGAGCAGACTCCTCACATATTAGTGGTTGGTATAATGTGTATCAGATAACTGCAATAAAACTAAGACACGGAGAGACTACAGATGCAAGACGTCCAGACTACACCCCCTAGAGCTAGAGTCACTGAAAAATATATTTACAGACCATATAGCCAGTGTCCAACTACAAGACAAGGAATTATCATATGAAGAACTTATTAAAAGCATAAAGGAATCCGTAAAAGATCTACCAAAACTCGAAAATAAAGACTTAATGCCGCTATCACCATACATAGAGAAACTTATAAGTGAAAGAAACAGACTGAAAAATAAAGAGAATAAAACACGTTCTGAAAAGAATCAACTCAGCGCACTCTACAAACTTATAAACAAACAAATTAGGCGAGATTATAAAGCACATCGATACAAGGTGATAGAAGAAGAGTTGGAAAAAAGATCGTCAGTCAGAAGAGCACAATTAAGATTAAACGTATCGAAACCATGGATTATGTCTCTAAAAAACAAACACAACATAACAATATCAAATAGAGAACACCTACTCGTTACTGCAACAGAATTTTACAAGAAGCTATACGGAAACGAGGAACGAAACCAGCAGAGCAGTATATCTGAGTTATTTGATGACGTACCGCCTCTCTTAGAAAGTGAAGTTTGTAACGTAATTCAACACTTAAAATCATCAAAAAGCCCCGGCGAGGACGGAATAACAAACGATATTTTGAAAGCAATAATAGATCCCCTAGTACCCGTACTAACAAACCTTTTCAATGACATATTGACGTTCAAGAAGATACCAAAAGAATGGGGAACATCTATTATAACACTACTGTATAAGAAAGGCGATCCGACAGACTTGGGAAACTACAGACCTATTAGTTTACAACAAACAGTATACAAAGTATTCACCACAGTAATATTGAACAGAATCTCAAGAATATTAGACAGCAACCAACCCAGAGAGCAAGCCGGTTTTCGGCGTACATATTCAACCATAGATCACATCTTCACATTGACCCAACTTATTGAGAAATTCTCGGAATATGGGAAAAATCTCTATGTAGCGTTTATAGATTACCGTAAGGCTTTTGATTCTATACAACATGAACCTCTGTGGTTAGCATTAAAAGAGCAAGGAGTTGAAAGCAAATACATACAGATACTGCAAGAAATTTATAAAAACAGCAAGGCAGTAGTCAGGATGGAGGGGAAGGGAGAGCCATTTAATATCCGAAGAGGTGTGAAACAGGGTGACCCGATCTCTCCAAATTTGTTTACTGCCCTATTAGAATATACCTTTAGACAACTAAACTGGGAAAACAAGGGCATCAACATAAATGGTGAATATCTTAATAATCTACGTTTCGCCGACGATATTGTATTAATTTCAGAGAATCACAATGACTTACAATACATGTTAAATACCCTAGATATAGAAAGTAGAAAATGTGGATTACAAATGAACACGCAAAAAACATTTGCCATGACGAATAGCGAAAAATTACCAATTAAAACTGAATATCTTGATGTTACCTATGTTGATGAATATGTGTACCTAGGACAGAATATATCATTTCTAAAACAAACATCTTACGAAATAGATCGCCGTATAAAGAAAGCATGGAACAAATATTGGTCCCTAAAAGAAATATTTAAAAGTAAATTACCGATGCATCTAAAAAGGAAAGCGATGGATTCAATTGTTCTACCAACATTACTATACGGGTGTCAAACCTGGACGTTTACAAAAGATATCGTAAAAAAGATTAACGTGTTCCAAAGGGCCACAGAGAGAAGTATGCTCGGTTTAAAGCTGAAAGATAGGAAGAAAAACACATACATTAGAAGTTTAACAAAGGTAGCAGACGCCGTAGAACTAGCAAGCAGACTGAAATGGCGTTGGGCTGGACACACAGCAAGGTTTTCAGATAATAGATGGAATGAAAGAATTTTACACTGGCATCCATATGACACAAAACGTCCGCGCGGTCGTCCAAGGCGGCGCTGGAGCGATGATATCTACCAGATAGCCGGATCAACGTGGACTCGCCAAGCAAAAGACAGGGAGCACTGGAAAAGGTTGGAGGAGGCCTATGCCCAGAAATGGGCATCCCTATAAATAATTGTAAATCTTTCAATGATAAGTAAAATAATTAATATCGATAACAATATAAAATATGCATGCCAAATTATTATGTAAAAATAATTAACAAACCTATATAATTGAATTATTAATTAGCTATATTTATCAAAAACTAAAATTAAAACTTAATTTCGTAAAATAATTAAATACTTAAACTAAATATTAATAATCAAAACTATTAAACTGTACCTATAAAGGTGGAAATGAAATTGTTGCATGTAAATGTTTTAAATTTATGTTTATAAATTTTATGAAATCAATAATATAGTATGTAAATAGAGTACATAAGAAATTAAACTTACATTTGTATAGATATTAATTAAAAACATAGAATTAGGTAAAAAAAAAAAAAAAAAAAAAAAAAAAAAAAAAGGTTTTGTATTGTAAATATTATATTGGGAAATAAAGGCTTTATTATTATTATATTATTATAATGTGTATGTGATGTGTCAGTATGCACGGCGACGGCGGCGGCGCTGTCGCTGGGTGCGGGCCAGCGTGGCGCGGAGGGTGCACCGGCGCCGCCCGCGCGCACGTCGCGCCGCTCCCCGCGCCGGTCCGCGCGCCACCCGCCGCCGGACATCGTCGTCGACGCCTCGCTCTCGCTGCAGGAACATGATATTATGCGGTACTACTACTTATCTCTATATACATGGATATTTTTGTTGAAAATCTGTCTACAAACGCCCGGTGTGTTCCGACAGCTGTACTTGAGAGCCAGTTCCCTTCTAGGCTTTGTGTGCTTACCACCATTTGCCACATCACCACGGTGAGATTGTGGTTAAACAGGTCTATACGTAATAAAAAAAAATCTGCAGATAGCTGTTATGCTATTTTACATAAACACAACTTAAATAATCCTCAAAATGCCTGAGAAGGCTCGAAATACTGACAAGAGAGTGACACTTCTTCCCACTATCCATATCTAAATATCTTCTGGATTATCCAATCAATATTCTTATATTTTAAATGTTAAGATTAAATTGTTACATATTTCATCACACAGGGAACAAATAGGCGTTCTTCTCCAAGTAGGCGGTGGTCCGGAAGTCGGGCAGGTGGTGGAAAGTAGACGGATTGCTGCGTTGCGGAGGCGGAATTCCGATCCAGCGCCTGGCGACGCACGGCCATTAGATCCACGATCCACTGACTATATCGGCCAGACTGGGAATGGACTTTTTCGGATCGCTGGACACAGGTATGTTGTGATGAATTGATCTTTAACATATATCATGGTATATGCAGTACCAAAGCCGCCACACGAATAACTTCTGACCTTAACCTAAACCGCTGAATGGATCAGGCTGAAATTTCGCATATAGGCATATAGGCATCACAAATAAAAAAAAAATGAACTATAAAACTATATTTATATTGAACTATGGAATCGCGAGTGATATCGCGGGGCGTAAAGTTAGTTTCTAAATAATCTTCATTGAATCAGGACCTTATCTGAGTGCCTACTCCGAAAAACGATACACGATAGTTCGCGATGATCTTTGTCAAATTATTAACCAATATTTATAAGTAATAGAATTGCAGTAAACTGACAAGATGTAAATTTTGTGCAATTCCATTGGTTAATAATTTGACAACAATGATCGTATCGTGTTTTTCGGAGTAGAGGTCGTAGCTAACTTATAATATAAGACACCGTTCCCGCACGGGTAAGGAATGGATATTCAAAATTGGGCTCAAGGTCGTGCTCTTAATTAAGGGGGATCGGCCAAAAAGCCCGCGAAATTCAAATTTTATTAGGTTTTTTTTTCAAATTGCTGCTTAGTAAAGCTGGAAACATATTATCGGACGCGGCTGACTGCCGCGACTTATCGTTTTTTTCAAATTGCAGCTCAGTAATAGGTCATTTATTTGTCAAAATGTAATTCGCGACATTGAAATATGGCTATAAATCTATCTATGTACTCATTTTGCATTCAAAATATTATAGAACTGTACATTGGTTCCTGCGCGTTATTTATCGAATAGGAACCAATGTATGGATTTAAATAGTATAGTATAATAGCATAATGAATACATATAGTTATCAATTGGCATATTAATGAGGCGAAAATCACATTTTGACGAATAAACGAACTATTACTGAGCTGCAATTTGAAAAAAAATCTAATAAAATTTGAATTTCACGGGCTTTTCGACCGATTCACCTTAAGTTTTAAAGTGACAACGTGAAACAGCGCGCTGTAAGCTTGCGGTAAGCTTGACGCGATCATGCCACTCGATAGTGGAAGTCACGCGTACCGCATACACTGTGTTGTGCGGGAGCGCGGTGTTGGAGCGGGGTGGTATAAGTCGGCTACGACCTTAGGCCCTCTGAACCTCGATAGCTTGCTTAGCTTTTATAAATGACTGAGCTGTCACCCTCAGTCCAAACTATTATTTCTACCAATTTTAATCAATTATTTTAGTAGGTTAGAATAGAAGTTAGTCTTACAAAGATATAATATGTAAAGTGAAATATTACAAATACTCGTAGAAAATAGTAGTTTATGATACTGTTGCATAATAGGGGTTATTAAACACGAGTGTGAGTTTAAGTACCGAGCCGTAGGCGAGGTTCTTAATAGTATCACACGAGTTTTTAATACCTAATTATGTGCAGTATCATACAGTACTTTATCTAAACTCATATAAATAATGTAATTTAAAGGTAAAAAATCGATAATATTTTGTCATAGGTTTTCATGACTCCGGGTATCGATTATTCGTCATTTCCATTGCCGCCTCCACAATTTCAGATCCAAGTTTATTTCACCTTAGTATCACTGCTATTTTACTAGCATTTTTAGCCAAAATAAAATATGTATGCAAAAAAATCAATAAAATAAACAAACATTAATCATCATGGCGCCCAAATCCGTGTTGGGAAAAACTCCCTACCGCATACGCGACCACAGAGTAAATTTGCATCTAAAATTGAATTGATACTGATTGATTCCTAATTGTGTACAAAGAGAATATAATACTACGTTTAATTGTTTAGTCATGTCTGGCCACTTATAATGTTTTTTTCTTTATTATTTCGTTTGACAAGTTGACTGACAGTAATTGAAGTATTAAAACCCAAAAAACATTATAAGTGGCCAGACATGTCCAAATACTTGTACTTTAATGAAAAAAAGTTATTTTATAGCATTATCTTGGGAAGAAAACTGTGCTATAATATAATTTTTTAATTTCATTATACACGGATGTGCATAAAGTGGGTCATTAAAGTACTGATTTTGATTTCATAATAAGAACATTACGATATGAGAGTAGATAATAGTAGTTTATGATACTGTTGCATAATAGGGGTTATTAAACACGAGTGTGAGTTTAAGTACCGAGCCGTAGGCGAGGTTCTTAATAGTATCACACGAGTTTTTAATACCTAATTATGTGCAGTATCATACAGTACTTTATCTAAACTCTTCCAATAATGTAATTTAAAGGTAAAAAATCGATAATATTTTGTCATAGGTTTTCATGACTCACGGGTATCGATTATTCGTCATTTCCATTGCCGCCTCCACAATTTCAGATCCAAGTTTATTTCACCTTAGTATCACTGCTATTTTACTATCATTTATGGGCAAAATAAAATATGTATGCAAAAAAAACAATAAAATAAACAAACATTAATCATCATGGCACCCAAATCCGTGTTGGGAATAACTCCCTACCGCATACGCGACCACAGAGTAAATTTGCATCTAAAATTGAATTGATACTGATTGATTCCTAATTGTTTACAAAGAGAATATAATACTACGTTTAATTGTTTAGTCATGTCTGGCCACTTATAATGTTTTTTTCTTTATTATTTCGTTTGACAAGTCGACTGACAGTAATTGAAGTATTAAAACCCAAAAAACATTATAAGTGGCCAGACATGTCCAAATAGTTGTACTTTAATGAAAAAAAGTTATTTTATAGCATTATCTTGGGAAGAAAACTGTGCTATAATATAATTTTTTAATTTCATTATACACGGGTGTGCATAAAGTGGGTCATTAAAGTACTGATTTTGATTTCATAATAAGAACATTACGATATGAGAGTAGATAAAGGATTTTATTATATAACGATTAATCTAGTAAAAATTACCCGTGTAATTAGCTGCATTATTTTCTGGAAACAAAATTTAAATATTCTCCGCCCTTAGGCGATATCGGAACTCTAAACGGATCGTACTTCATGATTCTCTTAGTATTTTTGGATGGCTCCACTCTGAACTTCGAGAATATCTTCGCTGCACACACACGGCTTTGTAATTTGGCAAATCGCGATCCTGAAAATTTCACAATCTCTTAGTAATTTCAATTAATTCCTAATACCTATATGCACGATTTTTTAATCGCATATCTTAACAACATAATAATATGAAAATACCGTAAAAAGATTTCAAAAATAACTACTAAATAGACGGAGAGATTAGACAGAGATCCGACCAGGTATGTGACGTCATATAACACTACGGCCGAAAAACTCCATGCTAAATTCTGTTCTAAAAATCTTAATTCTTTGTTCGTTATGTCTATGTAATTCCCAATTAAACAGACTCACCGATACAATTTCTTGGACCGATGCCAAACGACAAGTAAGCGTATGAATGCCGTTCTTTATCGTTCTTCCGATCAAATCGCTCCGGATCAAATACTTCAGGATTAGGGTAATATTTTTCATCTCTTTGAATACCGGAAACCGAAACCAGCACTGTCTGTCCTTTCTTTATCGTTACGTTGGTTCCTGGAATTGTATAATCTATCTTGGCGCTTCTTTGCAATGGATCTACCACACTATACTTACGTAGTGTTTCATCAAATACTTTTTCTAAATAACTCATTTCATTGAGTACGTCATAAGTCAACTTGCCGTTGTGATTCTGAAGCACTCGATCAATTTCGTTTATCAATTTATCCTGTATACACGGATTTAGAGCCAGTTCATATAACATATAAGTCAATGTTGTGGCGCTTGTCTCGTAACCGCCCGCGTAAAATACGAAAGCCTGTGCTGCTATCAAATCGTCTGTTAACACCAATTTCAATGTGTCATCATTGTTTCGTTTAGTTCCTTGAAGTTCATCATTCTGTCGCATTTCTAATATAAGATCTATAAAATCTTTTCTATTCGAAGGTAATCCATTTCTTAACTGAATCACTCCTTTTACGAGATTTTTAAAAAAATCTTTCACTTCCTTTGGAAATATTGAAGCGTTCAATTTCTTTAAAATTCCAGGATACATCATGTCTAATTCGTTTGCATAATTTGTTCCAAAGATTAGATTGTCTAATTTCTTTAATATATTCTTGCTGCCATCAAGCTCATCTATATTTACTCCGAACGCGCACGATGCAATGGTGGCCATCGTAAATTCCTGAATGAGAGCATGCACTTCTTGTTCAGGTTGTTTACTGCAAATGCTCTCTAAGTGTTCCAAGAATGTGTCGCCTTGTTCCGTCATTAGATACATCATATTTTTTAATTTACCCGAGGTAAATATGGGAGACAATCTATTCCTTAGACCTTTCCATGTATCGCCATCGGAGTGAAACAGGTTGGCCCCTAAACCCTCCGTGCTGAATTCAATGCCGCGGTCGATGAAGCAATCGAAATCTCTTATCATTATTTGTTTTACAATATCTACGTCTCTAATCAGCAAACATGGCGATGTGAACCTGTATATTCCCACAATCTTCTCATTGGGATAACTTTCGTAGATGTTCTTGATTGCTATACCGATATTTATATTTCGAAGAGTCGATTCTTTCAAATTGCCAAATAATACAACTGGCTCGGGACCAACGACATTTCTTTGTTTCCAATAGTTGAAAGTTCGTGTGAAGTATCGGTACGCAGCGTAAACCACAATCACACCTACGACAATTAAGTTTAACATAAACATTGATGCAGTTTAAAATATAATGCAACGCTATTCATTCTAGAGGTGTTGTATATATAGAGAGGCTTATCGGTATTATTGTAGTTCATGACCTACAAAGTCATAATAATATGTTTGCGGTTAAAGACATTTTGATGATTATAGGTACTTTGGCTTTAGATTAGTTCAGTAAATCTAGCTAGTGTGAAAAGTAAAAACAAACTTCGCAACAACATTTAACTATGGTCAAAGTTCTTCACCACGACAAGCCCAACAACAGGTTTCGAAAAGATAGCTGTACCGAAAAACAAGAAAACCACTTTAAAGAAATAGAAACACTAATAATTTTGGTTCATTTCTATCCTCCGAAATAATTTGTATGCTAAAACAATTTAATCATTATCAATACCAAACATTGTAATTAATTTCATTCATTCCATATAAATTACAATAGATTGATTATGAACAAAGTAATATTTTTTGTAATACACAGGAAATAAAACACTTGACATTAAAATATTTAAATTTTTGTAAAATGGCAGTCTTGTAAAAAGTGATTTTGCTATTTAACTCTTGAAGTTTACCACCATATCCTAAAAAAGTTAGTGAACATACCTTTCTTTTCACTGAAGATATTTGACCTGCAATTTACTTCATAATATCAGCCGAAAGACAACTGCTGGACAAAAGTTAATTGATGTATTTTTCCTCTTAATAGATTTCGCAAAGGAACACGCTTCACAAAAGCCGACAAATGCGTATATTGTCATCAAGCGATCGACGCCTTCGTCACTCAAGGTCAACGATGTATCGACTGCAAACAGCTTTACCACACTAAATGTATACAGAATAAGGGCGTAATTACCATGCCATGTTTGAGCCCAGTTACAGTAGCAACCAGAGGGCGACATAAGAATAGAAAGAGGATAATATCTAATTCGAATCACAGCTTGTTGCCGGAGGTAACGAAGGGTTCCGTCACATCAAACTTTTATTTGACTGGCACATCGGAGTTTATGGACAGGACAGATAAGATAATCTCGGATGCAACGGAATTACAAGCTATGCAGAATTTTATTACTGAAAAGATTTATCAGATGGATTCTAATGAAAACAAAAAGCAATCAGAAGTAAGTATTTATTTTTGCAGCTTATTAAATTAATACCCAACCAACCGGATACCAAAATTCTGTTGTTTATAAACTAAACTACTACTAGGCACTTCACCTCTCTTTCTTAAAAACGTTATTGAAAAGGATAGAACGTTTATAATTGTGTCAAATTACTCCATACTATGGTAATTTACGGATACATACGTGACCAATAATGGTTGCGATAAAATTCACGCAATCGGAAACAAGCAATCGGATTCATTTGACAGGGTACATTTATCCGTTATACAACAGGATCGGTGATATTTTCTTAAAGTTTCAATAAAATTAAAAACTACCACCCCATAGTTTCAAATTAACATCAGAAGGTGCATTGCATGCTATATGACAGGACCTGATTCATAATTTTATTTATTCACAGGTCGACAGGGTATTCAAGCACGCCTTACTAGAGTTCAAAGACAATCTCGTAGCAACATATAGTATCGTAGAAACGAGAGGTTCAGCCCTTAAGTACAAAGATTTAATAGGTAACTTTCTTCACGTCATGGAGACTGTATGCGCCAGAGAAGGGTCCACTCTGTCTATAACGATGGGAGTCAACGCTTTCAGAGGCTTCATGGACGAGTTTATGAGCCAACATGATACGGATAAAGCAAGAACGAAGAGGAAAAAGGATAAGAAACGTAAAGTAAGTAGTTACATTTTCATGTTACTCGTAAAAGTGATAGAAGAGAAAAAAAACAACTTATGAGAATTATATCCCAGCCTGACTCAGGAAACTAAGGTTTCTATTAATGTTTTCAGCATTCATGTATTTTTGTTCATTTCATTAAATAAAAAAAAATATCCTGGGACATTCTTCACACATGGTTAACTGATCCCAAACTAAGCAGAGCTATTACTATGGATTATTCCAACAGAATTTATAAAATGCTTCAAATCAATTTAGAAATATGTGATATTGTAGAATCCTTGTCATCTCGATTGACATAATGCCAAATTGATATACCTATTGCCTATTACATATCCTCTTCCATCTTTGCACACTGAATTAAGCCATTTAGTTATAGGCATTCTAAGGTCATTATTATTTGACACGTAGTACTATGTTCGTGTTTTAAGTGATACCACACCATGCATTTTTAAATGAATCACTTCGCAGGTGGTTAACAGTACTTGATAATTGTATATTTTTGTTTTCAGGTGGATGATCCTATACAGTATAAAGGACACACATTCATTCTCTCGATGATAAACATCCCGACGGAGTGTGAAGTCTGCAAGACGTTTTTCATGTGGCCCATTGAACGATCGCTTATCTGCCAAACGTGTAGGCTAGTTTCACACAAAAAGTGCTACACAAAGGTTTGTAAGATTTCGCATTCTGTTCAGAAAATGACAAATTATTTAATTGATCATCATAAAGGAAGATTATCGATTATCCAATTAGCAACCAAACAATAATGCTTTTTATAAATTTTAGATATCAGATTAACCACTATGAACATTATTGGATGAACAAATAACACATTTAAATTATATTATAGGTGACATCAATGTGTCGGAAAGACCACACGACACCATCGGCGGCGATAGTCGGAGCCTTAGATGCGGGCGGACGGCAACAGTTTGGCGTTATACGCGGGAAGGTAATTCTACTTCTATTTTTAATCGACTTCAAAAAGAGAGGAGGAGGTTCTCAGTTCGGTTGTGTTTTTTTCTGTTTGGTCGCGCATAACTTCTTTGTTTATGAACCGATTGTTAATAATTATTTTTGCGTTGGGTTGAGATTTTAATACAAAATAATATGCCATATAAACTTCTGACTCTACCAGTAGATTATCCAAAAAATTTCATTCATACAAACTAGAAAGTTATTTCTCATGGTCACACATTGTATTAAGTTTCGTTGTTTTCAGATTTTCGGCGTGCCCCTAAGCGAACTGCCTACAGGTGAAAGCAACATACCCATAGTAGTTGATCGACTCCTAACAACCATAGAAATGTTTGGTCTCTACACGGAGGGGTTGTACAGAAAAAGTGGGCTCAGTTCCAAGGTAATTTTTACGATACTACTATAAATTATTGAAGTGATTGTGAGTCACTTTGTTTCTTATGTTTTCATGACTAAACCACTGAAACAATGTTAATTAAATTTGCTGAGGGATAGATAGCCTAGAGATGGAAATAGGAATATGGATAGGGTAGTCAAACTATAAATCAAACTAATCGTTGTTACCTCTGGTCCAATTTTTAAAACCAATGTGATGTTAACAGGTGCGAGAGCTACGGCGGTTACTAGACGAGCATCCAGAGGAAGGGGTTGGACGGCTGGAGGTATACGCAGTTCACGTTAGAGCGTCCGTGCTCAAGAGCCTATTCCGAGAGCTGCCCGAGCCACTGCTTACCTTCGACCTCTACGATGACTTCATACTTGCTGCTGAAATATCTGACCCACAGGTATACTATAGTTTAATTTTTTTAATTAATCAGCGGCAATACAATTTCAAATTAAAACTTATATTGAAATCAATCTTAATCTTAAATCAACCTGCTTGGTTACCTCACCAATTATTCCGATAATTGTCTGTATTATTAATATTTTTCTTACAGGAGCGTGTCTCTACGATCTTCACGATACTCAAGAAGCTGCCCAAACCAAACTTCGATGTAGTCGAGAGGCTAATATTCCACTTGGCACGGGTGGCTCTAGGAGAAGAACACAACAGGTAACAACTTTTAATTGTAATAGCGTTTTTTAGGTTATACATAATAATCCAGACCCGTGAAATATTTCATTTTATTTCGAGCGTTAGGCTGGTGTTCTCAAACTCTAGGTTAAGGCACTAATAAGGCACTAATAAGGCACTTCAGGGCCTTATGAACGTCGAAAGTTACCGTTGACACTACCACCGGTTCGGAATACACGAGGTTTTTTTATTACATCAAAATATGGGAGGTTAGGTGACATAATATTGTGGAATTAAATATTTGGTGTCCATTTTACCCACATCGTATTTATAGGAAAGAAAACCTATGTTTGATATATTTCCACTTACTGTATCTTTTGAAAATCTCATAATATGATTAATTCTGAGTTAGCATGCATTTACTAACCTCTTAATCTCCATACAGAATGGGTCCAAATGCACTAGCGATAGTGTTCGCGCCTTGCATCCTCCGCACGCAGAAAGTTCAGCCGGCGCAGGACTCTCTTCACGACATCGCCCGCCAGACCGCCTGCTTGGAAACCATACTCGTCGACAAGATGCGCACTGTAAGTGTTCACAATACTTGACATTACAATTTTTTTAGGTCACTAATATTTTTAATGTATGTTTGGATGCTTGAAACCGAATTATACACAAACGAAAGAACAGTCGGAGCGTATAAACAAATTGATCATACCCTGGAAGTGTACTTTATATCCCGAAATAATATAATATACCTCGCGAGTAAAACCGCAGGGCAGAAGCTAATTTAAAATATAAGACAAATAAATACCCAGTAACATAATCAGTTTTTACTTTCTATTACAAGTAACATTAACAAGTATTTGTTCATTAGAAATAATGTGATCAAGTCCTGAAGATATTTTTTGCATTTATTACTAGGTTCGAGGGACACTGCAAGACATAGCGACATTAGACACTGCATGTCGCACTGTGTCCAGCCGGCTGTCCTCCATCCGCCTTCAGAACCAGACCCCGCGGTCCGAGGAGCAGATCCTCGTCGGACACATACACGAGATACAGAAGGAGAAGGCCATACTTACCTCCAACTTGCCTACGCTTATAAGGTACTGACCACTGTAATCTTTTTAATACACTACATGTCAAATTAGGTACAATACGGTGACATATACACCCATTCAAAATCAACTTGTATACCTTGTAGATATAGGGGTTATTTTTAATTCAATTTAAAAGCACTACCGGTAAAATATAACCCTATATAACAATAAAATTATGTTTGTACAGAGCTACATCAGACGACGATCTGCTGTCAACGACAGACCACGACGGCGAATTGGGCAGTACGGACGACCTGAGTACAGGCGCCAGTTCCCTTCGATCCCAACGCCTTCTACACCGCCAGCTATCCTCAGATGACCCCATCATGGTATAGGCACTGATGTTCTCGCCATTGAACATGGTATGGACAAACTACCGCTTATTAGTGTTTTAGGGTTGTAGGTCAAAGCAGTTCTGTTATTTCAGCGTGTTTGTGAACCGATTATAAGACCATAATAAAATAAATTAAGGTTGAAGATACCTAATGCTGTAGAAAGAAATTATTATGCTTTATCCACTTTAATGTAATGACTGTAAAGTGCACTATTTCAATATTTATTCAGAACCAACAAGATTCTATTTCGTCCAATAGAGAAGTGGATGTTGTTATGACGACCGGACCTTACAAAAAATCTTGAGAGTAAGATTAGCATTCATTTTACGGTATTTTTTTTATGTCAGTTTAGACTTTTACGGAAAACGCTACTCATATTCTTCCCGTCATCTCAAATATCAAAAGAAATCGATATATGACCATATTGCAATGTGATGCAGTTATGTTGGGATAATGATTTGGTATTGTTCCTGCCCCATTGTGTTTCAAAGCTAAAACTCGCGTACACATTATTCAGCTTGTTACTTCAATCGCTTGTTACGCCAAACTGGTTACTTAAATCATTATTATATTTTTCGCTGAAACGAAATATCTTATTTTCTCATATTACTTACATTAGTTTACCGCTATGCTGGACACACTACATAATTTAATTGGGCTATGAATACCAAATGATTAAACAAAAATAATCCCCTAACTGTAATGACTTAAAAATATTGTTCCCAGTACTTAGGAGTTAGTAATGAGCTTATACCCTTAGATAGTAACATACATCCCAGGATGATTGTATTCAATACTATTGTTTAATGAGATTTTCATTAGTATTGTGTATTTTCAACATTTTATATCGTATATTTTCATTTTGTAAATATGTAAATTTTAAATGAGCAATACAGTTTTTTTTATAATTAATTATTTGTTTTAAAATGCCAATTTGTTGGAGATTGTATCTGTTTAGGTGATATAGGTTTTAATTGTCAATAATTTCCTCATCCGAGTCCCTCAGTCGGTAATGGTGGTAATTCCTGGAGCATTTTTATATCTTTATTTTTATGAAAAATTAGGATTATGAAAGTAAAAAATATTTTACTAAAAATTTATTTATTATTTTAACCAGACAACTATTTGGAAATGATATACCTAAATGTTTTATGCCCATGACACCCTACTTTGCTCTGGTCATCACATTTCATAAATGTAAAGATATTTAAAATTATTGGACATACCATGTGTCGTGTGTACCTTGCCTTCTTGTTTTTGCTTTCATGTTCTAAAAGACTGTCTATTAATAAGCTATTAAATTAATCATTAAGTCACAAATGTTTTACCCGCTTTTTAATTAGTTTTTAAATATCTACTATGATACAAACAACGAATTACTCTGTGAATTTTTTCTGTGAAAATCTGTTGTTTATAAGTTTCTTCTATCAAGTGAGATATTTACTAGCTCAATTTTTAATCAAACTGAACTTATCTTACGTAACCTTTTAGGAATCAGTTTCTTTTCAAAAAATAATATTATAACCACAAGATTTGCTAGAATCTCACGGTGTAAATGACGTAATTTTATGGAAACTAAAGTACTTTTTGAATAGTTTTTACATTAAATTGAAAATTAAATTATTCTTTGATAGAACTATATTCTGCACTCGTTGATAACGTTGCTCTTAACGAAATTTTAAGTGTTTTGTCGGTGATGAACAAATACTATATTTTTTATGTATAATAACATCTGTTGATTCTCTTTTTTAATAGGGTTGTGTCGCAGTAATCTACTGTATTTTCTGTGCCTTCGACTAGTTTGCTTTCAGCAGTCCACGACTAGCCTGAACACGTCTGAAAGTTTAGCTATTACTGTTGACATTTATGTATAATGTTAGTACCCTTGTAATATCATAGTATATTGTTAGATTCAAACATATTCTTTTATGTTAGCTGTGTAAAGTGTTTTCAGTGATTATAATTGTGTAGAGACGTGGTTAGTTACTTCGTAAAGGGTATCACTTCACATCGGAAATCCCCAGCATACTCATAATGATAGTGTAATGTAAGTAATTTTATATTAAAGAAATGTTGATGTGCAATGTGGCTACAAACAGGAAATAAAAGGACACTTTAGAAGTGTGTGTAGATAATTTGAGTTTTGTGTAAGGATTTTGTAAATAAATTAGTTGTAATAATTTGTTAGAAAGGTACTATTTTATATACTAGGAACTGCTATCATCTTTCGCAATTGTTAATTTTAAAAAGTGCCTATTGAAACCTTTTTTAATTATGTTGATTTTATAGATACATACTAACAGGTGCATTAAGAATTTTTGGATTTTAAACTTTTATGAGTGGTTTAGTTGTCACTGCGAGTCGATCCATTTACTTTGAATGGGATATAACATGACAACAAATTGTATACCAATACTTTATTTGCTTTTAACTTGTTTATAAACATGAAAAAATTCCATGTAAACTTTCCTATATTTTTTTAATATTGCATCTAGAAATCAATGAGAACAGAACTGATGTTAAGGAATTTTGAGATATTATGTACTTGGATATTTGTACTGTACACACACTGGAACCTATAGTTGTATTCACTATGGACCAATACTGAACCATTCACATGAATCTTTTATATTTCTGTATGTGGACTGTGAAGTTTACTCTACATGTTAATCAATATTGAATCTTGTATTATATGACATGTATATTGTTCAACTTATCTTTAGGGATCCTATAATGTGTCAATATCATGAAATGTAACCAAAACATTATGCTATATACAAAATATGAATGAAAAATAAATAATTTCTGTGGAATTCCATTGTTTAATTATGTTACTTATGTTTCCATTGCAATATCGGGTTGTATTTGCCAAGGCAATTGTCCTATGGGATATAGAGACCAGTTGTGAACCCTAGTAGCTAATTTCCAGATACTGTTTACAAGTATATCTTCATTATTCTTATAATATGTTTCATCTGAATCATCATCTAATTGATTTGTCTGAACAGTTTCAGAGGATATGTCATTAGCATCACTAACACTTTTTAAATCATCAATTGTGTATATTTTACATGAAAAATTTGCAGGAAAATTTTCTGGTTTTGATATTAACTGTGTTAATTTTATTATTTTTGTCATTACTGAACTTGGTAATTTTGGTTCAACTAAATTCAATAGATCCTTTACAAAGTATGTAAGGTATTGATTATATGATGATAATATAGGTTGCACAAAGTTGATATCCATGAAATCGCTTGGAACAGGTTTACACAAGTCTAATATAAGTCCACTGGATTTTTCATTAGGAAACCAGTGATGGTAGAGAGATTTCAATTCTTTTCTCTTTTTCATGTTCATATTTTCAGTACTAGCCCTGAAAGAAAGGAACAAATCAAGTCACAAATATACAGACACATGAAAAGTCACCAACACAAATAGTCAATATCAACTCACTTGTTCATTTTATCAATAAAATGTTTAGACTTTGTCAAAGCTGCTAATATTTCTGCTACCCATAAAGCGGCAAGATGAGCTTTATGCTTATTACTTTCATTTTCAGTTACCTTTATTAATCCTAAAATAAATTCTGAAAGCAAATCATTACTGTGAAGAAAAGTGAGCAATACTTCAAAACATTGTACATAACTTTTGTTAAGTTTCCTTTTGTGTCTGAACTCCTGTCCACTGAGTAAATTGAGAAGTTCTAATGAAAGGAATAATGCATCTTCACCAAGCAGAGCTTTATTAGTATATAATGCAATATCTTTAGTTTTCATAAGTTTCTTGGATTGTACATTCATAACATTGATCAATGACATAATAGAAACTGTTTTCAAGTTGGACAAATCAATATTATCTCCAAGTAAGTCTCTTGCATCATGCACAATTGACTCCCTCATACTTGGATTAGGAATATCAGATAATTTCTTTATATTGCATTTAGAATGTGCACATATACTTAGTGACATGCAAAAATGCATCAAAGCTGCTATTTTATTATCATCGCCAGTATCAGCTTCTGTTTGACCACATTTATAATCTTGAATGGTTAATTTGTGTTTCTCCCAATAGTTAATTTGAAGCCAATTCAAACAAAAAATAGTTGCTTCTTTGAGTAAAGTTAAATGGGGTAAATTATTACTGTGTGCAGTATCGTGACGCAGGTCTACTATCCAGTCGGGAACACCTAGATTTTTAGCAGCCTGATACAGACTAGTCCCTTTGGCTGTTTCACTATCCAACACGTGGTTAACGAAACGCATTATAGCCGATGAATACGCCAGACGTAACAGTTGGTCGTAGCCAATATCTTCATCAAACCTCTCGTCATGCATTTGAACTTGCAGCAATGACAATGTCGATTCTATTCCGGAAGGCAAAGAAGGACATCGCGCTTTCCATATTTTCATAATTTTCAATCCATCTACTATATTTGGCGTCTTATAAGTGAAAATCATATTATACACTTTATGCCACTCTTCACTGCTATACCATGGCACTATATGATAGTATTCAGTCATTTTTTGTGAGCAATAATATAAAAATTGTAGAAAGTACAATACAGATTTTTCTAACCTAACCTCAAATCTACTTCCTCATCATTCCTCACAAACAAACGAAACAAACCAAACAGTCTGATGATTGTCTGTCAGTCAAAACAATCCAGGGCTGTATTCAGTCAGGTCAGACAGACCCTCAAAGTTATTGTCTATGGAAGTCAAAATTATACTACTTGGCCAAAATTATACTACTTTTCGTTTTTCGGAGTTTTTGTTTTGAAATGAAAGAAAGTTACATTCGCGAGGAAGTTTTTTTGTTAGCAAAACAAATCACAAAATGTTTATGTTTCTGTACGTACTCGTCAAATATTTGCCGAATCCATACGCGACATATACCCGAATACGAATAGCCATGTGTGGTGGCACCATAATACCTACACAGACTATACAAGACAAGATGAAAGTTCGGACAGGATTAAGGAGGGAAAGTAAAGGTACCCTAAATATTGAAGTTAGCAAATACTCAAAAGAAACAACTCTTCAAATATTTTGACTGAAATGAAAAAAATCAAGATCTGTTATGGCACAATTTAAAAATTATGCAGTACCAAAGTGCCACGAAATCACGTATGTACCTATATAAACATAAAACGAAACGAGACTACTATGGGTATGGTTATAGATGCAATTACGTGATCATGTTATGTTCCTTATGGAAATATGGAGAATAACACAAAAATAGTAATCTTTGGAATAACCTATGATAATTATGTCACATCCTCCCTCACATCCCGTGCTGGATCCCGTCAATCTACTGCAATTGGGTCGCAGAAATATAAATAAGTTGCATTTTTTTAGGGCGGTAGTAAAAAAATCTTCATCTAAGGTTTTAAGTGTAAAATTATATTAAAAACCAAACACAATATCGTTTTTTGGGAATTGGAAACATATGATACACATAAAATATATAAAAGTAACTGACGACGACGGTAAAAGCTACCGTAGATATTTAACTACCGTCAGATACTTTAAAAAAAATCTTCATGTTAAACAAATTAGTTACAATAATTATTAAAAAATAATAGGCAATAACACATAATAATTATGTTAGAAATATTACTCACCATATTTTTTGTGCTACGAGTAGGTACCTACACTTGATGCTGATCACGATGAGATTGTAGGTGGTCACTGGTCGGGCAAACAAAGAAAGGCCTATACTACAGTAATAAAAAATAACGAATAAATTATAAACACAAAAAAATACGAAAGACAAGAGAGCTCAGACCCCAATATATAAGTTACTCTATGGCTCAGACACAAATGAAACTTTGAATGAAACGTAAGTCGTACACAACGAACGCAGGTACTATGGTGGGGGTCAGGGGTAAGTAATAGAAAATTACTAAGTACTTTACTTTTATTTCTAGTTAGTTCTAAAATATTGTGCAATGCCTAGAAGTAGCCGTAGGTACGACAGTGAATTATCTAAATCTGGAGGATGTAATAGGGATAAAATCTATAAGTACTAATAATAAAGCTGAAGAGTATGTTTGTTTCTTTGAAAGCGCTTAATTTCCGGAGTTACTGGCCCGGTTCAAAAAATTATTTCACTAATAGGAAGCTACATTATCCCTGAAGTTTATAATAGACTACTTTTAATTCCAGGAACGCGAATGAAACCGCGGTAAAAGCTAGTCGTTAGAATAAACATTTGCATATTGAAATGAAAAACCGGACAAGTGCGAGTCTGACTCGCGCACCGAGGGTTCCATACAAACTTAACTTTGTAATGAAGTTTAAAAAAATGTTTGCTTTTCGCAATTTTTCCTTTCTATAAGACATAGCTTAGTATCAAATTTCAAGATTCTGCCTTCACGGAAAGTACCCTGTACATACAGCCGTATCTTTTGATTGCGTTGGCGTTGGTTGACAAGTTTGATTTTTTAGCTCCAAATTTGTTTTTATTCGCACAGAACTTCTTCGATATTATGTGGTTCATTAGAAAACTGTGTGTGGTAGGTACTAAGAACCAGAGAGCAACAATACTTGGTGACAAATTTTGGCAAAATAGCATCGATCAATCATCTTTCGAATATGATATCCTGGTATTCCTATATTCTACTACACTACACCCAAAATTCACATATTATTTCACGATAGCGGATCATACTTGAAAAGCGTAATATTGGATGGAATAATGGTAGGATAAAAAAGGTCCTGGGAGATCTAATGAAAACAATAAACAAGAATTATATTTTTTTTTATTACAAAATTTGATTCCAAAGCAAATGTTGTTCATAATTCACATGCAGTTAAAACGCTACATCTTAATAGCATAAGTTATTCCATAATTAAATTAAACGACACTTTAACAACGAGTAACCTCAAAATTATCATTTTCAGTACTGAAGATATAGACAACACTTTAAGCGCTGTAAATATTTGTTATATATTTATTAATAATCTCGGGAGAACGGTACGAATGTAAATGAAATAAATAATAGAGAACAATCGACGGCCACACGCCCCACAGACAGAGCGCGCGAGGGAGCCGTACACGGATCACCTTTGGCACCGACGCGACGTTTGCGAACAATATTATCATGTGGCGTTTTCACTGCTAGCGATATCGACATCTCTCGTGTTTTAAATGCACATTACCGGGGCCTCGAATTGTGACTCGGACAGTAAAAAAAAGTTCAACCGACGAAATCAATTCGCGACGGAGGAGTTAACCGGTACCACCTAAAATTCGTAGATGCCGGCGACCGATCGAACCCATAATCTAACCGCACGGGCCGCCCCCACCCCCGACACACGAGAGCGACAACGGCGCGCACCACAATAAATATCTATCAATATATACCTCTCGATCAACAAATATAATTCAATATAGGCGACGATAATACGATACGAAGTTTAAAACTAGCAACGTTATCACAATACGAGTCGGGCGGGCGCGACGGGGCCTGCGCTCATAAGTCCACCGCGTCGAGGTTCTGCGTGGGGGCGCGCGGCTCGGCCGGCGGGGGCGGGGGCGCCGGCGGGGGCGGGGAGGGCGGCCGCGCGTGGAACTTGCCCGGCAGCGAGGCGAGCGCCGAGAAGGCGGCATCGGCGTGCGGTATGCGGCGCATGATCTTGCCGGAGGTGATAAGGCGGCCGAAGCCCTCCTGGTGCGCGAAGGCGTACCCCGAGCGCACGGAGCGGCGGGCGCGGCGCGCGGAGGGCGTGCGCGGGGCGGGCGCGGCCGCACGCCACCGCTGCCGCGCGCGCAGCCGCTCCGCCAGCGTGGGCCGCGCGCGCGACCCGGCCAGCCGCCACGACACCACCGGCACCATCAGGATTATCATCTGCACAAACAAGTTGACTAGATTATATATAGATAGCGTTGCACCAGTCTTCGAATTGTGTAATATGATTTATTACTTATTGTTTGAGAAATTCAGTCGATATTACAATAATCTAGTAAAGTCGGTAAAAATCGACAAGGAGCCATTGCAACTAATTAATTAGTAAAGAAATAATAAGTCACACTCACAGTAAGTACGGCAGTGAACCAGAAAGTGGCCTGCGTGAGTGCGACAGTCAGCGAGCCGACGTATCGGCCGCCAATCACGTAGTTATAGAAGTAATCCAGCACGAAGTAGGACACCAGAGAACCCCATATCGTTATATGATTGAACGCCGTCCAATATGTCGTGTCCAAGGCGATCTGGAATTTTATTATTACTTTTAAATTAAGTTATGTACTAAATTATTTGGTAATAGTATTTTCGGACCATTATGTATTAAAGATAAATTGCGGAAAACTTGTTAAAAGGCCTACTCCGAAAAACGATATGCGAACTTTTCATAGTCTGTTATTTTTTAAATTGTTATTTTAAACAAACATATAAGTATACTTACTTGTGTTGTATTGTCTATAATTAATATTGTAGCTACTACACTTCCTAATAACATATGATCTGATAATATTTTGCCGTCTGGCGCCAGTCCATCTTTGTAAGTACCTGGAAACAAACAGAATAATACTTTGTAAAAAAAAAAAATTTCAAGTAGGAAAGTAAGTGTCACACATTTATAAGATTTCTCACTTGGTAATAATTATATATATGCTAATCTCTAATTAGTAAAACAAAGTCGCTGTCTGATCCGTCAGTTTTTCCAATTATATCTTCTAAACCGCGCAACGGATTTTGATACGGTTTTCACCATTAGAAAGGGCGATACGCGAGGAAAGTTTATGTATATAATTTGTACAAAATAATTAAAATATTAGATAGGTATAATATTTCTTATATATTACAGTAATCGAGTGAAAACTCGGTAAAAAACCTTTCAATACCATAATATACTGAATTTATATGTATAGTTTAATTATCATGTGATGTATAAACGTACCGTATGGTATCAAGAAGAGGACAAGCGAGGTGAAGCAGCCGTGCAGGGTGGACTTGATGAACTCCGTCTTGTTGAAGAGCCGGCTGGTGTGTCCGGGCGCGTAGAGCTTGGGGAACTGCAGCGAGGTGGCGTCCGACACGTCCTGTTCGAACACGCCCAGCGCCAGTACCGGCAGCGACGTGTAGAACAGGTTGTACACCGATATGAACATCTCGTCGAATACCGTCTGCAATACAATATTACATTACATATCATATACATAATAATAAAAAAACTTAAAATTTACAAACAATAAACAACTTAAGGTTAGTTTGGATGTAGGAGGTAATCTTCGGAACTACTGACCCTATTGAGGTTGTTTTGGTCAGCCATTTGATGAGAACTATATTGAAATATATAAAGGATAGTTTTCTTAAAAAAAATACGTTTCTGATTAAAAAAAACCATTATGTGAATCAGAAAATACTAAACACATTTCTTCCTCAGACTGCGGAAGAAACCGCGTAGCAAAATATAAGTGGAGATTTATCTATAAATATAAAATCTAGAAAAAGAGAAAAATAATCATATCTTACCTGCGCACTAAATCCGCAGAAAAATGCGAACCAGAAATGGCAGACGGTGAACGCGAAGTTCTTGTAGAAGAAGTACCGTAGGAACTTGCACATCCTGTAGTACGACCACCGGCCGTGGACCAGGAGTAAGCGTTGCAGGAAACGGAACTGCGCTATTGAGTAGTCAGATGCGAGCACAGCTTGCATGCCTTCTTGCCCAGATATACCTACACCTATGTGGGCAGCTGGAATAAAAAAAGAGGTTAATTACATTTAGCCGATGTCCTGGTGAGAGTCGCTGACAACCACTGGATGTGGCCCAAAACTGTTTGTTGTGGAAATCAATGGGAGAGGCCTATGTTGAAAAGTGGACAATCATAGGCTGAATATAATGATGACGATTTTTAATCTAAATAAATAAAAACTAAGTGTTGTTTGTTCCTAACTACTTATTAGTTGATATACAATTTAAATCATATCGTAAAAGTTATATTTATAATGTGTATAAGTAACAGAAACTCTGAAAAAAATTAAAAACGAGATTTAAGTCTGACCTTTGATCATAGAGACGTCATTAGCGCCGTCACCTATCGCTAACGTGACAGCTTTCCTGCTTTTCTTGATCATCTCCACTACCATTGCTTTTTGTAGCGGCGTCACTCGACAACAGATCACAGACCTACATTGTAATACTACGTCTAGGAATCTGAAATAGACAAAGAGACGTCAAAGAGCAGCTCAACTGGGGAAGTGCCTGAACCTTTCAATACTTCAATACATAGGGGAGGGGCAGAAACGCATGATTGATGCCCTCTAAAGTAACTAATAGCTTTAGTTATTATTCTGATATATCTCAGGTGTCGCATGTAGACATAACAGCTTACCACTAAACGGGACATTGCCGACTTGTAGTATAAAAAAAATATATTTAGTTTTTATTGAAGTCTGTTGTATTACTAGTTTTTTCTTCGTTGTGTACTATCTGAGTTATTCATGATAACTTACATTTAAGAATAGTTATAATTTGAGCAGCGATTTCAGTCTTGATCCCATGCTAAAAGTTGTTCAATAGATCAAACCTAACCTGTCTTATTACGTGTTATGGTTTAAAGCAAGTCTTGTCAAACCCAGTATTTAAGATAACCCCTGGCTCTTTCTGTTAAATGACGTTAGAAAGTGACGGAATATATTTAAAACTTGGACGTGTAATAAGGGGGATTTCAAAAAGTTATCCATCCAGTATTACTTACTTCTCCTCCAGCTTAGGATGCAGACAGTGCACAAGCGAGTGTCCGTTGACGACGATCGCGAACCCGTTGGAGTCGTCGTTATTGTGCTCGTGCGAGTCCGCCGAGTACGGCCCGCCTCCTGACACGTACTCATTGCTGCAATGTACCTCCATACTTTATTATTTGTTTGTCTAACATTTCTACGATTCATATAAAAGATCTTTTATAATTGACAGGCCAGTTGGCGCAGTTGGTTAAGACAGCACCTATCGTGCCGCTGGTCGTGGGTTTGATTCCCATCCAGGAGAAACATTTATGTGCATGAACATGTCTGTTTGTCCCGTGTTTGGGTGTAATTATCTATTTAAGTATGTATTTACAAAAAAAAAGTAGTATACGTAGTATATCAGTTTATCTGGTTTCCATAGTACAAGCTTTGGCATGACAATGTTTGGAATTAACTACTCCTTAAATTTCAGCTAACCAACCTCATTATGATGTTGCACAAGAAGGTAATTCAAGTATTTATTTATAGTGCGATGCCAAAGAATAAATAATATACTACGTACTACGATGCTATGCCTTACCTTCTCATGTTCAAATCAGTTTAGATCATTGTATTTGTTTGCTTAGAGCGCTTTAAATGTAGCTAGTTTACACATTTTAAGCAGTCTCATAGATTTGTAGTTTGTGATATCTTCCAGTATGTAGAATAATTTGTAAAAATATATTAACAAGATTAAACATATACAAATAGTTTTTAATCAACATAGACTAGCTAGTTATCCCCCGCGGTTTTAACTGCGTTGCCGGATAAAATATGGCATACTATACATGCACGCTCCTTGCTAAATTGCGATTGGTTGGGCGTTGAGGCAACAAACAAACTATCTTTCACATTTATAATATAAGGATTTCACTCGAAAAAGGAAAGATTATAAAAATTTGTAGCAATCAAACTAAAGCTGTCAACATAAAGCTTAACATACACACAACAGTACACAAATACGCACCACAGAATGCGAAACTACGATGCGCGTAAAGGGTTTAAAATGTGCCTATACATTATCTAGGTGATGGGTTAGAGAAAGATATCTTTACAGGTTAGAGAGAGAAAGAGCACTCTGGCTTTGTGTATCAGTAGACAAACTGTGATAGAAACACTGCGGTGAGGTTAGTGGGACTGTGCATAAAATGACTTTATATACATATGGGTTAAGATTATAATATCTACATCTTCGACCTTAAACGCTTTTTAACTAATATACGATTAAATTATTACATAAATAATGTCTCATTGTTGGACAATGACAGTAAGGCGACCAATAAATATGTGACAATATAAACATTATTTTAGTTTTTTTTAAATAGATGTTTAAAAATATAACCATTGAACAAAATTCAATATTATAACAATAGTGCTTCTAATTGAGATGGTTTTAAATTGTAAATTGCTAAGCATGCTTCATTTATAGATCGATCGATATGATCGGATTTTATAGATCGTCAATACTAAACTATTTTCGAAATACATTAATTTAGGTTAGAATTGCTTAGCAGTGGAATTGATCCTCATTAGTTTCATACAGATTTATTTTGTGGGGAAACTGATCCATAACGTAATATAAAATCTTTACGATAATGAGGAATAACAACAAAAAAATCTAATTAGTCCGTCAGTTAGATTATCAAAAAATATTGGATACGTATTTTTTATTTTATCAAATCAATAAGAAATTACAAAGATAAGTCCCATCAAAGTGTAGGATTGGGGCTTGTGACGTCATTGTACAACTACTTTTTAGTACACTTTTTGCAGACCGGAAAATTTTAACGCACTGTATCTTCGTTATTTTTTGTTTTCGGATCAAAATAAAAAATACGTATCCAATATTTTTTGATAATTTAACTGACGGACTAATTAGATTTTTTTGTTGTTATTCCTCATTATAAAAGAAAATATTTTATCCGGTAAAAGCGAATAATTTTGCATTGGAGGTATAATATCTATACGGTTTCAAAGCATCGCCAGACAGAGAAGTTAAAACTCACATATACATAATACACAATGATGAGCTATCGCGAAACGAATAACACTGAGTAAGCCAACGATTAGCGATTGCAAATATTGTATAGGACCCCTTTAAGTTGACCACAATCATTATATAAGACTAGATTCCGCCCCACGGTTTCACCCGCGTTCCCGAGAGATCTTATGTTTTCCCGGGATAAAAAGTATCCTATGTGTTAATCTAAGTTGTAAACTGTCTGTCTTCCAAATTTCATCCAAATCCGTTCAGTAGTTTTTGTTGGAAAGAGTAACCAACATCCATCAATCCATACTAACAAACTTTCGCATTTATAATATTAGTAGGATAAGGTTCAAAATTCCTCAAATAGCATAACCATGGAAATGGGGAAACTGCACACCTTACAAATAGAAGTAGCTACAGAGCGTCGTGAGAATAAGTTTGTGACATCAGCCCCCGTAGCATACATGGCAAGGCAAAATACTTGAATCGTCATACAATAAAATTACATAAATATGACGTGTGAAATTAATCCGTGATTATTGTTGGTCGATGACTCGAGCCTTCTCTAGTATACGCTTGCCATGCTAGGGGCTGTAAATAATGGGCTAGTCACGGAAAAGGCTAATACGATTTCGATGGGATTTTCACGGGAATGTTCAGAACATAAAAGCATGTTTTTTTTATCGCCTTTCTTAGCAAAATAATGCAAATACCGTAAAAAAGATGTCAAAATATTTCTGTTTCTTATATGAATTAATTGTTATTAAAGCAAAAAATCATGCATATTTATTTCATGTGCATAATTTTGTGGAAGTCCCATCGACATTGTCAGAAACTAATTCTCTCAGCGTTTGTACTAAGTGTTTAACAGACATCGTCGCGAGCCTAATTTTTACTAGTACATTATTGTAACCCACAGAGATGCGCGTTTTTGGAGCGTAAAAATATTTCGGAACCTATTACTTGCTTCCAAAACTTTTGGTTATCAATTTAAAATAAAATAACGGTTTTAAACAGCACACGTTACTGGGACGACAACAAGGCAGGCATGAAGTGGGAACATAGCGGGTGAAGGTGATGTATAGAAGAGGTGTAGCTCTTTGTCTCTCTACCTGTGGTGTGGTATTGTGTTATTTTCCCACCTAAATGTGACGACGGAGACGGCGGGCGCGTTCAGCTTCACGTTGGCGGCGCGCCCGGGCGAGGGGCGGCTCGCTGACCCTGCCCCGGCCCCCGCCCCCGCCCCAGCCCCTCCCGCGCCTGCACCTGCCCCCGCGCCGCCGTTCGCAGTCTCGCCCTCCGCCTTACGCTCTGCAGGGACGAACCGTTCGCCATTTTATACGAATTTTAAGGCGATGTTAGCTCAGTGCTAGTGACATCGAATGCTGCGAAGGTCGCGGGTTCGAATCAATTACCTTGGGGTTTCCGTAAAGGAATCGTGAGGATACCCTAGCATGTTGGTACGATATTTTTTAGAAGCCGCAAGGATGGATACCACCCTCAAGTTAAAGATCTGTCGCCATGGATCTATCGATGTGATTTGTCCGATAAGGTTTAGATTAAGCTTGACATCCAGTTATTTTATAGGCTGTGTGCTTACAACCTCAAGCAAAGGTACACCATGTCGCTCGCCAAAAAGTGTATTATTAAAAGAACAATAAAAGCTACTTTTAAAACTGAAATTACCTTTATACCTCAAAATAGCCTATTCATTCAACTCTGAAGTACAAAATATATTATGCGCTAAAACCCTATTAAAAAAGTATAGTTACCATGTGGCAGAAAGGTATTCACGACGCGTATGGAGTCGCGACACTTGGCCAACTGCCGATCGACGTCGTCGTATGAGGCGGCATCGATCACAAACACTTCGGCCATGTCGTCAGTTAGCAGCTGACACGAATACCCGATGTTTATTGCCGTCTCTAGGGATGAAACATTAAAAATAATTTTAATATCTTTTTGTATAGAAATAATGTTAGTGTGAGTTTGATAGAACCCAATAAACATTGAGTTCACTTTTTGTGATGGAAAACATAATGGGGAAAATATTGCAAAGAGGGGGGAAAATATATTTTTGGCTATCACTGTTTCCGAATTTTCCAATGTCATTATGCAAAATTCAAGAAATTCACTGGTTTAACAGTTAATCAATCATTCTTTAAATATTTCGCCATAGTTTCCTATACTATGTGTTAAAGTTGAACAAAGCTGTAGATATGTACCTTGTTTATCACCAGTCAGTACCCAAATTTTAATTCCCGCCATACTGAGATTCGCTATCGTTTCCGGCACTCCATCTTGTAATTTGTCTTCAATTGCAGTCACTCCTGTAATGATAATATTACCAGTTAACTGATATACTACTTAGTTTTTTTTTGTTTATACATACTTATATATATATAATTGTGTTTATTTTTATAGACGAAAACCTTACTTTTTAAGCTATAATGTGTGTTGGTAACTTTGGCTACATCACAATTATATCCATATAAAAAAATATTACGATTAACTGTATACTTTAGGTCTAGTTCCACTGTGCGAGATTCGAGTTAGTGGTGGACTGTCGCTCAGTGTCAGCTTTCCAGTATACCATGTAGTCATTTGATGAGGACATTTTTTTAAATGTTCGATGTATCTTACAAGGGGTTAGAGTACTGTAGGAGGTATGTGTGTACCTAAAAGCAGTAGATCAGTCTCGATCTCTTCATAAATAGCGTCTAGTTGTTCATCACGGTCGTGTATGGCGAGCGCGGCGGCCTGGTGTCGTCGCTTCCACTCCGCGAAGCCCCGCTCCTCCAGCGCTCGCCACGCTAGCGCTAGTGTGCGTAGGCCTTCGCCTGCAAATTTCTAAAAAAAAAGTTAAATTCAAATATGGAATAGTTTTATTTACTGGAAATGTTATATTTGTTATATGAATAACTAAAATAAAATTCCATATTGTCCGACATCGAAATTGCCTGATAAAATAGTACAGTAGGTAACTCACGTTTAAATGCTCCTGTGTTCTTGATTTAACATCACCTTGATTCTGTTTTAATCTGTCGTATATTATATTATCAGCACCTTTTGTATATAACCTAATTTCACCATCCTTCTTCAATATCACGGACATTCTTTTCCTAACATTATTAAAATCTAATATACATAACAACTCATACACCTGAAATAAAAGACAAACTTTCGTAAATGCAATAAAAACACATAATAGCAATTATTTTTGCGTGCACATTTGTATAAGCTTACCTCTTTTTTACCCATTACTTCTATTGTAATACTATTAGGCGAGCGTTCTCTGAACACGAAACCAAAATTTCTGGCCGCTGATACTAGCGCAGCTTCATCTGGTGATTGTGCCTGAAATAACATAGCTACATCATATAATGGTATCTAGTTAATAGGGGCTAATTCCCCTGAATAAGGTTAACAATATCACAGAAGTGTGCAAACTTAAAATTGTTCGCAAACGAAGCTTTATCATCAATGGTCCTTCGAGCCAGATACAGACCTGATATTCAAGTCGCCCGTTCTTCTGTTCAGGCATAACCGTGTGGCACAGTGCAAGAAGTCTAAAGAAGTCATGCACGTGGTTGTCACCTTGCTTCACTGCGTCCAGTAATGTCGCGTCGAAAAATTTGAACTCTGGTTCGTATTCCGGATTGAACGAGAAGTCCAACGGCTCCGAACTCTGTTGTCAACAGTACAGTTTGATTATTGATTGCAATAGAAATTATGAATGGCAAATCTACATCGAAATTAAAAGCAAATTATATAAAAAATGGTTTTGTTTATAATCATTATGGAAAAATATAAAGAGGATTATTTTTTTATTTATGGTTTTCGATGTAGATCAGCGATTGTACGACAAGAGATGTTAAATGTGTTAACAAGCTCACACCAAAAAACAGAAAAACACACGATGCAAAGCGGAACATGCAGATTACAATCAATGACAATCGTTTGTTACATATAAATTTACAGTTGGACAATTATTCCGAAAATAAATGCACAATGAAATTAAAAACTAAAAAGATTTGGCGGCCACTTGATTATTCTAGCATAGTTTTTTTTTATTAGAAGTTGGATTAGTGTAAATTGGACCCTAAGTGGAGGTGTTAAGGATATACATAATAATATACTTAAATGGAAATGGGTTGTGACTAAAGGAATTACACAATAATGATCTAGGAATTACGAATACATAAATAGATGAAGGGTACCAAGTGAAAGGCATAGAGTGTGATAGTGTAGCATATCCTACCAAACCGGGGAGTTAGATTCGTGTACTCAATAACCAACCAAAATAAAGAAGTGTATGTTTAGCCTAAAACCATTCCATAGATAGAGGTTCAAGAATACAGAAAACAGTAGCCCTTAGAAGGAAACACATTGTTACGAAGTATTTTCTTGCACTTGTTCAAATTACGAGCAGATAAAAAAATATTTTTCAAGCGTATTTTGAACATTGCGAAAGCAATTTTTTTTTAGGAGGATTCATCACAAGGAAAAGGACAAATACGGTTCTTGCTGATTCTCGTTTGTTTTTAGTGATCCGTAATATTTCTTCAGACGTCATTCATAGAACATAGTTTCTTAAAAACTATATAAATAGGTATGTGTTATCAGAATTAACTATCCAGCGATACGTTTGGAAGCGTATTTGCTCTTTTTTCGATATCCGTACACAAACAACTTTGCAACTTCAAAATTATATAAGGAAACACCGTACACTTTAAAAACTCAAATGGATAAGTCCTTATCTGCGACAAAAATATTTATTCGACTGCCACAGTCGGCAGCATGATAACATGTCATTGACAAAAAAATGGATATTTGACATTTAATTGCAACTAGTGTCGTTTATTAGTGCGACTATGTACGACTAAAATTGAGCTACCGAATGTAAGTATTTTTTTTTACATTGCCGAATGCGGCGTCGTCGCAAAGTGGTTCACGTAAGGAGATGGTTCTATATTTAGTTCAGGGCGGAGGGCTAGGGGCTTAGGGGCTCGGGGCATATAGCGCATCGTACACGTTTGTCCCGGTCGGAGGGCAGGCGGCGCGCGCCGGGCGTGCTGCGGCCCTGCTCGTGCTCCTGGTCGAGTAGCCGCGCCCGCGCCGCGCCCGCGCCCGCGCCCGCACTAGCGGCCGACGTGCCCGCACTAGCGCCCGCACTGGACGTGCGCGCTCCGGACGCACTCCGCCGCTGCACCACCACACACATCACACACTCATACCGCACCTACTCTACTGCTGGCTGTGCTCATCTCCATCAACCATTAAGTATGCATGGCACACTGACATATATTGCGATTTTCGACATAAGAACTTTGTTCTACAAATTTTTGATATAAAACAACATTCATCGAATGTACGTACTACCTACCTAAGCTTATTTCTGTTCATGCAGAGTTAAAGTTTGTTATTGAGGTCGTGATGTTTGTATTCACATAATATTTTTCCCCATTAAAGAATAGTTTAATAAATTTGTAGTTTAATTTTAATTCTCTATAAAAAGAAATACCTTTGCAGGCACTTATGATTTGACCAACTCCGAAGCCTAAACACTAACAGTCTATTCTTTATAAATCAACAGGTATAATGTGGCATAGATGGTTGACAGAAATCATTATTTGACTGTGTACAACAGTCCATAATAAAGGTAACAGTATATTATTTTCTAATGCATAATTTAGTGGTGATGGTTAGAGCTGCTTTTAACGATCTTATTTAACCGACTTGCTCGGCCGATATTGTAGTGTTTCAGTGTAATAGATCTAACTCAAAAACCTACGTTATCGAGTACATTAGACCTCGTATCGTTGGTTAATTATTGTTTACGTAGAACATATCACGACGATTCAAACGGTATGAACTTATGTCATTGAATAAAATATGTGTCTAAGCAAACGAACTACAGTACACTACTGCGATGTGTGTACATGCAAATATGTGACGAGTTCTCTATAGTTTCTAGTGAAAGTGGGTAGTAAATTGTAGTGTTCTCTTGTATACACATGTGAACGAAAAATATAACACAAAGTGATATAGAACTATGATCAATACACAAACTGTAAAACCAACAAAAACATAACAATAAAATGTAACATTTCACATGACCCCAAGGCATGAGCGAACGAGGACAAAACATCAGTATCCAATACCAATAGAAAAATTCATAAACTCTTAAATTATGTGAAAAACTCAAACGTCATGCAAAATCAATATCGTGGGACTTCTGAACGTG
The DNA here is from genome assembly GCA_963555595.1 of Tethea ocularis. Taxonomy (NCBI): domain Eukaryota; kingdom Metazoa; phylum Arthropoda; class Insecta; order Lepidoptera; family Drepanidae; genus Tethea; species Tethea ocularis. The sequence goes on along the minus strand of OY741971.1, from coordinate 6,319,984 downwards.
CTTGTCTCGGGAAGTCTGTAGTGCGTCGTTACAATCTGGTGTAAGAATGCAACCTACATGCATGTAATGTGATTTCTAGAGTCTTCTATAGCAATGTGCTTACTAATCAAAGGAAATTTTGTAAAGTATCAGATACTGGTATATTCTAAGTATAAAGGTATGGTTGGTACATACCTCATTGAGTTCAATGGTTTCGCCAGTGGCTTCGTCGACCACATCTCCGTAGCAGACGCCTGCTATCGAACATTTGTTGAACGTCATTATGTTCTGTGTAAGTGTACCCGTTTTGTCGGAAAATATGTATTGAATTTGACCTGAAAACGGCGAAACACACGTTAATATTTGGATACACAATTACGGCAATGATAAATTAAAAAATATTTATTATTATTACCGAGTTCCTCGTTTAATGTGGTGGTTCGCGCTTTAGCAGCTGTCCCAGTTTTTTCGTAATACATTTTTTCATCCCAATTTATGAGAAAACTCTGTGCAAAACGAATAACCTGGAACAACAATAGGTATATTTTAAAAGAATTTTCTTTTGGCAATTTTCGTGATCCCATAATAAAAGTTGTTCGGCATAACGAACTTAGATTTCGAATAGCGAGAAGATGCAAGAAATTATGCTTTCTAGTATTATTAGGATACTCTTTGTTTAAACGAAGATGACCACAGCCTATATATAGGTATGATAGGTCTAATAAGTCTTTACAAAGATTGCGGGTTGAATCATACATTGAGTTAGAGCTATCGATGAAGTAAACCGTCATGAGGAACCCATAGCACGGTGTTAGTAATTTTCACACACCTCCTGGTATGTTTCAGCAGCTGCCTTCTAGGCAGCAAAGGACGGTAACATGTTGGAAGGCTTCTTAAAACAAAGATGAGACCAGATTTAGTATTTGATTGATTGACTAACCTCAACAGAGACATACAACGATATAGGCACGACCGTGTTCATGACGATGGCGTAGGAGAAGAAGACGAGCAGCGCGATGACGACGGAGCCGAGCGTGGCGTCCACCGGCACCAGCGTGTCCCAGGGCAGGTACACCTGGAAGTAGCGCCCCACCAGCCACTCCCACACGCCGCACGCCACCGTGCAGAACACGCACATTGACAGCAGAAAGAATACTATCTGTTCACAACAATACAATACAATACAATACAATACAATACTATTTCATTATCTATATAAGTATGTATTTACAAAAAAAAGCAGTACCTATATGTAGTATATTAGTTATCTGGTTTCTATAGTACCTACAAGCTCTGCTTAGTTTGGGATCAGATATCCGTGTGTGAACAATGTCCCAGGATATCCCAGAATATTTATTTATTTAATCTGCATATAAAAAAAATAACCAAGGCGACAGCTGTTCCCAGAAGGCTGGTAGCGTTTCCTCTTTGGATAGCCAAGCTAGCGCGTTGGCGGAAAAAGTTCCCCGCCCGCCGGTCCTCCGAGGCCTCAATAAGTTTGGAAGATAATGTTCGAGTAAATCGGCGAGTCTCGGAACCCCAAGGAAGGACCCATGGTCTCAACCGCAAAAGGCAAAAATAAATAGTTTGGGAAAATAGAAGCATGTTTATTTAATTTTCCGCTCAATACATGTTCAACAAACAACCGGTTTCTTTAACTCTATTCCTTTTTTACATGACTGCCTTTACTGTATGTAAGTTTCTTTATTCCACCATAACTTTTAAATGCCTGAACTTTAGATGTATGAGGTATCGTTAGAATTCTTTCATCATCCCGAGTGACACCAGCTATAATAAATTTAGTGGTTTTTTTTTTTGCAAAATCCATTAAATTCTCTTTAATTGTATCGACATCGACGCACCAAAGGTTATATAATATACCTTTTTAATTACCAATTAATTTTACTCATAATATATATGAGATAGATTTTTTTGTTGTCATAGATATAATTTTAACAATGGTAGTTTTTTGTCATTAAAACGTAGTTGGGGTCAAGATGCTCGCAGTTTGGTTAGGGAGCTGTCCAGACGCCTTATTGATACCACAGGTGACCAAAGAGCTGGCACTTACCTCGGGCAGCACATCAGCCTCGCAATTCAACGAGGTAACGTTACCAGCTTTTTGGGAACCCTGCTTGCAGGCGGTGATTTAAATGCGGTTTATTATTTATAGTTACTCTGTATATAGGATAGATAGTTGTAGTTTAATTTTAATTTAATATTTCATTTATGTTATAATAGTTTTTATGTTTCAAATAAGTATATATACAATTATAGTTAATATTAATGCTTAAAACTAAATTTATTATTTTTGATATTATATAGGTATATGGTGGTTGAAATACATTGCATTAAACAAATATTAAAACAAAACAATATTGGTATTAAAATACGGTAAAACCGCATGATGCATTTGCAAGTGATTAAAATGCAAATAATTGATTAACGTGGGAATCCAATACTATATTTGACATTTTGAATTTCCCATTTCTCATTTCACGATAAAGTGATGATAACGCAGCGGTGAGCTTCGACGAATTAAAAAATCGTGAGGAAACTATTGTAAGACCGGCCTTACATACACCGGGATCCTTACATATAATTTATCTATACATATAAATTTAGAAGTATCGTATATTTGTAATGTCAAAATAACAGCTTTTTATTAAAAATGTATTATGTTATGAAGTATATCCTATTTTGACTCCTTTTTTGAAGGAGATTAAAAATACAGTTAACTCACCCCTATAATAAGAAAATTAAGTAGCCTATCTATGCTGGTGCGCTTAAACTTGGTCTTGCCGGAGTTCTGCATCAGCTTGGTATCCTTCCCGGCGAACACGACGACCCCGTAGCACCACGTAGTGTTGCGCAGTACGCAACCGCGCAACAGAATCTTGTCATTGTCTAACGAGTAGTGCTTGTTCCGCCAACTTAACATGCCTGCAACAATATTTACACTGTCAACTCGATATCTCTGCCAACCTCGTCGGAGAAGCTTAAAGATTTATTTTCTCTTTCATGTATACTAATATTATAGAGCCGAAGAGTTTGTATGTTTGAACTCGTAAATCTCAGGAAGTAACGGACTGGGATAGTTCGATTTTAATTATTTTATTTTTTATAGGAAAACATTCCTTTATTTTTAAAAAGAAACAAATCTGCATTTAAAGATTTTTTTTAACCTGATGGACTTTTGAGTAAACATGCTTTATCTTCTCCCATTTAATTTCTAAGTTTAGATTTCATGGTTTTCCTTTACCGTATTTGCTATAGAGATTTATATTTATGGTTAACCTTATCAAATGATGCCATAATAGTATGTTATTTTTTCAGATTCCCGATATATTATCGCATAGCCGAAATTACTGGGACAATGAATAGAAACGTAATATTTTGCGCCAAGCTTCCTTTTATAATGTAGGCCAGCACTAAGGGGACTTTGTAAATCCCTTAGGGGATTGATTTTGATAATGTACAAGTATATCGGTTTCCATAGTACAAGCACCAAGTTCTGCTTAAAATCAGATGGCCGTGTATGAATCATCATTATATCAGCCGAAGGACGTCCACTGCTGGACTAAGGCCTCCCCCTCGTGTGAATATCCCAGGATAATTATGATTAATTAAGTGTTGCAACATAATATATGTACTCGTATACCTATTAAGTAAAAATACTTGTCAAAATAATGTATACGAACTCATTAGTCTCGTTTCGTAACTTGTTCAAACGTATATCGATAACGACTACATGGTAATTAGTGCTACCGACTTTAAATGTTGTGTCGTTTTAAGAACACATTTCAGTAGTACATTATCCAACTGATTTATTAATAGTTGGCCAAGTGCATGTTGGATCAAGGTTGGGATTCGTATGACTTTTAATAAAAAAATTTTTTTTTAACAAAAATTAGAACCGCCTTCAAAGACTTCAAAGAAGTCAGATTAGAGTTCCTAGTCAGATTAGTGATACAATATGTAGGATATGCTATATATTATTATATGTATGAACAGGGGAGCTAAAACGGCCGCTCGAGCAATATTGCAAAGGCAATTCATTTCTGGAATCTACAGCAGATTATGGTGTAATTTGTCTAATTTTGATTTTTTTTACCAAAATGTTTGGGAGTTTTTTTTTCTAATTTTTGTTCATTATCTATATTTGTGTCAAATTTGAACAACATACACCTAGTTTAAAATTAAAATGCTATGATATACAGACGGACGGGTGGACATAACGAAACTAAGGGTTTCCTTATTGACTATGGAACTCTAAAAACGCCGAGTGGTTTCAATAATAGAACACACCTACGAATGACGCTGCTAATACATCAGTGCAAACGACACGACACATAAACAAGGTGCATTAACAAGTTAATTCTACTGTGAAATTATTACTTAATCGCGACAACGAGCGTTTATAGCTCGCGGATTTCACTCAGTTTCGTAAACGTATCGCAACTGTGTTTCATAAATTAAATGGAATTCGTGTATACAAATTAAACCTATCTTTTCATCGCAGCATGAGCTTGTTTGTTATTGTGATGTGATTAGATCTGATCATAAAGGGAATGTAGCAATTTAAATATGGACACTATATTCAGGCCAAGGTTTACTCAAATTTTGGAAGATTCTCGATACGTGGCATAGATGGACCCATGGATTGAAATTAATTAACAGGATATTCTTTATTTTTCCTGTCGTAGTATACTCGTGCATTCTATACTGTGAGGAGTGGAGTGTCCAAACAATTATAAATTAGCCTTTCTGCTATATTTATGGATCCTCAAATATATTTTATTGAATAACTAGCTGTTTCGCTCGCGGTTTCACTCGCGTTCCCGGGATAAAAAATAGCCTATAACCTTCGGGAATAATGTAGCTTCCTATTAGTGAAAGAATTTTTCAAATCGGTTCAGTAGTTTCGGAGCATTGAATAGCAAACAAACAAACAAACAATCAAATCTTTCCTCTTTATAATATTAGTATAGAAGTATAGATAAAAATTTGGTACAAATACCACGACTCTATTTGTACCAAAAATTAAAAGAAACGATAGTTGTTTTAACTGACTCGTGTTCAATTCAAGTATCATGTGAACATGTCATCAATGTAGACCCACAAATTGTAATGAATGAATATTTATAACTTACCATCGAACTTATTTAGTAGATTGTTGGGCGTTTCGCAAATAATTTCCCCGTCGAACGCGCCCAATTGTGCGTCGTCTTGGCCCATAGCGGCCGTCTCCAGAAGGCACTGACGACATTTAAGATTTGTCTCCCTAGAAACAAAACAAACAAGCTTTAGTAAGTACTATACCATTCTTGATACAGCTAGTATAGCTGTTTCCCGCTGTTTGACCCAAGTTTCTGGAATGGAAAGTAGCACTCGGGGATAATGTAGCGTCGTATTAGTGAAAGAATTTTCTAAATCGAATCAGTAGCTCCGAAGATTTCCTCCTAATCGGTCATGGAACCGTTTATAAAATTATTATTTCAGTTAGTCATTTTTTATATGATATGACACATACCTACTTATCTCAACAGTATTTATTTTTTATTAGTCCTCGAATTAATACCATTAGTTAATATACGGTAACTAAAAAACTATTAGGTAATAAGTTCATAAAAGGTTATCATAATAAATACGAGTATTTAATGAATCATTCGAATAATGATACAATATGGTTCTAATCAATAAGTGTATCGGAGAGGACCGGTTCGACTATATACAATATTGTTTACAGGTGCAGAAAGTAAACCGATTATGCGTTCAACTTCTGTTGCAAACTTTAGCTTATACATTGTGATTTATGCAATGGAGGACAGTTTCAACCTTGAACAATAACAGTTTAAAAATAATAATAAAGAAAACGTCACTAACTAAATAAATGTACGTATTACCAAAGACGAATTAAGCCAACTCAACACTCGCACTCGTCTATATTTCCATATTACATCTTTGTAAATTAAAGCTGAGTTAGTCATACCGAACAGTTGGATAATGGGATATAAATTAGACCAACGCTGAATCGTTACGTTTCGATCGAGAACGTCTGTTGACCAACGTCTAACATTACTAAATTGAGCTTCAAAATTTTATATTCTTTCGTATCAAACGATTAAAAATTCTGCAATTTCAGATATGATAGAAATTCAACATACTCATAGGTTCAAAAAACATGGAATCTAAGTAAGTAGGTATACTGTATTATAGAACATAGTTTGTACAGTATTACAGGTGGATAAATCCGTGTGAAGGGATATTCTTGGATCAAATTGATGAAACATTTTTTTTGCTACTTTTACATTACAATGTGATAAACCTATCTATATAGGTTACGAAAAGATGTCATCACAAAATATGCACTCAGAAGGTATATACATTAATGTTGAAGTAGTTGAAATTTGAAGCGTATGATTGTTGCCAATATCATCAATCATCAACCGTCCATTATCATAGGCAAAGAAAGCTTAAAAAATGACTGATTACACATCAACTGTAGGTTGTCATTATCAAAGGTCAGACCGAATAGGTCAGATGGGACTCTTTTAGTATTTTCACATTTATAATTGTTGCAATGCAATTATTATTGTAATCACTACGATTGTATAAGGTTTGGTAGATTAAACGCTATTATCAAGTTATGGTCCATGTACGAGGGCCATAACTTGTAGTAAATATTACCTTATGATTAAGAGTACCCGGTTGACCGAGCTTTGCTAGATTTTATTTAAAACGACGTTTTCTAAAAATTAAACCTAGCTAGATCGATTTAACTCCCTAAATTTCATAAAAATCGTTGGAGCCATTTCAGAGATCCAGATTATAAATATATATATTTATATACAATAATTGCTCGTTTAAAGGTATTGGATAGATAGATAGATATCCTTTGACGCATCATTTTTATATATTAAATGGTATATTACAATTATCTAGCTATGTGGGAATAATTTAATTAATGACTCGTTTTCCGGTAAATCCCAAAGCGGAATTATTACAATGTTATAGGTTTGTAACCTGTATGTTACAAATGTGAATCATCTGCCATTTAAAGGGGAGCGATAAAATGTTAATAGTTCCTGAATGTAAAATGATTGCTTTTGATGTGCAAAATCGACAAAATTAATATAATGCTCCTGACTTACCCCAAAAAAAGTTTCTATGGGAATCTCACGATCTCATCTCATCCCACTAATGTTAAAATGTATTTCAATGTTTAGCTGTTTGACTCCATTACGCATTTAATTTTAACATATAGGATCCCGATAAGACCGCAGAGCGGAATGTATCCATGTCGCGAATCAAAAGGTCGAATAAGAAAATTAGACTCACCCATCCAACTCGGCAGTCTCTATGTAACAGAGACCGTTTGGCTCCGAGCTACTGAGGAGCAATATGTCCGCGGCGACGAACTGGTCGTTCTCCAGCCTGATGACGTCTCCCACCTGAACAGACGCCCACTTCTCCTCCACAAGCTTGCCATTGCGTAGTGTCTTCGCTCGCCTGTGGTTTACTTGCGAGTCGTTTTGATGGCGTTGCTGGAATATTTTATCTTTGTTCATTATATTTATTAGTAGGATTTATGTCATGGTGGCTCTATTGTTATAATAAGATGCTGGTTCGTTTCCTAGAGTAGAGATATATCACTGATCTGTCGATAATGAACTGATGATTGATCACATGCGAATATGGTCCCTGAAGTTATAGTGTGAAAAAAAAATTGTATGTATATTTTCCTGGGTTTAATAGCTACCTAACGAAAAGGTTCGTAATATACATAACTAGGAGAACGGTAAGCAATAAATTTTCGGATAAAAGGAAAGATGCTGCTGTTTTGGCATGTATTTGGCTAATCTCTTTCGTTTACATTATGACGTAAATAGTAGGTAAATTATAAACAATATCCTTACAGAGCCATAAAGAGTTTGATTTGCTTATAGTAGAGACCAGTGAGAACAAAGGACTATTCTTAGACAAGGTCACAGTAAAACATGAAGGTCGTAATTCCTAGTATTACTTCCAGTTCGGGCAATAGCTTAATAATTCATCATAACCTTCTTCGTAAGTACATTTTTTAAGGCAATCAAAAAAATCTGATCGATCCATTAAAGAAGAAGTCTGTTGGAAAGTTCGACGTACGTTCAAGTACCTTGTGAACCTAAAAGGTTGGTTAAATTGAACACCAGACAGACACTTATGTATGTCCTGATTTATACATACTTGATCTCCTAAATGATACAAACTTAAAGCCAGTTTATTTTGATAAGAACATGACATTTAGATGAAAATCATAAGCTTGCATTGGTAATCAGACAGACTCGTGATACAGGACTATCCTACCTAATGCCCCTGCATAGTCCACATTCATAAATGTATCTTCATTGTATTGTATTATTTGTATATTTGAACCGTACGCAATGAAATTTGGCAGGCAGATAGCTTATGATTTCGATAAGGGCATTTTTTTATCCCAGGAACGCGGGTGAAACCGCGGGGGACAGCTAGTATATAGTATAAATTAAGATTTAGTATTGCAAGTGACAATTTAGTACAGAGTGTAAGCGTCCCTGTGGTCGTTTTATCACTTTTCGCCAAATAACTGAAGTTTGAAGGTATGAAGGGAAATCAATAGGCTAACATGTGCAGGTCGCATTGTGTTTAGAGCATAAATTATTTCCAAAGATGAACAATTTTGCTTTTTAAACTCTCGCGAACACAATTCATATTTATAGTAATGTAACGGGTCTATTCGCGCATAGAATATTATCAAAATATAATTTTGACTAACCTCGACGTTTCGCATAGAATAATGCGCGAATAGACCCGTTACATTACTATAGGATGAACAATTTTGAACTAAACCTATGAACAGGAAATAAAGTAGGTACAATAATAACTTCAAAACTACCAGAGAATCTTTTAGTCCATGATTTGATTTTCCTTGATGTTTTAATTATCCTTATTATTAAATAAATATATATTTTAAGGTATTCTATCTACATTCAACTCTATGAGTAAATGAGAATAGCAAGACTACGAGAGTAAATATCCATGGACATTTCTTCATACACGGCCAACTTACTAAGCAGAGTATAAACAATGTCATTGTATACACAGAATTAGTTACCTACGTCATTCTGCCCTCTTACAAATATCTGTAGCGTTTTTATTCAATTCATATCAATCCATGGTGACTTCTAAAATAAACCATCTAATTACTGTAAACAGTTAAATACATTTAGTACGTGATTCTGATGAAATCGTAATGTTTACAATTATTGGCTGGATAAGTACTTTCATTAGACATGTAGTCTATAAATCTAATTGTTGAGTTCAGCAATATCATGATTTAGAAAACACTATCAAACAAAAAATCTCTCCTTACCACTACGGGAAAATACTAATACGCGATCGAGTACATGCGGATTTTTTGTATTTATATTTATTATATTACATGCCCTATTATAAACCAAGTTAATGGTGAGCCATATTACCATGGGGCCGCTTTCTAGTCACATAGGTACATAACGAGTGCTACACATGCTAACGATAATGTATTAATCCCAGTTTTGGTTGTATACTCACAAAGTCGTCGTAGGCGTCTTTGACGGCAGTGAGTGCGAGTACACCAATAAGCGGTATAGCGGTGGTAATGGGCGTCAGCGACGAGATGGCCGGGATCAGTTGCAGAACTAATAGACAGAGGAAGTAGAAGTTGGCCAGCCGCTGGAACTGCTCCAGCAGATTCAGCGGCAGGAATGTTACGATTGAATACTTCGAGGTCTTGATGTAATTGTTCTGGAACAAATTAAAGATTAATATAACACTTTGCGAATTTATTATCCATGAGGTGATGAGAGCTTGTTGTATGTAGCTACCTACTGTAAAACGTATCTTTCTTTACCCTAATAACTTACTTACCCATATAAGGCTAAGTTATTTTTTTATAAAATTAGAACGGGCTTGTTTGACCACAAAATTATCTTGGCAAAAGATGATTTTGTGGTACAAAGAAGTTAAGCGCAAAAGGCTCCAGAACACCCCGGAAGGTACCTGATGACAGACAAATATTTCAGATCTAAAACGTTTAAACGTTATATTTAATAGAAGTAAGGAATCGGAAGTAGTAGATATTTGTGTGTGCCGACTTTAAATAAATATAATAATTTAAATAATAAATAGGTCATGCCATCATCAAAAAACATCCCGTGTCAACAATAAATGCTCTATTAGAGACACTACAATTTTTATTAGCAAGAGAGCTACACAAAAATAATCCATGAGTAAGTAACATATTCGGATCATCTTGTCTGTACGCAATTCAATAATGAACATTTAATTATATATTATGGAATTCTAAAACGATTGTTATAAAAATATTTTATCTCTACTCTATTGATTAAAATTTACCAAATAACTAGACAATCTTTTTTTCAATTTGAATTTTCAATTGACAAAGTTCAATGAACGAATCTGATTGTTTTCAATCAAAACATCATAAGTCAGATTATATATTTAAATTTAAAAACCTTTCCAGGCAAGCATAATGCATTTCCAAACCATAAACTACTTCTTAGCACAACAACTAGCGTGCGAGTCAAGTCGTTCTACTTATCCACTTAAAAGTTCAGTATATTGATATAATGTACATACAAGTTATATTACCGAATTGGTAGAATCCTTCAAGTGTAAAAATTGGCGACGTGGTATTTATCAGTCAGTTTTGTTATATATCATCCACATGTACTTGTTTGGAGGGTGTCACGAGTGTTACGTCACTTAGATAATTTGCACATATCGATTACCCACATAAGTAGAAGCACTTGTAATTCAAAAGTTTATACAAATGTATAGTATTTAGGAAAGATCAATTAAAAACATTTTTTTAAATAATAAATAGTAACAAGTGACCTAAAATCATGATAAAAGTAAAGTTACAGTTGTCAGGCATATGGACTTCAAATTAGATCTTCTTTGTCTTCAATATGGCAACCAAACTTTATAATAGGACTTATTTAATAAGGCGAGTAAGTACGGCAAAACTACGTAATAGAAATATGAATGCAACGAAGTAAGTCTTTATAAAGGAAATTGTCAAGCAAAGCAAGAGACCAGCCAAGGGAAATTAAACACGGTAACTTACGGCGTAGCGGAACTGCGCGTTGTATTCCCTGTTGTTCGCTTTGATTCTTCGTTCATTCTCTGAAACAAACAAACAATGCTAGTAAGACGTCGTAAGTCAACTTATAACTTGAGTGTAAATAAAAAATGACAATGTAAATTCATTGTATTCGGTCCGGAGTTTTTATTAACTTTATAAATGTGACTGCAATGCTTATGTAGCATGTTCTAGGCAGCTACGTATTCAATTTGCCTACGAGTGACATAACCACGGCGGCAGTATAATGTTTTCTTTGTTCTATTATACCAATATCAACATAATACGGTGTTTGGTTTAGTTACTTTCAACGGCTGTACATTTGACCCAATTTTAAAGTCAAACACGTAATAAGAATTAATAGTAGGTACTCTACCTTTAAAATGTCAAAAGATACGAATAATATTTTTTATTAGATATTTTTTGTCAAATCGTATAAAGAGAAGAGTCGAGATAAGGATAACTAAAATAAAAAAAAAATAAGAAACCCCCGAAACATAGAATAGAGATCAAACTCAAACGGTTGAGCGGCGGAAAAATGGCCATTTAAACAATAAAAAAATATAATCAAAATTGGTGCATCTGTTCAGGAGCTGTGATCCTACAGACACACACATACACACTTAGGAAAGAAAACATACATTAGACAAAAAATACATAGTGTAGTAAATGTTTTGTTACGATACAATTTCTATTAATTAAGTATTATGACCTTCGTTCTGAAGTTAGTTAAGTACAATATGGGTAGGTACTATATAAACATTTCTTATATAAAATCACGAAATACTCTGATATGATATCAATGTAAAGACAAGCTATCTTTTGCATTACATAAAATACGAACTGTAAAAAAAGAACCAATAAAGGAAAGATTACGTGCCAAAATTAATAAGTAATACCTGATATTTCATTCATAAATTTTATCTGTTATTAGTTTTTCTATCATTGGCTAGTATCTATACTGAATACTGACTCACCATCCCAAAACAAAGATCAAGTGAGTAATTTGTGAGAAGCACATAAATATGTTTTTTTTTTTCGAACAAAATTTTTGACTTTCCACATTTTTATGAAACATTTCGATCTTTATTTATTTTTGAGAAAACTAACAGCTATTGAAACCACAAAGTATTACGTATTGGGTGGGAAGCAAAAATAACGGGTCATGCTTAGAAAAACCACGTTATCTCCCAAACTTGTAGAGATACGTAAATAAATGGCTCAAGTAGATCAGGCAGATCCGAGATGACCGATTTCCTCGTGACCAGCATGCTAAGGAATCGACATATTTCGAAAAGATTAAGTGTGCTGTGCTGTGTCCCCTGTGCTTAAACTTGTAAGGAACATGAGACTTGCCAGATTACTGCTAGCTCGAGAGTACGATGCATTATGTTTTCCGATGAGTCTAGCTACACAGTTTATTTACATCAAAGACAAACCAAAATAACGGTATCAACAGGTATGTTTTCAAGAAAAGGTGTAATGTAGTCGAGGAAAAGCTATCCTAACTGCTCTCAGATAGGTAATGATCATTCTCTATTTTTTTGTGAATATGAGTGCAGATTTTATTCTTACGCACAATGTTGTGCGTCCAAATAGTTACTACTACAAATTTGATCAATACGTATATTCAAAAGTGTCAACCGTAGCAGCTGTGAAAAACATAACATTCCAAGATTCATAGTCACCTTTAACCGAGAAGCGACCCAGTAGATTAAATTATAAATCACATCACTTCCGCCTATTCAAAAGCTTAACTGTATACTACCACTTGAAAGTAATAATCGTAAAATTAAATGCACACTGAACCGACTGTCGTTTAGTTTCGAGAAGTCATTAAAGCAGTCTACGGACCAAATATATTACTGTGCATCTTAAGGAACGTGACCTGTCACTAGTGACAAGGATAATTCGCTGCCTGTTAATTAATGTTTTCATTCAAGATATTCATTAGCTTGTTACAGTAAATAGTAAGTAAAGGGTTTAAAGGATTGTGAAGGGTTTACTACATAGAAAAGATCCTACTATCCCAATATTGTAAATGCGAACGGACTTGGCACACAGATAGATTATAGCCTGGAATAACATATAGGCTACTTTTTAACCCGGGTAAACATAACATCCCTCTGGAAAGAGCGTGAAACCGCAGGGCGGAAGCTAGTTGATAATAATCCTCCCAATATTATGATGAATGTTTGCATCATAGTTTCATTGTACATTTTGATGTATTGAATTCTATAGGCGGAATTGCGAATAAAAGAAAACGTTCACGTAGAAGGTTCACTTGAAGGTCTTGCTGGAAATGAGTCAACCCGAAGCAAAATTTTCCATACTATGAATTGTGTATTTTACGAAGCGTTATGAAACTGCTACCATTGGAATCTTTGAAATTCTGAATTCACGTGACTTTAACAATGAAACAATAATATGCATGCACCTATAAATCCGGGCCGTAAATTACAATATCATCAAGATACGTTAACTGTGGGGGTCATTTTAGGTTTCTCATCTTATTGTAACATTAATTTTGCCACAATATTGACGTCGATAAGGTTTGCTTACCGTTGATTGTTATCATGGTAGTGGTTAGGAGCATTGGAAAGTCTCGTCGACGGCGCCACGGGGACGCCGATCGATCTTTTCTCCCAGTTTTACGACTAATAACATTTTCAGGAGCATTTTCACTCCTCTTGTATCCTCCATACCATCTGTCCTACCTACATTGTGTATAATACAAGTTACGATTTCAAACACAAATAAATGTTTTATGTGAGGCGTTTGTACATTTCGAAAGATTGCTCATGCAATTTTATAGCATTTTCAATACTCAGTAAATGTCTATGTGTACTCCATCCATATTATTATTACATAGAGGGTAATTATATCGTTTTGTTTTATAGTATGTAACCAAAGATATTTCAACCTATATGTAACTAAACTTAAGGCTCGGAAACAAGGTCAGTCAGTCAGAGTCATGTTCCTGAGATTTTAAGTAGTTTTTGAGTATACTTCTAATTATTGATAACACATCTTGGTAGGTCAATGAAACCAGCGAAATAATACCCATTCGTTACAATAAAACTGGCAAATTTTAACAGAGTTATGCAGATTTAATTCGTGGAACAATAGCAGCATCCTCTCACGCCCTTGACTGCTCATTCATTTCATGTACGATGTTATGACGGGAATTCATGGAATGCGCCTGTTATTTCACCAACACTAAACCCTTCAAATTCCACATTTCGACATTATGCCAAAAACTGAATACATAATAAGACCAGCAATAGAGACTAGTAGATATGAACATGTTTATGTTAATCTAGCTAATTAAAAGGATTATCTAATAACAACAAATAATAGAGGCTAGTTTCATTCAAATTTGACGTTCATATTCGTCTAACGACTAGTTATGTTATGTAAGACTAGTTCGTTACTAATCATTACAGTCCGCCGAGTATCTATCCGTAAATACTCGTATTATTTTAAATTAAGTATTAATGAGCGTACCTATAACCTATCTATCACCGGAGCCACAATAAAAGCCCAGAGATTAATATTAGTGTCAGTAAATTCTACTGTTTGTCAATTTCGTAGTTGTTTGACCTCAGTGTTTGAACCAAACCTTTACAAATCAAAAGCAAATCTAATTAGAGGAATGTGAATATACATAAACAGTTAACAATTCCTACGATAACCTAGCCAAATCCAGGTATCTAATGAAATAATACAGTCAAATTGCATTATAATTTAATTTAGAGGAGTGAAACATTGACACATAATCGATAACAACAGCGCGGAGTAATACTCGAAGCGCTGAAGCGGTGTCTCGCCTCGGCCGTTGACCGAGCGGGGGCGCGCTGATTCCGACCTTGGCCACATAAAGCACAGCATCTTTTTCACTCCTGTGATATTACATCCGATCTCTGCCAATCGTGACCCCATTCATGGCAGTCGAAACGAAAACATTTGAATCTACGGGCACCCGAGGCGCTGACGTAGAGTAGAAAATGTCGCTGTTATATTACGCAAACGGCGACATCGCATTACACACTAGCTAGGCGTAAGGCGATACAATGCCCCCGCACTATTCACGATGACGCAGATCTTGGACCTGCGACGAATGAAAATTCAATAAACTACTCGCTGCCAACGCGAAGATCGATAGGTACAGACCGCAAGAGACGAAGGTGCGGAAACGATGGTTGTGTTTGGCGCGGCGGTGCGGCGGAGCGGGCTGGTCTCGTCGCACCAGCTTGCCGAGCAGCTCGAGGAGGGAGAGGCGCAAGGGGCGCGGTGGCGCGCGTGCCTCGCCGCCTTCCGCGCCCAGCACCTCCAGCTCGACCGCCTCCGAGCGGGCGCACATCCGCGCCGCTACCGCCGCCGCCGCCCCATGGCGCGCGCCGCTGCGCGCGGCCACTCCGCCGGCTGCGGCCCGCGCTCCGGACCCACGCGAAGCGCCACGCCAGACGCCACTCACGGCACTCGTCCCGCACGCGCGCTCCGGCCCGCCGCAGGGCCGAGACTCGTGTGCTCTACCCTACCCCATACCATACACTAGCGCCGCCCGCCCGGCGCGCGCATCTCGTCTTTCTACTGATTACGTACACGGAATTCAGTGTTGCCGTACCGTGTCACGGTAATAATACCGTGTGGTAATTTACATCTAGGTAGTTCTCAAGTAGGACCCGTAGAAGGAATCAATTTGAAACAATAATTATCTAAATTCTCAATGAAATTCACAACATGATGTTCGGGCCCTATAAACATTTCGTAAGTGTCAGATTAGTAAAATCTCTCAGTAGGACTTTGCAAAATTAATGATGTTATGGATTTCCTCAATTAAAAAAGGTACCTATACCAACATAAAAATACCCAAAGCTATGTCTCGTTCGGAACTAAAAAGTAGCTTACTATACAAAATTCGTATAAAATAATGTAAAAATATCATGGTAGGTACCGCAATTTTTTTTTCGCTGACTTCAAGAGAAAATATAAGAAAACTTCAAAATATAAGAAACTAAAAATTTTAAAATAAAAAATCATTTTTCACCTAGTAATTATAAGCATATTACCGTTGTACCTTCCATCATCACATCAAATAACACAACTAACGGTCTACTAAACCATCCTATAATATTTAAAGAATTATCCCCTAACTCCTAACCGTTAAGGAACCTACCTTCCATCAATAGTTCAGCAACATAAGATGATGACTACCAGACGTAATATCTTTTTGAAGTCGGTTAAAAAAAAATCTAGGAATTGAAAAACTCCTCCTTTTTTAAGTCGGTTAAAAATAAAGGTTTCCTATGAATAAATTTTGCTAACTTCATTCTATCGCAGATTTTTTTCGCCGACTTCAAAACAGTCAGATTAGTAGAAAAGTTTTACTTTTACTCTATGAATTACTTCGTGGGCAAACTCATACTGCAATTCCATACAATCACACTTGCAATTCAGTTGCAGTCTACTGTTTTATAGTTAGGTAGTATATTTTAAACAATTCATCGTCGTCGTAATTGGGACAATAATCGAACGCGTATAACAAAGGTTTGGCATATACCTATGTACAATACTTATACTTAATACTTATAGAGAAAATAGTCGCTAAAACATAATGAACATCTAATTTTGTAATTACTTCAGATAATTGCTAAAATTGCAACAATTACGTTGTTGTTCGAAGCGGACAAAGCAGATTTATAGTCCGTCAACGTATACAAGACAACAGCTGGCCCGACGTCGATAAAAATTTGTCTACCGTTTTATAACAAAGTAATTTATGATAAAGTAAATATATACATTCTTCCAGCATGTGTCGACTGTAGACATATAATTAAGGGGAAAAGTTGTACAAACATTTCTTAGGACATCTAAGCGGCTTATAGATTATAGTCAGTTAGTTGGCAAAGGTTCAACTAGTAAGATCCACGGCTGACTTCCACAGCTAAATTATATTTTAATATGAAATAATTTCCAATAGGGTAAAAAAACTGAAGGGAAATTGAATTAATACAGGGTTACTTTTTCAGTTGTTCAACCAAAGTTAATTTATGTTCAGGACCAAAGAGCTTTACTTTATGTTATGTAATTGTAAGGTTTAATGGATGTTATAAATTGTGATGCTATGGTCAACCAAATTAATTGAAATTCATAAAAGAATGCATAATTGCACTGTTTTATTTCAATGATGATGTGGCCGAAAGTTATAAGCACAAAAAGCCTATTCCTATGAGATTTATATAGTGGTTTATAAACTCAAAAAAGTTTTACTATAAAAAAGAGGTAGTGGTTAGTAAGAATCAATAATAAATTGGATTATTTCGTTATGCATAGACGACAACAGCAAAATATAATAAGGAAAACCGGAAAAAAATAAATGTATTGGAATATTCATGGAAGGTCACCAAGGCAAGGGGGTGTCTTCGAACAGTAAACGGCAAAGTAACCTTGAGGACAGGTGTCCAGTGGGCGGATAGACATTGGGCACTACAGTACGCTTACCTTGGCCATGTGTTCTCGCCGAGGACTTTCCCATGTCGGCCGCACCATCTACACACATATACACTCACACTCGCGCGCGACACTTAACACTAGCACTGTGCGTACTTATACTTAAAGGTCGGTATAAAAGAGGCGTACAAAATGTTAGACGTTATATTATAGAAGGACACTTGAGGGTTAAGCTG
Organism: Tethea ocularis; assembly: GCA_963555595.1. NCBI lineage: Eukaryota > Metazoa > Arthropoda > Insecta > Lepidoptera > Drepanidae > Tethea > Tethea ocularis. The sequence continues at coordinate 6,302,149 of OY741971.1, read as the reverse complement.
GGTCTCCTACGGAGCAGCAGGTGATAAGGTGGTGTCGAGACAGGCGGAGGGCCGCGCGGAGCGATCGGCATCCTGCGCTCCACCAAAGCACTTCGCCTTCCTGCAACAACAGAAAATAATATTCACACAAACTGTATAATACAATGCATAATTTCAATAGTAACCAGGAATTTTGTGACGTCAATCTTGGATCATAAAATTACAACACTTTGCAAAAACCAACAAAAGATGCAAAAAAATAATTACACGACTATTTAACGATATTTCGCTAATCACATAGTAGGTATCAATGATCAAATCAATGGAATTGTTTCAGTTCAGTAGAACTTCCTGTTGTGGTCTTTAATATGTGAAGGTTAAACTAGAATCCGAACAACATCTGAGGACGAGTCATACCATGTTACCATAAGGATATTGCTAAATATATGTTTGGGCATAGACTTCTTCACCGCTATCTAAAAATATGACCTCACATTAATCAACATGGGGATTCTTAAAAAACATGTCATATCCGCAGGCTTATTTATGTTTCATCATTATCATTATATCCGATTGATCGTTTTGTTGCCTGCCACCCGTTATTTTCACAGTTCCTGGTATACTGAAATATCTAAGCACGCACTGAATAAGCAAGGCTAGCGTTAATATAGGTGGTTTTATCGAGTGTATATTGACATAAGTACTGTTACTATCAATGCCACTCAGTTGTATTGTAACAAGGGGTTATTTGTCCTAGAAACAGAGACCGCCAAGTCAACCAGTGCTCATAATGAGACAATTAAAATTGATTGGGAGAATTGAGATGCGCTGCTTGATACACAGTCACATGGCCGACAATCATGGTCAAATAGATATATTATGTGCACTACTGAAGAATACATATATTATATATAATTACAGAATGGCGCAAAAGTTAGAGCTTTTTTTTCTTTTGAAAACTACTTACTCCTCTATAAATTATGATAATTATATCATTCAATTAATGACAAAGATGACAAAAAGGCCTTTTCATGGTATATTCAATCATTTTCCACTACACTTCCCATGCTATGTTATCTATTTCTTGCCGAACAGGGTCGTTGGCTTTAACAAAGCCTACTGGCTTCAAATCCCCAAGAAAAGAAGTGGGTATAGAACGATCAGATTGAGTGATATGGCCCAAAGCACATCAGGAAAACGCAAGGCCAAAAACCTACCTACCACGGGCCAAAAAAGTGTCCTCAGAACGTATAGTACTACCTAGACTACCTACATAAGCGTATTTCGCGTAGCTTTCGTTCATAACACAACGACATTAGAAAGAAACCATTTGCAAAAACCAGAAACGTTACCAACATGGTGATTACTTTTGCTCTACTTTGAATGAACATAAACGATAAGTTTCAATTGCAGCTATCGAAACAAAAGACATAGATAACGAAAACTAATAGTAAGAGCTATATTATTTCGAATTAGAAAATTAAAATAGCGCTATCTTATCTGGGAGTGGGACAATAATCGGGAATATCTATCGTCATCTCAGAGCAGATAAAATTGTATTCATTATTCAGAGTTCTTCACGGATATGATAAAAAATATTTTAGACAGTAAATTTTCTGCGATATTATAGTAGTACCGTATAGTAATACTCTGTACCGTTAAAATCAATCAATCAATTAAAAGATGCTTCTCAAGCGACTACTATATTTATATATAAACATATTTGTGTTTAATGCATCGTTCTTCGGATTACACTAGTATTGACTTGTAGTAGTGGACACTACGCTTCACCATTACCACGTATTTTAAAGCTAAAATAAAAGTAAAACGGAACGCATCCAGCGTTCCTCTTCCCGCGCTATGCAATTAGTTGTCATTGTGACGTTTCGTGTCACCGGCGCCGCGTGCTTTTTTTCTCCGCGTCTCCAAAATAAGTTTTATTCATTAAAATTACTGCTAATTCATCATGCCGAAGACGATGTTGGATGAATTATTATTGAGAGAATTGAAGAATTTAAATAGAACGCGTATCCGTGTTCTAAGTGACCTCCAGTTCGGATTCGAATGAAGGTAGACATTGTCAAAGGTAATCTAATATTTACGCAACCCCCTGTTCTCTGCACTTTCACTGCAGTACAAGAGTAATCTGTAAGATGCTCGTACTGACAAACCATGATTGAGGGCAATCCGTGAGGTTGTTTCCTTTCATGGCAAGTGATACTTAACTATACACAAGTAAAGTGGTAAAAATGGTGCATTTACATGGAATATGATTGAGAGCAATCCGTTGAGGTTGTTTCCCTTCATGTCAAGTGATCCTTACTTATCTATACACAAGTAAATTGGTAAAAATGGTGCATTTACATGGAATATGATTGAGAGCAATCCGTTGAGGTTGTTTCCCTTCATGTCAAGTGATCCTTACTTATCTATACACAAGTAAATTGGTAAAAATGGTGCATTTACATGGAATATGATTGAGAGCAATCCTTTGAGGTTGTTTCCCTTCAGGTCAAGTAATACTTACTTATCTATATGCAAGAAAAGTGGAAAAATTGGTGTACTTACATGGAATATGATTGAGAGCAATCCATTGAGGTTGTTTCCCTTCATGTCAAGTGATACATAATTTATTTATACACAAATAGAGTGGTAAAAAGGGTGCATTTCCATGAAATATGATTGAGACCAATCCGTGAGGTTGTTTCCTTTCAAGTCAAGTGATAAATAACTTATTTATACACAAATAGAGTGGTAAAAAGGGTGCATTTCCATGAAATATGATTGAGAGCAATCCGTGAGGTTGTTTCCTTTCATGTCAAGTGATACATAACTTATTTATACACAAGTAGGGTGGTAAATAGGGTGTATTTACATTAATTATGATTGAGAGCAATCCATGAGGTTGTTTCCTTTCAGGTCAACTAATACATAACATAACTTATCTATACACAAGTAGAGTGGTAAATAGGATGTATTTACATTAATTATGATTGAGAGCAATCCATGAGGTTGTTTCCTTTCGGGTCTACTTACATACCATAACTTATCTATACACAAATAGAGTGGTAAATAGAGTGTATTTACATTAATTATGATTGATCATTGTTTCCTTCCATGTCAAGTGATACTTACCTACTTACATAACTTATCTATACAGAAGTAAAGTGTTTATTTACATGGAATATGATTTACAATCCATGAGGTTGTTTCTTTTTATGTCAAGTGATACTTACATAGCTATACACAACAAAATAGTGTGGAAAAAAGGGTGCATTTACATGCAATATCCTGCAATAGTACGCCCTCAAACAAGCAATCCATTAGGTTGTTTCCTTTCATGTTGAGTGAAACTCATATCCAAAAATATATGTGTTTGTTTTCTAAAGAAATTTGATAAACATGCTTTAGGGCAATCTACAAAGTAGGTTGCATTCTAGGTTTCCTTGAAAAATATCAGCACATATATATCATTATGTTTCTTAGAAATTGTGTCTTCAAATTCTTCAGAAAGCACAAACCAGACACTATACCCGGCCTAGTTGGGTTCAGTGTTATCAGCTATTGGATGAGCTCTTTCCATGGTAATATCACTGCCATCAAATAATTGTAACAACATTTTAATTAAAAAATTTGTTAATGCCTATTGTGTGAACTGCACAAAGATTTTATTACTGAAAAAAAAAAAAAAAAAAAAAAGCAACTCAACAAAAACCAAGTTCCAATAAGAAATTCAAGCAATAACTTCACTATGCCACTCCAGAAGTGTATTCCACCTCCACCAAGGTGAAAAATGCATGGTGGCAAGTTGAGCCAGTTCCTAGAGACATGGAATAATTTAACGACTGATCATCTAGTACTGTTTTGGATCAAAGTCTATAAAATTCAATTTTCTTGCCGTGTCTGACAATAGATGGCTCCATTAAACCAACCAACTGCAGTTGCTGAATTTGATTGTTATAATGCTGAGATTGAGAAGCTTCTAGTTAAGGGTATTATTTCTGAGTGCTCCCCATGCCCGCCCAGGCCAAATTCTTTCTAAAATATAAGAAGAATGATTCTGAATCTGAAAGAATTACACACAACTCAAACTCAAAACTCATTTATTCAGTTTAGGCCCTAATAGGGCACTTATGAGTGTTGATAGTTTTTACAATAAACTCTACCACCAGTTCGGAATTAAATAACACAGTATACATTTTATATGTCAATACAAATGTATTAATACTGATTATTCAAGTTACCTAGGATCTTCACACTGCACATAATCTAATGAGAAAACATAAAGTTTCTTTTGAATTTTGTTCAAGACTATAAATTTAGTTTTTTGCCTTTTGACCTTAATATATGTGTACAATATTAATGAAACCAGTGATAAAATTACTTAGAACAATTACTCTCAGTAGTTTACCTCAAGGACTGGCTTCTACTCGGAGAAACTCAGTATAAATGCTAACAAAACTTGAAAAACAGTACAACTACTTCAGTCACTTGTCAATATATATATATATGTATTGTTCCTAACAAGTGTTATATGTTTATTGGTTTAAAGTCAAAGGAAATTGTTGTTACCTGAATATTTAGATCAGCAATAACAATAAGGCAATTTGCTTATTATGTTGCATGTTCGTAGTTTATCTTTAGTATGCCTAGCTATTACATATGCTTGGGCACATACTTACTATTGGAATTAATGAAAGATTATGATTACAACACAACTATGTTTATACTAAAGTTGATTGTAGAATTACAATGGTGGTTGAATAATATTTCAACATTGGTCAACCCTTATAGAAATTTCAAATTTACTATACAAATATTTTCACTCCTGAAAAAAAAAAAAAAAAAAAAAAAGAAGAGGGGGCCATCTTGCTTGTGGTGATCAAAGGGATAGTGGTGCTTGGTCTGAGTTGGAGAAAGAGTTTCATATTAACCTCTTGGAATTACAAGCAGGTTTCTTTTCATTATTATTAAAGATTTACTTGATTGTGTAATACTATCACATTGCATATACTTGTATAAACCACATGGATGGGACAAAACATACTCAACTTACCTTAACAATTTAGCATAGGACATTTGGAATTGGTGCGAAAACAAAAAACTGATTGTTTATACATCATTATATTATTACTAAAGAATAATTTATATTATTGCCAATGCAGAGTCAAGGAAAGTACATAAAGATACAGAATGAGAACTTACTATTCATATATGCCTATAAGATAATAGTAAATAGTTTTGGGCAACCTAGTAGGTATTGATCTCTTTGGTACTAGAAATAGTTTAACAACAAATGCCCTACTTATGTATCTTGGCAAAGAGATCTGGGAGCAGCTTACAGTTTGATGCATTCCCACCTTTTAAGATGCCTGCAAAAAATTATAAATGATAAGGCAACTGGCATGGTTGTCCCTCTATTAGAAATCCACAATGGTTTTTTCTTTTATATCAAAAATTTATTACTTGTTTCTGATTACATAGCATTCAGACCATCTGCGTCATTTCAGTTCATGAGGATGCAAGATACGGACCTTTGCATTGCAATTGTTCTGCCATCTCACTTATTGGGGGATCAGGAATTGGCAAACACAGAAACACAGCGCCATAAAGGATTGTTAAGGGGTGCTTTTAGAATGAGGCTATCCCTGTCTAAGTATGATTCTAGATGGAATCCTCCAATAGTTTAAAATTTCTTACATCATTTTTTTTTCCCTAATGAGAATTTAAGGCTTGTGGTTATATAAAAGGGGCTAGTAACGCTATTGACTTTGGTTACAGCACATAGAGTACAAACTCCATCCTTATTCAAGATAGTTATTTTCAGAGAAAGTTAACATAAAAAATGATCAAAACCTCATGGCTTACGACCAAATGTTTTATTACCATTTTATCCTGATAAGCCTCATAATTTCTTTTCAGCCAGAACGCTTTTAGATATATCTATCTATATAAATGTAACAAAGGTGATAAAGGGCAAGAAAAATAATATTTCTACATATGTTTTATTTTCGAAAATCCTCACTCTGCTGTAACATCACAAACCATTAGTAAATGGATAAAGGGAGTGTTGCAGGAGAGTGGGATTGATATCAATATTAGTGTGGCTCACAGCCGAGCACCAGGCATGCCGCCACATCATGCGCTCAAACAGCTGGGGTATGTATAGATACGGTAAAAGAAGAACACCTGGGTTGAGTAATGCATCTAGTATTTGCTCAATGTTATAACCGGGAAGTAAAAATCTAAGAATACATATTATATATATTCAAGGTTAACCCTGTAATATAGAATCTGCAATTTATAATTTGCAATAGGTACCTACCTACCTATCTCTAATTTTGAAATGTTTAATAATAACCATGAAGTAATTATTGAATAGTTTAATTCTGAATAAAACGATAATACTGATTGAAATGATTAGTACCGAAGTCGTTGTTTTTTCGCATTTTTTATTTTCTGATCTCTAAACATCTACAAGTCAATACTAGTGTAATCCGAAGAACGATGCATTAAACACAAATAAACATATATATCTTTAATATAGAATATTTGGAAAAACATTCTCATGAAGACACTTTCAAAATATAAGTCTTTAAGTACCTAAGTAGGTACTTCTTGATTAACAAAATGAGTCAGTGAGTGAGTTAAAAGTTAACACTTCCTTTGAAGATAAGATAGAGATACGATTTGTGACTGTCGTACGTAGTTCTATTGTTATAGGAATTTAAAAAAAACAAGCCGTTGCTCATATGTATTAGAAATAATTACACTAATTTGCAATTGAATAGACATGCCGAAAAGTTTAATTGCAGAGCTGTGTGAATCGGTTTAAAAAGTTAAAAACTATACGAAACGTTGTACCTACCTATCCAAATTTACTTTTAATTTAAAATTATGGAAGAAACGTGTAACATATCAAATACATATTACTGTAGGTGCCTAATTAAGGCATTGCGAAATTATTGTGGCGGTCAGTACTTATGGCACGGTGACATCATAACATGGTCAGGCCTTGAGAGACAATCTATATAACTTTTAGACAGCATTAACACCAGAGATGGTATTAAGATTAAATTATGAAATCACGCAGACCACAAATGTGTTGATAACGGCGATAACAATCAAAATAATATTAGTAGGAATAATAATCATAATAAGCAGAAGTCTCTCAAAATGTAACATATCATGAAACTGTATCAAAAGAAATCTGACTTATCTACCTTTTGCATTGCATTATTTACTCTGTGATTTATACTGAATCGTCTACGGAAAAATACAAAGAATCGTAGAAACACGAAGGACCGAACATGAGTACGAATAGGTACCAAATAAATAGGTAAAAAAAATACCAACAGATGTTGACTATAGGCCCAGATTACTATGGGTAAATCGTTTTATCGGTATAGGCCTATATATTATTTATTCTATGGTATAGGCAAAATCGTGAAGGACTTTTACAAGTCTTGATACCAATAATTTGAACTTGAAATTAGATTATTTGTAAAATCATTAAAAAAATATGTGGTAGTCAAGCATTACAATTGAAATCCGAAATCTCGTTGGTAAGTATTAAGGATCCCACCAAAAACACGTGAACAAAGACCCAAGTTCGATGCAAAAGAAGTTCACAAGTGTCCAGGCCGCATTGGACGGCTTGACGCCAAATAGTATGTTATTATTTGATACAGTTGCCTAGTATCCGGCAGTTTGACATTTTCCTTGTAATTAAGACGCAAAATAGCCAATGTACGATATAAAACAGCAAATTAATATTATTTTATCCTTTTGGTAATAAGTTATTTATAAGCAAAGACTTAATATTACAATCGACAAGAATATTAATAAGTCTTACACAATAAATACAATCGGGAAAACACAAGCGTGTTTACAAGAGCATCGATAAAAACGAACAATGCATCTTCCGGGAACAAGCGTGTTACAATTTATTGTTCATGTCTGTCTGTTAGTTCAACAGCGAAACATTTCAAATAGGTTCTATAATTAACGTGATCGGTATCATAATAATGGTATCGCACTAAATTGTTGATATTATTTTAGGTACACATGAATGATATAGGTAGGTAAGTACCCCTTAAATTACACGCTCGATTTTGTCTAACGTAACATAATGTAAACGATGAGCCCCTACGAGTATGTATTTATTGAATAGTAAAACAGTGTAATAATGGTGCTTTCATATAGCTTTTACTTTTGTAACAACATTTACAAATTCCATATAACTTTGAGAATGTTATCATCGTGTATACTATTTGTTACGATAAAAATAACTGATTTGAGGAAGAACAAATAGAAATCAATCGTCCCGTAGAAATGGAATTAGCGTTTCTGTAACTATCCTACTATTTACAGAACCAATTCTCTCAGGCACCAGGTATAATATCGTGAAAAACGTACTACGAGTAATCGTGGAATAGAAAACATAAGAATTCGCCAATTCTATTCCACGATTAATACTTACTAGTATAAAGTATGTAACCTCATCATCATCATCATATCAGCCGAAAGACGTCCACTGCTGGACAAAGTCCTCCCCCAAGGATCTCCACGACAGCCGGTCTTGCGCTACCCGCATCCAGCGGTTTCCCGCGACCCTAACAAAATCGTCGGTCCACCTTGTGGGGGCCTGCCCACGCTGCGTCTTCCGGTTCGTGGTCGCCACTCGAAAACCTTTCTGCCCCAGCGGCTGTCGGTCGGTTCTACGAGCGAAGTATGTAACCTACATTAATCTATTCCGCATTTTGTCAATATTTTAGCTTTTGCATTGAAATATGTCTTTATTGGTATGGAAAATATGCCCAAACTTAAAAAATAAATATACCGTAACTAAATTAACTATTATATAAATAACACTATTCTATTTTTTTCTAATATTGCCGATGTATTTTGTTTCATTAATATGACAATTTTAATAGATCCAATCATCGTCACAATCACCTACAAGTAGGTAATATCAACACAGGTAGAGCTATTACATTTCTGACGATGTCATTTCCATGGGCTAATATTACAATGACTAGTAGATTTAGACCAAACCCAACCCTCCTTTACATAATGTCGAAACGAATCTACAATATTAGGTGGGAAATCTAATATTTAGGTCTACAAACATATATATAAATGTTACAACAAACATTGGTATGGTATATATGGTACCTAAAGATGTTTTAAAAAATGAATGCGACTACTTTACATTCACTAACTGGTTGGTCTGGTTGGTCTATCTAAATGGCAATGTAAAATATATGAGAAGTAACATGCGTCCACTGAAATAAGGTACAAAACGGATTTTTAATCTTTTTTAAACCTCCTACTAACTCATGTCAAATTATGACGCATCGCACTTTTAATTAAGGGTCGGTTGCTCGTACTTTTAGTTAAAGTTATAGTCAACGTTAACTTTAACCATTACCATGCTTTGACCGTGACAGATCTCCCTCGGTCCGTTATGGTTACGGTTAAAATGTTAGTTAAAGTGACACGAGCAACCTAGTTTGCTTTCTTTCGGTGGTCAAAGTTAACTATAACCGTAGCCTAACTAGAACCTTACTATGACCAAAAGTGCATAACGTTTGAAACTTAAACATAACGTTAAATAGAAAAGTAACGTATTGGGTGCTTTGTGTCCCCTCTTTTAAATATTATGAATTATACCTTTATCTCAAAAGTTATCCTCATTAAGTTCTTTTTTAATTTTGTTATTTTGTATTATATTTAAATTACCTACATATGTGTTATCGACAGTTCCACTTGCGCCCCTGGTTAAAATAGTGGCCCAATCTGTTTTTTTCATCCAGTCGATCCAAACCAAAACCTAGAAGTTAACTTTAATTGAAACGATTTTTTTTTCTATTTATTTGTAAAATGTAATCGATCTTAAGAGGATGCTCTCCGCGAATTACTCAAACCCTTACTAAACTGACGGGGACAAGCGTGACATACCAAGCGCACTTATAGTAAAAAAAACCGGCCATGTGAGTGTCAGGCCAAGCGAAGAATAGGGTTCCGTAGTCACCCATAATGGCAGGTGGACTCTGAAGATCGTGTCCAATAGATAATTGTTATGATTTTATTTTTAATATTTTACATGTTATTATTATAGGTATTATTTCGTTATTATTGTACGAAGTTTTCCTCTAGTTAGGCCTCTATAACTCCTGAACTAACAAAGTTATCTAAGCCATTATAGTTTTCCTAAAGATCATCAAATGCTAGCTAGCCGTTAAGCTTTTAGGGGGGGGGACGCCATATTTTAATAAAAAAATGCGCTTTAAAGTCGAATATCTCGCAAACGGATACCTAAACCACTTAATGTTTTTAAGAAACCTATCTAATAATAACCACACAAAAAAAAATCGTCCCCACTATTTACTTGCTGGGGAGGAAGTACAAAAAATATTTTTCGTGATTTTATTTTAGCACTTTGTCGACGTGGTAAATACACATATCCATACAAAGTTTCATCTTTCTACCACTAATCGTCTGGAATATAAGCCGAGGACGGACGGACGGAAATGACGAAACTATAAGGGTTCCAGACTCGAACTACGGAACCCTTACAAGGGGACATATTCATGATATTTTTCTGACGTTACTAATGAAAAACAATTCTAAAAACGAAAGATCGAAATATGCGCAATGCAACTAATATAGAACGTCTTAAAAATAAAATGTCAAAGGCCAAACGAAATGTCAAGCTAGTCATAATAAATTAATAAAATATACGTATTTTAACCTATACACGCTTTACCTTATGTAAAGGCCATATTAAAGAATAAAAACATTGCAACACCTGTTTTATCCAAGACCGGTGTGATGTTTTGCATTATAATTATGTTATGATACATTTAAAAATATAGTCTAACAATTAAATTATTGAACCACAGCATCCTGACTTGTTTATTTTCGTAACCGCTATCAACATTACAGTTAAAATTATAATGTGAATGCAAAAATATAAATTATTCAGATAAATGTTATAATTTATTCAAAACTTACATCTTAAATGTAGATTTCATTCAAGCAGACAAATCTCAGACAACCCAGAGAAGCGAACTCGGTGAAGTACTTAGTGCACAACACATTCACGAAACTCAATTATTTCCCACTCTATTTTTGTAATTTAAAATAGTTTATTTTAGTAACTAAAATATTTAAAGGCACGTGTGTGATATGTTAACAAATTTAAAGAGAAATAATTTCGTTATTTTGTAAGTATTTTAAATGTTAGCAGTATCAGAGCAACCGCCGAGCGTGCGACTTGCCACAGTGAACGAAACGAACGCACTGTTTTGATAGTGTATTTTAGCGTACGTAACAGTAAACCCAAGGTGAGTCGGAGCTCTACCAAAGAGCACGCGCGGTACCACTTTCATTGAAATATTCGTTAGTTTTCAAGTCCAATGCTGGTTTTCTTATCATATACAATCATAAACACGATTCACGTGAGCCGTTCCATATCAAACCTGCGACTCGAAGAGCGACCTACATATGAAAGGATTAAGATTTTTTTAAAGGGAATGTAAAGAAAAAGTTGATATCCTTAGCTTACTTTCCCAAACTAAACATAACTATTCTGTAATATTGTTTCGATGTTGGCCACGCCAAACGGTGACGATGTTAATTAACAACATTAAAAAATAATTGTATGCGACCACAACGACCATGATCTGGTCAAATTAAATTTATGATGTTTATGGAATATGTGAAATATTTTTGACAACATTTATAAAGAAAAACGAAAAAAACTAAATTGTACACGAGTATTGTCCTATTTTTTAAACCGCCATTAGCTGATCATTTGAACATCATAAAAAATTCTCCGAAATTCCGGTGAAATCGGACCACAAAGTAACTTCGTGAGTACAACTTGAGGACACATGCACTAAGAGCACCTGTGCCTGCCTGCACATCTAGTTTAGAACTCTTGCACAACTATGACCACGTATCTACAACCAATGGACACAAAGGTAACGTGGGGTAATGTGATGACGAATACTTACACGTCACGATGTTGGCGTAAGGCAACCCTACAAATATTTGTTCCAATCAGTTGGATGCACGCGAATATCATAAATTCAAACAAGTCGTTACGGACAACGTTGAATCGATAGCTAAACGCTTGTTAAACGGTACACCTACACGGATTAATATATTTGAAGTATAGTTAGTTAAATATTTCAGTCTAATGTCTGCAGAATAGAACAGTTGATGTATTAAATCAAAAGAATCAACGAAAATCAACCGTGCCCTGTTGGTAATCCAATGCGTATAGCAAAACAATAAGTTTAAAAAACTATAATGTTATTTTATCTACGCTGGACGCCAGTCTAGACATCTCGTAAATAAATATTAACGCGACCATGACTTCATTCTCGCACCATATGTCCCAGAGCACCTCCAGAACAAAATGTATTGATGTCTCATGTAATCCAGCCATAGATCCTGTCTAATTATAAATACGCCATAATGTAGATGCAACTAATGTACACAAACCACTTAGGCGCTCGACCCTCGCTTTAATGAGTCAATGATCGTGTGTATTGTCCGTACAATTATGAATTTCTGAATGATATGTGAAAAATTAAAAATAAATTGATGAATAATCAGGGAAAGCAGTCACGCCGATCTGGCAACATTCCAATATTACTAGGTTTTGCTCTTGGATCTGGACAACCACATAAAAAAAAATGACTGTCATATTTACGGTATTTGTGCGTACATACAAATACGCATTTTCAGTAATGGCTCGATTATGCTTCCTAAAACATGTAGATTTTTACATTTGAAAAAAACTTTCAACAACAATTAGAACCGCCTTCAAAGGATTTAAAAGCATAAAAGAACTATGTAGGATCTCTAATCTGACTGTTTTGAAGTTCACGAAAGTGTAGTTCATGTTACTTGGAAAATATCACGCAGATTTTTTTTCGCTGACCACGGGACCTCCATGCCTCCTTTTTTTGAAGACGGTTAAAAATATCTTTCCATCAGGATTTCTTACCGCATTACGCCTATCATACAAGTAATTTGCAACAAACAAGAGTATTTATATCCGTTAACAAAATCAAAACTATCAAATCAGGCCAGACGAAGGCCGTGTCAACAAAATCAACCCCCTTAAACAAATGGCCTAGTTTGAACATGAAACCCTAACAGCAACAAAGAAGGTGTATTTTAGTATGAAACGGTAATGTGTTTCCGCGTTCTACTTTCAGGAACATTAAAGCTTAGTCCCGGTCATGATTGAGTTAGGCGTGGCACCCATCATGCGCTTATGCGGTCACCACACCAATATAAATAGGCTATATCTCGTAGGTGGTATTAACCAACTGATAGGATTTGATCAGGTCATCTACTGAGTGCTCATATTGATAACACTAGACCCACCCTTAACTTCTTATTGGTAATGGTTTTCACAACGACATATTGTCATGAGCTTGCTGACCAATGCCCTTCCATACGAGATCTCATTAATTAGATAGCTTAACTTTCATCATTTTTTTCATCATATCCATATTACGGGTCTGCATTAAATGCCATGACCTATTATATCATGTCGTCAAATACATACCATAGAATCGTAGCATACAATACACATACATTTCTGACGTTCGTTATTTTAAATAGTGCAATGATGAACAAGACAAAATGAATACAATATCTGATAGCAGATAGAATATGGTGGCTCGATAGTATGATATTATGATTATGGTGGTGATTCTATTTTATAGAAAGTAAACTTATAGGTTCACTTATCTCTTTCTAACAAAAGGCATATGCAAAGCAAATAAATAATTGTAATTCGGTCATTTATTTATTTGATTTTTCGTAAAATTATCCGCCATCTTTATTGGTCACAACCAATGACATAATTAATTTGACAGCTATAAATATTTCCTATCCTTTTCCAATAATCTTTGTAAAGAGATGTAACGTGATTAAAAATAGTTAAGTGCATTTTACAGTATCTCGGTCATCTAACCACCAAAGGCGCATTTACTAGCAAGGTAGGTACTATAATAATAATACTGACAGCCAGCATGTCGTTTCCCATGATTTTTGACTATCAGATATGCATGACTAATCCTATATAATTTATTGATAACTTGTCATTCTACTACCTACTATGTCAATAGTCAATACAATGACAAACAGATTTCTTTACCTTTTGCCCGTGTTTCTAAGAAACAAGTTACAGTTAAATAATTAGTAATTCTTCCAAGAATTATTTAAAACTTTGCTACGAAACGATTAATACTTATTAATTCTACTAATCCTATCCTACTATCCTTTTACTAATGCTACTTGCTACTGGATGTTACTCGTAAACGTAAAATAAAGATTGTGAGTGTGTATGTTTGTGACTTCTTCACGCTCAAACGGCTGGACCAACTTTGATGAAATTTGGTATGGAGGTAGCTGACACTCTGGATTACACATAGGCTACTTTTTTAACACGGGTGAAACCGCGGGGCGGAAGCTAGTAAGTTATAAAGAACACAATACTATTCTTTCACGCAGATGACATAATAAATCAAGAAGGTCCTGCAGGTTCCCACTTCAGAATTAATGGATGAATTCTACGTAATATCATTGATTGCATTCAACACGACACGTTATCATTAAGAATATGGACTGCGACATGGTTTAATGTTCATATAATCATTGTGATAAAGATAGTGCGCTTGATATAATATTGTAGCAAAGATGATACTGGTTCAGATGAAGATATGATACCCACCCAAAAGAAATATTTTTTTTAGATATGGGTACCTTTTATAAAGTTAAATAGAGAAGAAAATAAAAAAGAATAAATAAATAATATAAAAAAATACAAAAGTTGTTCCAGATCGCTCTGCCCTATGCAAATGTTCCTAGAAGACTGGCGGCATTGCGACGATGATGAAGATGGTCCGAGTCTCCCAAACTGTGCACTTAGTCTTTGCAATACTAAAGATTTTCCAGCACAAAGATTTTGGGGAACGACAAAGTGGACAAGAACATAATAATTCGTATAAAATATTGCCAAGCTGAGACCATATGGCTCGCACTGTCAAAAAAGTTATCAGATCTCATATAATTCCAAGCTTCTAACTCTACACGCCCTAACTCTACGGGCCCTAACTACACAAACTATAAGCCTTAGTCAAAATATGTAGCGTGTCTTATTTTGCTTGGCAGGGGCACTTCCGTGCCTTTAAGGCTGGAACTGGGGTCTAATCGCATCCATGAGGATTTCCCTGGATCACAAAAAAAAGGTACTTGGTTGTACGGACAAATCGTCAAGGTTAAATTAGCCTTAGTGTTTCCTTAATTTGTAGTTACATACCTATGTAGTTATGAAGTTATAATCGATTTTTATTCCAAGACTTATCAAACCATCGTTACTGAATTAAAGAATTACAGTTTTGTTAGAATTCATACTTCATTACAATTCAAACTGTAACTTGTTAGTTATACTAACGATAGTTAAATTAGTGTCTTTATTGTTTTTAACAAAATCGAAGTTAATCAGATAAGTAATACCTACAATACGCATTTTCAAGACATAATAGGTGTGACTAGTGATGTAGTTTTTGCAAGGTGTGAATTTGACCATCATTTTTAGAAAACGCGTATAGGCGCGGGCACTTCCGTGAAGACAATCAACCCCGCTTCCATATTTGGGTCGCATTAACTCAAAAGTTAGCGAATTCATCCATCAACCTCGCTGACAACTAAATAATGAACACCTTTTATTGTCTGACTGAACTCGATAGCTCTTCTTAATTGTGCGCAGACAATAAACCTAAATATAAACCGGACCGTTTTGTAAATGGAGGTAAATAAAATGAACTAAGTATAAAAATCAGAATGAAACCATTGGTCATCCATATAAATAAATAAATATAATTTGGTAATGTAAAATCTGTTATACAGATCAATATTTTGTTATAATTTACCTATTTGTAGGTATTAAAGTCTAATATTATTATGCATAAGAGTAATAACTTACCTGAAGCTAGGCCCGAAAATGAATTGCGGCCTACCTTCATCCATCTGCCTTCATCATACCTGTTAACAAAAACGCATAACTATTACTACAGGTTAAAGATAAATAGTGGCCTTAATTTACGTAGGTACCTTAGAACGGAAAATAGAAAAGTAAACATTGCCATTGTTAGGACTTGCTAATAATGTTGTACTTATTCATATTTCACACACGCTTATTATCATGTTATTCACACCAAACATTCTATATTGTATTTAAATTAGAGCCACGAGCATTATCATGTCTATTATTTCGTGCTTAATCTCTCGATTAGCTCAGTAACTTCGGTCACACAGTATTTGGTCCTAGCTGACTGGGTACCATACCTACCTTAATTTAGAAACACCAAGAAGTAATCAGGACATCAAGAAAGTCGAAAGTTATGGACGTATTAGAAGAATACCAGCTTTCCGCCCCGCGGTTTCACCAAAGTTCCAGATCCTTCTTATGTTCTCGAGGAACTAAAAGTGTTAATCCAGGGTGTCAGCTACCTCTATACCTAATTTCGTGATTCAGCCGTTTGAGCGTGAAGAAATAACAAACATACTCATTCACAAACATTCGCATTTATAATAATAGTAGGATTCTATAGGGATACCTTCGATCAATCAGTCTTTACGCACAAAATTTATTACTCATGGAAAATATTAACGGTGATTAATTTTATAAACATGTATATAATGACCAATTAGGACCTCGTCACAGTTCAAACATGATAATAATAGCAAGGTACTTACAATCTCGTTTTGCTCAATAAATTAATTGGCATTTATGTATGTGTAGGTACAATCTGTAGGTACATATATGAGCTGGTAATATATATAAACACCAAGGTTTTAATTCAAAATAAGTGTCAATCTGATATTAAATTAATCTGGGTTATATTAAAACTGTTGTAAAGTTACACTAGCTAGTATCAATGAATAATTACATTTTCCAGGTACATCCTGATAAATTATTCTAGCTGTCGGCACGTTTTGAACCGTAAAAATTAGGGCAGTTCTCAGTGGGAGCCTTGGCGGCCGATTTGGATGGACTACCCTGCCATGACAGAGATTAGGGTGGGCACGGGCGTGGCGAGCGCAACGCTTAAATGTCGCGCCATTTCACCGCTCGGTGACGTCACAGCACAGACCACGCCTGACATTTCGGCTAAAGCAACAAAGCAGCCCTACCTTCCCTCACCACTGATAACAGAAGAGCTTAATAGCTTTCAGGGCTCTTTCAGGTTATTTGCTCCGCACATCTGCACTTCCATAACGATATCTTGCCTTGGCATTTAAAAGACGTTGACATAATTGAAATGTTTATTGTATGGTCCCGTTAGCGAAAGTGGGATCAAAGAAACCATTTCGACATTGGCCTGTTTCACAAATTGCTGTATATTTGAATATCAGATTGTGAATCACTATTCATATTTTTCTATGAATTAACCCTATCCTTTTTGTGATTGATAACACTGAATGTAGAATACAGCAATTTTATTGATGATTTAAAAGAAACATAATAATGAATTTGAATCTGAAAACATAATAATAAGAAAAAAAAAATGATTTTATGTTTAAGAAACGTACTCCAGAAAATTCTTTTCCACCTAGGTTCAATGCATTGTTTTAATTAAAATTTTAGTTAGTGTTAATTGAACATATAAAAAATCACTTTCGTTAATGAAACTTTTTTAATGTCATTGCTCCTATGTCGACTTTGTGGGTCCCAAACAAAGGCTTTACTTAATTAAATTGGCCACTAACATTCATGCGATATAATTTATCTTGTAGCTTAACATAACATCATGGTCGAAAAATTTAACGTAAACTAAGGATATTAAAAATCCTACTAATATTATATAATATATGCGAAAGTTTGTGAGTATGTATGTATCTTTGTTGCTCTTTCACGTAAAAACTACTGAACGGATGAAACTTGGCACATAGATAGGTCATACCTTGGAATAACATATAGGCTACTTTTTATCCCGGGAATACATAAGTTCCCTCGGGAATGCGGATGAAACCGCGGGGCGGCTAGTATTCGATAAAATGGCAAGCTTGAGTGTTTTAATAGTGGAAGAACATGTCAGACTTCTATCTCTCTTCTTGAACCTTTCCGATAATAACCAGCACCTCAGTGGGTTATACGTAAGGTATTGTTACCTTCTAGGCAAACTAAGTATGAGAACTTTTAGAGTACCTACATGTATTGGACAAGATGATCTAAAGTTAACGTAATATTGTTGGTGTGTCTTTCTGGACTATAACATATTAACATATTCATTCAACATCAAGTAAACTTTGAAGAGACAATTAACTTGATATAAATACCCTAACTATAGGTACTTAGGAAATATAGCGTAGGAGAACTGTTGATTCAGAACTTATTATGAAATACACAAAGTTGCTGTTTTTTTTTGTCAGCTACTGTGATTAAAATAAAACTTACAATTCGCGAGTATGACATGAAAGTGACGTAAAATAAATGCACGTTACCATCGTGCATTTATTTTATTTTCATAATTTTTTGTTATAGCGAAGCGACAACAGAAACACACATTCTGTGAAAATTTCATGTAACTATTACAGTACATGACATACAGCGATTGTTAAGGTGGAGGCTTTGGTTGTGGCGTTAAATTCAAATTTTATCACGAATTTAACGCTCCAACCGAAGGTATACCCTTAAGTAACGGAAGGACGCAAAGCGGAGGGTTAATAATAGGGTTCCATTGGCACCCTTTGGGTACGGAACCCTACAAAACCCAAAAAGATGTGTGGATTTAAAACAATATGGATAATATTATCACAATATTATGAAATTAGTATACATATGTATATGAGACACAAAAGGAGATTAGTTAAAAGTGTGGAATTGTAATGAAGAGCCATCTGTAGTCTACGCTTGCCAAGAGGCTGGTGACGTCTGACGTCTACTGCTTTAATTGAGTCTTCATATTGGCTAAACTACGAAACAAACGGAAGGTGCATCCAACCAATGCCACTAGGTATTATTATTATTGCGAAAAGAAAGTTCAAGGTAAAATACGTGGTCGATTGTCCGATATTAGTGAATAATTTAGAAGACTAATTACGCGTGAGACAGTTAGCAGCCGGCATCGAGCCTTCTCTGTTTCAATACACGAATATAAGTTTAGAGTACAGAAAATATTTCCCACGCTACTGTGTCATAGGTGTCACTCACTACAAAAAAAAGTTGCGAATCGATTCAGAACGTGCAAATGTTACGGTTTTTTAACGAAGTTTTTAGTTGAGTTGAAGTCAAAATGGCCTGCATGTACCTATTGAATAAATATATTTTTTTTGTATGTGTTTTAGAACAAATAAGTAACATACTATCAAACAGTTGTTTGTTTTAAGATCTTTATTTCCAGTTAAATACAAAAGCCCATTAACATTTATCAAATGTAAAGTGTACACCATCAAAAAGTATAAAAAAAAATTTACCACCTTCAAAGGCCATAACAAGCAAAATAACTATGTAGGAACTCTAATCTGACTGTTTTGAAATCAGCAAAAGTGTAGTTCATGTTCCATGGAAAATATCATGGTACCGCTGTTTTTTTTTCACTGTAACAATAATTATCTGTTGGTAGATAGGATGCATATCCAATAACTACATATTGTCATCATGATGGGATGATAGTTTAATAGTCTTATAGCCAGTAACGGCGTTAGGGTAGGGCGCGGTAGGGCGATCGCCCAGGGCGCCAGATGTAAAGGGGCGCCAGGCCCACCTTTATTTCCGGTCGCTCATGAGCGAGTCCTGCTATCTCGAGTCTAAATAAATTCTCAAGTCTAAAGATAAAATGGCTATAATGGCTTAAAATTTGTTGGCGGGAGAAGGGGGGGGGGGGGTTATCACATCTCGCCCAGGGTGCTGGTAGAGCTAAAACCGGCACTGCTTATAGCAAAAGCTACATATCGACGGTGAAGTGACAAGAACTCCTAACTGACATTTTGGAGATTTCGAGTTTATTTACATAGATAGACTTTAAAAAATCATTTGCGTGAGCTGGCAAGAACAGCTAAATTTATTTTCTATTTTTTTAACGAATTATTGATTACCGACAATAACTATTATGCAATTGTGCATAAAAATTTCTGGTAATAGCTCCTAATAAACTAATACCAATGTAAAGTTTTTTTAGTTTCCTGTAAAATTCTGTTTATGCACATAGGAGTTCTTGTCACTTCAACGTCGATATGCAGTATTGAACTATCCCTGACAATATGAAATAAATAGCTTTCCAACCTTTCACCTACTTTCCCAAGGTATCTTATATTCCCGAGGGATAAAAAGTAGCCTGTTTGTTAATCCAGTGTGTCAGTTACCTCCATACCAAATTTTATCAAAACTTCAAAACGTTTAGACCAAATCGTTTTAGTGTGAAGAACTAAGAAACACACACACTCACAAACTTTCACATTTATAATAGACATGGATAAATATCAAGGAAGTGTGATTTAAAATATAGACAAGATTTTTCTATGTAGCGCAGGACTACTACTAATGGCACCTAAGATAATTTATAAACTAAATGTGTTTAAAAAAATCTCTATGTTTCTTTGCGGGGTTTTAACATTTAGTTAAGAATTGTATGAAGGATTCTATTTCATGACAAATGCTACCACTTTTTTTACACATACTTACAATACATTGCCAATCAAATGAAAGTAGAAAAGGTACCAAAAGTATTTTTTTGTATTAAGGTTTTCAAGGTGCTACAAACTTAAACAATATCAGACAAATTACTCGAAAATAATTGTTATGTTGCATTACAGTTATGAAAAAGGAAAACCATTTTAAGTATTTTGATGAAATTACTGATACCTATTAAATCTTAATTAGGTAGCTTTAATAAATAGCTTATTTGTTATGAAATGTTGATAATGTTATGCTATGAGTTATTTATTTTATCTAGTACTCCAAGTAATAAAATTAATAAATATCCATAGTAGTCTAAAACATTGTGAAAGTGTTAATACAGGCTGGGTTTTAATGAAGCTTGTTCACATTTTATAACATGGTAAGGGTATGGTAAGGCACATTCATGGTAAATTTGTTGTTCTTAAGCGTATACAAGCTCTATAGGTTTCTACCTACTTTGCTAAAAGTTGTTGCTAGTTGCTAAGCTTTGTTTATACCAAAATTGAGCATCACCTACGAGCAGTATCAGCGATTTCTAGAAATAGTGATTAAGTAGCAATGTTTTTATGGGAGACCTAATGTTATACAACAAAAAATAACACTAAATTGAAATACTCAAAGTGAAAGTATCAATTCAAAGCAAAAGTTGACACCATTCACAAAAATAGTATAACTGCAATAAATACCTACTTCAAAGATTCTCGTTATTCACTAAAGTTATGTCCCTTGCTTCATGTAATTAGAACAAATTAAACACTTTTCTCGTACACTTAGGGAAATACACGAACAAAACGAAATTCACCAACAGACAGTCCAACAGTCGACACTGTAAATGAATGACAGATTGATTAAAGTGATGCCAACCGTGACAACTCGATTTTAGCAGGACTATTTTATAAAACTCGGATTCTACATTAGAATCCGAAACGAAAACTTTCTGATTCCGTTCCCGACGAGCTATCAAAAGGCTATTTTAATAAAAATGTTGAAAGATGTCGAATTTAAGTGTTTTAAAATAGAAAGGAGCAAAACAAAGCCGAAAAAGTTTCATTTCTTTTCAATAAAACTAATAGGTGCTCAAATTCTTAGGGATAATTTGCCTATTCTTTTCAAATTCTTCTCATTCACATCTACATAGGCTTGCTCTGTTAATTAACATTTTCAACTTTTGATGAATGTGATCATTGGATGGATTGGAAGAGTAGTTGAATATGTTATATACTCAATCTTGTCTCACTATTAACTTGTGAAAATACTTATTTTTAGAAAATCGGCTTTTAATGACAGAAAATAATTATGTTTTTTTTACGGAAATACACAATTAACTTGGCGGATTTTCAAAAATCCTGTTGGCAATACTGACTTTAAATATTTATAATCTGTGGCAAAGAGAATATTTATTTTGGCGTGTCGGTTTGGTCTTTGGGTTTGGCAAAGAATAAAGAATACTGGTTTGGTATTGTTTTGGTTTTATTCCACTCGTGTGCTAGTAGGTATTTATGTTTTAGGGTAATGCTCGTCGATTACAGTATGACACAACTTAGATGTAGCATCGGCAAATCGTTTTCGTACACTTCACTTCTGATTTACACAACTAATAAAAATCATTCACTATCGCGCCATTCAACGTTCAACAAGATCATTTTCAATATTGTAGGCGCATTCTTTTCGGGAACGATCGATTTTACGAATTTTGCCGATGCTTCATTCATCTAAGGGCACATTCCGAAACATGCCATAATCGATCTTAGCGCTCACATCGATAATTTGCGTTCCGATACGAATATCACATCTATAAGAGCTGTGAACTGTCAATGATTCGGAACGCTTGTGAACGCGCTGACAGTATGTAGAACTAAAACATTCGAAAAAGGGATTAAAAAATTAATGATCAACGCGTTGGTACTCCCTAACTTCAATTATTAGACTCCCGAACTTGAATACAGTGTATTTTTATTTGTAATTCTCACATAAAAACCTTTGTCAAAACAAAAACACAACACAAGTGTCACTTTTGACAGCCACGCTCACGGCGATAACGTTTGGACCATGGTCGTCGTTTCGGAATGCAGCCTTATAATAATCGGCTTTGTTTTCTTTCCTAAAGAGAACTACCTACGTTTATTCTTTCCTTTCCAATTAATTATTTTACAGAATTATTATAAACGGTAACATTTTATGTAGGTATACTGGTGTACCTACTGTAATTAGTGAAACAAGACAAAATGAATATCTCAATAGAAAAGAAAAGGTCTGATTGTGCTGCCTTGCCCAAAGGTTGGCAAAGGGAAGAAATTTTAAGAAAATCTGGGCTTTCTGCTGGCAAAGTTGATGTTTACTACTACAGGTATATATCTGAATGAATAACTAATGGATAATTATGTAAATAATCATAATAAATCATGAGTATTGTTAGAGACCTACTGAATCTTTTGGAGTTTAATGTGCAAGCTCAGTAATCCACAATTATCATTATCATTAAAGTTGTCATACAGATATTTCTAGTTTATGAAGGAACTAGGACTATCAATGTTAGCCAATTGCCCTTGTAATGCTCAAAAAAAAATATTATTACCAACTATTTTTTGACAAGCATTTCAATGAATGCCAAGTAGAAACACTAAGCTGGATTTACAAGATTTGAGAGATGAATTTCAACTTTGTTATTGAACAGCAAGTATATTATTTTTCATTTTTGACTATATCATGTGCATTACTGAATATGGTTCAGTTAACTCATTACTAAAATCGCCCATTGGGATAATTTCACAAATAAACAATTTGTTAAATGTTTTTTCAAATCATGGCTTACAAAATGTCTAACTGACCATTTACATTACATTACTAAATGAGAGGTACCTCAATGCTTAAAGCATATTTATATCAGAACATTGGTTGACCAGTGTATCACAATGAATTTTCTATAGCCCAACAGGTAAAAAGTTTCGCAGTAAGCCCGAGCTAGTTCGTTATCTCGGTGATAGTATGGACCTATCGTGTTTCGACTTTCAGCAGGGTCAGATAAACACAATGCTGCTGTGCAAGGCCAAGAAAGCACGTGCGCAGTTTGATTACAGGTTCCCATATTGGTGTCATACCTTCTTTCACTTGTGTTGTGATCATTAGTCCTGTGCTTTGTGTTCAATATCTGTTTTATTATGCAGAATAGAAGCTTTTATTGTAATCAGTGTGCTAGTCTTAGTTGCGTACCTACCCTTAATTTGTGAACTATGTTTTTTTACGCTTATTACACAGAACATAATTGGTGTTAAACAAAAGTATTATGGCCAATACACCAAAAATGCACAGCTTAAGACACAAATCAGTTCTAGTCAAAGGATTTTGATTTTTGTTTCAATTAGTATAGGCTTCATAGTGCTTATCCATTTCACAGTTCATTGTCTCAAATTCACCATGCAGCTTATCTTTTTATTTTCTGTAGTAAATTATTACAACAGTACTAATCCAGCTGCGTAGAGCTGACTGCTTTACATTTATGATTTAATTTTCTAAACATTGTGTGTTTTAAATGTAAGGTTTTTCATCTGTGTTCTTTTTTCTATGGTTGTGTCTTGTGGTATTCTTGTCTTTTATTTTGTGTTTAACCCTTTTTACTGAAAATCAGTTTTTTTGCTTTTCACCTACAAACACATAGTTTTAATCAGTTGAATTATGTATTATTACCAAATATAGCTTTTGTAATGAGTTTAATTATTGGTGCTGATGCTGTTGTTTCCAAACCACACTAATTTATTCTCACTATAGATATAAGATCTTTATGTAACAAAAAACATATGAAATTTAGTTTTGTGCCCTGTCCAATTTTTTTTTATACTACTAAGGCAGCAAACAAGCATACGGCCCACCTGATAGTAAGTGGTTACCGTACCCTATGAACGCTTGCAACACCAGGGGTATCATTCGCGCATTGCCAACCCTGCAAGAAGACATGATTAAAATTAGTATAGTTTGGAAACAACAGTCATCACATTTTGAATCCTTGGCATGTTTGGTTTGTTTTACTAAAGTTTTTACTTTACTATCAAGACAGTTTATAGTCATATAACTTACATAAGATAACAAACTTAAACTTGGCCTAAAATGGTAATTGATTTTTGTGGTAACTAGCCAAGATCCATATTGGCTAGCCACATACACTCATAGATATTAATGTCTAAAGAGAAGCATAATATAGGTACCTATATTCCATTCATATTAGCAGAAAAACCGCGAAAGAAAGTGCGAGTCTGACTCGCGCATCGAGGGTTCCGTAATTTCCTATGTTACTCCAAATACCATAGACTTCTTGTACGTTTTCCTCTAATCTATAGGTAAAGAACTATATATTTTTTCTAAATTTTTGGTCCAGTAGTTTCAGAGATAAGGAAGGGGGGAAGGTCAATTTTACCTTTCCTACCTTTAACTATATAGACTACACATTTAACTTTATTTTTATTTTTGCATGGTATTATATTTATGGCATGATACCTACCTACTTAATATGATTTATTATTTCATCATTATGTTATTCAGGATGTTTGGAAGATTATTGAACATACAAAAATAGAAAAATTAGGAAACTGGCAATATTTTATTTTTATTAAAAATGGTAAGGTCTTTTTTTCCACATTAAATTTTTTAACATCTTTCCATGTATGTACTTTCTAAATTAATTACAATACATTTATTTGGACTGAGCATATAGCAGAAGACCCGACCTATCTGCTATTTTAGTATTTTCAACCATCTGCCAAACATCCTGTATATTACACATTTATTGCACTACTAATTTTCCCTTAAATTTAAATAATTACAAGTAGTTGTGTAGGGTGAGATTTCTAAAAAACTAATATAAATTATGACTGTATTTAATTTCATACAGAATATCCCTAAATTGAGAACTATAAAAAATATGGATTAGTTATTAAAATGTAATGTCTATGTACCATCTAATCAACATATTTTATGATAAGCTTTCTTTTCACCTTTTTAAATATATCCTCATTTCTGCTGCAAATAATTACTTTTGCAGTAGATTAACCAATATCCATATATTAATGTGATATTAATATTTAAATACAGGGGTGTTCGTTCTGATGCGTCTTTAGTACCACCCATCCGCCAGACAGCTTCGATTTTCAAACAACCAGTGACTGTGTATAAAACACAGGAGAGCAAAGTCAAGACTGACTTAAAACATGGTACACAGGAGAAGCCTAAACAATTATTTTGGGAGAAGAGACTAGAAGTGAGTATAAGATTTAAAATTAATAAATATTTTTTGACGTACTTTTTGACGTATAGGAATGTCGAAATATAAACCTTATTGCGATATAATAAGGTTTTTTTTTTTTTTTCAATCAACTGCCTATAAAATTAACAGTTAGACCTTGTTATGATGCAATAAGGTCTGTTTTTCGACATTCCTAAACGTCAAAAGGTAGGTAAAGTAATACCGTTTAACAAAGTACCTCTATATTAGTACCTGAATGTCCGAGCTTAGCTCCGATTTTTTTTAGTACCTATGATTGACTGTCTGTTATTTTTAGATGCACACCATTAATTGCCCTTTAAATTTATTAGTAGCTTGGAAAATAATAAGCCTTTTAAAAATACTATTGCCTATATTTACATATAGACTTTTGACGTCTTATATTATTATTTTGTTTCTCAGGGTTTAACTGCATGCGACGCAAATAGCGTGATAGGTACAACTTCACTGCCGAAATATATCAAGCCCTTGGGCCCTTATAATTCTGACGCTACCACTATCCAGTCCTTAGCAACAGCTCTTCATGTCTCATCACAACCCATTACAGGTAAAAAAACATCCATGAGGGCAAAAATATAAACTTACGATAATATTATAACCTCCTTGTCCTTACTTATTTATATTTTAATTTGATTTGTGGTATCTAATTGCAGTTATGTCTCTCTAACTCAACATTGATAAAGGGCACGGGCTCTTAGACTATCTACCTGTAAAATATTGAGAATTTATATTTTATTTTACTAGGTCAAACAGGATCGAAACAAGCAATACTTGAAAATCCGGGGGTTTTTTTAAACCCTGAACAGCCGTTGATAGCGGCTATTACTATAACTAAAGAAGACGTGAGGCGGCAAGAGGAACGTGTGAAGCGCGCTCGGGCAAGGCTGCAAGAGGCACTGGTGGCGGCCTAGGGCTGCGCCGGCGGCGAGGAGGCTCCGGCCGTCCCCGTCGCCGAGCCCTCCTCACCCGTCCTCACCTGTGAAGCAGACTCTGCGGGAATATCTCCCAAACCTACCGCTGAATCTAATGTCGAAAGCACTGAGTAATGTATTTTGGAATAGACTTGATATGCATTAGTGTCTCTTGACGAATTAAAAATTGACAAACCTAATATGGATGAGATGAAATGAAAAATCAGGAAATTTAGGATGAAATATAAACAATTCTAAGAAGTTTTTCATCAAATCAATGTAGGATAAGCATATATTAAACAACTTATTGTAGTGTTTGTATTGAATGGTTTACCTATTAATTTCCCTAAGTATTATTGAAAATGTATATTTAAGATCGATATTAATTATGAATAAATGAGAGATATTGGTATATTTCTAATATGTACTTGTAACAAGACAGTGAAAGAAAACGTAATTTATCTAAGTTTTCTGAGCTTATTAAATTCATGACAAAGTTTATAAGGACACATCGAAATGTCAGCTACTACAGTATGACACAACTTAGATGTAGCATCGGCAAATCGTTTTCGTACACTTCACTTCTGATTTACACAACTAACAAAAATCATTCACTATCGCGCCATTCAATGTTCAACAAGATCATTTTCGCCGATCATTTTTGAACACATGAGTAATCTTGTAGGCGCACTTTTTTTTGGGAACGATCGATTTTACGAATTTTGCCGATGCTTCATCTAAGTTGTGTCATACTATACCGATCAGTGATATAGTTATATACTATACCCACGCCTGATAGAAAGCTGTGCGAATCGCCCCTACGTAAGATAGCTTCGCATAATGCGATAGGGGCGATAAATCGACGTACGTTTTAGAATCTAACTATAGTTTTAATTAGCGAGTAAGCTGTACAGTAGTACTATTTCTTATTGCAATTATGGTAAAATAAAAGATTTTCATGAAATATGAATTTATATTTATTTTTGTTTACTTCAATTAGAATTGCGTGAATGAAAGTAACTATTGTGCAATCTATGATTTGTCGTAAAATGGCATACCATTGACACAGTCAATTGGCACAGGTTTATTTCAGTAATATATCTTATAATATAGATATTTTAATGCCATTCCCGATTATAACTTTTCATACATCAAGTGGATAATATGTGAAGGCAACAGCTTACAACCACATCACTAGCTATCAAGATAATACGCTTAGAAATAGTTTCACAACCGTAAAAAATAGATTAAATTAGATCAATTTCTTAAAAATAGATGGAAATTTGAGCTTAAAGCGCTAACTTTAGCGAAAATTAATGATAAACTTTAAGATATTTAATTATTTCAGAATAATAATATAAGAATGCCATTTAGACTTTTGAATGATTCGTTTTTTTAACTATATAATAAGAGGGTCTATTTTAAAGAGAACTAGGGGCTACCGCGTAAGATAATGGTAATGAATTTGGCTCCCATTTTAAAGGCAGGCAGATAATGGGAACCAATTTCTGTGAAGTTCATTACCATTTTGTTACGCGGCAGCCCCACTGGTGTAGAGGCCCAATTAAAAAGCTTGGACTCAACATCATCCCCCGTATCATGGCAAGCGTAGACTAGTGAGAATACTCAAGTAGTCCCAATACCGCATCTCTCGAAGGAAACGCAGGCTAAGGCAAAGCCTTACCAGTTGTCAAGCTTTAAATCATACAAAAACTAACGGTAACTAAGTTGGCCTATAAGTCAAACGACGTACCTTTAATGCAATAAATAAATAAGTACTTTAAATACTAATTGGTGAACTTGAGTCTGAACATCCCATCTGGATGTATGGCTATTTATCTAACGTGTGCCTCATGAATAAATACATTTTAGCACTAAGACACTACCTAACTTTGCAGTCAGAACAATTGGTATTTATTGTCAACTAGCTTTCACCAGCGTTCCCGAGGGATAAAAAGTAGCCTGTGTTAATCTAGGCTAACTCCATATCTAATTTCATAAAAATTGGTCCAGCCAATTGAGCGTGAAGAAGTAACAAACATACTCACAAAATTTCGCATTTATAATATTATTAGGATTGATTGATTGAATTTAATCCTAGAAGTACTAATATAGTTTGTACCTACTCTCTACTTAATACATAATTTGATGCTTCTTAATCGAATGATCAAATCAAATTATGTTTGCGACTATTTAAAAATGGACGGTTGCTATGTGCATTTAGGTACCGACAAGCTGCTGTGTTTGGTGTGAATAAAAGCATTATTTAGGTAAAGAAAATCGAGTAATACAAAAATTACCTATCACTAATATTAAACACTATTTAACAAAGTTTGTGTAAAGCTGAATTGCCTTTGGTAATAAATTTATAGAATATGATATAATAGAATTTACTCGTGAATAATCAATAGTTAAAATACTTCACATAATGTGTTGACTAGAGTTGCCAAGAATAGTGATTTGGCCGAATACCGAATATTCGGCAACCCTGGCGGCCGAATACCGAATATTCGGCAACCCTGGCGGCCGAAGCGCCGAATATTCGGCACAATATACATGCTTGTCGAGCGCGTAAACAATAATACGACAAGTCACGACCTGTCTCCCTCGTGCGTTGGCGGGTATTTGCTGTAAAGTTTATCTTTCTTCTCCCGGGAGTAGCATGTATAGTGAGAAGTTGTTTTCTGAAGCTGGTATCATTTACGACGAAAAGCGTAATCATTTGCTACCGACAAATGCTGAAAAGCTTGTTTTTATCCATCACAACTTACCACTGATCAATTTTACTTATAAAAGTATTGTAATTTGGTAATGAATACAAATCTTGAGTAATATGATGTGTCTTTTTTTTCGTGTGGTCGAATACCGATTGGAACCGAATATTCGTGGCATCTCTAGTGTTGACACATGTTACAAACAACTCCAATAATGACAGCAAAAATCGTTTCTATCTTGAGCAACATAAGTAAAACTAAATTAAATTTTGATTTGCTGAGACTAATGTTGCTGACTGTACCATAGGTAATAAGATAACATCCGAAACTAACATATTTTAGGCTCGGCGCAAACGAGTCAATGGCAGTAGGGTCGCGCTTGCATGTCTGTCTGTCGCTGGCCATCGAGGCTGTGGCTTTGGCCGATAGCACGTGTGCGTCGAGCCTTAGACTGAAGAAAACTAGAAACTTAGGTTGCTATATGTATATTAAATGACTAGATTAAAAAATAACAGCACATATATCTAGTTTGATCAACATACTTACAAAGGCCCCATTTCAAGCAGATAATCTATAAAATGATTTTACCACAAAATTAATTTCAATTTTATACTCATACATACAACTATTACAATAGGATGTCTCAAAGGAATGTTTGTTTCTTTATAATCTAAGATTGATATGTAAAAAATTAATAAACAGTAGGTACATGTACCAATTGATACGTAAATGAGATATGTTCTGTCCAATTAAAATATTCAAGTCCATGGATAGAAGTTAGAAAATAACACTATTCCAATCAAATAATACCCTATAAAATAGTATTGAATCATGCATGATTGAAAATCTGGCATTCGTCTAGATATGATAAATGTTTTCCATTTACTATACATATTATCAACCCCTTCTAAATTTGCTATTGACAAATGATGAGATGGAATTCTCTTACCAATGCCAATGCGCCGAAAATGTTCATTTATAGTATTCTGATCAGAAGTTGGTGTAGGGCCTACATTCATTCTACTTGAACATATCCAATATAATATTGGACTGGCTGATGCTAACAGCCTAGTTACAACTTGTATATGTACAAACATTATGCAAAAAATTGATAAAAACATCATATGAACTACATACACAAACATTGATGGATCATTGGCCCCAAATCCTTTAGAATATTGCTTCGGCCTATAAGGCATCTTATTAGAATATCCCAATACATTGGATCTTAATCCAAGCCTAAAACATAGTTTAAAATTATTTGTAATGTATGACATACAATGATAAATGATTATTATTAATATTGGAGCAGCTAAAATGAAATTGGGAATCTGCTTCCACTTATAATATTTAAAAAATCCAACATTCCAGTAATGAGTTTGAATGTAAGAATATGAAAGTGGCACAGTACTGTTACACCAGGGACTCTCGGCACTGCCAGGCAAAACAAATTCAGTGTTTGATAAAAAATCTGGCAAATTGTGATCACTGAGTGTACAATATTTAAAATAATTATAAGTTTGAACCAAAAGAAATGGAATCAGAGCTATTATCACAGTCAAAAATAGTGCCACACAAGAAGTGACCAGTGGCAGCAACAAAAATGGAAGAATAATTCTACGCTTTAAAGTTCTATATTTGTACACAATTTCAGGTATAGTTCGCTCTATGACATTCTTGAAACTAGTATATAATATGAACCCTAAGTTAACAGAACCATTAGATCTAGTGATCATAGAAAACCCTGCAGGCAAACCACTTAAAATATCTATGTTAGCAAACCTTAAAGTCTCATTTTCTGTGCATTTTAACATAGTATAAAATGACATCCATGCAAACAATGTCTCTGAATATGGAGCTGAAAAGAATATGCTTGCTGGATTAATACAATACAATATAACAGATTTGTATGCTTTGCATTCACTTCTAAGAATTCTTAAACTTAGCCTGTGTAGAACATCTGCGGATTTGATGAACATAAGAACATTAATTAAAGTAGCTGATATCAACAATGCACTGTGAAAGTTAAGTAGCGTTCCGAAGAGACTAGTTAGTCCGTATGCCACATACCTGACTATCAATGGAAACAGAGGAAAAAATGCGAGACAATTCTCGTAAGTATAACCATATTGGGCAATATGTATAAAATATTGAGCATCCCATCTCTTCATTCCACCGAGTAATTTATCCACTGCATGATCTGTATACGATTTACGTAGACTTGGATCCTCAGGACTGATGAACACATTGGCGTTGTGGTCAGGTAAAACAGCATTTGATATGGCTTGTGAAATGATTACAACAATTCTTGTGCTGAATGCGAACCATAATATTTTTTGCCGCGGTGAATACATAGTATATATTTCGATACACCTGTGAAAAATATTTTTATTCGGTCATTATTTTTTCATGATTACATTGTTTGTAATCTTGTTAAAAATATATTTGTGTATCAATACTTATTATATATTTGTATTTTTTACCTTTTAAAGATATATTATCATTTTTCAACTCTCACGCGAGTACCATTCCATTTATAAAAGAAAACAAAATTATTGTCCAAATTGAAAATGGTCTTTCTTTACTTTGATTGACAGATTGTTGACAGGGTAACTTGAGTTATGCTAAATAGATAGACATAGGGATGTAAAAAATTATCGATTTCTAAATTGAGCAATAATATTGCCTCTTGAAATATACTTTATTCATTTATTTTTTACAACATTAAATATTTACAACTAAAAATTAATATAACCCTAAAGGTAAGGTTTCCTTCAAAAGCGGTTCAGTACAACGTTCTAGTGACGTCATTCATCGCCGTATTACAATCAATTTTATTTTCTCTATCGATTTTTTACTGCAACAAAAACAAATTTTTTACTAAACCATAGATGCTCGAACCCGCGATCGTTTTTACTGGTAGTTTTACTACTAATTATTCGTTTCTTTATTACCTGCACCACGTAACTTAAATCGAAACAATGATTCTTGAACAACTGTCAGTTGATTCCTTGAAATTTATTAGGGTAGGGATAAAAAAAAACGATTTATAAAAACATTGATAATTTTTCTTATAATCATCAATTATTTTTTTATCGATTTAAATACAAAGAAAATTAATCGATTGTTTATATTTAAAGTCACATCCCTAGATAGATACAATAAAATGACATTTGTTGTGTTGCCACGTTTTCAATGTGTAGTTCCTGCCCGAGTGATGTGAGCTAAATATGTATATATGTTCCTTGGATGTGAGACAACACTTAGTGAGTGAGTTGTAGGAGCTTCTTTGTATTAAATTGTTTACATATTTATTTATAGCCTAACCAGGAAAATAAAAACCTCGCTATCATGCGGAAAACTAATAGAACTTTTTTCTTATTTTGGTAATAATACATGTTAATGGATTCATTTTTATATGTTTGCATTATCAATCATCTAGGTATACTCACGCACGATGAATAATGGTATAGGTATGTATAGGCAACAAAAGGAAAAAAAACAATGTTTTTATTTTTATTTATTTATAATAATTGCATTGTCACATAATAATATTGTTATACACCCAGATTCATACGATTTCAGACATTTCTAGCAATCTAGATACATCACAGAGTACATGCATTATTTTATTGTTATGAAAAATGACAATGATATTTTTTTTTCAAAGCACTTATAATTACCAGAGATATTTTCAATATATATGACTCTGTGGTGCCCAGCCTAGTAACCACATCCCCGCAAAAAACTGCATCAAACATATTTTTAGGTGTCTTACACCTATTATTTTATTATTCAAGCAAACAAAATTGAGTATGGGCACATTGTTGAACAAACAGGCCAATTAGAATTTGGTATAGCATGTTTATATTTTTACCATTACATACAAGGTATGAATATAAATTGCTTTTGTCATTTACTCTAACAAAAGCGCCCGATTAACCAACCGAATCCATTTCTATACAACAAAAATAATGATGAAGTATTTATGGTGAATTGTAGTTTTTAATTTATTTCTGGGTAATATCAACATATATCCCCTATAAATGTGAGCAACATTACTCTTTCTTACTTTTTACAACTTAAATTTACTTCACTATAAAACCACTACAATAGGCTACAAAAAAACAATATTTTATTCAGAATAGTATTACCACCACAATAATAAACTAAATAGTGAAATTTCTTTGTCTTTGAAAGTACACAAACTTTATTAAAATAAGCCATCGACACTACATGAAGAGATTAATGTATGTTTTATACTTAATTAATTTGAATGTTTCATAATGTTTTTGTGTATTGATTATGGCATAGTAAAATTTCTTCATAATCAACCTTTGCTCGGAGTAAATGTTTGTGACGAACATTTAATAATTTAAGAGTGTTCTAGATAAAAACTATACAATGGATTACCATTTTCAGCTAGTCACACCAATTAGACAAAAAATTTTTTCGTGAAACAGATAAGGATATCACTATTTATTGGTGCAAAGCAAAACTATTTACATAAACCTACAAATATTTACGTAGCTTTACGCAAATAAACAGACTTCATATCTATAGTAAAACATATTACATGACCATATTAAATAAAAACATATCTTTACAGGAATAGTAAGCATATAAAAGTTGGGCGATTTCGTGCCATCTTTGTATGGAAATGATAATTGGTTGTAACTAACCCATTAACAACAATTTAGCATAATGCCTAAAACAAGAAGGAATGAATTTTAATCATATGAAGAAAAAAAAACACCTAGTAAAATCTTTCCTAGCAGAATTCTGATGCCAAAGAAAGACTTTTTTGGAAATATAATTAAAATTGATGATTTCGTTGTGGCTACCATATACTTACTTACACCATTGCAATTGTGAAAAAAATAACCATAAAAGAAATGTATAACCAAAAGCAAAAATTATATTTAATGTATCGTTGATAAATATATATGTCTAAATACAATTTGCGACTATTTTCGTACCAATATAAGCAGAGACCGTTTTTAACCTTTTTACGGAAAATCACATAATCGCTAAATATGAATATCGTTATAAGAATATGTAGGTATGAATTATAAATGTTAAAGTATAATTAGTATTCTTTCCCTGGAACCCTTAAATAAACATGTTCTAACTACACACACGTCAATCACTAATTTATAACCAATATATTTGATAGCAAATATTGCATGCTATTTGCAAATAAGTCATTACTACATAAGCGTAGATTAATATTGAAAGGTAATTCGGATTAGAAACACAATAAATGCAACCAATATGTTATGAATAACACATTTTTAAAATTAAAACAATAAATAAACAAGGTAATCCATTAAGGGTAGAGTTAGTTAGATGTGAACAATTTCACGAAAATCATTAAGTTAACATTTGTTTTGATGAGTTGTCTAACTATTGGATTACTATACCCTTTACTTGAGTACTCTGTAAACTCCGTTTCTAATGCGAATGAGCAACATAGCTTCAACATTAAATTAACATTAAAACGGACAAGTGGTTGGGGCAAAAACTATGAGTAGCGAGATTTCAACGAGTGCTAGGAACCATGTAACAAACGTTTGTAGTAAGAAAAGTGTGTGCATAGTAAAGTAAAAGTAGGTGTAAGCAGCAGTAGCCGCAATGGACGAGTGAGTGTCTAAGCGCCTGAGTGTTAGCTCATGGACAACTGGCCGAGAGCGAGTAGCCTCTCCACAGCTGCGTTCACATCGCCGAATGTCGCTATCAGTGCTGAAACATTGATTATTTAAATGAAAATACAGAAATATTGACAAATAAATACAGATATTAAAAATTGGTGCAAGCATTATCTGGAATCTGTTAATCAGACTGAATCATTATGAAGTGATAGTGTTTGCTATTGGAGTGGTTTCCCAAATCCGTATACTAGATATCTAATGAAATTACTAAATGGTAACTGAAGACCCAACATTAATAAAATTGGTATACAATTGTATGGTTCTGCAAGAAGTTGTCGTTCAATTAAAAATAATAAGAAAAGAGAAAATAAATTTAAGAGAGGAGTATGCTCCTCTCTTAGCCTAAATCCTTTATCGATCGAAGAACAGCTTAACTGGGGAAGTACCCTCTGTGTTAT
Source organism: Tethea ocularis (assembly GCA_963555595.1). Lineage (NCBI taxonomy): Eukaryota > Metazoa > Arthropoda > Insecta > Lepidoptera > Drepanidae > Tethea > Tethea ocularis. The sequence goes on along the minus strand of OY741971.1, from coordinate 6,266,448 downwards.
AGAATACCACACCCAGATAACTTCATGCCAGAGGACATGCAAAACATGAACGAGGAAGTTATATCCGAGGCGTAAATTACACTCAAGTAGAGTGTGATCTGTGCTCCTGCTGTATGTGTGAGCCATGTTTATTTGCCAACATATCTTAGTATAAAAAGACTAACCTTGCAAGTTAGCCTCCCTGTTGAGGAAACCCATGGCGGCGAGCTGTTCCAGCTGCTGCGAGTAGCGCTGCTCGGGCGGCTGCTGCGTGTTGGATTGGTTGTTGGCCATTGCCGCCACCATCCGTTGCATGAACTGTACAATACATACATACATTGTAACCATATACAATGAGATTTTCATTATGTATAGTGAGTTAATAGTAGTTTATGATACTGTTGCATAATAGGGGTTATTACGAGTGTGAGTTTAAGTACCGAGCCGTAGGCGAGGTTCTTAATAGTATCACACGAGTTTTTAATACCTAATTATGTGCAGTATCATACAGTACTTTATCTAAACTAATAAAGGTTTTCATGACTTACGGGTATCGATTATTCGTCATTTCCACTGCCGCCTCCACAATTTCAGATCCAAGTTTATTTCACCTTAGTATCACTGCTATTTTTCTATCATTTTTGGCCAAAATAAAATATGTATGCAAAAAAATCAATAAAATAAACAAACATTAATCATCATGGCGTCTAAATCCGTGTGAGGAAAAACTCCTAAGTTGAGATCACTACCGCATACGCGACCACAGACAAAGTAAATTTGCATCTAAAATTATAATTGTCTGGCCACTTATAATGTTTTTTCTTTATTATTTTGTTTGACAAGTTCACTGACAGTAATTGAAGTATTAAAAAAAATACTTGTACTAAAATAAAAAAAAGTTATTTTATAGCATTATTTTGGGAAGAAAACTGTACTATACATTTTTTTTTAATTTCATTATAGACGGGTGTGCATAAAGTGGGTCATTAAAGTACTGTTTTTGATTTCATAACTAGAACTTTACGATATGAGAGTAGATAAACTCCTTTACGAATTTACAATAGGGCAATTAAATAATGATAATAAATAAATAAATAAAAGCTAAGTAATAACTTTTAACAAAAAGAGAACCACCTTCGAATGCTGTTTTTTGCCATTTCCATTAACAGATCCTAAGACTTGGTGACAATGGGGCCAACATTTTCACCTCGAATATTTTTTTTTAATCGGTTCATATACGGCGGAGTAATCGCGTAACAAACATACAGTCGAATTGAGAACCTTCTCCTTTTATGAAGTATATATCCATATATCCAAGTAAGTACGTAAGTATTTGCTACCTTTTTTTTTACTTCTGGCATTTGCTTCTTAGGGGATACCACATTTATTGGCCCATGATACTCATTAATAATTGGTTTACTGTATTTGAGTAATATCAGATATATACGCATCATTTTTACAGCAGTATGGAAATTAATATTATAATTTCATACCATAATATAACATTAGCTATTGAAATGATCTAATATTCTAGAACATACTCATGTTTTATTTATAAACATTTTCTACAATGACTAGCAACAACTGAATAATTCATGTTTCCATCTACATTACTTTTAAAAATACAAAATTGAATACAGAATTACAATGAACAACTTGTGGTTCTAATCCATAAAAAATGGAAACAGTGAGTCCATCGAGACTGAGTTTTTGTTTTTGGTGTGTGAATAAAATTTGTCTCAATAGCTTCACTTCACTTGGGTGCAAAGAAATCGGATCACAATTTCTTTGACATTATTTTATGAATACATTATTTTAAAACATTATCTTAAAAGCTCTTGAGTCACACTCAGATATAAAATGTGATCGTTTACAATCGAAATCGATTTAGCCATTCAAATTTAATTGAAAAACAAACTTTCTTGCAAGTTTGAAATTTTTTAAGAACACATTACAAAACTGTAAGAATAGATATGTAACCATGATATCCATAATATTTCAACTTACACAGACATAACATTAAAATTGAAAATGGAAAATTGTGATTAAAAAGGAAGTCTCGAGGCCGATTTTATAAAAATAAAACTGTATACTTAGAGTTTTAAATCAGTTTCCCTAACCAGTAAGAAAGTAAATAAACCAGTTGATTTTGAGAAGTGTATAAAATATAGTCTCACATTATAAGAACGAAATTCTGGGAAGTTATGTTAGTTGTCAACCTAAAGGAAAGGTCATATTAAAAAGAAATAAAGAAAATTATTCGAATATAATTTTTTGGGGAATGGATTTATTATAGGTTGAAAAGTGTAAATATAATTAATGGAGTGGATTCCTTTGCCTCCAAGTGTAAATCCGAGGCGCTTGGCACTCACATAAACAAAATTGTCATTTAAATATTCTCACTATAGCGTTGTTGCGACTTGCATTGGTCTGACGCCGTCCCCACACATACATAGAAAATATTGTCTATAATGTTAGTGATCTCAGGGTAGTTAAGTTAATAAGTAATCTTAACTGTGGCGGTGAAATCACTTAAAACCTAATTCCTAAAATACTGAATACATGATCTAGGAGTTCATATTACAAGAACAGGCTGAACATACGAGATTAGACAGCTGCATTTGTAGACTTTATGTGCTTACCACCTTCGGCCACATCTGAAATTGAGGTCCAGCCAATATAGAAATGTGCAAAAGAAATATTCATTTATACGAAAAATTATTATAATCGGGGAGGGATGTATAGCAGAGGGAATAAGTATCCGCATACCATCAGGTGGCCTTTATAGTATAAATAAAAATTAACATCGATACAAATAAATAAAATTGAAGTTTCAGAGAGCCTGAAAAACTATTACTTTTATTTACGATAAAAAAATTAGGGTTGGCGCAAAAGAAATAACCCAGGAACGCAAGTGAAACTGCGGAGAACAGGTAGTTAATAATATTAGAGATGAGATGTATACAGACCTGTGAGAAGAGCTCGGTGTTCTGTTGCTGCCTCGCCTGCGAGCCGGGCGGCGCGTTAGGCGCGAGGGGCGGCGCGGCGGCGGGCGTGGCCGTCGCGGGCGGCTGGGCCGTCGCCGCGCCCACGCCCATGCCCATATTGTTCACCAGCGTCGGTGCCGCTGCACGCAGCTGCTCCATTCCTTGTTGGATTTGTAGCAGAGCATTCAACGCCTGCGTATAAAGGGGAATATCACTTTTGGGGAAAAATTGCGAAGTGTTTTCGTTTTATTTTTATACATGATACATTTAAATTTATTATATTCTTCACACTGCCTTCAGTTTAGCTTGGTATATCAATGTCTGTAAATATTGCGAAAATGGAAATCCACGCCTGTGACAGTAAAAAGTATATCTTACTTGTGGATTGGTCATCATCTGTTGCATGTCAGGATTCTGTAGCTGAGCGAGCATCTGTGGCATCATGGTGCGCATCTGGTCTTGCAGTTGCGGGTTGTTCGCAAACATTGGATTCTGTCGGAAAAATAAATTAATCGTTATTCGTTTGGATGCTATTGCTGACATACATTATTGTCAAAATATCCACTTGACAAGTAACAATCACTGATTTAATTAATAACTTAAAACAAGCAATTCTTGTATATATATTTATTTCGTGTATCTCGGAAACGATTTGGATGAAATTTTGTATATATTTAGATATGTATATACTCTACCATTGTGGAACGCAATTAAATAAATAAATGATTTTTCTATTTAAGTTTATCTATACATATAAGCAAAAAAAATAAAAGTCGCTACTGTATTACTTAACATACCCAAACAAACATGGGTTAATAAAAGTTATGGGTGGACTGTTAATTATGCCCTTATTTGTATGTGTATTAACAGTGACGTTGACTGCTGTGGGTGAATGCACTGTTAATCTAATGTGTCGCATTGTATTTTATTGTAAGGCAAACTTGCGAAGTTCAAATCACATTAGCATACAATAGAAATTAATGAATTGAAATGTTGAACATACATCAGACTTTCTAGAAGAATTTTGTTCATATTTTCTTGAGCACACACTGCCTTGGTTCTACTTAGCATTAATACTAGTATGCGCCTAGGGTCCACCAGTGTTCCCAAGGGATTTTATGTATACTGGTGTAAGCGTTTATTATGGTAACTGCATCAGGTAAACTCGTTCACTACCATAGAAGTATAAAAGAAAGTATCAGGGTATGTGTTGTAATTTGATCCAAATCCGTTCAGTCGTAACATTACTGATGTAAGATTGGAACGATTGTGAAATAACAAACCTGGTTGATGAGCTGAGAAGCCATTTCGGGATCAGCGGAGAGCGCTTGAAGCATGTTATTGGTGTATGGCGCAGACAGCATCGACTGCACGAGTCGTGGGTTCTCGGACATCTGCTGCAGCAGTGACTGCATCCCGGGCGTGTTGATGAGGCCGGGGGCCGCGGGCGGGGCGCCGCCGGCGGAGGGCGCGGTGGGGGCGCCGCCGGTACCACCCCCGCCCCCGCGTTGCCACGGGTTTGGTAGCGGCTGTCTGTTTTCTGAACCTTGTTGTGGGTTTGTTCCGTCTGTGGGTTGAAATTGCGTTGTGAGTCTATAAATATTTTCAAACGCTTTGAGCTTTGGAGAGGCGCGCTATGTTATCGTAGGTAATCTGCTACATATATTTCATTTATACTTTATTCTTGTCAAACCTTTCACATTCAATCTACATCCACCTCCATAGTGTACAGTGAATTCTTACCAGAGTTATCCACCAGTCCAGAGAAAGGGTTCCCTGCCATACTGCTAGCTACATTTAACATAGGCTCCTGAATGTCTCTATACATACGCTGCAGTGCGTTATAACCACCTGTGAACAAAGTCAATTGTTATTCTAGCACAAAACTGATCTGTAATTAAGATCCTGATCTTCACTTGTCTATGACTATGTAATCAATGAACATAGTATTGAGAATTATTAATTAGACAGGACAGTAACAAGTGCCCAGATTCTGTTTCAGACATACTTTTAAATTTGTATAGATTCCAGTGGTGGTTGAACCCATAATTTGTTATACAATTTACATATATTATACAAGAGTAATATATGATGATATGTTTGTATTTGTATGAAATTTGGAATGTTGAGATGATAAACTAAACTATAGTTCCTAAGTAAAATAAGGACACAGACAAAGTGTCTAGTCCATTGAGTGTATAAACAAATTATGACACTAATTTGATTTGCCAAGCAAGTTAACAGAACATTATGTTTTGAACTTATATAGCGTACAATCCAAAAAAAAATTGATGTTCGTTATTTAACTGTAGTAGAAAGACTTTGCATACAATTTTATTCACAGATTAACAAGTAGTTATAAAACAATGTATCTAACCAGGTATGCTCTCGAGGTTGGAGAGGGCGCGGTCGTGTGAGCGCATGAGCTCCTGCAGCATGGCGGGGTTGCGAGCTAACTCCATCGTCTGACGGAGCAACTCCGGGTTGTTCAGCATGTGACTGATCTCAGGGTTCCTCTGTCATCCAATAATAATACATGTTTATTAACCATTGAAATTGTCATATTGGAGGGATGTAAACCCGAAATTGATTCGAATATTCAGATTGAAGATGAAATGCTTTTTACCATCTAAAAAAATTATCAGTGGATCTTATAGAATTTTGATCACGAAATTATTTTTAATTAAAATCTATGTTTAAATGTAAACAGGAATGAGAAATGATAAAAAAGACAATCTCCTAACTGATTTTCGTACTGCATTCGGGGTTTTTAATTACACAACTTGTTTACATTTTTTATTTTAGAACCCTAAAAATAGAACATTCGACCAAACTAAGTCGGACGGAGTACAGCAGTTGAATGTTGCCAACAATAGGGAAGAGAAGATAGCGAGTGTCGGTATCATTAACAAGGGTTTGAAAGTTTTCCATCAAAAACCTGCGTGCATACCTTACTATCAGTAAATATATGATTACTTATTGTACTGAGATATATCTAGTCATCACTTCGCGTCAAAAATAATCAGATTTAGAGAAGAAATTGTGTTAAAACTCACAGCCATTAAATCCTGCATCTGTGGGTTGGATGTGATGAGCGACCGCATGTTCTCTGGGTCGTTCATCATCTGCTGCACCAGGGGGTTGTCCAGGACTTGTCTTAACATGTCCGGATTGGACAGAAGCTCTTGTTGCATTCTAGCCTAGAATTAGTTGCATTAGAGCTTAGAAACAAGGAAAGACGCCGTACCGTGCTACGGTGCGCCTCGCCGGTACACGGCAGACACTGTCGACACGGCAGTTGAATATTCGCTGTCACTAAGTCATACGTGTTAGTGCAAAAAAAGAAGGCTGTTATCATCCATGTTGATCTCTTATTTAGTAGAGGCATGTCCCATTCTCTAGGACAAGATAATAGATATCCTAATCGTTAATTGTCTTATCCTAGAGGTGCACGGCACCGTGACACAGCACGGCGTCATGGTGATATGGCCGGGCCAATACTCAATATTGGCCGTTACCATATTGAGCATTATGTTCAAAAATGTTTGTGCAGTGCTAAACAGTCACCTATATTAACTTGTTGAATACAAGGGAAAATAATTATAGAGTGTAAGTGCAAGTATCTTTCTATATAAGACTACTAGTTACTACTATCACCCTGCAGTGTCATTTAAGTTCCCGAGGATCTTATATTTTCACATCATTAACTATATTCTGCCAAACTACTTTCCTGAAGTACAACAATAATCATAACTTTTTAAGAAATTCTATATGATAATGTTCTTCTTGTCCTATACAATCTGTTGATACAGCAAGGGTGGTAACACTACAACAATATACATACTAACATGTAAACTTTACCTGTAAATCCATAAAGGTACTTTGACCAAGACCCAAGCTCTCAAGACCGGCCAGACCTCCAAATGAATTCAATCCAAATGGTGTAGCGCTGACATCAGCTGAAACCATTACAATATTCTTATTTAATTACAATACTGTCCATCATTATTAACTAAGTTATTTTGTCAGTTAGTTTTTATAGCATATATTTATAAAGCACAGCATATTTTTTTACAGCAAATACCACAGCCCAATAAATTCATGTTGTATTCGTAAGTAAGTAAGGTCTAGAGAATGTGTTGGCAACTGGTGAGTGATATTCTTGCTGGTGTTTTAAGTTTGTATATGTATTCTTCTGAGTTAAGTGTATTCCAACCAGTGGTAGAGTATATATACGTGCATAAGTGCCTTAATGAGTTTGGGCTTATGCTTGATTGGCATCTTTGTTGTATTAAAAAGATAATATTAACTAGGCAAGGATCAATAGCAGATGGCATTTACAATTAAGCATATTTTATTCCAGTTAAAAATAGTGTAGCCAGCACCGATGACCACAGATTGATTAAATTCATTTCTAGAACAGAAAGGTTTTCAGTTGCCTACATTATAAATTGCTCTCGTTTATACAGTTATTTTATGAAAATATTTAAGTGAATCTTGCAGCCCAAGAACTGCAATTTTCATTTCAATCATCTCAACATATTATATATTTTATATGGTTTTCACGAATGTATGGTGATTCATGAGGAAGGTTTAGGTGTATAATTCAGTAATTTTTTGTGTAAATTAGCTGAAATATGATTACAAATGCTGAAGATGTGGGAATAAATCTGCACTCTCTCTACTAGGATGCTGTGCTACCCATACAAAGCTGGGCAGGTAGCTAGTCATCAATAAAAAGTAAGCCCCTAACACTAGTGTAGGTCCTTGGCAACAGGTTTTGAACAGTACTAAGCCGGATGTGTACTAAAAACAGAGGTTCCTGTGATTTACAATGTTTTCTTTCATTCAAATCTTAAGCTGATTTTAGTAATTGAACTATGGTGTGCTTACCACTAAGCTATAATTGACTCGTTATAGGATTATACATATCTATTATAGATAATATAGATAAATCTTATAACCAGGCACCAACCAGTATCATCACTACTTGATATAATTCTTGTTTCATACCATTCAGTAAGAGAAAAATTGATTCTACTATTTCATAACATTTTCATCAGAAATTCACTTTGTTTATAGGTGATGGTGATACCAAATAACTGTACAATGAAGCAATTGAAAAGATGAAATTTGAGCAATACTCAATAAGAAAATACTTATAACTACATTACCTGGAGGACGTCGCGCGGCACCTTCGGGCTCTGGCCTGGGAGGAGTTTTGATCACGAGGTGCACTGTCAGCCCATCCTTGATGTTATGCTGCTTCATAGTGTCGGCATCGTTCATAATCTTCCCGGCAAATATCAAACATAGTTGCTCTGGTTCAGCACCGAATTTTGAGGACAATACTTCCTTCAGCTAAAACCAAACCACCGATTATCATTTACATTGGCAAATGATTAAATAAATGTCGTCACTGATTGCGTGTCCAATAACTATATTATTACGCCATGAGTAAGGTTTCTGGCGGCGCCGTACTCACTTTTTTGATGTCAGCATCCTCTTCAATTTCCACTTGTTGCTTTTCTTTTGGTGTTTTCACTGTAATCGTAATTTTTTTGGGTTCATCTTGTCCCTCTGCCATTTTGGCAAATCTAGAATGACTCTGTACTTTGGCGGAAAAGCAGAAATATACAAGATAAAAATTTGACGACTTGCGTTGAGTTGACTGACGGATGATGGTTGGTTATTGGTTAATGGTTTTTTTTTAGTGCGGCCCACCTTGAAAATCTTTACACTTTTCCCTTTTTAGTTCAAAGAAAAATAAACGGTACTATAGTATCATAAAGTTTAATTTAAATTACCAATTATTATATGATAAGGTAAGAGATTGCAATATAAAAATAATGTACAAATTCTACTAGATGTTGTCTATGATTGATGTAAATTAGGTATTAATGCTGCCATACTGTTTCATGACTTTCATGCTTATATTTATATCTATATCTACTTAAATCTATACTAGAAGAATTAATTTGTTTGTTTGTTTGAATGCGCTAATCTCCGGAGTTACTGGTCCGATTCGAAAAAAACGTCGGGAATTTCACTGCTACACGAATAACCTATTATAGGCTACTTTTAGAAAGATAATTAATTTATTACAGTTCTCTAAAGTTTTGAATAATTTTATATTGCAAAATGCATAAATCGATTGCCATACATGAAGCGTATGTTTTCTTTAGAGTATTTATCTCTATGCCTCATGCGATAAATGTGCGTGTAGTGAATCTGTATCCGTTGCTAGGATACATTAATTTGTTTATTTGTCATTGTATTTATTTTGTTGAATAAAACCATTACATTCATATGGTTTTATCTATATCAATTTATTCAACAAAATATTCTTAGATTAAAAGATAATGGAACGATTTCTACGTCCCAACAAATTGGACATTGATCCAACTAGTAGTTCCGCATCCAAAGAATGGGAGCACTGGAAAAAGACGTTCGAAAGTTTTTTATCGTACTGCGACAAAAATGAAAAACTTTTGAAGAAATTGGACCTACTCATTAATCATGTGTCCACATCTATCTACTCGTTTATCTGTGAGTGTACTACCTATGAACTTGCTGTGAGTACATTAGACAAGATATTTATCAAACCAAGGAATGTGATCTATGCCAGACATATGTTAGCTATTAGGAAGCAAAGGAGCGAAGAAAGCATTGATACCTACATGCAAGCTTTGAAATTATTGGCAAAAGATTGCAAATTCGAAACAGTGGATGCTGAAACGAACAAATGTGATAACATTCGAGATGCATTTATTTCTGGCATAAAATCAAATGGAATTAGGCAACGATTACTTGAAAATCTGACACTGACTCTTGACAAAGCCTATGATCAGGCATTATCACTAGAAATGGCTGAAATGAGTTTACAGAGCTACGATACGTCAACTTTGAGTGCAGTGCAGAATACAGAAAAGGAAGTACCGGCAGCAGCATCTAAAGTAGCACCGAATTTTAAGCGCAAATGTTTCTTCTGTGGTGGGCGTGTACATCCAAGGAAAGATTGCCCAGCAGTTGATATTAATTGTCAAATTTGTGGCAGAAAAGGGCACTTTGCTAATGTTTGTCGAAATAAACAAATTGCTGCCGTAGAACTTAAAGATAACGGTTCTTCAGCATGTCTAATAGCTGCATCACCGGATTCTCTTAAAAAGGCAACTGTAACAGCTTATATCCAAGGAATCCGTACTAAAGCATTAATTGATACAGGCAGTTCAATCAGTTTTATCGATGAGGATTTCTTCAACCTCTGTAATTTAAAGAAGAAGCCCAGCAATCAAAGAATATCGATGGCATCGACGACACTCACGTCGCAAGTAGAAGGACAAACATACGTCACTGCAAAAATTGGAGATTATGAATACAAAAGTTTGAATTTACTTATAGTAAAGAATCTGTGCGCTGATATTATTATTGGACATGATATTTTAGATCAACATTCTTCACTAGAATTCGCGTTTGGAGGACCAAAGGATCCTATCAAAGTAAATGTTTGTAGTGTCGCTGCTGCTACTGTACCTGCCGTACCATTATTTACAAACGTTACTCCTGATTGTAAGCCTATTGCTATAAAATCTAGAAGATACAGTGAGGATGATAAGAAATTTATCGAAGAAGAAATATGTAAACTTTTGGCTGATGGTATAATTGAAGAAAGTTCTTCACCCTGGAGAGCTCAGGTCCTTATCACGAAGAGTACCACCCATAAGAAGCGCCTAGTTATTGATTATTCTTTAACTATAAATAGATATACACATTTAGATGCATACCCACTTCCCAACATGGAGGAGCTGGTTGCACATATATCAAAATATCGCATATTTAGCGCTATTGATTTGCAAAGCGCATATCACCAGGTACCTATTCTTCCAGAAGAACGCCATTTTACGGCTTTCGAAGCTTTAGGAAATCTCTACCAATTTCGGCGGATTCCATTTGGTGTCACTAATGGTGTTTCAAGTTTCCAACGAACCATTGATTGGGTTATCCGCAAGGAAGGGCTTAAAGGAACTTATGCGTATCTCGATGACATTACAGTCTGTGGGAAATCTCAGACTGAACACGATGAAAATCTTAATAGATTCATGACAGCTGCTCACAAATATGGTCTAACTCTCAACAAAGAAAAGAGTAAGTTTTCACAAAATTCTATTAATATCCTGGGATACAGTATAAAGGACTATATTATAAAGCCAGATGCTGAACGTTTGCGCCCTCTTTTAAGTTTGCCAGCACCATCAGATTTGCAAACACTAAGAAGAGTGATAGGAATGTTTGCACATTATAGTAAATGGATTCCAAATTTTTCAGAAAGAATTCATGATCTTAGTCATGCAAAAACATTTCCGTTAAATAATAATTTGGTCGAAAGCTTCAAAGAATTGAAATCTGATATAGCGAAATCAACAATTCATGCTATTGATCATAATTCGCCATTTACAGTTGAAACAGATGCATCAAACCACTCGATTGCTGCAACTTTATCACAAGCTTCTCGTCCAGTTGCTTTCTTTTCGAGGATGCTGAATAAGAGCGAATTTAATCATTCAGCCATAGAAAAAGAAGCTTATGCTATAGTAGAGTCATTGAAGAAATGGCGTCATTTTCTCATTGGCAAACCATTTCGACTCATAACAGACCAAAGATCTGTATCTTTCATGTTTAATAATAAACTAACAAGTAAAATAAAGAATGAAAAAATTCAACGCTGGCGCTTGGAATTAGCACCTTTTAAATACGATATAGTGTACCGACCAGGTAATCTAAATGATGTAGCTGACGCACTTTCGCGAGTATGTTCAGTACAGATTCAAAATAAAAAGTTGATAGCGTTACACGAAGCTTTATGTCATCCAGGAATAGCACGTATGAATCACTGGATAAAGTCAAAAAAATTGCCATTTTCTTCAGACGAAATTAAAGACATGACTAATTCCTGTCGAATTTGTTCCGAAATAAAGCCGAAATTTTACAAATCTTCACCAGATCCTGTTTTGGTAAAAGCTACATCACCCATGGAAAGATTAAGCATTGACTTTAAAGGTCCAGTACCTTCTAACACCAGGAATAAGTACATACTGACTGTGATCGATGAATATTCTCGTTTCCCATTTGCATTTCCGTGTGCTGATATGAGCTCGACGACGGTGATCAAACATTTAAATGAAATTTTTATGCTATTTGGCATGCCGTCTTATCTTCATTCGGACAGAGGAACCTGTTTCATGTCTACGGAAGTGAAAAACTTCTTGAATTCACGTGGGATAGCTTCGAGTAGAACCACACCTTATAATCCAAGAGGTAATGGTCAAGTCGAACGTTTCAACGGGACTCTTTGGAAATCAGTGCAATTGGCCCTACGATCACGAAACCTAACTATTGAAAACTGGGAAAAAGTACTGGATCAAGCGTTACATTCTATAAGATCTTTGTTGTGCACAGCGACATATTGTACGCCGCATGAGAGAATGTTTACACACACCAGGCGATCATCAAATGGAGTATCAATACCCACTTGGTTGACGGAATCTGAACGAGTGCTAATGCGAAAATTTAATCGTACTAATAAGTATCAACCTATTGTAGAGGAGGTGACTCTACTTCATGTGAACCCAGATTATTCTTATGTTCGCCTACAAGATGGCCGCGAATCAACTGTATCGAATCGCCACTTAGCACCATTGGCGCAAGATAGCGAAAGGATCCAGGAAATACCAGAGCACCTTGACGAGACTGTAACAAGTGAAGAGGATTTCTACGACGACACTGCAAATGAGATAGTAGACGAACAGAGGCCTGAAAATCAAACAGCTGTTGAAAACATCACTGAACAGCAGGCACCTCAAGTTCGACGATCAACTAGAGAGCGGAGGCTACCGAATCGCTATGAGGATTATTCTTTAAACTAGCCCCGAAGAATGTAGTGAATCTGTATCCGTTGCTAGGATACATTAATTTGTTTATTTGTCATTGTATTTATTTTGTTGAATAAAACCATTACATTCATATGGTTTTATCTATATCAGTGCGCAATAAATGCAACAATCACGACGCAAACCCTGTTATCCATTTGTAAAGCACGGAACACTTTTACTCCTAGCGGAGCTTTGGCGGAGCTGTAAAGCGCTAAGTTACTTGGCTTTAGAAGATCTGAAAAAATATTTTGTCTGTCATCATAAATGACAGGTCTACTTCCGGTTTTTTAGTTGAAAAAACTTTTTTGCTTTTCCTTTTGAACGTAGTGTTTACATCCTCTTTGTTTTGACCGGATGATACTGAAATAGATTTTCTGTTTATTTTGACTTGAATGAAGGCTGACATGTAACAAAAACAAAAAACAGTTTCTAAATATAATGTCTCTCGCAAAATTTTAATGCAATTATCACATACAAAAGTTAGGTAAGAGACACTAGTTAATTATAGCAGCAAAGAATTTCCCAATAAATAAGCGATTTATGGATTTGCTCATCTTGTTACAATTATTGTTTTTCAGGTCTCGGTTATTTGGTGACTTATTTCATAAACACTTGCGTTGTTATTGCATACCGGAGAATGCCTAACGCGATTATTTAGATTGCTGGAATTTATATACCTCTGTAACCCACATTTAAATGGAGGTATGTATCCATTTAACTAATGCAAGAAAACAAGTTAAAATTTCATGAAGATTAAAATAAAATTTCACAGTAACTGGTGGCACATAATTTTGGGGCAGTAATGAGTTAATGTTTTTACTGCAAATTGGCCGTCAGCCCAAGCTAGTAGACGTGCATACTTTCACTGCATGCTATCCCTACCTCTACCTACTCTATCCCATACATTTTGTTAGTCAAAAAATAAGTTACGTCTGGTGGCCCTGGTATCTAGCTCTATTACACTTATTTAGACATGCAGTAGCGTGTCAAGCCAAGGTCAATAATATTTTTACAATATTTGTAAATATATCTACATATTTTGATCTAGGTGGAATTACAAGACACTTTCTTGCACGATGATGATCAGCAATCCCTTCCTAGCTCAAAACAACCATTTACAGTTACAAATAAAAGAAAAAATGATAAAATCCAGGGTAAAAATCACATACTTATAAATTATTATCTATCAGTAATAGCATATTCAACAAAATGTAAGGTATTTTATTTGTTTTTCTGTGTAATTTCCATTAATGAATAGAAAAAAAACCAAGTAAATGTAGAACAATTAAACATTAATCATGTAGTTCAATTTCTGCAAAATAGTAAATAGTTGACATTAGCTTGTGAAATAGAAGATTCTCTTCGTAGTGTTCTTCGTAACTTAATGTTATTTAACACAATTTTCTCAGAACTTTCAATGTAGGAAGTTGGGTGGGACACATAAAATGACTACTTTAAACCTTTATCCTACTAATATTATAAATCCGAAAGCTTGTGAAAAATATGTTTGTTACTTCTGCAGTATGTTTGTTAATTTTTCATGCTCAAATGGCTGGACCAATTTTGATAAAATGGTATGGAGGTAACTGACACCCTGGATTACATACTACTTTTTATCCCTTGAGAATGCGGGTGAAACTGTGGGGCAGAACCTAGTATTTCATAAAAAGGAAAGGATATAAAAAAAAATAAGATACCTGACAATAATTTTCTAAGTCCTATTCAGATAGTCATGTAACTATGTATAAGGGCTTTTAACTTGATTATGGACTTTCCAAAAAATGAAAGAAAGATACTTTATTTTTTTATGCACTGAAATACAGGCATACGGGATTTGATAGACGAGAAAGCAATAGCAGAGCAGCAAGCCAAAGAGGAGAAAGAACAAGCTGAGAACATAGCTACGATGTTGATGCATAACTATGATACCAAACTGTATGGTGAAGATGACACCTCACAGCCAACATCACGAACTGCTCCTATCATACCTATTGAAGCTACACGCAAGAAAAAGAGAAGAAAGAGGTTGTTTATTCTTTCCAATTTATCAAGTTATAACTATAAAAATTGTGTAATGTATGTCTTAAACTGCAACCACTATGTTACAATTTGCAACTGCATTAGTCAACTTTTATATAAGTACTTAATAATGACAGTTAAATAGCCCCGATTATGTTGTTTACAAATTAAACTTATTTCATTTATCTTACTATATCTCTTTCTAATAGAAATCATAAGAAAATCTGGACCTCGTAAATGATAATGGCCTTGACTAATTTGACGGATTTAAACATTTTCTATCCTTTTTCAATAATGTTTGTTAGAAAGAGATGTGATTAAAATTAGATTTTTTTATGTCAGAAGGATGACAACCAAGCTGGTGGTCAACCTGAAGGTAAGTGTACTGTTGCCTATCTGTTACAATGCCAAGACGGGAACTGGCTCTCAAGTGCAATTGCCGGAACACACCGGTGGTTGGCGACAGATTTTCAACTTGAGGGTAATGGCCAGGGTGGTAGGGTACTACAAAGTACCTAGTACTCAAGCTCATTGTAGGATTCGAACCATTCACAACCACTGAGCTGTCATCGCCTTAGTTTAGTTCGTCACATTCAAATTAGGTAAAAGTAGGTTTCATTTATAAGTTTTTCTCGCCAGATCTCAAATTTCCATATGCCTGACAAACTGCCGTTACGAGTCAATCCGGAGGGTGGCCAGTGCATTTGGTATGAGGGAGGTGTCTGAAGAGGATGCATGGAACTTCTACTGGACAGATATGAGTGTTTCGGTGGAGAGAGCTAAGGAAATGAAGAGGTTCCAGAGAATCAATCACTTCCCTGGCATGTTGGAGATTTGCAGGCAAGGCATAGTTATCATGGTGCCACCTGTTTCTCAGGTTCAATCACCAACATCATGTCCTTCAAGTATCTCCACGATGGCCGGTCTTACATTACATACATTATTTTATTTTATATTTTACTCTTAAAAAATATTTAGCGTAACATAAGTAACCGACTTATTTTAATACCTTCGCCGTAGACTGCAGCTTTACGAAATTTTTTAATTTAAAATATATTTTCTCTATTATAAAAGCATTGAATAGGTTTCGTAATCAAATGGCTATATGTATTCTTTTTCAGGAAAGATTTGTTGGCGCGGAACTTAAACAGGATGCAAAAAATATATCCAAAGGAATACAATTTCTTTCCTAAGACGTGGTGTCTGCCAGCAGAGTATGTAATTTTTTTTACATATTTGTTTTTTATTAGAAAAAATCCTTTATTAACTGAATGAAAACTGTTATGAAAATTACAGTTTTGGTGAAGCTCTCTCGTACAGTAAGTCGCGAAAAAACAAGACTTTCATTATTAAACCTGAATGCGGAAGTCAGGGACGCGGTATCTACTTAACAAAATCACTCAAAGACATCAAACCTACGGAGAAATTAATATGCCAGGTTTTTAAACAACTACTTTACACTGTTTCGGTGAGTGGCGAAAGAAATGGCCATAAAATGCAATGTATTATATTTTCCAGGTATATCTATCCAAGCCGCTGTTAGTAGATGGTTATAAATTCGACATCAGAGTATATACTGTTATAACTTCCTGCGACCCATTGAGGATTTTCGTCTACAATGAAGGCCTAGTCAGGTAAAATATTACTTTGAAAAGGAAATATCCAAGACTAGCTCTCACGTCCCGCGTTCTCGAGATGAAAAGTAGCCTATAATTACCCACGACGGCGAGGACCGCAGCGACGTCCCACTCAGTCTCGTCCTGTTCAAGCGGCCCGAGCTGCCATTAGTAATCCGACCGCCCCCAATTAGTCGTAACTCGTACAAAGTCCTTCCCATCCCCCGGTAACGCCCTGAGCCGAGATTCGTACCCCATTCAGAGGTGCCCTCAGGCGTGGTTACCTAAATGTTAACCGGCTGAGAGCCCTCTGCGTTCGCCGATTTCTCCAACAAGTCGTTTCCAAAAAAAAAAAAAAACCTTTAAATAAATGTTGCAGATTCGCAACAAGCAGATACGCAGATCCGAATGTGAACAACACAACAAATGTGTTCATGCACTTGACTAACTATGCTTTGAACAAGCACAGCCGGACCTACGTGTATGACTCCGAGGCGGGCAGCAAACGGTAACATTAGATATTCCTTTCTTTCTTTGGAATCGGAACAACATTTCTGTATTTTAAAATATTCCTGTATTTGATGGAGTGTACAGGGATATTATTTAAACGTAGGTTTATCACCGGTTTACATTTTCAATTTTATTATATGTGATAGAGACAAGATATGCAGATCAAAATTGCATTGCACCCCCACAATCCTTGTATATCTTTTATTTTAATACTAGCTTTCCGCCCCGCGGTTTCACCCACGATCCCTTATTTTACCCACTTAGGGATTGAGTTATCAAAAATCCTTTCTTAACATATGCCTACGTCATAATAGTTAGATGCCAAATTTCAGCCCGATCCATCCACTGGTTTGAGCTTATAAATGAGGCAGACAACCATATATGGAATATCCAATAGGAGTCTAGGACATTGGTGAAACCCCGAGACGCAAGCTAGTTACTCACATGTCTGTTCGTATAACGTTTCATGAATTTCCATTGGTCAGAAAGATATCGACTTTGAACAAGATCCTGTTATCGCAAGGCGTGGACTTGGACCGCCTGTGGCACGCCATTGACCAAGTGATAGTCAAGACAATCATATCCGCGTGGCCCATACTCAAGCACAGTTACCACGCGTGTTTCCCCTCGCACGACATGGTTTAGTTTTCTATCGTTTAAAACACAATCCTTCATGATTCAACCCTTTATAATATCATTAACTCGCTTTTAGATACAGAGTAGGTAGTATTAAAATAAATGTACAAAGTACCATCGACAAAACTTGTATACTTAATTAATAAGCTTATAATCACATGCTTGTTTTGTAAGCTAGTTAAAGGTTCCACGATAAATTAAAATCTGCAGTGCAGTGTATTTCTTATTGAGCCAGAGCCAGAACTAAGATTTATTTAATTATTATTATAGTCAACTTTATGGTATATGATTCGACACATCTCCGCCTCTTGATTCGGATTTGGAACCGAATGGGTAGTCTATCGAATCGAAGGCTCCTATTTTCAAATTTTAGAACTTCAACAATAAAATCGTTACTACCTGCTGGATGCTCAAGAGGAATGAATCATCTATTATGTTCACAATTAATAGGAGCAAATTCATATTCCCTTAAGTAATAACTCAAATTAACTACTTGATGCATTAGTTTTCATCATCACCCATTATTCGTAGTTTAAACTAATTCCTATACCTTTCGTTTGTAAAATTGTACCTAATTTATTTCTTGACAAGGTTTAAAATACAAAAAGTAGTTTGCGTAGATATAATCTACATACATTGTGACCTCAGTAAAATATTACTGACTGGATATTTTAATGCCTTTTTTTATGTAGTTTGTGTTTCTTAATTTAATTTACTTGGCAGAAAGAAAAAGATTTTACATTTATTTGCAGGTCCACGCTTGCTTCGAAATACTAGGTTTCGATATACTACTGGATCATAAATTGCATCCGTACATATTGGAGGTAAGTAAAATATTAAGGCATTTGATACTATATTTTTATATGGGTTAGGAATCCCTTGAGGAAACTGTAAAATGCAAGTGGTAAAGCTGCTCTACAAGATAATAAATTTATGAAACTCAAATGTCACGACTCTTAAAGTAGTCCCGAATGACGATTTTCATTTGCGGTTCAGTAATTGAGAAGGTTTATGACACCAAATTTTCCGAGCTGCTAAGGATTCCTTTTTATATCTCTGTGCGTGAGTAATGTTGCCATATCTCATTGCGTCGGTGATTCCCTGGGTGTGCCTACAAATGATTTACATACATGAAAATATTAAGTCTATAAGTAATATCGATCAGATGCGATCTAAAAAAGTGGATGAACAAAAAATATTTAAAATAATTATCGTTACAAATAGGTGAATCATTCCCCAAGTTTCCATACGGACACTCAACTGGACCGCGAGGTGAAGGAAAGCCTGCTCACCGACACGTTTACGATGCTCAACATCTGGCAGTGCGATAAGAAGCGAGTGCTTGAAGAGGACCGTAAGAGGATACGGGACCGGTTACTACAGACTAATAAGTGAGAATATTCACATAGTTAGATAACAAGTCTTTTCAGTTCATGTGTTTTACGTACAGGTGGTCCAGTAATTTGTGACTGTCGACTTTTATGAGCCTTTACAGGGCCTAAAATGAATAAATGAGTTTGACAATATAATTACACTATAATGTTGAGCCATGCTTTCAAGTCAATTATCATTGAACATGACAAGCCGTTGGCGACATCACCTATCACGCCGCTGGTCATGGGTTCGATTCCCATCCAGGACAAACATTTTGTGTGCATGAACAATATGAACATGTCTGTTTGTCCTTTGTCTGGGTGTAATTATCTAATATAAGTATGTATTTACAAAAAAAAAGTAGTATATGTAGTACTAGCGACCCGCCCCGGCTTCGCCCGGCTTTTGTCAGCTTTTCTGTACTATGCATGTATTATACATATAAACCTTCCTCTTGAATCACTCTATCTATTAAAAATAACCGCATCAAAATCCGTTGCGTGGTTTAAAAGATCTAAGCATACATAGAGACAGACAGAAGGGAAGCGACTATGTTTTAGGTATACTGTGTAGTGATGATATCAGTTATCTGGTTTCCATAGTACAAGCTCTGCTTAGTTTGGGATCAGATAACCGTGTGTGAGGAATGTCCCAGGATATTTAATTTAATTTATCATTAGACTTTTTATAGCCTTTTTAGTATGCCAATTAGTGTACCGGCTAGTTTAGGTACTCCTAGGTTTTTTGGTCCATGAAATCCTTTTCTATTATCTCTGCCCATCTTATCATATCGAAATGTTCATGCTTATCGATTTATAATAGTAGTTTATGATACTGTTGCATAATAGGGGTTATTAAATACGAGTGTGAGTTTAAGTACCGAGCCGTAGGCGAGGTTCTTAATAGTATCACACGAGTTTTTAATACCTAATTATGTGCAGTATAATACAGTACTTTATCTAAACTCATATAAATAATGTAATTAAAAAAAAAATTAATTTCTACCAACTTTAAAAAAAAAAAATTGCTATTTTTGTGTGTGTGTGTTTTGGTCAAAATGATATATGTAGGCAAAAACAATAAAATAAACAGACAATAATCATATACCTAATCAAATCCGTGTTGCCAACTCCCAAAACCTTCTTACCTCTAATTTCAAGTCAACAAATTTGTCACATTGTCATCGTCAAATTGAATTGATACTGATTGATTATACTATTGATAGGTCCAAAGTGTAGTTTAATAGAAAAAAAGTTATTTTATAGCATTCTCTTGGGAACACAACTGTACTATAATGAATCATTATACACGGGTGTGCCTAAAGTGGGTCATTAAAGTACTGATTTTGATTTCATAATAAGAACATTACGATATGAGAGTAGATAAAAATCTTAAAAGATTCGTTGTAGCAAATTTATAAATTTTTATCGAAAATAATAGATTTGCAGAATTTACGCCGGCGGAGGATAAGGAACCCGAAAAGAGTCCATGGCAAACACAGATACAGTGGGAGGAAACACATCTCGGGAACTTCAGGTATTTGTTCTCAGTTTATCCAGTTACTATTTTCATGTGGGTCCCATGTGTATACCGGGTGATATTGGGAGGGTATAGTTGGTCGAAAGAGCATTGAAGTACGGTTTATACTGGCCATAAAGGATAATTTAGTGTGGAAACACAAATATTTTCGAAAAGACTTAAAAAATACGATTTGTCGATTTTTTAAGTCTCTTTGAAAATATTTTAGTAAGAGTTGAAAACTAAAATATTTTCTAAAAGACTACAAAAATTTACAAATTAGTTTCGCATTAAAATACGCATCAATGTAAATCTAATTAAGTATCCATTAGATTATTCAAGTACTAAAATAGAGCAGCTATCTCGCCTCATCACTTGGTTTCAGAGTGCGAACTTTTATCAGAGACTTACACTACACTTCCAATTGTCATAACTTCGTAATGGCAGTGCTCAGGCTCCTGAAATTTTGGATGATTATTTTTTTTTTTTTATGGATAGGTCTGTGTTTGACCACAATCTCACCGTTGTCTATGATGATGTGGCCGATGGTAGGTAAGCACACAAAGCCTAGAAGGGACCTGGCTCTCAAGTGCAGCTGTCTGGATCTCATTTTCAACTTGAGGGTGGTAGCGAGGCAGGAGGGTACTACTAAGTATCCTACCACAGCTCAACCTTAACTGAAAGCTCAAGCTGATTGTATGATTCGAACCCGTGATGTTCGTCTCGATATACGACGTCACTATCACTGAGCTATCATCGCCTTAAGGGTATACTTTCGGTTGGAGCTCGAAATTCAAATTTTATCACGTTTTTTGCAAATTGCAGCTCAGTTATAGGTCGTAAGTTAACAACATGTTATTTGCGAGAAGAATACTGATAAATAAATAAATAATAATAGATAAAATTTGAATTTCGCGCTCCAACCGAAGCCTCCACCTTAAAATTTATATTGCCCTATCCCCAGTATTCGGCCTAATACCTTCCCAAAATGACCGTGTATATAATGTGTGTTATGTTATGTTGTATTGTGTGTACAGACGCGTGTACCCGGTGGGGTGCATGTACGCGGCGCTGTTCCAGCAGCCGGCGGGCTCGCTCTACACCGCCACGGCCGCGTCCCGCGCGCGCGGGGACTGCGCCCGTCTGCAGCGCGATGAGTTCCAGGTAGGTATCCCATACACACACACGAAACGAACAAAATATATGTAAATAAAACTTTGAATATAACTTAACATCGCGATAAAAAATTGTTACTTCCGAGTTGGGAACGGAACCCTATGGTAGTATGTTCCTACATGCACCAGGCCAATTTCCTTACAGTTGTAACTGTTCTGTTGTCTAATCATCAGACATTCAGTCTATAATGAGATTGATTGATATTAGAGACTTCACATTTTCAGCAAACAAAAGCCAAAGCAGAAGCATTGAAGAAGCCATCCCAACCTAAGAGCATTAAGGAGGGCGAGAAGAAATCCCCCGACGAAGCGAGTACCACCGCACCGACGACTGCCACCACCAGCACCACTGTCACGGACAAGGTCAAACCAAAACGCTCCAACGATATTAAGGAACCCAAACGTAAAGAGAAGGAAAAGGAAGATAAGGACAAAAAACTTACTGCAAAACCGTCGCTTGCGCAGCAGCCGGTGAGAATATGTCAAATTTCCATGGTGTGAACTAATTAATGAAAAAACTAAACAGAAAGACTAGGTCTACTACTCTCAAAGGTTTCAACCACTTTCCTGGAATAAACTGTTGATTGCTCCGTAAAGACATATCTGTATGGACACTTGATGTAATGTCACGTGTCAGTTGTGAGGCGATAATAGTTCAATGGTAGAGGCGAAGGTCGCGGATTCGAATCTTAAGCGTTATCCACACATTTCCGGGTACCCGGCCTTGCCGTGTCCCGTCAGGGACGGGGAAAAAATCGGTTACGTACAATTAGTACGAACAGCTCCGTGTCAGGGGCGTCTGGATACATCATAGTATAACGAACAACTCGGAACACGGATAGCCCTGACCCGGAACGGCAGGGCCAGGTACCCGGAAATGTGTGGATAGCGCTTTATAATGGTTTTCGCTGATACTTCATTGCAGTGCACTGACTGACGGCACTACATGTAGGGATCGGCCTTTAGACCGACAATTTCTAAAAAAATAATATTGCAAATATTAATCATTTTGAAAATAAGAACACTAGCCATTTTGTATATTGGGCAATCAACTAAACCATAAAACTTCGGTATATTATTTCAGATACCGGAGAAGGAAGTAAAGCCCGCGTACGTGCTGAGCTCGTTCGAGCCGGATCCAATAGTAGAGAAAGAGGAACGGGAACGTGTCAACTTGTTAGCGCAGCGAGACTTCCTCATTAGGAGCTATGGCATGCTGGAACAGGTATAATATCCTGAGACGTCCTCCACATACCTTTTGATCTAAAACTAAACAAAGCATAACATGAAATGAAATATTTTTATTCAAATAGACCTTCTCAAGCACTTATGAATTGTCTCTCTAATGTACGGTTCGGATGGTTCGTTTTGCTGAGAATAGCCGACAATAAACTCAGCAATTACTCTTTTCAAAATAAACTTGTACTAAGGATACCATACTATAAGTACTGTGTAAATATGATATGTACAAAAAATAGAATATTATTTATCTATCATTGCAGATGAAAAGACTAGATTGAATTGGTTTATGATAAGTGCAAAATGTCTTTCAAGCAAGCTTTCATTAACATTTATGTTTTGAATAGTTAACTTATGTAGACTTACCTAAAATGACATAATTATTTGGTTTTCTCATTAAAGTTTCTTTAGAATGTTAGAAAAAAATATTACGGCATTTTAAAAGTAACTTCGGTTAAATTAATTTATTTTTTTACACAGATTTATCTAGTTATGAAAAAAATGGGAACACTAAGGCCCGAAGATGAACGCAAATATGGAGTGTACGGACGTCTCTCTGTTGTCTCTAATTCGCCCAAGGTAAGTAATACTACTATGTAATGGCCTGCGCACATTGGTGGACGGCACGGCAGAGATATATTCAATGCTCGGTGATCGGCCTCGGAGCATCGAAGCGCCTTTTTATCTAAAGCACCGAAGAGCACGCTAGTTGAAATATATACCTTATGTCGATTGGATTCTAAATTCTATTATACCGCCAATGTGCGCAGGCCATAATTCTACATAAGTTAGTTTATATCTATTTACTATACATAGATTAAAAAAAGAATTGACAATGTTCTCAGGCCATTTCATTTAACATTGCTGTAGTTCCTTTCTTTGGCTAACACAATGTTTTATAAAAGCATATAATTATGAATTGGCACTCTGAACATTGCGAAGGTCATCCAATAACATGAAATATTGTGTTCGCCTACAGAAAGTGTGAACGTTATAAGGCTGCACGAAAATTAAGCTATAATATAGAAAAAAATTAGATGTAAGAAATTAAAGAAGGGACAGATTAAATTTTGTGTACAGACCGCCATAACGAAGAGCAAAAATATAAATAAGCACAAACCAACAGACAGCGGCGATAACTTGGACGATGGTGAGCATAAACACATGTTATTCAGCACTTTCTAGTTTGTACATAACGTTACGAATTTTTGCTACAAGCAGATAGAGGCTACCTCTGTGTATTAGTAATTCAATAGACTACTGGGCTAAACAGTAATACTACAGGTCTTTGGGTGTGACGTGGCACTCGGTGGTACAGCGATTAAACTATACTAATTATTATACTTCTTTAATATTTGCAAGAATTTACCTCCCAATCAAATTTCTAATTCGTGTCACCCTTCCTGGCAGGGCCACCATCACGGATTTTAATTCCGAGGGAAGGTTAAGCTTTTGTCCCTAAATAGTCTGTTTTTGATTCAACATAACGATAGGTGAACTCCCAGTACGAGCTCATCTCTGCACCTGTATGAACTAGAGCCTCTATCGCAGATCTTGAGGTCCTACTATGAAAAAAGATAAATGATCGAACTATCATGTATCGTTTTTCGTAGTAACCCTCGGTTAGTTCCCAGAATTTGTCGCAAATTTATCTTTTTTCGCAGCCTTGTCATTTAAAAATAATATTTTTGCTAGGTTTGCGCATACAATGTCGAGACGCAATAATCTACGAGCGGCCGGAGGCTGAAGTTCTGCTCGACGTCACTGAACGCACTACTAGGACGCATCTAGTCCGCATGGCCTACACCATATGGAAAATGAACGCGTATATATTGACCCCTCTAATTCTGCCATAACTCTTTACTAGTTATAAGTTTATTCTTATGTATTATCGTATGCGTAATCTGTATATATTTTTCTATCATATTTGCTGACGATATTACCGTAAGCTATTTCCATATAAAACGAGTCGTTCCTAATAACTATTTCCATGGATTTCACTTTCCTAACTTTCTTGCTTAGGAAATATTTATTATAATAACAAGTTTTATCTACTTTATCTGTTTATGTTATTGTAATATATATCGAAATGAACATATCTTCATATGACAAATTGATACAGCAACAATCATGATAAAAACCAATATTACAGTTAACAAACCATTTTCTAATTGTACTCCGTTTTTTTTTAATAATCGTCTTTATTCCATTCGAATAGAGTTAGTTATGCCGAGAGGAATAAGCAGCTCTTGTTTTTTTATTATCTTCGCATACTAATTTCAACTTTATTTGAATGGGCTAAAGTTGAATGATTCGAAGATTCAGATTTAATCACATTAATTACTTATTTACAGATTAACTACGCCAGACTCTCTTCCCAAGTGTTAAGACAAACTGTGATATAAAGTAAATAGTGTGGTCGATGTGTTAATAAAACTGTGCCATTACTCTTGCAATGCTTTGCTAAGTCAAGTGAATGTACTCAGCCGAATATAGAAGTACTATTCAGTACAATAAGAATTGCGACATCACACTGCTGTTATTGTACAAGTTATCATAGGTTTTATTATATCGTAATATCCTTAAAATCTTGTGCTTATGATAATTATGTTATTTTTAACTTATTAGTTACGGTACTGCTTATTAATACATATTAGCGTAATATTGTAACTTGTTCTGTAAATTCTGGTGCTTAGAAAAAATATGTAAAACACTGAGAGAATATATTTACATATATTATTTTAAATTTTGTATTTTTATTTTTCTACATTCCAAACCAACAAGGAGCTGATGGAAAACATCTCGATGTAACCAAAGTATAAGGGTACATTGTAACCCGCCTGGCTCGCTACGGTGTGGCCATAGTATAAAGAGAGGGGAAGTAGGTTATCTTCATACAAACGCACCGCGCGCGGCTTGTATGTGTGCGCTATTGTATCTATGTGTCGACGCACGCACACTTTAACAAAATCTCGACCCGTTTCTCAGTGCGCCAGTCGGGACTAACACTGCAGAAGGTTCGCGCGCGCGTCACGGCTTTTCGGCACCGCTAAATGATTTATTCATCAATATCATCATCAAAATGTCTGATAATCGCAGAAGAACGTATTGCTGTGTGTTTGGGTGTCTTAATAATTCATCGATTCCAGACCTGTCTCTGTTCAGATTACCTATTGAACTGGAAAGGAAAGTTAGTCACTTATTCTAGCATA
The DNA here is from genome assembly GCA_963555595.1 of Tethea ocularis. Classification (NCBI taxonomy): domain Eukaryota; kingdom Metazoa; phylum Arthropoda; class Insecta; order Lepidoptera; family Drepanidae; genus Tethea; species Tethea ocularis. Next base: position 6,240,254 of record OY741971.1, on the reverse strand, counting down.
ATATAATTTTACTTGATGATGAGATACCTACGTACTTACATATGTTTTGTTTGTATTAGTTTTCTATCACACAGGAAGTAGGTAGGTAGGCCTAATTTCCTACTAGAATGTATTAGGTACCTACTTTTGATCTGGCAATTGGTTTGCCGCTATTTCTTTGTTTACGTTTAGTTATGCCGATTTCTCAGTATTGTAGGTATAGTAACTAAGTACCTACCTACTTACAAAATAAGTATGTACGAGTACCTAATTGACTAATAGTAAATCAAATACATATAAAACAAAGTTCGAATCATAACAACAAATTCGATTATAGTCTAAGAGACAGTCGTTAGTTTTTAATGTTGTTTTTATTTCTTTTAATGATAATATTTCATTCACTTTATTCATTTTTTGCGGTTGCTAGCGAAGCGCGAACAGCCGCGCCTAATATTTAGCTAAAAGTGACCACCCTAAGACAGTAGGCAATTATATCGCGAATTGGGCCGGAGATAGCCTACTCCCTCTTCTTTATACTATGGTGTGGCACTTCATAGCAGAGCCTTAATCATAGTGGTTATTTGTGGCTCCCTCATTCAAAAGTTAGATCTATTTTTATTTCCAAATTTTTAAAAGCGAACGAAATATCCGTGATGGTGGCCCTGCCAGGAAGTGCCACACTAACCATCACACTCAAGAAGATAATCTGTTCCCAAGCAAGTAATGTGTACCGGCAGTTGCACTCAAATCTCATTCCGGAACTCATTCCGGAAGTCAAAGTACGCACAGTCCACCTGCCCCCCGACGTCGATGACCGGCGTCAAGTACGTCATAAAAGACAGCAGATTACTCCCCGTTCCTCGACCCGGCCGGAAACCGTGTTGAGTGTCGGTCAGTTGCGAGCTGACTTGGGTGTAAATACATTTGTGCAATACGGATTCAAATACCTTAGCGAACGCCGACAGCACCGCCACAGGTCTATAGCCGCTGACATCCGAGCTCGCACCTCCCTTTGGCACCGGTATAACTCTGGTGATCTTCCATCGATCTGGATAGTAGCTTCCTTCTAGGCATAGGTTAAAGACGTGTAGCAAAGGCTTTTCAAAAACCGCGCTACAGTCTTTGACAATATAAGGCGGTATACCATCTGGTCCCACGGAGGGCTTGGGCCGGAGCCGGCGGAGCGCCGAGCGCAGGTGATATGTTGGAACGTTGTGCATATGTTGAAACAAGCAATTAGACAAACTTAAATTTCTTGTATCCCTTTCTGTTTTTTTTGGAAAGAAATATAGTGAGCATAAAGTAGTTTAGTTTGGAAACAACAGAATCGGCATTATTCACTTTCAACTTCAACTTAACTAACATATTTCAGGCTGTATGGTATTAGGGCTTCTCAGGACTATAATGAAAGCACATGACTAACAGGGCCCTATATCTGAACATACTATAATAGTCTAGCATTACTAGTTACTACATTTAATGTTTTCAGAAATAGGGCCCTGAAGTAATATACATAATTGATTTTACAGAACAAATAAAAGTTAGAATATTTACTTTCTAACCATACCTAAAACAATATTAAATTCATAAATGCGCACAGAACATCATTTTACTCTATCTAGCATATTACATTGCACCTCTATCATTTTACTAAAATAAAACAGTTTGGCATCTATATTCAGTATTAAAATTGAAGTCTTTTAGCTAGTGAACCACCATCAATGTTTTCTAGTAGTTTCCTCTTGAGGGACGGTTTCTCCATCTCAAGTTTTGTAATATTTGTAGGCATCGGCAGTTTGGGACCAACGGTCGGCGCGGGTTTGTTACTGCAATGTTATAGAAAATACCCAGCTAAATAACATTGTTATTGACGGGTCAGTTGGCGCTTTTGGTTAAGAGACGTCGTGGGTTCGATTCACATCCAGGACAAACATTTGTGTGCACTAACATATCTTTTTAATTATGTATTTATAAAAAAAGGGAATATTATGTAGTATATCAGTTGTATGGTTTCCATGGTATAAGTTCTGCTTTGTTTGGGATCAGATAATTCTCTGCGAGGAATATCCCAGGATGTATAACTATACATATATATATATTTATTACTAATATAAATAATCTTAAATTATATTTTATGTGATTTTGAAGTTAAAGGTTACACAAGATACCTGAAATAAGACATCTGCAAGGCCTGTGAACAATCACACCTCTTTGGTGGATAAAGAGCCAACAGGCTCTCCAACAATTGAATGAGGTCGTCTGACGCCGCACTGAATATGTGACGTAATTGTTGAGGTGGAAATTGTTTGAACTGCACATAGTCGGTGAGGTTTTTCATACCCTGAAAATTAGTTTTTTTACTTTACACATAATATACTACTCTTGGATAATGTATAATTAACTACAATTCCACAATAATAAGTCATAATGTGACTAAATTTGAAAGCAGACAAAGCCTAGAAATGAATTAGTGCTCAAGGATGTTTACTTTCTTGTTGCCAGCTTCTTCCACGAGAAAACAAACTATATACTTTTTTATTAGATTTATCCAATGCCGAAGCTTAATTATGTTGACATTGAAATTCCACAAAAAATATCTTACAGGCCAAACTTCTTCACTAGGTGTACCAAAGACTTGGAAAGTTCGCGACAATTGGTCCAGATCCGACTCCCCAGGCAGAAAGGGTACTCTCAGTAATAGTTCAGCTAATATACAGCCTATTGCCCACATGTCCACTCCAGTGCCGTATTGCCGCGCTCCAAACAACAATTCAGGAGATCTGAAGAATAATTATAGTAAATATTTGGATTATTAGTTCTGTTATCTTTTTTTTTTGTGTGAATTATTGTTATCTCACCTGTACCACCTAGTTACAACTTGATGAGTGTTTATCCTTGTTGGTGATCCAAATGCCTTAGCCAGACCGAAATCACCTATTTTTAGGATGCCTTCCCGATTTATAAGCAAATTATTAGGTTTCAAATCTCTATGCAAAATCCAGTTTTGATGTAAGTATTCTAGTCCTGAAAAAATATTGAACTTACAAACAACATAAGTATGATGACTATCTACAATATAACATTTGTATACCATGTAGCCAAGCAAAGATGCTCACTTCTATATTGAATACCACAACTTAAAGCCACTTATAGCCAGTACCATACAAGTTGTGCTTTAATTTTGGAGTACTGTACTGCTAAAAACGTAGGTAGGCAAGTAGGTTAATAGTGTCTTCCTTTAGATACCTTTTAGAACACCTACACAAATAAGTGGGTCCTATTCTATGTGGAAAGCTACACACAAGTTTTCACAAAGAATAAATTACGATAGTTTATATGAGAAAATAATCAAAAATGTTAGTAATACACTATATCTTTTTGTTTTTTGCCATTTCCATCAACAGAGCCTAGACTTGGTGACCTCAGGAATATTGTCTTTCAAATAAAAAAATATTTTTTTAATTGGTTCATATGGCAGAGTAATCGCGTAACAAACATAAAAATATATTTTTTAACTAAACATTATAATTTAACTTCCCAACTAAATGTAGTATGTAAATAATATTACCTTTCAAAGTCATAATCATATAAGCTTTAACATTAGCTGGTGTCAGTACAATGTTATTATCCTTTATAATTATTTCTAAGTCAGTATCCATGAAGTCAAACACGAGGGAAACATTTGATTTCTGTCCAAATACATCTGAAATGTAACAAAAATATTTACTTTTAAAATTGGAAAAGATGGGAATACAGCTATAAATGCAGAGGGGAAGCTAGTTATTCCTAAATCCTGTCTTACTAAACCTACTAATCCTATTATTTATTAATATTATAAATGATCCTAAAAACTGCTAGTGCTAGTTAAGCATCCTAAACTGCAGTTTATAAGTGAGTATGTTTGTTACCTTTTCAATCTCAGATGGCTGGACCAGTTTTGATGATATTTGTTATGGATGTAGCTGACACCCTGTTTACTGAACACAGGCTACTATTAATCCTTCGGGAACATGGGTGGAACCACGAGGCGGAAGCTAGTAATATTATAAAAACAAAAGTTTTTGAGGATGTTTGTCACTCCGGGAAATCATAAGATCCCTTGGGAATGTGGACGAAACCATGGGGGTGGAAGATAGTGGGTAATATAACTATCCAGTTACATAATACATACCTTGAAGTCCAATAAGGTTTATGTGTTGTAATTCCTGCAATAGTTTGATCTCCCTAAGAGCTGTCCTGTTGATGCCATCTTGGGCTTCCAGACGTGAGCCAATTTTTATCTTCTTAACAGCCACTATTTTATCAGTTTTTACATCTCTAGCCTTATATACAGTTGCGAACTAAAAAAAGGAAGCAAATGCAGTTAAGTTTTTATACCTTTTGGAGGTTATGTATACCAGACCAGGAGATAGTAAATAAGGAAAGATAGAAAGATGAAGACCGAGTTCATTTAATATGTGAAGTTAGTTATGAAAAGGAAAAAAGAAATTAATATGCATTTAGGTTTTATGTTTATAACTTTAAAACTGAAATTACCTGTCCTTCTCCCAAGAAGTCGATCTTTTCATAACGTAAAATTGGCTCTTCCATTACGCACGGCTTCTTCTGTCTTGTTCTAGACGTAACTTTGAAACTAATTATTTCATAATTGGTGGGTATAGTATAGTTAGTTACACTACTCTCAAATTCTCAATAACTTCTAACACTATTCTCGGTTTAATTCATCTACGAACGGCAGAAGCATGAATAAGTATATTGGTATACTTTATACAAATTTGTATTCTGTTTTGTTTGAATTACAATTACCTGAGGAGAAGCTGAGGAAATCTATGTTTTTTGAGAGTTTTTACTGTAAGGAAGGGTGTGAACTGTGATGTGACGACCAACCAACACCAAGATTTCAAAATTTGAATTTATTTGACAGTTCAGTTTGAGTTAAAATTGACAATTCAAGCGTACACCGCTTCTTTGGGTACGGTCCGTAGGTACGGTCCAATTTTGGAGTATTTTGGATCGCACCAAAGGCCACCTTACAAATAGACCTACGAGGTGAGCGCCTAAACAATAAATAATAACAGTTTAAAATTATTTTAAATAACATGATTCTTTTATATAAGGCAGTAACAAACGACCGAACAAGGTGCGCAAAGAGAAATAATACCTACTAAAAAAAGTGCGTCCAGACTCTAAACCATCGAAATTGAAAATGACAAAATTAAAACGTACACGCGGCCACAGATCAAGCTACACACTGCGGCACCTTATGCGGTTGTAATAGGCGCTATTTTGCAACAAAAATGTGACATATGAAATATTCGATAAAAGTTCAATCTGGGGACTAGTGCGAACCACCTTATGGAGAACAATATTTTTTGTATTATCCGTGTAGCATTTCTGCTTTCAGAATTTATCAAAGTAACTAGGTACACCTATCAGATGTCGCTCACTCACTAGTTCAAAAGTATTAGGGTTCTTAGGTGGCCCTGCCAGGAAGGGTTCTTCTCGCCAGAGCCATTTTGAATCTAAGCTAGAAATCTTGAGGCTTAAGCACCTAGCGCAGATCTGTTTGCCTACAGAATTTGCCCAATTTTGACCTCAATTTATTTTTAATAGGTAGTCAGGTAGTCAGCAACGTAGCTGAACAAATACTTTACAGTTACAGGACAACAATACGTATACATATAAATCACAGTACCTATCCAATTTCTAGAAATGAAATAGTACCATATGTAGACGTACTCAATCATGTATCAATTAAACTAATGTGAAGTTTGTGTAAGGGACAACACGGGGTTACTGGATACGTAGCACGTATGGTTACTGGTAGGTAACCAACGGGCAACTTTGGTTCATCAAGACTGACAGCTTTCGGTCCACGACTTTTGCTAATTCAATGAGGGTTTCCAAATATTTTTTCTGACACCAGAGTTCAAAGAGGATATAAACACTACGTTCTAAGAGATTGCAAAGTAGGCGTGTGGTCTGAACTACTTTCAAAATGTACAGAAAAAATGAAAAAAATCTGGACAAAATAGCGACAGACTTGGAATTCAGATCAGTGATGGTGGCTCTGCCAGGAAGTGCCACGTCTTGATGACCTAAGGGCGCGGCCCCACAGTTAGCGGCAGACTAGCTAGTTATGTTGTGTATATTTTATGCGGCAGACTATCCGCCGACTGACTGAGCGGTGTCAACGGCGTATCGGTCGCTGACTCAATGTATCTCGCGCTGTGAATCAGGGGTTCACTGAATGAGTCGGCAAGCGAAACACCGCCGCTGCGTATGTGTAACTACCTACACTATGCGCAGTATGGTCCATTTAAAAATTATAGGGAGGCAAACTGGAAGCAAACAGTCTGCCGCTAAAAGTGAGCCTAGTGGGGTCGCGCCCTTAGTCACAGATTAAACCCCTAACCTAACCTTTGTCACGTAGAAACCCTGTAGGTATCACTGACGTGCCCCCACCAAGTCTCGTATATATATTACGTTGCTAAAATGTTACTATCTCAAATAATCTAAAAGGAATAATAAATAAAAGTTTCATGTCCATGTACACAAAGTTTTATTTTCCCCCTATTTTATACTGGAGTACAACTAAAATGTATCAATGATTTATATTCCTCCTCTCAATCTTAGTACTAAATGTAGCGTGGATTCCTTTTGTATATTGTAGTCGGAAAGCGTGCGTCCATCTTCTAATTGTTTACCGGCGAAAATTAGTCGCTGCTGGTCAGGCGGGATACCCTCTTTGTCCTGAATTTTAGCCTTGACATTTTCAATAGTATCTGAAGCTTCTACTTCTAATGTGATAGTTTTACCAGTCAACGTTTTCACGAAGATCTGCATACCACCACGGAGACGTAGGACCAAGTGAAGAGTAGATTCCTTTTGGATATTGTAATCTGATAATGTGCGTCCATCTTCTAATTGTTTACCTGCGAAGATAAGTCGCTGCTGATCTGGAGGGATACCCTCTTTGTCCTGAATTTTAGCCTTGACATTTTCAATAGTATCTGAAGCTTCTACTTCTAATGTGATAGTTTTACCAGTCAACGTTTTTACGAAGATCTGCATACCACCACGGAGACGTAAGACCAAGTGAAGAGTGGATTCCTTTTGGATATTGTAATCTGATAACGTGCGTCCATCTTCCAACTGTTTGCCGGCAAAGATAAGCCGCTGCTGGTCGGGAGGGATACCCTCTTTGTCCTGAATTTTAGCTTTGACGTTTTCAATTGTGTCAGAAGGTTCAACTTCCAATGTGATTGTTTTACCAGTTAAAGTCTTGACGAAGATCTGCATACCACCACGGAGACGTAGGACCAAGTGAAGAGTAGATTCCTTTTGGATATTGTAATCTGATAACGTGCGTCCATCTTCCAACTGTTTGCCGGCAAAGATAAGTCGCTGCTGATCTGGAGGGATACCCTCTTTGTCCTGAATTTTAGCCTTGACATTTTCAATAGTATCTGAAGCTTCTACTTCTAATGTGATAGTTTTACCAGTCAACGTTTTCACGAAGATCTGCATACCACCACGGAGACGTAAGACCAAGTGAAGAGTGGATTCCTTTTGGATATTGTAATCTGATAACGTGCGTCCATCTTCCAACTGTTTGCCGGCAAAGATAAGCCGCTGCTGGTCGGGAGGGATACCCTCTTTGTCCTGAATTTTAGCTTTGACGTTTTCAATTGTGTCAGAAGGTTCAACTTCCAATGTGATTGTTTTACCAGTTAAAGTCTTGACGAAGATCTGCATACCACCACGGAGACGTAGGACCAAGTGAAGAGTAGATTCCTTTTGGATATTGTAATCTGATAACGTGCGTCCATCTTCCAACTGTTTGCCGGCAAAGATAAGTCGCTGCTGATCTGGAGGGATACCCTCTTTGTCCTGAATTTTAGCCTTGACATTTTCAATAGTATCTGAAGCTTCTACTTCTAATGTGATAGTTTTACCAGTTAAAGTCTTGACGAAGATCTGCATACCACCACGGAGACGTAGGACCAAGTGAAGAGTAGATTCCTTTTGGATATTGTAATCTGATAATGTGCGTCCATCTTCTAATTGTTTACCTGCGAAGATAAGTCGCTGCTGATCTGGAGGGATACCCTCTTTGTCCTGAATTTTAGCCTTGACATTTTCAATAGTATCTGAAGCTTCTACTTCTAATGTGATAGTTTTACCAGTCAAGGTTTTCACGAAGATCTGCATACCACCACGCAGACGCAAAACTAAGTGCAGAGTGGATTCTTTCTGAATGTTGTAGTCAGATAATGTACGTCCGTCTTCCAACTGTTTTCCGGCAAAGATTAGTCGTTGTTGATCTGGGGGAATACCTTCTTTGTCTTGAATTTTAGCTTTGACATTCTCAATGGTATCGGACGGTTCAACTTCCAAAGTTATCGTTTTACCCGTCAATGTTTTGACGAATATTTGCATACCACCACGTAAGCGTAGTACTAAATGCAATGTTGACTCTTTTTGAATATTATAATCGGACAGCGTACGTCCATCTTCTAATTGTTTTCCGGCAAAGATGAGTCGCTGTTGGTCGGGGGGAATTCCTTCCTTGTCTTGAATTTTTGCCTTGACATTCTCAATGGTATCAGAAGGTTCCACTTCCAATGTGATAGTTTTACCAGTCAAAGTTTTCACGAAGATTTGCATACCACCACGGAGACGTAAGACCAAGTGAAGAGTGGATTCCTTTTGGATATTGTAATCTGATAACGTGCGTCCATCTTCCAACTGTTTGCCGGCGAAGATAAGTCGCTGCTGGTCGGGAGGGATACCCTCTTTGTCCTGAATTTTAGCTTTGACGTTTTCAATTGTGTCAGAAGGTTCAACTTCCAATGTGATTGTTTTACCAGTTAAAGTCTTGACGAAGATCTGCATACCACCACGGAGACGTAGGACCAAGTGAAGAGTAGATTCCTTTTGGATATTGTAATCTGATAATGTGCGTCCATCTTCCAACTGTTTGCCGGCGAAGATCAGTCGCTGCTGGTCAGGAGGGATACCCTCTTTGTCCTGTATTTTAGCTTTGACGTTTTCAATTGTGTCAGACGGTTCAACTTCCAATGTGATAGTTTTACCAGTTAAGGTCTTGACAAAGATTTGCATACCACCACGGAGACGTAGGACCAAGTGAAGAGTGGATTCCTTTTGGATATTGTAATCTGATAATGTGCGTCCATCTTCCAACTGTTTTCCTGCGAAGATAAGTCGCTGCTGGTCTGGAGGGATACCCTCTTTGTCCTGGATCTTTGCTTTCACATTTTCAATTGTGTCGGATGGTTCGACCTCCAATGTAATGGTCTTACCCGTCAAAGTTTTTACAAAGATTTGCATATTGATCTGTAACAATAAAAATAAAATTAATAGAGCTAATATTTATTTAACTAATTAAATATTAAAGAAGTTCTTATTAAACGAGGAGGTAAAATTGCAAGAATTTGATCTAGTCACGTGATAAAAGTGAGGGAATGAAAGCGTAATGTTATGCCTATGACTATTTACTATTCTCGCGGATCAAGAACCTTCTAAATCAGGGGTTCCCAACCAGTGGTCCGTGGACCACCAGTGGTCTCCAGAAGCTAAAATATGGCAAATGATTTTAAATTTGAGTATTTGAGATTTGAGTAACAATATTAGTCCTAGGGTAGCCGAACTCGTAAAGAAGATGCAAGCTCAGAAATCACATTAAAACAAGTTTATGTCACACAACAACAAAACAGAAGTTTATCCAAAAATATTATTATTTGTTTTTATGTACTTAACTAGTTTTTGAATTTTTAATTCAAGTTTCGGTTTGATTATATCACTTTATTTTAATTATGTGTGGCACTTCCTGGCAGAGCCACCATCACGGATCTGAATTCCAAGTCTGTCGCTATTTTGTCCTCGAATATCAGATTTTGTCGCGTCCTGGTTCAAAAGTTATAAGGGTTTTCAGACAAAATTGGACAAATTAATGACAAATTCTGGAAGCAAACAGATCTTCGCTTGGATCTCTAGTTCTTGAGATATGAGGTGTCCACATAAAAACCCTTATAACTTTTGAACCAGGGCGCGACAAAATCTGATATTCGAGAACCAAATTGGTCAAATTAGGGACAAAATATTGACAGACTTGGAATTCAGATCCGTGATGGTGACTTCGCCAGGGGGGCTAAATCGGCCGCTCAAGCAATATTGCTATGCAATTCATATCTCGAATTTACAGCAGATTATGGTGTAATTTGTCTCAATTGTAAATAGATTGATTAAAAAAGAATGCATTTTCACCAAAAAAAAAAAAAAAAAACAGTTGGTTTTGCTGTAAATTCGAGATATGAATTGCATAGCAATATTGCTTGTGCTTCCTTTTTAGACCACCAGGAAGTGCTACACATTCATTATCCCTTCACAGAGGTCCCTGCAGACAAGAATAACATAAAAGTGGTCCCTGATCAAGAAAAGGTTGGGAACCCCTGTTCTAAATATATAAAAGGTAAGCGTAACTGCGTTAAGTTGCAGTGTTGCCGTTCTGGCATTATTATCATTATTATAAATTCTATTGTTAGCTAACTCCTCCTTTTGGATGAAATTTTGTGTGTAGGTATATTTCAATAGGATCCTGGATGGTTTGGACACAATTGGACCCGGTCCTATGTATTATTAAGATGCGGTCAATGTATATTTACCGGTTTTTTCCGTTATTTTAAATATCCGTTTTTTATTTGTAATTCAAACCTTTTGTTTGCCATTGTTATTTGTTTAATGATAATATAAGAAATAGGCTATAACCGTGCTAGCTAACGAACGCCGTAGGTATTTCGTTATCTGCGCGGACTGCGCGTGACCTCGTTTTAATATTTTACAAATTAGGTTACCTATACATCTACCAAGTAGGTACTTAGGCAAGTCTCACATGCCATAAAACGAAACAAATAACAGGAAACCCAGAAATCTAACGCAGCAATCATGCAACAATATAAGATTATTGCATCATTTAGCTACCTACCTACGTGAAGCAGAGTGAGTGATCTTAAAATTATATAGAAATTAATTCATCAAAGATAGAAACGTGACTCGTATAGAATGAATGGTCGGAGAGAATTCCCGTTCACAATTATTAAAATGTAAAAAATGTCTTCGTACTATTCTAACGGATGACTTAGAAAAACATACTTTATAGGTAGGTACTTCACTATCCAGTCCAGTACCTACCTTACCTACTATCATTCGCTTCTAAATTTATCTTTTGCGCTAATGTGAACATGTCCTAAATTGCTTATGTGACCTATTTTTATTTAACATAAAAAATACAGACTGCTTAACAGATTACTATCGGACCCGTATACCTAATGGTTTATTTTAAGTTTAATATTCATTATGTTTTTTTATTAGGTAGCTAGGTACCTATAGTACCTAATTAGATCTGGAATCTACGCAGCAGCGTATTTCCCGTATCGCCTCGTCAAAAAGTCAGAACGCGTCGCACGACATCGGTAGTTATAAGATTAATCGATTCTTTCGCCTGTATTTTAAATAAAGTTAGACAAGTGTAAGATAATACAAATCTACAATGAAACTCAAAGAACTAAGAAATTCGGTAAACTCACTCACAAAAGCAACAAAATGGCGTCTCAGAAATCCAATAACGGCAGGGCAGGGCAGCTAATGCTAACTGCGCAATTAGCTACTAAATAACCTAAAATTTATCTAAGTATCTGATATACATCCCTATTCACAAAAAACAGAAGTAAAATAGAACTTACATTCGTCACTAGAATTTGGTCCTTTATAACACACAATTATTTCAATAAAATGGTATTAATTCAAACAAACAACTCTAAAACGTCACACGCTTATTCCTTTTTCAATTCTCGTTTTCAATTGAGTGCGGGGAATTGGATGGTGACGTACCTTTTTATAGACGAGTCCAACGAGCGTCGTGTAAAATCAATAGAACCGAAAGGAAAGATGACGAACATCCACGAAAATTACCGAAGTTCTTTTGTCTCATTCCAATTTTATGTGAAAGACAGAAATAGCTTGATGTACAGTTCTAGAACGCATGCGTCATACATCTCTTTGTTTGTGCGCCAGCCAGCCAGGGTTAATGTACAATAACAAAAATAATCCATTTAGCGAAATCATGTCGATCAATGAAAAAATTAGACGCACAAAGAAACTACTGGAAATACTTATAGTTAGTTACTTACACTACACTCTTTGCTTTACCTACCTATACCTAGCACTCTGTGTAAAGATGTAGGTATACCTTTATATACTAGGTAGGTACTCATACTAAGTACAATTACTATGAAATTAGATTTGTCGTAGGTACCAAGACTTTAGCCATAAAATCTATTTAAAATGAACGAAAATATATGTAGGTAGGTATATTATTTACATATCTCTTCCGTGTAAGATACTAACCATGAAGTAAATAATTTTTTTTTTTTAGATTGAATGAAAAAAGAAAACTGAATCAAAATTAGTTCATCCGTTCAGGAGCGTCAGATAGATACACACTACAAACTTATAAGAATAGATTATCTGCAATGCTCCTTATTTCAATTAAAGACTTACCTATAAAATTGCTTCTTCTTGGTTATTTAATTTAAATTTACCTTGAAGAGATTCAGTTCTTTATCATCTAACAACATCTTGATGATAGGGTAGTCAACGAGGCTCTGAATGACGTACAATAAATCAACAGATAGAACAACTTATATTATTACCTATTATTTTACAAAATCTACAATAACAAGTTTACATTGCTTTGTGTATCTAATAATACTAAAATCTATTTTTTCTTTAGCTGATCATCCTCCCATGGTCTAGGTCCTCGTTTATTCTCCCAGTTATCAATGTCAAGCTTTTTTATTTCTTCATAGGTGTCTTCTAAAGTAACCTTCTTGTCTTTATGAAGCCCCATCTTCTCAGCTTCTTCTTTACTAACTCCTTTTACATTTGAGAATTGGTACCTGTAATTATATACACACATGTATATGAAGGTAGGTCCTATTAAATTAAAAACAGTGCTATTGAGGGATGAATGTATTTATTGTATAGGTCATGAATAATACAAAAACATAAATATTGGCTGTGTCTGTAATGTTTGCCCATGACAGTTCATTTACACTGCATTACAGTTCAGTTGCCCTTTGTGATAGTTTTTACTACTACATCATAATATCTTTATTCTATACTTTAGTTACCTACTTACTAATATTTTTTTTCTACTACTTTTAAAAAACATATTTAGTCTAGTTTTTGCCCTGCATTCCCAACGGATCTTTTCCTAGGATAAAAAGTATCTTAAAAGCTATTTCAGGTTGTGATCTATTAGCTTGTATTTAATCATAATTAGATGTGTCATTGAGTCAAATGTGCTAATTCAGGGTATATAAACTATGTTCTAGGTTTCATTCAAGTCTGTTCTGCTGTTAAAGAGCTCAGTGGTAACATCATACATATACACAAACAATTTAATGTATTATATTCAACATTCAGAATTATTTCTTCACAAGAATAATAATTATAATTATCTTATTTCAGAATTATATTGTATTTTATTATCTGAAGTATAGATAGAAGAACCTTTTACATGTTTCATATTTATTACTCAGTATTTTAATTTATTGCACAATGATGATGACATCATAAATTATAACTAGATGACATCAATACAAATCTACAGTTGATTGAATGGATAGTTTATCGGTAATAGCATAACAAACTCATTTATCTGTTGCTTAGTCATCTTGAGAAATAATATCCTCAGGATGACTTTACCATGTTTAACCTGTTGGCTATGCCAGTATCTGATAAAAGGTAAGGACATACATGTATTATATAAGAGTACCACAAAATCCAGCAAAATAAAATTATATAAATGAATTTAAAACAAGTAACAAGTCGTAATACAATTTAAATGTTTACGCCTTGTTACTAGGATTTATTTAGGTAAATAAATGAGAAACGGGAGTTGAAGTTGTTGAATAAAGTAAGTTGTTGTAGATAAGGCTTAAATCTTAGTGATTTCATACGCATTTTAAATAATACTCTTTTATTATATTCAACAAATATAACCTTATTTGTGTCCATTCTCTTAAACCAAAAGAACCTCCAACCATGAAAAGTATAAATGGTACGCCATATCTAAATGATTTCCGTTTACTTAGACTTGTTATGGTATTCCGAATGACTTCTATTCTTTCAAATAATTTAAAATTCATTTTAAAAATTGTAAACAAACTAATCCACTGCTTTTGTTTGTTGTTGTTTATTATATTCGCCAAAAGGCAGGCAAAGGTACAGAGCCATACAGCCTTGTCTTATCTGCTTTTGTTTGACGTTGACACTTTAGTAGTGAGTGAGTGACAAACATTCCGAATAAATCCAATTCAATCCGATTTCACGTCACGGTCAAATCGAACTGAGTGCCAAAACACATCGAAATGCTTCAATAAGGAAATAAAATCTATGAATACCAGACCATATAAATAAGACTAGAATCAAAAGATAGTTTATAATATAACTGAAACCAAATAATGATGAGTGGTGCGGTGGCTTGGCTTTGATTGTACCATGTCATGGAGATTATTACTTTTACTTTCTTTTGTAATAGATATTTCTTAAATCATGATTATTAGATTTCATGTAAGCTCCGCTTTATTCCCAAGATGCCTCATTGATTTTTAGATAAATCGAATAAGAACAAATAATAATTTTAAATTAATTGAATCAGTTGATATAGATATAACAAATAAATGATTTGATTTGATTTTGAACATCACAACATCCCTAAAACTTATCAAACTTACGTCATTGACACTTGACAGTCAAGTCCATAAAAGGTAATCTATGGTCAAGTCCTTGGTCATATCCAGCGTGTATACAACATATTCTATATGATCTGTGGTCATATCATGTTGACAAATTGTCAAAATAAAAGTCAAATCAAAATCAGTCAAAATACAATAGAAGGAAATTCAATTCAATAAAATCAATCATTTATAAAAGAATGTAGGATAGTAATAACAATTTATCTCAACACAAAGTAGAGGTACTTTGTAATCACTTCCTTGCTTCAATCATATAATGGCATCTACCAGTAAATCAAGCAACGTATACTACGAGGATCTGCCACCAGGTGCTCTCAACGAAAATGAGTTTATTTGTACTGAAAGAATTGTCCCGAGGAAAATAAAGCCACAAAATATTGTAATAAGATTAATGGACCGGGAGATTTACGGCTCCCGCAAGCCTGGCTCGCATTTTCATGTCGTTCGTGAATTTTATCAAAATGTATTTCCAAACTTGACAATAGTAAACGTTGAGAAACCACCATGTTTCTTGAGGAAGTTTAGCCCAGATGGCAAGCATTTTATCGCTTTCTCTGCTGATCAGACTTCACTTGAGGTGGGTGTCAACCTGTTGGGATAGGTTTAATGGATAATTTCTAGATATTGCCTCATTACTACATTCATTCTATTAGAGCTTAATTTATCACAGATAGAATGCACATTCCATAACTTCATGAAAGAATATAATTCTAGGAACTGCTAAAGTGATTACTTGTTTATTTAAGACATATTGTATTTTTATATACTGCAGTTATATAGAATAAAACAACAAGTTATTCTCAACAACAAATGATCTAATTTCAGATTTATGAATACAGAGGAGCAGCAGCTGCTGGTGATCTGGTAGCTCGATATCCATCAGATCTACTGAATGCTGATGCAGATGCACATCATAGGATACGCACACATATATTTTACAGATTTTTTAAGGTTACTCCTGTTCACAATATTATCATCTTATCTCCTACTTAAGCGGGGCTGCATATTTTGTTCTAATTATATCATATTTTGAATCTTCACAGGAACTTTACAATAGTTTATAAGAATTGTTTTGTTATTTCACAGCCAAAATTTACAGTGAATGTTTGTCAACAAAGAGAAATCCCAAGATCTGAAAGGAATATTGCTGGTCACCTTCCATTTATGGATCAACAGCTTAATCGGGAGTGCAGCCTTTTCACTGAAGATGGTAGATATGTTATAGTTGGATCAGCTGCACATATACCTGATGATTTAAGGCCACATTTTTATCACATACACAGTAATAATGAAGCAGTTACCCCAACCATAAGGTAGTAATGAGGATTACCTATCACAACATTTTTTTATTAATTTTGTATTCTTTATCCATTCTTTATTAATTACAGATCAGCATTAGAAGATTACTCTCTCCATCTAGTTGATTTACATCAAGGAAAATTATGTGATACAAAGCATTTCCGCATAGATAAAATCTACCTCTCGCACAATCAAGGCATTTATTTATACAAAGAAGTTTTAGCAGTTTTGTCTGTGCAGCACCAAACCATACATTTGTTCCAAATAGTTGAGGGAATGTTAATAGAAATAAGAAGAATTGGAAGATTTTGTTATGATGATGATCCATATATTGTAAATTCGGTATTTCCACCACTGATGAACGAAAGGCCCTTCCATGAAGAGACAATAAATAGTTTAAAACATAGACTACTTGTTTTTCTATTTAAACGTGCAAAGAATATTAGTGACGAATCAAATGATCCTCTAGAATTGAGGAAATTTTACAAATATTTTGACATGTTTAAAAGTTTGCGAATGTGGAAAATGCAATTACTGGATGAAGACCACCTTTTTATTAAGTATGCAAGTGAAGAGGTTGTTACGCTACGAGTGGCAGAACCAAACAGTCAATCTTCATTCTTCGTTATTTATAATATAAGCGAGAGTAAAATATTGGAGGTTTATGAAAACACATCTGAGGGGCTTTTGCAGTTATTCGAAAATTATTGTGATTGTTTCAGAAATGCTAGATTATGCGCGGATTCACAATTCACTTGCTCGCCGTCCAATAACTTGTACGCTAGATTAACACAGCAGAGATTTAAACAAACTATTGTTAGAGCTATTTATGGAGGTCGGACAGAAGCGACTAAAAGAATATTAGCACAACTACCCATAAGCGCGCAATCCTATAGTGGATCGCCATATTTAGATTTAGGTCTATTTAGTTACGATGACAAATGGGTCTCTGTTATGGAGAGACCTAAGGCTTACGGGGAGTACCCTATTAGGTAATGATTTGCTATCCATTGGAATTCATTTATTAATTATATATTTGCCATTGTTTATATATATTTGTTGCTTTGCAGATTTTATGCGCGCGATTCCGGATTACTGAAGTTTAAAATTTATGCTGGAGTGTTAGGACAATCTGTACCAGCCAGTGCTCGAAGACTTGTTGCATTCACTTTCCATCCCACTGATCCCTTCGCCATTAGTGTACAGAGAACTAACTCAGAGTATATAGTAAATTTTCACATCAGAAACGCTGTATTTAGTTGATGGTGAGATAATGGTAATTTAACTTTATTGTAAAGTTTTCTATGCATTATAATTATTATATATTTTTATTAAATATATGATAAATGCTACTATGTAGTATTGAAACTTCATTTTTTATTCTGAAAGATACATAAATTTTATAAGAATACACATTTAAATACATAATGAATTCTTCCGATTTAAAAACTAAGTTTAAATTTTTCCGATGTTCGTACAAAACGCAATTCTTATACGGATATATATAATACTAGCTGTTCCCCGCGGTTTCACTAGCGTTCCTGGGATAAAAAGCCTATAACCTTCGTGGATAATGTAGCTTTCTATTAGTGAATGAATAGAATTGGACGAGTAACTCCAGAGATTAGCGCGTTCAAACAAACAAACAGACTCTTTAGTTGCAAATGGCGATAGGCGACGGTAACCGCTTACCATCCGGTGGGCCGCTTGCCCTGCTTGTCAACCTTCTGACCTGACATAAAAAAAGGTATGATATTAAGTTCAACGTATTATATTTCTAAACTAGCTTTTGCCCGCGACTTCGTCCGCGTTTTCGTCGTTTTTCGTAAAAAAGTAGCATATTTCCTTCCTCAGGGGTCAGTGGTTTTGATGTGACAGACAGATAAACTTTCGTATTTTAGTAGGGAAATATAATATGTCAATCCACAATACTGTTAAAAAATATCGCAATAAGGAACCGCAGAATATTATTATTAATAGCTGTGCCCCGAGACCATCAGCGTGTAGCTCCTTGCCGCCGCCGCGACCCGTGTCGAGCGCGGCAACCGTTACACAAAAATAATCCTTATAGCATGATTCAGTATTCACGTGCGACGGCGCGATGGCTTATTTCATGCATAAGTTTGGTGTTTCTATACCGATTTCTATGATTCTTTTAGGTTTATAAACGTAAGAGTAAACAAATATAATCAGAATGCTCTGAACTGCTAAGCTATCAGGAGTTACACATGTTATTGGGAGTCAAGCATAAAAGATAGACATACGTTGTTGCGAGATATTTTTTAGACTATTTTATGTAGAATATTTCCGTCATACATGATTTCTATGTTACTATAACCATTAAGGCTGCACACGCGACGGAAACTTAAAAAATGGAGTAACTTCTACCGTTTTCCCAACATTTCCCTTCACTACTCTGCTCCTATTGATTGTAGCGTGATGAAAAGTATACTATAACCTGCCCAGGAGTATGAAGAATAATTGTACAAAGTTTCGTTAAAATCCGTCGAGTAGTTTTTGTTTCTATAAGGAACATACAGACAGACAGACAAAAATTTTACTGATTGCATTTTTGGCATCAGTATCGATCACTAATCACCCCCTGATAGTTTTTTTGAAAATATATTTCATGTACAGAATTGACCTCTCTACAGATTTATTATAAGTATAGATAAAAAACATGTTATTATGAGCATCTAACTAGTTATAAAATCATTTCTTTGTATAACCGTATAACTTAAAAATATGTAATAGTTATGTACCTTTAGTTCATTTAGTAAAAAATGCCGAGATTTAAAAAATGGGATGACTTGCTGCGCCTGGGTCGGTCTCAGTAAGATTTCTATAAAGTAGGTTTAAGAAACTACTTGGTCCTATTCAGATGAGAAAAAAAATAATGGGAACTGACTGTTATCTGACAAAGATTGTCATAAAAAATGCAAGTGTAAATAGAAATGGACACCTTACACAATTATCAATAAATAACATCAAATTATGACCATTGCAACTACAGCCATCGAAATAATGTGTAAATAAAACGTTAAAGCAAGAACCAGCTATGCAGTGCAATCAGACTTTCTATGGAAATAGATTTCCCAACTATGGGCAATGCTATCCTACCAACTCACGTTAGTGAATGATCTGTCTCTCCTAGGAATAGTAGCTAATTTGTCAAAGTGACTATTATTAGCAGATTTTGATTTTTACTACTTATGTAGTTAGAGAGAACTTAGTAGTGACGTCAAAAGCCGTGACGAAGGTAGGAGTTTAGAATCCTACAATGAGCTTGATCTTTTGATGAAGGAAAACATGGAAGCCATAGTACGGGTAGAGTAATTTGTAGTACCTACCTACTTGAACTTAGGACTAGTTGTCTTCTAGGTAGGTACGTAT
Organism: Tethea ocularis; assembly: GCA_963555595.1. Taxonomy (NCBI): domain Eukaryota; kingdom Metazoa; phylum Arthropoda; class Insecta; order Lepidoptera; family Drepanidae; genus Tethea; species Tethea ocularis. The sequence goes on along the minus strand of OY741971.1, from coordinate 6,220,740 downwards.
TGTAATAGGTCAGAAACAGATGGCATGGCATCGTATGGCAATCCCCATGGCTAATAAAACTTACCATCAGATGGACCGTCTGCTTTCTATCTGTAACTGATAGTAGGTACCTACATGAAAAAAATCCCCACTACGTAATTATCGAATTAAGTAATATATTGTAGGTATAATACACTTCCGGACACATCTATTGTTGAAAGTTTTTTATTAGCTACGAATCGTTAAAACTTAAAACGCAGGATGTGCCGATAGATGTGTCGGGAAGTGTATATACCTAATTATACTACTTATAATATTTCTAGCTTTACAGTACACTAGACCATACCCAGAAATAATAGGTGAAGGTGATGTGGTATCAGTCGTACTACCAGATGGAAATTTACAGTTTTTCTTTACGCCCACTGCCAATTGGTGGACACCCGTCGCGGGCCCACCGTTAGCGAATGGCAATTCTCCTTGGAATGCTAATGCAGGAGTTTGGTTTGTTCGGACAATTTCTAACCCGTTAGTTGTTTTCTTAATTTCATGTGTACATTATTTTTTATTTAAATCTATTGCTCATATTAAAAACTTTTTTGATAGTTTACAACCTGTCGCTTTCAACCAGCAACAAAATCATAGAAATTTCGGAGATCCGTTACTGCGACAATTCATTAACTCCGAATGTAATATATCTCCACTTGGGTATAATTTGAAGGTATGTTCCATTTTTTATATATACCCTATAGGGCCTATACTTTAGGATTTGGTCTACTACGCTCACTTGAAAAATTCGTCCACCATAATCGTTCAATACAATTAGTTCTTGTTACATTAATAAACTACGTTCCTAAATGTACTTACTGTTTTATTTTAATCAGTTTCACGATGATCATTGGACTTCTACGACAGATCTACAATACTTCTATCCTTGTCTGCGTCGTGATTGGTCACCCAGAATTCAGTCAAAGGGATCGGCCGCTGTTCAGGTAGAATTATTACCCGGAACAAATACTATTTACCATCAAGATGTGATTTGTAACAGATCTTGTCATTGTATCACTAAAACTGAGGTAAAGCATACAAAAAGAGGATGTAAATGTAACGATATAGTGGATACCAGTAGTTATATGTCTGTTGAAGATACAAAACCTAAAGGCAGACAAAAAGTCAAAGTAAGATCAAAGGAGAGTAAAAAGAGTAGTCTTTCGTGTGAATGCGAAGATAAAACAGAACCAAACTGTACAGATAAATCTGTGACAACATATACGGATCAAGCGAGTGGTTGCACGACAGAGAAAGGTCGCGAAACACAGACTTGTGACAATACTAGTCCAGAACGTTGTGCTAATAGTGTGCCATCATATGAAGGCAAATTGGAAATTTGGACTCCAAAAACAGAATACAGCAAAAAGGTAATGAAATCACAAAGCTCAAAGGAATCCATTCACGTTTCTGATAGCTGCTGCGACTGTAGCTGTTGGAGTGACGAACATGAAGTGTAAAAAAACTATCAATGTTGTGGGTACTTATATTTTTGTTATTATACAGTTATCCCTTAAAATATATATTTACAATTATGAAAATAATAGTACAGTCATAAACAAAAACAATGAGATTTTAGTTTACTTAGATTAAAATAATACAGGTTAAAAAAATTACAACTGAAAACATTTCAGTCCTTAAGGGTATACCTTCGGTTGGAGAGCGAAATTCAGGAATATGTTGATGATTTCTTTTGTTATTAATCATTAAATATACTACCATTCTTGTCGCAAATAACATGTTGATAACTTACGACCTATAACTGAGCTGCAATTTGCAAAAAAAAACGTGATAAAATTCGAATTTCGCGCTCCAACCGAAGCCTCCACCTTAAATAGACAGATTGATCCTATAAAGACTAGTAAACAGTTGTACAATCATATTGTCTCAAAAAAAGAGCCATTTACAAAAAAAAGGAAGACTATAGAGTAAACACACCAAAGAAGTTTTCTTTCGAAATATACTTTGGCAGAGAACAAATGACTTGCATTTGTATAACTACGGTACTTAAACAATTTTACAAAATTTCAAATGTATCATAAATAAATCGTAAAAACAATGTAACACTTAAATCTAGTATTGCATAAGATTAGATCAAATGAACGTACATTCCTTTCATAATATAGTCTTTGAACAGAAGTCTCATTTAATGCTCAATGTCGCCCTTTATGCTCATTAAAATATAGTAAGCTAATAAACTTGCATCTCTGTAGAATATTTACATATAAATAGTATAATATAGACAATCTTCGTAAATGAATTGCATACGATGCATTATTTAAAAGCACATTAGACAACATTTAAATTACAACATTTTTATTGGACATATTTGACACACCACTCTCTATTTGAGATTCACAATAATAATCAGACTATTTGTCATGCATGATGGACACAATATACTTTAATTACATGCATAGGTTCTAAATCAGTTGTCTGACATTTTGATTGAAAAAACTATGAAATCAAAAAGTTTAATGCACAAAGGAACATTCAATTAATTTTAAAACATGGGTACATAAATATGGAACCTTTTCTCAACAATTTTTTTAAAGGACATTTTTGAACATTCTACTAAGCTCAAGAAACAGCAGTACTCAAAAAATATACTTTGTGAAATAGACATTTTGCGCGAATACGCTGATGGGATCCCTTATCTTACGTTACACAACCTGATAGTTGACTATGCAACTTTTTCTCTTTATTTCTAAGCACATCTTATTTCTATAATACGAAGTGCAACAATCACTAATACACAAGCCAAAAATGCATTGAGTTCATACAATTATTTGAATATAACATTTTTAGAAGTCCTGAGGAATATAATAATGTTACTCATCCAGCTGCAATTTCGACAGAATACTCAATACGATTTTTTTTATATATAGGTGACTCAAAATACAAAAAATCAACAAAAAGCATTATATATTTTCATATAAAATTCTATTAATTGCGAAAAGGATTGAATGATTGCCTCATTTCATTATACATTTAAGAGTGGTTTAGTTATATAAGTCACCTCATGCTTTTAGTAAAAATGCAATACTAATATGATACAAACAATATTACAAACAATACTTTGACTAGACAGTACTATAGTACCGACGTACGATTATCATTGTGGTCACTATTGGGTGGAATCTTTACGAATATGCAAGAATAATTAATTTAATCATAGGCCTTCAATAAAATTCTATGAATACAAAACTTTTAGTGGAAGATTAGCCTCATAAGATGTTGAATTGACTGTAATGCAACTTTATATCCAAAATTTATCTTTATTAACTCATTGCAAGTTTTTATCAATCAATTCAATCAATAAATATGTACTTACTAACTTGGTTCACCCCTTGGTTTTACCCCCGAGTTCATGAAGGATCTATGTTATTCTAGGATATAAAGTATCCTTTATTTATGATATAGCTGCATTCCAGAGGCGTAGCTTGCCTTAGACGGGCCCTGTATCAAAATTTGTAGGGGAGCCGAAATTAAGGATTTTTTTTTAAAGATTTTACAAATATATTAATTAAATACATAAAGGGCATTAACTGTGCAGAGATGGCCAAAACTTGTGTATATATTGATCGTGTATATATTGATCATGTATATGAGAATTCATCCATATTATATGATTTTTTTCCGGAAAAGTTTAACTGAGATTGTAGATAACATTCTGTGAATTTACACTCGTCGGGACCCTGTAGCCCGAGGGCTCCGTACCATTGATACGGCTGGTTCAGCGGTAGCTACGTCCCTGCTGCATGCCAAATTTCAATCACAATCGGTTATGCCATGTAGGTGTCAAGACGTAATAAATAATCAAACTAACATTCGCATTTATAAAGAGTAGATGTCAACATGATTATTATTTTTTTAACTGCTGAGGAAAATAGACGTTTTTAAATTAGCTTTGAAGTAACAACGAAAATAGAGCCACCACTAAAAGTTTTGATAGTTCTAACATTTGACATACATTCCATTTCAGAACACACCAAATTATACACATTAACTTATCCAAACATAATATTTACTTCTTAAGCGAGGGAGTGTCTTCAATCATATTAAAATAATTTAGTACTTACACTATGTATTAATTAATTAAAGTATAAAATACAACTCGCATCGTTCACAGCACTTCATCTAAACGTGTATAATGTACAGTCTAAGTCCAGTAGTTCTATGACATAATGCCTCGAATTCTCACTGTAATATAAAAAATAATAATTTGAGCAATATCCGCAGCATTTCAGATTAGTATGTTGTTTCCCGCGTTTCCACCTGCGTTCCAGGGATAAACACATGGAGATATTTATTATAGCTTCTTATTCATGAAAAGTTTTTTGAATCGGACCAGTAACTCTGGAGAGTAGCCGCTACATCCGAACTTACAAACATTACTTCATTATAATATTTGTATAGATCAGAGGTTCCCAAATTGGTCCAGGTGGACCCCCAGGGGTCCACGGGATACTCGATGGGGGTCTGTCTACGTTGGCGTGTCATTTTTTGTCGAGTTTTGGGAATATGGTGGAAATGTAGCTGCAGGACCGCCTGCTGACCACCGGAACCAGCAAAATTTTGAAAGTGGTCTATGAGAAAATAAGTCTGGGAACCTCTCTCCTCGTTTAAATTTTCGCCTATTTTCTTAAATAACCTCAAAACTGTTAATCTTAAAATTATTGAAATAATATAAATAAAATAGGTGGTGCAATAAATACCTGGTGCGTATGTTGTGCGTGTGTCGATTGTAGTTGCGGTTGCGGTTGTGGTTGGGGCTGCGGCTGCGGCTGTGCTCTGGCGAGCTCTCGGATGCCGGCCAGGCGCGCGCGCGTGGCGGTGAAGGTGGGCCGCGCGGCGGGGTCGCCCAGCCACGCCGCGCGCATCACCTCGTAGGGGCCCGCCGGGCACCCCTCCGGCGCCTCCATGCGGTACCCTCGCTCCACGTGACGCACCACCTCCGCTAGGGGCTGACACATAACAACTACGTTATACATACCCAACAGTTATTTGTTTATACCAGTACCATTAAATTGGGTGATTTTTTAATCACCGTCTATATTTCCAGGGATTATTGTACTCATAATAACGAACAACTTTTACTATGGGACCAACCCTGATAGCACGATTATTTTTCAAATCGTTCATACATGCTTATAATATAAAATTCATGATTAGATTTTTAAGTAAATATACTCACAATACGTGGATAAGGAACTCTGCCAAACGAATATATTTCCCAAAGAAGGATACCAAAACTCCACATGTCAGACTTATTCGAAAATTTCTGTAACAAACACACAAATAAAATCAATAAAATTCTAAAGAAACTAAAGTTGACTGATCTCAACACACAGCTCAAACCACTGGATGGATCATATAGATAGAAGTGATGTCGTAGGCATCCGCTAAGAAAGGATTATTCAAAAATAAGGGTTACTAGTTACTACTATAAAAGCGAAAGAGTATGTTTATTAGAACCAAACTACAAAATCAATTTATCCGACTCGTTTTTAATATTTTTTAGGTTTTTTTTTAATTCCCTATTTATGATAACTCAGTAAATTTTGGCGGAGTGCAAAATCACATGCGTAAACTCACATTGTACTTAAGGGCCTCCGGAGCGGTCCATTTGATAGGCAGCTTGGCCTGCAGCCTGGCGGCGTCGGCGGGGTCGTCGTGATGATCGTCGGCTCGAGCTAGACCGAAGTCGGCCACCTTGGCGGTGCCCTCCGCTGATATTAGCACGTTACGGGCGGCCAGGTCGCGGTGCACTACGCGGGATCGCTCCAAGTACTCCATGCCGCAGCATGCGTCACTGTACAACGAACACATACCATGATATACCTATTACCATTTAATTAAATATATATCTATAAATACCGGCTAGTTAGAATGACATTTTTCTGAAACCTATGTTGTTGAACATCTTTTACTCTATATGGAACTTATTCTGAAATCACGAAAAAATTATACATTCCGATCGAGCAAGTTAATATATTGTATGAAAAGTTAAAAAATATGACGATTTCAGATTTGGTCCCATAGTAAAAGTTTTGAAAATATGCCATCTCAAAGAATCTATAAAAATCATAAATATTCAAATCGATTCGCCACGACTGACGAGCTTTTGAAATAGCTTTGAGAACTTAGTTAGTTTCTAAGGTCTACATTGAAAAAAATCATCACATAACCAATCTGCTATAGAGAGATTTTAGGAAAATTCTCATATTGATATAAGTACTCACTAAGCAAAGTTAATCTGATTGAGTTGCGTGACGTAATGCCGTCCGCGGCTCCTCAGGTAGTCGAGTAGTGAACCTTGTGCGCAGTGCTCAGTCACCAGACACGTGCTGCCGCCCGCGGTGAACACTAGGCCCAAGAGTCGGACTAGGTTCTCGTGTTTTAATGACCTGCAAAACGTTACATCCAATTTTATTCACTTGTTAATAGTCTCACTTAGGAACGAAATATGAAGGCTATTTGACAGCTAGTTTTAGAGAAAATTAACGGATACAAAAGTCCCGATGTTTTCACCCCTTTCATTATGATTAAGCCTGAAATGACTAAATAGACTCTTGCTACCCCAAACATGTTTTATTTTTTCTGTTATTAACATTTTGTTACTACTCCCTACCCTCTTACTTACGTGAATAAACCACAATACATCAAAATAATACACCCAACCTATCAAAATAGTTCACATAATAAATAGATATTATAATACTATCAATTGGCTTTGTCTATCATTTAAAAAGACATTGGTTTTCGCTGAAAAGGTAGTTTTCCAAAAACAACAAAACAAAGGCTTCATTAAATGCAATAATACTGCAAATATAATTCTGAGTGCACATTTTCTTGAACAGTAGCCAACATTATCGTTGTAACATTTCCTCAAAGTCATGAATTCACAAAGGGCATTACTTGCACTTTATAGTACAATTTCCGTAGTTAAAAATATACTAACGCCATGACGCTGGCTTCTGCTCGGAACTTGCTCGCAGCTTCTCGATCCTTCAATATTTTCACTGCTACCTTCTGCGTGCCATTTAGTATGCCAAGCATCACATCTCCGAACTCTCCTTTGCCTATATTCTCACGAATTTCCAGATCTCGCTCGTCTATTTTCCAACCTGTATAATATTAATGAAAATAATCAACTTTAGGTGTTTCCTACTATTTCTATTATTCATTTGTTTGTATAATTGTGAATGGAAACAAAAAATGTGGGAAACTATGATTAGTAATAAATAACAATAGATGTATTACAAATAATTCATTATTTGCATTTACAGAAAGAAGGAAATTAAGAAATTTTACACTAAAGTTGTGTTGCACAAATGTTAATCGTTGCCGAAATGTTTCGATACATAAATACTAGTAATTTTGTACGTTTACAAGAGACATTATCTAGCAAATCTAAAATTATATTACGATTCCTACGTATGTATGATTAGCTTTCTGCATCGTCGTTTCACTAGAAATCCGCGTAATGTAAGGAATTTCATAGGTAATATTTTACACCTTGGGTTACTTGGAGTTTTCGTAGGATCCCTAATTTTATTTAAAATAAAATATAGCCTATGGTACTCGGTAATAATTAGCATTCTAGTCATGATTTTGTTTAAATAGGTAGGTACAGTAGTTTTTGAGTTAATTCTAGTATAATATTAGTGCAGATAAAAAAGATATAATATACTGACGTGCGTCAACAAAGTTGTGCGCGTGTAACAAGCCGTCAGTCTGGTCGGCGGGCGGACCCTGCGTCGAATACGTGTGCTGGAAGTGGCCCGAGCTCAGGGCGCTTGAGACACTCGGCGTCGGCGGGTACGGAGGCGGTTGCTGGAATAAAATAAACACAATTAATAATAATAATAGCTATTTATATACGAAATACATTAACCACATACATTATTTGATATAAATAAGTGTTAGGTTCAATTTTTTGTTTTTACAAAGGAGACAAACATTATACTCCTCCTAAAAATGTTCACCAGTGGCGAAGGGTCCATACAAGCCGATTCTCATCGGCTTACCTTATAGAAATCCCAGTCCCATAGATTCATCATTTCAAAGCCACATTTATATAAAATACAATGTATAAAATTATGGGTATTTTTTGAACGTCTTACCCTCGCCATAATTTCACTCCTCGCCACTGATCTTCACCATAACTTTTAAATGCCTGAACAGATTTGGAACCATACCCTATACGTATCGTTAGAATCCTTAGTTAGAATAATTAGCTAGCATCCTTAGAGAGTAATAAAGTGAAATGTTTATTTACCTGCGGATGTGGAGGGTACGGCGGTTGTAGTACACCGTTGTTGTTGGCACCATTGGGTGACGCTTTTGGCAAGCACCGCACTAGTTTTGTACATAAGCCGTCAGCGTCTTGTAAGTAGTGCTGTAAATATATCAGAATAAGACTTATAGGCCAGTGAATGATTTTATTATACCGATGACCGACCGTTTTTCGTCTTCTAGCAAAGTGGCTGATGTCGAATAAGTCTTTAAATTTGCAGTATAAATTACTATTATTATTATTTGTAGTTGTACTCACATGTATTAAATCTTGCATATTATCGAAGAATTCTTCATCGTCTATTGTGAGACGTTGATTTTGGTTGTCGGGCGCCGTCGCCCATTTTACTCTGCATAAAATTAAGTATGTTAGTAAATTATAATAGAAAATAATTTATTAAAAACAATAGAGTAATCATTAATCGTAATATTTGTGTGTATATTTGTTATTGCTCTCAGATTCCGTAACAAACGAACGCATTTGATTGAAACTTGGATACACATACCTTAATAACATATAGGCTACTTTATATACCGGGAACGCAGGTGAAACGGCGGGGGGATAGCTAGTTCTATTATAATTTATTAAAAATTATAATTATATGTGGAGATAGATGATTGGCGGCAACTGCCGTGCATTTTACAGCTTTAAAATAAGGCATTTTACTGCACATTAAATTTTCAATCCCCATCTCCGATTGCGCCATATGATTGAGATCTCTGTATGACATTCGCTGAATTGGATTTTAGTTCATTGGCGTATAATCCAAAGTGAATGCAGAGTGAATATTCAACAGGTTAAGATTCGGGTTCGAATAACCATGATTTGAAAGTCAAAGGGGGTAATAAATGTTTGGTATAGAGACCGGTAATGTTCGACCCTGCCTCTGAAGCGCACGCAGAGCGTGTGGTCCCCGGGGAAGTTGGTGCTCTCGCGCACCACGAACACGCCGTCCGGCGAGCCCGACAGCAGCGCCTCCGCGCGCTCGCGGGATATCGCGCCGTGGTGCCATCTACAACACAACACAACATGCTTACACTACACTTACACTACATCACGTCTGAAGGTCCATCACTCCCGGTTTCTCAAAAAGATGATTTTTTTAGAATGTTATTAAAATTTAAACCTTGATAGAAAGAATAAGAATAAAATCATGACGTCTTCATAGTCAATAAGGGCGAGAATCGCCTGCCAAAAGGAGTTACTTTTCACGAACTTCATTCTTATTTTTTCTACTATTATTGTATCTAATAGGCGACACTCGAGAAGCTTTAACCAGTCAGCATGAGACAATCAATTTTGTTTGCTAATAAGTCTATATTATATCCTATTTAAACACTGAGATGTTTTACCAAAATAACAATTTTTCGAAAATTAACTATGAAAGGTTTCAGCCTCTCCTTTTGTTTGGGATTTAATAACACTACCCAAGTCAATTAAACATGTATAGGTTAATATTAATGTATGATTCTATGCAGGTTCATGGTTTGATAAAATACGTAGCATTCATATTACATTATTGTACTTTTTGTGCAAAAAATAATTACCATCTTTTGCTTAAACAACTACCTACCTACCTGCCTTAAGTCCCACTTGTGTTATGGTCTGTTTCACATATTCAATTCCCATCGTAATAATTATCATACATTACAAGACAATTTTAATAAAAATAATATGAACGAAAATAATGTAGAAGAAATATTCTATTCTACATAATTTTATTGTTTATATAATTTGTATCAAGCTGTATTGTTTATCGCTGTTCTGAAATACAATTTAATCACCAGCTTGACCCAATAAAATACTGACCCTTAATTGGTGTCAATTAGTTTATAATGTAGGTACAATCACAACAAATAAATCACTTTCGATTGGCCAATAACACTTCAGTATGGACACTGGATTTTAATAACCACTTATAAAACTTATATAATAATTATTGATAATATAACTAAATAATAAAGCAAGTAATTTACTCTGTATCATCGTAAGCGAAAATAGGAGGAATATATAATTTCACTTTATGCGGTTTATAGAAACACTCTGTAATGTCACTCTCCATACTGAGCAAAGACTGACTGTACGTACTGGCTTAGTATCAATGTGATAACCTGAAGAGATAACGCTAAATTGATCTTATCAAAAATGTAAAAACACTTTTCATGTTCTTATAAGATAATATAGAATTGTATACCTTATTCTATTGGAGAAAGGGAGATTTTATCGTGAGCTAACATATCAGATTTAATAATTGTTATAATTTAATTAGGCATTTAGTGATAACTGCCTTATTTAATTAAGGCACCTGTATTTGTTGCGAGTGATTTTTCAACATAATTAGAAATTTAATTCAAGTAGTGATTTGTTTCCATTATCCTACTAATATTATAAATGCGAAGGTAACTTTGTTTGTTTGTTACCTTTTTACGACTTAACATCTAAACCGACCATGATCAAAGGCACGCAGATAGCGTATGTTATGAAGACGGACATAGGCTACTTTTTATCCCAGGTATGCGGGTGAAACCGCGGGAAAATGCTAGTATAACATATAGGTCATTGATGTTATGTGGACTTGCCATATAATGTAAGAGTCACACACGTAAATACGTGTACTTACTTTAAAATATTTTTAGAAGTGGTCTCGCCCTGTTTTACATAAACATTTATCTTTATTTTATTGGATAAAAATAATCATTGTGGATTATCTTTTTAAATTTCTATAATAATATAAAATAGAATAAGGACAAACGAAACAATATGCGTCTATAACACAAGCAGCTGCAATATATAATAGTCATTTATAATCCCTTAAAACATTAAAACATCTGAAATACATACGGCCACTGGGTCATATTGATGAGCCTGCTGCTAGCAGGCGGGGGATTCTGCACCGATGATGAATTCAACAACACGTCACTGGGGCCTTTAGAGACAGCTGTAACACAAACGAGAACACCTTGTTCACACCATTGTAAATACAAACTGATGTATACAGGGAAATAACGTATTGACAATGTTTTGTTTGTATTCAGCACAATGTTAAGGAAAATTAAATATGTAATTAATATTAACGAACATAAAGGATAGGACTGATTGTATCCCAGTCATATATTATGAGGATGCTACATTTTAAATCTATCATTAAAATATTTTATATTTATCAGTTCCTGGGATGGATTGATTTTAGATACATAACTAATTTCTCTACACGACAGGATACCAAATGAAGACTACCAAGCTGAAGTGGCAATGGACAGAACACATTGCCACTCAAGTAATAAGATTCTAATTTACAACTTTTCAAACCTTCACAAAGCACAGGGTTCACAGACAAGTATATTTTTAATTTTAGCTTTGTGACCATCAAATGAGTACAAAATAAGAAATTATCTTTTATTTTATTAAATAGGAAAGAAAACTTATATTAGGAGTAGCAAAGTACAGTCAACGTTAAAAGTGTCTGATCGTTATATTATGCAATTTATATTTTTGAGATAAACTGTCATGAGAATGTCAATAGATTATTATGAAAGGATATTAAAGTAATAATTTTATTAATGTGTGTGTACATACCAGGCGTGGTTTGTGAGGTGTGCATGGCTGAAGGCGCGACACCCGCCGGCGCAGGCGCCCGCACCGACGACGACATTATAATCTGTTAACAAGTCATAAATAATGTTATAATTATGTACCTATGCATTGGCCGTTATATGCCAACCATGTGTATTTATTGTCATATAATTGGTATTATCTTTTTGGACGAGTAGTTTTAAATCAATTTTGTTTAGAAGACTTTTGTATTCAAGGGAATGACTACCTAATTGGAAGAGCATAGCGACACAGCTGGTTTCCCTTGATGCTTATATCTATAAAATACCTTACACACTTTTCTATTTCATTATCGCTAGAGGCAATTTAATTTAAAACAATCACATTGCTATGTGTGTTTAAATAGAAAGTACGGATGGGAAAAATTATTAGCACTCACATTGGGTGGAATGGAATTCTGCAAAGCGGTGGGCGAGAGAGGCGCGAGAGGCCCATTACTGCCGCTGACGAGGCCTCCGCACTGAAACAATGTTTGAGAATATGGTATAAATAACTTCAACTGTTTTTGTGTAAATACGAACTTCCGAATATAACTTTTAGAGACTTTACCGACGTACACATCTGCCTTTACTGAATAAATGTTTACGTTTGATCCGGCGTCGGGTTTTACTTTCTAAGTAGTCGTGAGAAATCATCACTCGTCCGTACACAATATCCTATGCGGGGAGGCTGTATGCTTCTATAAAATTGAACTTTATTATCGTCTCTGTGCAATGTGAAGTGAACGCAGATTTTTGTTGACACAAAACAATACGCTACAAATCATACCATAAGCTAGCCACGTTATAAAAATAATGATCTTATAATGGTAATGTTCCAATTGTGTTGTTATAATTGTATCTAATGAGAACCCGTCTTACGTTTCTAGCCTTGTTGAATAGATCAATGTGGTTCACACAAAGGCACATAAATTAAGTGACATCGTCGCAATAACTATGTCACTGTGCTACGTTTGGTGTGCCTCAATGCTCACCGACGAACGACATAATACTTGCCTAGAGATATAATAAGGCCTCCGTAAATACTGCAATAATTTATTTGGAATAATAACTCATAGCATTTATGTTATTTTGACAACGTCACTTATGTTGCGCGTACAATATTTCTACGCATTATTCGATGGCATAATATAAACGGTCGTCACATTGCTCATTATTGAAGTTTTGCGCATTATGTATTTATCTTAGTTAGCTTTTCCATTTTTTGCTCGACCTTAATAATCGCTGTATCTCATAAACCGTAATAGGTAGACAGTTGAGTCGGACTCGCACTTAGTCAATTTAATATAGTGAGTGTAATCAAACAAAATGTCATTATGTCATTAAATATACATATTGATAGTAACTGACCGGCAACTGGTGTGGTGGTTGGGCTCGCTTGAGTCTGGCCGGCGCGGTGGGCGCGGGCGCGGCCGATGCCGAGTACCAGCCGCACGGGCCCACGCCCTGCGCGCCCGCGTGAACACCGTGCTGGAAACATTACGTGATAATAGTACTCAATTATCTATTGAATAGGCTAGTGGACAGTGTCAAAATGATCAAACACTAATCAATGTATAAAACATCTAAAAATACATGGAAACATTAAATATGTGGTAAATTTAATGATTTTTAATTACCAGTAGAACTACTAAGAGTAGATCATTGGATGTTGTGAAGCTGACGTCATAGTTGCAGTATTTCATACAAAACTCCATAAAAACTATCGTTTTGACATTTAATAAAAAGTAGCTGATTAGATATGTGGTCACTACCCCATTATGTAGATACTAGTTTGCACGGTGGTAGCTCTATGCCTTTGTACACTTTGTAGTACTGCAACCACCTGGCTAACTAGCACTCTCAAGTAGAAATCTATCGCCAAATAGGTAGGTACATATCCGAATGTTCCGGCAGCTTTACATGAGTACCACACCCAAAGCTAAAAAAAATGCGTTGGAAGAAACAAGGAATCTATAGTTTTATTACTACTGCGGGCTGTAAGCTTTCAGAAATATGTTTTTTTATTGATTTCCTTACAAAATGACTATAAAATAAAATATACTATAGTTCTACGTTCTATCTAGATATATTTAAAAGTAGGCTAATTCACTGTAGAATAAAACGCAAAACATAAAAAATGATATAATTATAACGTGTTAATGTGGTGACCAACTCACCACTGGATCGCAGTAAGTACTTGCGATAAGTATTTAGTCCATATAAAACCACTAATAGCCGCTAATCTCAGCATACAAGCATTCCTCGTGACTAAACTGGCCATAGAGTTTACATTTCATGAAACGCGTCATTAATGTAGAATTGTAAATCATGGAGAAAAGGAAAAAAAAAAGGTTTAAGTTAACCTAAATTACCTCTAACTCTCGGTAGGTACGGTGAGCAAATAAGTAGGTAGGTAGCTGAACAAATCTAATTTACACAACTATTTTAAGGCGATGATAGCTCATTGGTGCCGTCGAATGCCGAGACGATGGTCGCGTGTTCGAATCCTAAAATGAGCTTAACTTTCGGTGAAGTCCTTGACCATCCAAGTTGTGTTTACAATATAAAACAATAAACTTTTGTGCCACTTTATATCGAGGACGACAATAAAGAATACTTTATTGGTTATGGATAACTGCACATCACATTTCTTTATCGGAACATGGAACATGCGCCCATAGTCAATAAGCTCATAAGTACTGACTTATCGTATACAATACAATAGGAGGTAATTAAATTACTACTGTAATAAGTACTACAATGAACATCATATCATCAGCGCATTGGCTGATGTCTATCTTGTGTCAAGATGTGTCATTACCTATATTATTATTTGTTTCTTTGCTTGTGTAAAGAAATAAGTATACTAGTAGTGCTACCACTACAGGCTATACTAAGGCTAACATTTCTCCAACTTTTGCAAATATGAAAGTTTGGATATTTTTGACTCAATCACATAAAAAACAGCAGAACGAATCATGAAACATGGTACAGTAATATAGGTATATCATAATTATCCTGGAATAGCTGACTTGATACATTCATTCCGAAATAACATAAGATCCTAGTAAAACAAGTTGGAAATGTGCCCCCAAAAATGTTCATGCTGATACAAACCTAAGTATTAACCTATGAATACACATGCACAATAGACGCGGAATTTCTATAGCAATCATAATCACAATAATTGTGCGGTACGAATGAAGATACTATATAATAAAAAATAACGAGCTGATATAACGCACAACCTTGGCCAGAAGCCAAAAGTGACGATGCAGGTACTTAATACTAATCCAAGTGCAGTGCATTTTTCATGAAAATGTTTAAATAATTTGCGTGGATTTTGCGCATAGTATTCAATATATCTCATAGAATATTAGAAAACAATTTACGGTTTGTAGTCCAAACACGTCTTTATTCCGTAATTACGTTCTCTTTATCCGACTTACGCGTTAGACAAACAATGATGTCATTTTAACATAAAAAAGTCTTCATTATGTCGTATTTTTCAATTGAGAGTCATTGCTACCAATAGTTACATATTTATTTGGAGACTGCAGGGACACCTCACCCCCGGGTTTCCTGTGATACTTAAATCCCATACTTTATCACAAAATGATACAGAATGGGCAATATCGTATTTTATAGTGGATGTATCCGAGTTGCAATTTTAACATTATATAATCTAGTCGTTATACGAAGAAAGTTAGTGTTAGACACACCTGCACTATTCAGCAGCGCGAACAATCAACTGATACATCGATAAAGAATGTCACAACATGCTATCATTTGCTACACATTGCCTTGTTCATCGTTTATCTATTTATTTACAAATTACAATGCAACACAATACGATATAAGGAAGACGCAGAGGTGTTCTTTTTTTGCTAAGCCAATCAAAACCTTAAATAGTGACTAGATTTGCCCAGTTTTCTATTTCACAAGCATTATGTTCCCTATGTAATCGAATAGATCAAACTTTGTCCATGAATGACAATGCAACTATCGTAACAATTTACAATCATTAATTCTAAAATAGGCTCTCTTGAAAAATTAAATTCAAAGTTTTTTTTTTATATTATGTTAAATACCTGTGCTAGTGGCGGATGCGCCTGATGACGATGCACGTCTGAATTCATTTCGCGCAACTCCTACCACTGCTCACCCCTCATCATCTGTTAACAAAGAGCAAATATATTTTAGTAAATATTAAACAGGAGAATAACCAAAGCTCTCAAATACAGGAAACGTTGATTTATTACAATGCAAGAGCTCCCTGTAAACCATGTAAACATTTGAATTCCAAGAAACTCCTCTCCTAAAAGCGGCTTCTGCAGCAATTTCTCACTATTGCGCATTTATAAAACAGCTTGTGATATTATATCTCGGAAACGTTATGGCTGTTCCATTTCATCGTAAATTGCAAGTAGAAAACTGCTGTCTGGCTCTGGCTATTGTCTTAATGGATGATTAAAACTGTATTAAGCAGCCCATCTAGCTGCGATTTAAGGAACATAGTTCTACACGACAGCTCAATTTGGATACGGTCGTGTCGTGACCAACGCGTATTGTTTATCTAATATGTTTTGCAAGCCGCGTGTAAACGTTTTGAAATAAGTAATGTTTACAAAATACTCTACTACGTACAACGTATTTATGGGTTGTGTTACAGATAGTATAATAGGAGTTTGATATTGTGTGTTCATTATAGAAATATGCCAAGGCGTGGGTTGTAAAATGTTGCTAGTAGGGGAGTGGTAGTGCTGATTCACTCTCGTCCTCCTGCCGATGGTGCGGAACTAAATGCGCGGCGGCGAAGCGGCCGACCGTGTCGGCTATCGTGACCACTCTGACTTCTGTATCTGTATCCATGTATGAAGTAACTTACATAACATTTACGTGCAGGTGAAGTCGATAGGAGGACGTTAAATTGGGCCGTGATGGCATGACAAGTTAGATTAGTATTTTTCACCAAACGCATAAATTTTAACTAGGACGGACCAGAAGGGATTGAAGTGTTTCAATTTAGTGGTATGTTCTGGTACCTAACTTGAGAGCCAGTTCTAGATTTTCTAAAGGTTAATTAGGTGAGAAATTTACATTTGAAATTGGTTATGTCCACAGGCGGTGCTGGCCAAGTAACATCAGGTGGACTAAATGATTGTAAATTTTCTCCCATTTTTTTTAATCAGCTACTAATTTAGTATTAAGCAATTATTATATTTATAATTAATATGTATATTGTCCGAGCTGTCTAGCGCAATATAGCTCTATCTAGTAGAGTAGTTTCTCGCGGAAATAGATATACTATAACACCAATCAGTCTTTGGAAATTTTATGCAACATACCTATTTCGTCATTTACCTAAAATAATAGTTTCTATTGCGCATAAATTACTATGAACGTTAACTGCTACAATGTGGTGGTCGCATTTGCATTCATACGCTTTCCTATTGAGTTTTCTATATAACGTATCGCAATTAAACGGATATGGCAACAATAAATTAATGTTTCTGTCTTGACCTAGCTCGAATGTGAGTGCATGTATGCAATAAGTGTTGCGCAACTAACGCAATACTGTGATTAGTTGCAGTTTTTGCTTTTTGCCGCATTCGTGACTGAGTGCGTCTCGGGGCGCTGCGCCCGCGCACCGGGTAGGCAGCTTGCATTCGCGTGTCATTGTTTTCTAAATAAAAGCAAATTTAATTCAAACACGCAACTGAACAGATCACGCCATCTTACGGTCAAATGCATGTAAACAAACGTAATTTGCACAAATAATAATAAATTTTATCTGAAGTCAAGGTAAATCATTATTCAAACGATTAGAAATCTTAATTTTAAATCATTCTAAAGTCCATTTTGGCAGTACATATACATCAAAGTATGTACCAAAAAGAGACACCCTCGTGTCAAATCGGGCCTATATGATTGTGACGACTACAATTTTCTATTAACATTGTTCATAACTAATAAATATACAATTACTATAGGCCAAAAGGACAAAATTACGACTCAATCGTTTAGTTTTATTTATTGAGTACCTATAAGAGTTTACCGCGAACTGTATTAAGTATGTATATTATCTGGACAGATCAATAAATACCTATGCGACTTCCATTGCATTTCAACATTATTTTTAATACAATGTACAGTTATTGATTGATTATCAATATAGATAAACTCACATATTCAATCTAATGTAAAATCTAAATAAAAAATTAAAATACGTAATGAAATTAATCTTAAAGATGGTAGTACCACTGAAAAAGCTATGCAAATAAGTAACTGAGTAACAAACAAAATATTTTAAAAACCTGTATGTTTAAACGTATGAAACAAGGATTACCTTTACTAGAGGACAATGAAAAATAAACATACACGTACAATAAGAGTTACGCACTGTGGAATAACATCACATCTGAACATACAAGTATAATGCTGAAGGTCGTGAACATAGTTAATTTATTCAAATTGTACACTTCCAATGTAATGACTAAACAAGACGATCAATTATAATGACACATCAACAGGAAAATAATGTTTTCCACATTAATAAACCTAACTCGTGGATTGTACAACAATATAAAACACTTTAAAAATACACAAACGCATACATAATATTGGGATATTATATTGTGAAGCAATTTCTCGTTTTCGCCATGGCCGTGGAGAATTTACCGTGACCATCGGATTGTATCACGCACGTCGTTAAATATGGAGTATCCAGTATTTGCTATTAGATCACCGACTTGGTATTTGTCATTTGGCCACATTTGAGAATGAACGCTCTACTAAAGCAGACACGATAATGGCGTATGTATGTATAATTACACAACAGTAAAGACAGAAGTGCATAAAGATTTAGTTAGATTCGTCATAAATCGTTGATAAATAAATACTGAAGCTAATGTTTATGAACAAAACAAGTCTATGCCACAAAATATTGACTAGTTTTTACCTCAAAAGGAAAAAACTTAACCCTTATAGGATCAGTCGTGTGTCTCCGTCCGTCTGTCACAGTAAATTTGCTCCGAAACTATGGTATTTAAATTAACAAAGGGAATAATCTTTACGCAACCCTCGATGCGCGATTTAGACTCGCACTTGTCCGGTTTTTTTTTTACTTTTAACGCTTAGCGGTTTAGTGGGTATTCATGTAACTGTGTCGAGTGGTAAAAATTTCGTCAAAGTGATGCAAACGTAATTTCCTTGTTTGTAATATGTAGGATATGTAGCGAAAGATTTTTTTTAACAAATCGTGCTTTATAGAACCACTGGACAACCACACAGCTGCAACTTATGATAGAACTAGTTTCCACCCCGCGGTTTCACCCGCGTACCCGAGAGATATTATGTTTTCCCAGGATGAAAAGTATCCTATATGTTCAACCAGGTTATAAACTATCTGTGTTCCAAATTGCATCCAAAGCCGTTCAGTATTTTTTGCGTGAAAGAGTAACAAACATCCATCCATCCATACTCACAAACTTTCGCATTTATAATATAGGATCCAAAATTAGAGACACTACAAAACAAAGTATGGACAGGACATTATGGTGAATGAAGACAATAAGAAAATAACTAAATATGGGCATTAAATTAGCAGAGTAAAACTAGGTATAAAGAAACTGACAATGATGAATCTTAGCAGCTAAGAAATCATATGCTAACAACACAAAACGTGCAATGAGATGGGATGTCTGAGGAAGGCGCGTGCCGAGTTGAACGACCACGGGACCACGCGTGAGTTTCACTTTCATCGTATCCCGACAACGCCGCGTTGCGGTCGTTAGAAAACGTCATTATTCATCACTTCATCATCGCACAAATGTTCACATTTAGCGCGTCATGTAAAAACAAAGTAAACTGAACATCCTGTGCCTAAAACTAAGCATTTTTTTGGCGTTTATAATATTTGAACAAGATTATTATATATTACTAGCTGTTCCCCGCGGTTTAACTCAAGTTCCCGGGATATAAATTAGCCTATCTTCGAGGATAATGTAGCTGCCTATTAGTGAAAGAATTTTTCGAATCGGACCAGTAACTCCGGAGATTAGCGCGTTCAAACAAACAAACTCTTCATCTTTATTATTAGTATAGATAGATTAGAAATACCATTTTGTATCTATCATTGTTATTAATTACAGAGTTAATTACGGTCATAGTTCTTTAATTTTCCAACAGTTTTCCGTTATAAATCAAATCACAGCTGAAGGAAATTGAGATAAATAAATAGATTTATCAGAGACTCGAAAACATATACATTTGTTTGTATCCATGATTATTGATGACGCGTTAGCCGTTCGTAATAATTTGCATCTATATTAAACGCATTGCTCATTTCTCGAATCAATAGATTCTTTTATTTTTGTCAAGTTTGTTTACGTTAAGGTAAGGTTTCCTCCAAAAGCGGTGCCATCATTGTGACGTCATTCACCGCTGTGTTACAGTCGCTACATGATGGCACCGCTTTTGGAGGAAACCATACCTTTACGCAAGAATTAATATTCCATGCTGCGCAAAACTTTTATCTCAACGAAAACTATAATTGTGTGGTTTCGCTGACGCTTTCGCCAATTATAATATTCCATTGATCACACACAACCCACTATAGTCGAACATTTCCTGCGTAACTTTGACCGCACGTCTCGTAGTATATTTACGCTATACTCCAAGAAGTTAATAACCGGTTTTGCTGAGTTGTAGTATTGGATGACACAATCATAACTATTTAAGTTGCAATTCGATGGTAACGAATAAATTAACGAGGTTAATTTATTCTTGCACAAGTTGTAACACATTTTGTAGGGAGACAAGTTTAAGACATTTTAAGGTAAACAGTGTTGGTCATTGACTTGCTTCTTTAAATAAACGTAGGAAGTGAACTATTTGTCGTTTACCACTGTTTACGCTATACAGATCTGCTTACATTTTATTTTCAGTGAGGAATATGGAGTTAGTAACATGCTATTCTGCCATAATTTCTTCTCAAGAGATTCTTTCAGTTAGATTATTCAATTTACTTTTAGAAAATGTCAATACTGTTGTTTTGAATTTGACAACTGGAATATAAAGAGATAATTAGTAGAGCCAAATATTTGCGCGGTGAGTAACAAACAAGATTCATACAAACTTTTGCATTTATAAATATGTTTCTTCCGTAAAGACACAGATGTTATCTTAGCCTTGAATCATGGAAAATAAATGGAAAACAAGCAGTTTCATTCAGCTTGCCTCAGATGGGCCGTGTATCAAAAGGGTAAAGATGTTTCACAAATTAATTAATTACAATTATAATAGATTTAGAGATTGGACCCGGGAATAAAGAGATCCCTTTTTTGACCATGTTATTTTTTTTAAATAAAATCTGAATTTATATTAGTCGAAGTAATGTGATTTTCTTATAAAATGTTTCGCCCAGTAGTTACTCTTTCTCTTACTCGGAATTTTTGCTCATACACGTTCGGGGCCCCGTATCATTGCCTACAGCTGATACGGCGGTAGCTACGCCCCTGGTTTCATACATTTTAGCGACGTATGAACTCGACAATCTGTGACCTTACGGTGTAACTGAATTGCTTCCTTCCTCACAAGAAGGTCACGTCTTAAGGTAAAACTGAATGAGCTTTTGTGCTTCAATTTAACAAGATCACCTACATTTAGCTCAACTCACATAATTTAAATATAATATGTCAGCCCTATACATATTTCGGTGAAATTCAATAGGGTCATATAATATAGGAAATCTTTATTTTTGTATAAAACTTCGACCTGGGCAGAGCTTTTGTTAGAATTTAAGCAAATTCAGCATAAAATCAGTTGATGGCTAGAATTCTTCAAGGTAAATTGTTAATTGTAATTTAGGAATAAAAAGTGTCTGGCTAAGAAAGAACATCTTGTTAGAAACACACAATTTCTATATAGATGTTCTATATCCTAAATATAAGTTAATTTCATAAATACTTAAAATCAAGTTTAAAACTAAATGTAAATGAAAGGAAATGTACAGAAATAATATTAACGAAAATCAAGCTCGCACCCTTCGGCTGTTATTCGCAAAGTGGTTATGACAGACGTAAATAAACTGCCTACTTCCGTAGGGTATTTCCATGTCTGAGCACCATTAATCCCGTTTTGGCGAGCGATGCTCCAGTGCTACTATAACTCATAGGATTTCAAGCCACTCCTCAATTCGACTGCATTATGTGACTAACTGTAACTTTGCTCTGTTTTCAGAACCATTTATGTAGACTGGAAGGAAATAACTGAAAAATAAAGCAGGAGAAAAAAAAAAGAAAGGAAATTCGTTCAGTAGTGTCGTAAATAATTAAGAATGGCTCTACAAATAGTAACTTTTTCGTAAACATATAATTAAAAAACTAATATGAATTCTGACACCATTCACAACCTAAGATACCAACGTAATCAATAGATATAATTTACTCGATTCGGCAGCTATCTATTAATGTTTATGTCGCAAATATCTTGCTATAGGTAGATCAGCCCACGTTGCACAAATCAAGGCAAACACGTAACATATTGGCCTTGTGTCACGAGGAGGGCCGGTGATCCTACATGAAGACTGTCAGTGTCAATTTAACACATACAATTTTCCATTTCGATGCGCAGTAAATTGAATTAAAATTACCTGGGAAATCTTTGTAACATTTCAATATTTAGACACAATAGCACAATCACACAAAACTAATTTATTAGTCACCAGAAAGATTGCATAAAATGCGTGCATCGATAGCAGAACCTTGTTTACACACTTGAATTGTTACAGTAATGATTGAGTCAAATGCGCGTGAGTTGCATTTGTTTATTTACATCGACTTCGTGTGGACTGTCGAATGAAGCGCGAAAGAACTATTACAACTTAGATACGATCAGCAGAACGCAAATTATTCAGAGCAAACAAGTTTCCATAGTAATCGAGCGTGCAGATGACACGGCCGCCGGTCATAAACTGTCAGCAATGTGCCTGCGAACTGCCTACTGACAGAACGAATGTTTAGCCTTTACACAAATGATCATCTATATCCATGGCACAGTCTTGCCTGTGTAATCAACACTATTCGCAGATGAGATATGAATATTCCGATTTCTGATCAGCATAATTTATCTTGTGCTACCTTAACTACCACGCTTGCGGTTCCAGATATGTTACAAAATTAAGTTTTAGGGAAAGTAATCAAGTCTAGCATTTAACTTACGACTTCCTCAAGGAAGGAATACAAGGAGAAGTACATAACAAAGCACAAAGAAGAACACGATCACTACGGCTCTCAGATTGCAACAAACCGAAGCCGTGCCGAACTGTGCACAGGAAACGTTCCGACAACACTGATACCTTGTAATTGACACGAGTGCACTTGGTACCACGTGCTTACTGAACTTAAACAAGCTATTACATTACGAAAGAACAGAATGTGACTCAATACTACCCTGCTAGGCGCGTTGAACGTAAGCAATTCCTTTTTGCATCTAAAATTACTAGTGCACGATTTTACTGCAACGAAAAGGACGTAAATTGCTTGGATAATGTGAATATCCTAGATAAATCAATAATGCGACCAAAATTCCAGACAGTCAGTGCTCCCCACATAACATGGACACGTTAATCGATTGAAAACGTCTACGTTCTACGTGCACAAATAAGAATGTTATTTGGAATTTATATTCCCGAAACAATTTTTCTGTGCAAATAATTCGTAATCTTGAAAGGGGAATGTTGTTTAGTACAATGTCTTGTGATGAGCTATTACTTATTGATTGCATCACATGATTGATTATATCATTGGCACTAATCATCTTTGATTGTATATGATACGGTTTAGTGTTCGTCCAAACACCCAAATATTTATTTCAGTAAACCTGTGATGAGTTTTTATGTTTCACATTTCATGATTGTCCTATCGAACATTGCATAGGATGAAAAGATTTTTTAATTTAATTTATTACTTCATTATTGATTATATCACTGTCACATTGTTTGTAAGGTGCTACGACGACAACATATCAGAATCTATTGGTCAATAAGCCGCAATGCGACGTTTCATTTTAGTTCTAAAGCAAGGCAAACTAAAAGAGTGAGGACATGCTTGTAAGTTCAGTGATAAGAATGCCAATCATCCAAATTATAAACTTCATTAGATGAATCATGTTATTAATTATTTCATTAATAGGTACTTATAAAAACTTGTTTTTAAAAACTCACAGAGTCACACGAGTTACACTTTGCATTCAGTTTAATTAATGATATTATAACATTTATATGTTTTCTCCGACACTCTGATATTGGCGGCATTGTGTAAAATATACACATCAATCGAAGTGAAACCTTCATTTCAGTTAGTGTATAGGGTTTTACTAAGAGGAAACATCCATATGTATGATACATGAGCAATGCGCTTAGTAATCTGAGGAAAATAGAAAACAATTTAGCCTCTTTGAGCATTGTGGGATTGTTTTTACAAAAGATCAAGGTACAATAAAGAATAACAGATTGTCGAGAACCCACTTAGAGTCAAAGCATCTACATTCAACATCCGTGCAGTGGCAAATGCAATACAATTAGTGGTATTTGTGGCAATTGGAGCGTGAGAGGAATCCGGCGTACGGTAGTGTTCGCGGCGCAATGCCCCGTAACCGAGTGCCCGCGGTTGTCATCGAAAGCCCTCTATTCAGGCGAGTAGACCAGGCGATGTGTTGTGTGTATTCCGCACGTTACCAGTTTTCTGCAACCTGTATAACTTAGTTTCTAATTGCCAAGCATCAATTAACACCCATTGAGTCCAGCCTAGTACTGAATGGACATTTTTTTTGGCTTCACCTGGCAGTATCAGCTGATACCAAAAAGTGAGATTGATTTTCTTGCTTAGATCATATGGGGGCAAAAAAAAATGTATTTTAATTATTTAGATATTATGTTGCAACTCACCAGAACTAAGATACTTAACTAAAATTAAGAAACCCCCGCAACTCACTAGATAATTGGTATATATGTTAACGGAAAAGTATCTAGTCCGTAATTGTATACATTTCCTAGGAAATCCATACATTTCCTAAATATCTATCGGAGTACTACATTCGGTATATTTGTAAGGTTAGCGGTATTTGGGGGGTTGTAAGTGAAAGGTACTTTTGGGCGAATTCTTGCTATTCTATGCAAAATAAAAAAAATAACCCCAATCTATTTTTTTCAAGAGTTTCTATATATTTCCAAGTATCATTATTGAATTATAATTTCCTAGGGGAAATACACAGGAATTGTATACAATTCCTATATTTCATACATTTCCAGTGACATATACACAGAAACAGATATACATTACATACTTATAACACTCTTCTTTTTTCGTCAGGGGTTAAACATTTTGTAAAAAAAAGAAAAGATAAAAAGAACAGTTCGTCAAAAAGAGTTTGTCATTTTGCGTCGTCAAGAAGAGTTAGTTCTAAGTAAGTAGTACATGACCCATATTCTATCAGATAGAGATGCAATTACAGAGAATTACCGATTCGTTCAGCTAGTCACTAGGCAGTGAGAGCTAATGGAATAAGTATCAGAATTTTATATAGTACATTCACTATCCTTTAATTGAAATTTGTCCATTAATACATGCACATGCTGTTAAGACGTACGATATAGGACTTTATGTAATATTTAGTATATACAGATAGCATATGGATAGTTAGCAGTGGCGAAGGGTCCATACAAGCCGATTCCCATCGGCTTACATTTTAGAAATCCCAGTCATCATTTCAAAGTCACTTTTATGTAAAATAAACTGTAATTAAGTATAAAATTATCGGTGTTTTTTTAACGGCTTACACTCGCCATAATTGCAACCCTCGCCACATTAATTAGGGATTAGATGACGCACTTAGCAAGTGGTCGAGCAATCAACTAGTATAAACAACAACTTTACTCATCAAATTAACTCTACAAACAGAACCAAGGAGCGCCGACGTGGGACGGTGATGTCACCCGCCACCGTCTGTCAACACCACATAATGAATAATGATTCGCCATTATAACATTATAGCCTTTTATTACATACATTAAAAGACCAATCTGTTTTTACTTTTGCACCACAGCGTGCAGAACTCACGTGAATGGCACATATGAAAGTTATTTCACTTTTATTTAATGTATACCTTTTTGATAATCATGGTAGGTTTACCCATAACGCATCAGTCAGCATAAATAAGCTTAGCGGATATCTGAGTCCTGTTTGGTTGTTAAACTCATATCCTCAATGACAATCGTGCCGTGGGAGGATTTCTTCGCCGCAACTGAGTCATACAGACTTCAGGCGCCTTAATTGTCTTACTCAGTCACATCGAGCGAACTTCCTCGATGCAGTAATGCCCCGCATTGTAAAGCGAAGTTTCTTTTCAAGACTGTTGATGAGTATCCGTTTATTGCACAGGTTATTGACTTTACCTAACAAAGGCATCTTTGGCACACAATAATACCTAACATCTTTATTTGTAGGATATAATTAATAATCGCCATTAAACAAATGTAAAGGCTACTGACTAACTCTGCTCTTGATAGGCTGTTTCAGAATATTTTTTAGGTAAGCTTTAGCTTAGCTAACATATTTTCAACTTTATGTTTTCGAAAATAAGGTCATGGGTAAAGTAAGTCACTATTCTATTGGAGTGCATGCTTTTACATGGAAGGTCAATGTGAGTTCAGCTTTGATCGAAGACAGCATGAGTCACAATTGAGATCAACATCTGCCTGCATACTGATTTCCCCTCTAAATATAGACACAGACTGTGGCTGTATAATTACAGGACCTAATTTTGCATTTGGAACTCTCATGCTAAATTTAGGATGCACTCTTTCATTTATCCTTTTGATGCACAAGCTCTCTTCTCTGCCATTAGCGTATGAAGAGACAAAGCTCCATCCTATTTGTTATCTTCAATGATGAAAGGTGTTGTGACCATCTTGAAGTCTCTTAATTGTGTTTGTCATCATATAACTCCACACATATCCATATGCAGCATTTTGCTACTATATTTCATTTCACACATTGGTTTGATTGATGATGATCAATTAGATATATTGGATTATCTTTTACATGATTACTTATGGCATTACTGTGTGGAACATTTTCTGTTTTAAGCTACTTTTAAAATGGAGAAAATAAATCAATAAGGTAAATAATTCATAAAAGGCAGGCATTCCCTTATATATCTTAATCTTAGGGTTCATGTCTTCATGATGTGCCCAATGATAATTTAAGTCTAATATTACCCTTTCAAGGCAACAGTATTTTGTCAGGACTTTGTTTCAAGTCTTAATAATCCTTAAAACAGTGCTCAAATGAAGCAGTTATCTAGTAGCTACAACCATACTCACTGTCTGTCTGAAACCATTTATATGAGGTAGAAACTATCAAAAATGAGTGAAAGATAGGCCATTGGTAAACGTCTGGTAGAAAACGGGATTCAATTTTTACATTTACTGCATGGGATAATTCTTTTAGATTGTCTTCTTAATTCCATACTATATTATTGTGAAATATACTGTATAAATAGTATATTTATATATTATACTGCCTCAAAATAAGTAGGCAAGATGAATTTTATTAGCATTGCATATTATTTTAGAGTGTGTGTCAGTATTCAAATTGGATATCTATGAATTGAGTTCTACATCTCTTTCACTCAAAATAGTTCTATCTCACTAAGTAACTAATACATATGGAACTCTATTATTATGGTCTAGCAAGGTAGACTAAATAACTGAGACAATGTTATGTATTGTCAACAATGAGTTTATAATTGAATAAAATACATGCCTAGTTCTCATTCCCACAAGAAACATAATTGCATTTATAAAAACTGGGTAGAATAAGATTTGATAGACTTGTTTGTATGCTTTTTATGTAATTTTTAAGTTAGTTTATTTAGTAGACAGTCTGATGGACAAAGATTTCATGAGGGAATGTTGAATGTAAAAAAATCAGTTCAATAATAAATTTTTAGAGCACCTTACGATTTTGATTTGGATCATGAAATAATTGGGTATTCTACCAAAATAAGCTTCTTTTTCCAATTACTTTTGTCGTAATAAGACAGTCAACCAGTACACCACTGCAGTAAACAAGAGTCCTTAACAGATCATCAGCATTTAATAAAATAAATTTGTTCATACCAATCAGAATAGCAGAACAGTATCTTGTAGCAGTCATGACCCTAATAATTTATGGAGTTATGCAGTTGTTATGAAACACCAGATATGTGAATCCACTTAATAATCTGCCTGACCTATTATTAAAATTTGGAGTTGTTGCAAAGTATATAATATTTACAATCATCTCTTCGAACCAACATCTTGGCATTCACTCATTATATCAACCATCTCATAATCATAATTGCAGGTATACCTATCTATACAATCACTACCTAGTGTAAATAAGTATCTACAAAAGGAATTGCCTTAGTTCGCAAAAAATGCACAGAAAAGTTCGCAAAATATTTACCTACTGTGTTCATATTGTAAAACGTATGTTTATTGAAATCGATGGTTTATTGCCAAAAATATAACGTACTATATTCGAGTGATTGACATCAAGGAATTATAATATTAACAGTGAAAATGACTAAATCATACATGATTTATACATAGCACAAATGAACGAGGACGATCCAGCCCGCCCGCCTACGGTTTCCACAGCAGTCAACCAACTAGATGAACACCGTGACAAACTTTATTAATCGCGTTTACAATAGATAGATAAAGATAAGATACTCACCAATGTGACGACCAATAGATAAAATATTAATTCGGTCAAGTAATCCTCACTTCATAATAAAAATCACCGTATATTCAGATAAAAATGTAATTCATAAACACACACAACACATACGTCACTCAGCAATCCGCCATTTTATAAATTTTATAATGACTTTTTTGTTACCTGTTGTAATATACAAGCAAAAGTAAACGATTATTCAGCCTACTCGTTTATAGGCTATGCCCAAGAAACTATATTTGAGAGTTACATAGTTTACAATTTCTTTGATTTGTGAACAGCGATAGAATACGCTCAACCTATATTGACACTGTGCGTGAATTTTGTAAAACCATGCAATTTAAATATAATTAGTTTGTTTACAATTTATGCTTGTGCCCACTTGTGCCTTTCTTTGTGACCGAAGAAGAAAGAATATCTGCTGTAATAATAAAAAAAACTGGTTTTAGTCGTAAAGTACATACATATGAAAAGATAGAGTATATAAAGTTTTATCGAATATTTCGCGAAACGGTTACCGCCTTACCGGGTTACCCCAATCGAGTCGGGTAGACCTCACGTTACCATAACCTCACCCGCGGGTAACGCAACGATTCTGAACTCAGCACTGCTTGTCTTGTCAGTCAATTGTCAGTACTCAGTACTGTCAAGGCTGTATGGCTCTGTACCTTTGCCTGTCTTTTGGCGTAAGTAAACAACAATCAGTACTGTCACTCAACTGTCACTGTCAGTCGGTCAATAAATATTTTCTTGAAATTGAATTACAAACAATATTTTAAACTTGATCATCTAATCCAAGATATTTATTTTGCTGAACGAAAAAATAGCTTTTGTAATTAGTATGCGATAAGTCTTGTAATATCTTATAAATCATAATCGCTATTGTGTGACCAAGTACCTACATGGACTTCAATCATATCTAAATTAAAAGTTGTTTCATTATCCGGTCAATCAGTGTAGTTGAATTGTTATTATTTTTCATGGCAATGAAATAATTTATACTATTCCTGTAAAGATATTGGAGAATAATGGATTACAGGATAAATTTATCAATAATCCTTATATTTTTTATATCAGGGAGTTGTAAGTATAATTCAATTTTCTGAACACTTAATTCGCATAAATAATTTTTTCCTTGTACATATTCCTTCCTTCCTTATTAAAAAGTTTTTACAATACACACTATTCATCATAGAATTAAAATAATTAATAAGAATATTATATTTAAAAATTATGTTCGAATGTGGATTGGTCTGTTTAACTGGATCTAAATTAAAATCTCTTTCAGGTTCACTTTACAATAATTTGAAATATTTTGAGACTATATCTTCATCAAGCCTGACACACCATGTTGTGAAGCGAGGAGCCAAGTTATCTACTCATCCTTTTAATACAATTAAAGAGCTCCAGTTCAAAACCCTGGGGAAGGAATTCAGACTAATTCTTCACCCTCATACTTCTGTATTGCATTCCAATTTCAAAGCATATTCAGTGGATGCAGATGGTAAAGAGACCACAGTTCATGTTGGTATGTATGAGCTCAGTATTATATTATTTACAGTATAGTAGTTTAAGTTATATATTTTAAAATGTTAAAACTATTAGTACAATAAGATCACCTCAAACATGATAGTATTTTTCTTTCTGATTCTGTTTTCTTGAGATTTCATAGATATTTGTTAAAATTTGTTACAGACAGGGATAACTTCTACACAGGGAGAGTGTTTGGTGAAAAGTCATCTGATGTGAAGCTGCACATGGAGGATGGTATGATAACAGGAATTATTCATACTCCTGATGAAACCTATCATATTGAAGTAAGTTGAATATACATCTATATCTTTTATTATGGTTTAAGTTTTTATGATCATATAAATAGTGTATTAGTAGGTTATAAGTTAGGTAGGTTATAAGGGAGGGCCTAATCTGAACAAAAATGGTTTTGTTTTTGACCAGCAGCCACATTCACAACTGGACACGTTTTACAGCTTGTGGATGTGCAATACCTTGAATATTTTTAAATGTTCATTTAGTAATGGACTTCTATTGAAATCCTTTTGGTAGATTACAAATTTTCATTTCAAAATGATTATTCATATGAATATTATATTACAGCCGTCATGGCGTCATTTGGCACACTCAGATGATAAGACCATGATCACATATCGTGCATCAGATATACGCTTCACCTGGGCAGGAGAAGATGGTAAAGATGATGGCAAACCAAGAGTTTGTGGTTATGTAAAAGAAGGAAAAGGTAAATCTTACTCATACCACTCACAGCGTGTTAAACCATCCAAATATGCTGGACCTTCTCTTAGATATTTATGCACCATAGTATGCCAATTGGTTGTAAATCTGCATTGATCTGTTATCAACAGTGATAATGAGCCCTATTGTGTTTCATGTACCTGTACTAATTTGACTGACTGACTGACTGATCTACGCATTAACGCATAGCTCAAACCCCTAGATGGATGGGCTGAACTGAAATTGGCATACAGATAGCTCCTTTATCATAGGCATCCACTAAGAAAAGATTTTTAAAAATTCATTCCATAAAAGGGTCAAAAAGGGGATCGCGGGTGAAACAATGGGATTGAAAGTCTACTTATCATATGATTTTAATAACTTTTAGAGCTAGAAGAAGCTGATGATGAAGAAGAAGCCCCAGACAAGATAGAATTAAAACATGTACAATCAGAGAAGGACAAGTATTTATATAAAATACAAGATACTAAACATGGCGACACTCGTATACCAGCATCTAGTGATGCAACAAATAGTAACAGAAGTAATAGGATAAAAAGACAAAGTGATTATGAATACACACCTACAAAAACTAGATGCCCCTTGCTTCTTGTAGCAGATTATAGATTCTTCCAAGAAATGGGTGCCAGTAATACAAAAACCACTATTAGTTATCTGGTAAGATGCGCTTTGAGCTTAATTTTGGAGTAAATAAAGCACATATTAATTTGTGTCATTTTATTTCCTCGTTTCAGATCAGTCTCATAGATCGCGTTCACAAGATTTATAATGACACAGTTTGGCAAGATCGACAAGTAAGTACCTATCATAGTTTTGAATATTTTTGATAGTAATCACGAAGATGTTGATATTTCAAACCTACGCAATCAGGCGGCAATAATAGTATAATGGATCTATGTGACATTATAACGTACACTGAAACCACAAGGATTTTGTATGCTAACTTTTTACGTCAGTCTTCAGTTTTTTAAAGTTATAAAAACTGCAGGGTCGTTAAATTAAGGAAAAAAAAATGGCTACATTTTAACATTCGTACAGAATCCATGGTTTCAGTTTTCGTTAAGATGTCACTTCACTTACCTACATCCTATAAACGCATGATCTATTGGCGACTATCAGTAAGAAACATTGAAGAACTCAACCAAGTAGTCAAATCAGAAGCCAGAATTAAATTATTTCTTTTGTATTTCAATAAAATCTGCATTGCAGTGCACACTATCTATGGTATTGTTTATGCGTGCCAGGATATGGACGGGTTCAAAGGTATGGGGTTTGTGATAAAGAAGATCCTGGTGCACTCGGAGCCGACGAGAGTGCGCGGTGGAGAGGCGCACTACAACATGGTGCGCGAGAAGTGGGACGTACGGAACTTGCTCGAGGTTGCCTCATTTGTTTTAGTTACTCTATTTTATACGGCTGTGATATCAACTGCAAAATTAGACTTCAGTTGATCCGATAGTTTTTTTCTTAAATCTGTAAATGCAGATCAAAATGTTTTCAAAAGTTAAAGACTGTCTCCTAATATCGACATTCTGTAGCTACAATTTTTATAAGCTACCTGCTCTTACTGCCCCGTATCAAAAATCCTTCTGATAGACTTCTCCCATTTTGATGGTAGAGTGTATTGTAAAAATTTTAACTATTGATATTCTTAAGTGCCTTATTGGGCCTAAACTGAATAAATCAGTTTTGTATTTAAGGAGATGAGAGAGGAGAGATGAGGATTAACTGTCCCAGACACAGGGTCCTATAATATTCAAATTATACATCTCTGTTAAAACTAAAAAAGCTCAATATAACTCTTTATTTTGAGTTTTATAGACATAACTAGAGAGTTTACTTGCCCAAGTAGGTACTTATTAAATTGTAATATTTTTGTCAAATAGGTATTCAGTCGCGAGTACTCGCACAAGGATTTTTGCCTTGCTCATCTTTTCACTGACCTCAAATTTGAAGGAGGGATCCTTGGCTTGGCGTATGTCGGCTCACCTAGACGCAATTCTGTTGGAGGAATTTGTACTCCGGGTAAGAATATTAATTATTATTCATCAGTTCGTATCTGTGGGCCCAAGAATAAATAATATTACGATAAGTAAGGCACAATGAAATATGTTTCGAAAATAGAAAATTTTCTTTCATCTTCTTTGCTTTTCTTTGGATTATAGAAAGACTTTTGAACCACCTTAATAACTTTAGTTTTAATTTATTTATTCTATTATTTAAATTTATTTGTTATGTTTTGTTTTCAGCTATTAGCGGTGCATAGTGTGAGTGTTTATATTTTGTTCGTTTTGCACGCTTCGCTTAGTTATCATATTAATTTACATGTATTATAGTATTCATTCTTAAACAGTTAAGATATTACATGTGCAAAATATATACCTGTACATGAGTCTAACGGTGTGATGGCGTGTTTCTAAGACGCATTATAGTCACCATCATTTTCAAACATTATTGTGTGGGCATTTTAATTGTGCCATGAGAGAAGCGATCTCGTGTTTCTTATTTGTATATAACCCAGCATAGAGCCATTTACAACTTTTACATAATAAGACAAGTGTTACTGCGTTATTCGTTTGGAAATGCAAATGTCATTGTGGCGTTTTCCATCCAAATATACCATTGCTGTGTGTGTTTGCCGTTAAAAAATAATGACGTATAATAAAATAATGCAGCTAGTTAATTAGGTTTATTAAAACTTAACGGGACTTATAATGATAACCCTTACTAAAGTACTATAATTACATAATTATTAGGGACTAGTTTTATAATAATTTAGCTATATAAAAATGCTAAAAACCGTTGAAGGGTTCGGACAATCCTCACGGCGCGGCGCCGCTACTGCTAAGACGTAGTGCGGCACGATGGTCGTGCCGTTTCACGGTGACGACGCCGCGCCGTGGCGATGTGTCCACGCCCTTATATCGGTTTTTTGCATTTATTGTCGTAACTTTATTTTTGCTTACTAATATCATCAACTAACCATGGAATTCTGTAGATTTCCTTGTTGAAGTAGGTAAGTAAAGCTACTTGTAAACAACGCTACTACCGTAGTAAATTCTATAACGAAATTCGTAAATCCGACAGAATATTTCAAGAACGGTTACACATTATACCTGAATTCCGGATTGAGTTCATCTCGCAACCACTACGGGCAGCGTGTGATCACTCGCGAGGCTGATCTAGTGACCGCGCACGAGTTCGGACACAACTGGGGCTCCGAGCACGACCCGGACGTGGCCGAGTGCTCGCCCGCCGCCAGCCAGGGCGGCTCCTACCTCATGTACACGTACAGCGTCAGCGGGTACGACGTCAACAACAAGGTTAGTTCAGACAATATTAAAGTGCAAATATTAAATCTCACCTTTAAAACAGAAGCTGAAAAAGGAAACTTAAAGCTCCTAGCAGACACTTATATCCTACCAAAAATATTTCATGTAAAATTTGCGGCGAATAGGTAATGCCCTTGCGCTTCGCTAGGCTCGTCTGGGCGGGGGCACCGTGCCCCCTGATAGCATAACATAGCGGCTAGTTAAAAACATAACGTATAATAAAAACTAATCTGGATTATGACTTTGTTTCCAGAGATTCTCGCCGTGCAGTTTGCGTTCGATTCGGAAGGTGCTTCAGGCAAAATCCGGCCGCTGCTTCTCGGAGCCAGAGGAAAGCTTCTGCGGGAACCTGCGCGTTGAAGGCGGGGAAGAGTGTGACGCTGGTTTGCTTGGTAAGTATCTTCAGTCTTATTTTTGGTTACGATTCAAGATGATCAATGTATTGACCTGATAAATCGTATTACAGGTACTGAAGATAATGACATGTGTTGTGATAAAAATTGCAAATTGAGAAAAAATCAAGGGGCTGTGTGCAGGTAAGATAAGCACCATTTTGTTTTTTAGTGTATGATTTGATTCATATTTAAAGTGTACACGGTTATTTGTATTTAAACTGCAATGCTTTATTATTGAAGTCCTTATCAATATTTACCTTTTGCTATGGGAATAACTGTAATCGCGAAAACCAATCCCAAGATGTCGCGAACAAGGTTGACGTTTTATATGCGTCGAGGAATTGAATTTCAGATAGGCACCTCGTGTAACGTAGGCATCTACATAAGAAGGGTTTTCCAAATTTGACCCTCAAGGGGGTAAAATCAAGAAGAAGAATCTTTCTTTTATCTCTTACTATACTGGAGAAGTAAGCCAAATAACATCGGGGAAGAGGGAAGGGCGAAAATGCGAGTTGTACTCGGGGCGCGGAATAGTAATGGACTGTGCCCCGAGTGTCGCTAGCGTACATAGGCTACTAAAGGCTAGGCTAAAAAAATAACGGGTGAACCCCGCGCGGGGTGGTTGACGCGGTTATGGCGGTTCGGTGGTGAATTTATGTTGTGTTGTGTAGTGACAAGAACTCCCCGTGCTGCGCGGGCTGCGTGTTCGCGCCGCCCGGCGTCGTGTGTCGCGAGGCCGCGCACTCCGCCTGCGAGGGCGAGGCCACCTGCAATGGAGCCTCCGCAGACTGCCCCAAGGTACACACCATTTAAGTATTATTATATTATAGGTTATATTTGTGTACTTATAATCTTAAGTCATATTATTACTTACAGTGGTAAGGTCGATAATAGTCAACCACAAGCCCATCTATACTGAAAAATAACCCAAGTGAGAGTTTGACTTGCGCACAGAATATTCCGTACCTTCCTTGAACATACATTTCCTTAGATTAAAGTATAACTGTTGTTTAAGTTAAAAAAACAGGGTCCATAACGTGACATGCAAATTATGATTAAATGGATGGTTTCTTTATTGATTTTTTAAATATTGCCCTGGCCATAATAAAAAATATATATTTATGTGTGGTAAACAATAATTCCTGTAAAAAAAGTTGATTTTGATTAACTCCACAAGCAGCAATTTTTTGATGTGTGTGTACAAGTAATACGTAGTATTATATTAAGTTATTGATTGTTATCGATCAGGCGCCGGCGATAGCTGACGAGCACGAGTGCGCGGAGCGCGGCCGGTGCCGCAACGGTACCTGCGTGCCCTACTGCGAGACCCAGGGCATGCACAGCTGCATGTGCGATATAGGTACGGATCTATAGGTAGCCTACTACTTCACAATTCATTACACCTACACTTGAAAATCCTGCTAACGTTATTTTATTAAAAGGAATAAATCTACGGCATTTAAAATAGGTATTATTATAAAAAAAAATGTGTTGTTATTTAGAGTTCCATTAATTTGTGTTACGGTACATATATAGATTGAGATAAATGAAAAGTGTAATATAAAACCAAAACGCAAAATGTAATAAACCTAAAGACAAAAAAAAATTAATAAACAGAAATGTCTATTATTTATACAAAGTTTATCAGGTGATATAGTGATGTCAAATTGTTTTTATGGGAATTGTTATTTCATTTGAAGTTGCGGATGCATGTAAGCGCTGCTGTCGCAAGAGTCTGAACAAGACTTGCTTCCCTGTGGCGCTCAATGACATTCTTCCCGACGGGACACCGTGCATACAAGGCTTTTGTAATAAGGTGAATTGACAAATGATTTGGTTATTTGATAATATCAAACTAGTTTATTTTCCAGATTATTTATCTTAATCCATGACGTTCTATTTATGTCAGGTTACATACATATTGCCTTAGTACCGGTTGACGTAATAGAACTACATAATAGTAGTGTCCTTGGTCCAGGTTTGTAAACCGGGACCTGCTGGGCAATTGTCGATAGACGAGATGGATACATCTCGTAATCGGATTCCGATAACGATGGCTCTCGAAATCATCTTTTATTTTTGGCATTGTCTATCTTTTTTGATTCCGATGACTAATTTAAAATGATTAATTATTATGAGAAGTAATTATAATTGCAGTTTAGTTGTTGTTCACCTAAGATAGACAATACCAAAATTATAAGATGATTACGATAGCCATCGTAATCGGAATCCAGTTACTTGCAGATCCGGATAATAATGTTTCTGCAAGGCTATTTTAAAACACTGATTCGAGATAGGAAATGGATTCGAAAACTTCAGAGATTTGACAGCTGGTCGGGAACGGAATCGAATTAACATCGGAAAGTTTCCGATTCCAATGTCGAATAGTGTTTTAAAATAGCCCTGCTGGTCGTGGCTGTTATCCTAAGAATGGCAATGAAATATGTTGATAAATTATATCAAAGCATGAAATAAAATCACCAATCACAATAAAATGAAACAATCTTCTTTCAGGGTGTATGCGAGAAGACTATTCAAGACGTAGTGGAGCGTTTCTGGGATATAATCGAGGACATAAACATCAACAATGTGCTCGGCTTCCTTCGCGACAACATCGTGGGAGTCGTCGTGTTAGTTACCGCCTTTGTGTGGATACCGGCCAGTTGCGTTGTAAGTTCTCCTGCGCATTTGATTTATTTTCGTCGAGTTTAGTTTGGATGTCAGAAACGTAGGTGATTCTTTGTCTCGAGACCATAGTTCTATATAAAGTTGATTCTAAATAAAATAAATAAATATCCTGGGACATTTTTTCACACACTGTTATCTGATCCCAAACTAAGCAGAGCTTGTACTATGGAACTGATAGATACCAGATAACTGATACTTATATAGATAATTTACACCCAGATTCAGGAGAAACGGACATGTTCATGCACACAAATGTTTGTCCTGGATGGGAATCGAACCCACGACCTGCGGCGCAATAGATGGTAAGACACCACCTGCGCCAACTGGCCCGTCAAAAATAATGTGATGTGATCATTATAGTTAATTTCGGAAACGAAGAATTTCATTGTGCGACATGCTACGTGATTATTGATTTAATCTAAAAATATTTGCGAAATGATAAATTAATGAGTATAGATGCGATAGTCCTTCTATTATTTTCAAGACATATATCCTTTTGTTTAGATAAGTTACGTGGACCGTCGACGGCAGCGACAGCATCAGAAGTATTTGGAGTGGGAGCGACAGCACGATCTTGTGCATCCTTCCTCACCGAGGAAAATCATACATACGCGGTAAGAATACTTTTAATGAA
This sequence comes from Tethea ocularis, assembly GCA_963555595.1. Classification (NCBI taxonomy): domain Eukaryota; kingdom Metazoa; phylum Arthropoda; class Insecta; order Lepidoptera; family Drepanidae; genus Tethea; species Tethea ocularis. The sequence continues at coordinate 6,182,717 of OY741971.1, read as the reverse complement.
TCTTGGAAATCTGTCGCAAAACATCATAACACCTTCGGCCATGTCATCACTGACCACTGTGAGATTATGAATACATAAATGTTAAATTACGAAGAAACTAGCTACCGCTCCGCGGTTTCACCTGCTCTCCCGAGGGATCCTATGTTTTCCCAGGATAAAAAAAGTTCCCAAAAAAAATATTAATAGGTTTAAAATGATACTTACCGTGTCGTTAGACTACGTCTAACTGTTCTTGTTTTTTGGTTTCAGGTTGCCAAAGCAAAAACCTCCTGGTTTAAAGACGGCTATTCAAGGCACAAGCCAGCTTTAAATCTCTCAGTAATATAATAAGAATAATATAAGTATGTTTAAGTATCCTGATTTTTATTTGAATGCCTTTTTTGGATATTATAATTCATAAGGGAACAAGATATTTCGAACAGAGGAAGAAGAGTATTTTGAATGAACAATGTTACTGACTGGCCGTTTCATTGGCACTGCTTTTAAATTATTCCTAATCTTATCCATTCTTTTCACGGTTCACAACCTTATAACATGTTCTCATCTTGGCTGGTATGCTATCTGTCCCCAGAACTGCCCAACATTTCAAAGAGCCGGCCGCTCTTTAAGAGGCTAGTCTCCGAGCGTGGGAATTTATCATAGACTACACACATTGACATATTTTACTCACACATTTGCGTGATCATTTTAACAGAGAAATGGGTGGATTGCCACTGTCCGCGTACTACATGTTATTTAGATAATCACGGTAACCAGTACGTACCAGATCTTACATATAATAATTTTATATTAATTAGCATACACACTTAATTTTAGTTATAGTAGGAGAGCTAACTGAACTATCCTACTAACTCGTATCCCGCAAAGCTAGTAACAATTTATATGATGTTTTATTTATCATCGGTCAATGAAGAATGTACCGTTCCGGGCATCTCGCGGTAGCGTATCATCCCTTCTGGAGCACCACCACTATCTAGTCTAAAATAAAATGGACGATGGTTTGATCAGAAAATCATTTTAGCCTAGCGATTTAACACATAGGCACAACATTTTGTGTGTTATTTGTTGAAATTGAAGTTTATGAATTTTACTATTGCCTTTTTAAGGACACGAAATAATATTTAAAATAAATAACTTAATATTTTTGTATAAAATTGTATAACAAATTTCAAATATTGACTTAATTGTTTTCTCGCTGGTAGAATTGAAAAAATGTGTTTCACACGAGATATTTTGTTTTCTCGTGGCTTTAAATCACTCACTGTGCTCAATAGTCTACATTAAAATCATTCGCTATGCCCGTGATTCAATTTTTGACTACTTCTTACAAAAATAACGCAAGCGAAGTTATTTTTCGCTACGAGTGCGGATTTCAAATCATGAACTAACGAAGTATGTAGTCTAGAATTGAATCACGAGCGTAGCAAGTGATTCTAATTTTAAAATTATTTAACTACTAACCACAGTGAGTGATTTAAAGGCACGAGATATAAAAAAAAATGCTCTCGTGTGAAACATGCAACTTTTCACCTCGACCATGAAAACAAGACAAAAAACATTTAACAAAGAATAGAGACGACTTCAAAACACTACAAATCATAAAATAAACATGTTCGCTTTTTACAATTATATATAAAGATCCATTTGTGGTTAATATGTTATATGATATGGAAAGATGTTATTTTTTTTTACTACACTATTTTTATGTTTATTAAACTTTACTTAATCCAATCTTTGAAATGATTCCCATTGTCTGAACTAGTCGGTGGCCAATCGTATAATTCACCAAATCATTATATTCCTAACCTAACCTATATCATGATTTGACGAATTATACAGGCTAATTTTTAAATGGTATAGTAGGCCGAAATGGCATTGATGTATACCTTATACAGATCATGAAAAAACAATTTTAAAAGAAGAGTATATATAATAAATAATAATAATAATGAATATCCTGGGACATTCTTCACACACGGTTAAGAGTGGAAAACAATATTACAATATTTCTATACAAACGAAAGATATCAATCAATCAATCAATACATTAGTTCATCGTTATATATACACTGCAATGTGAGTCTAACTGAGTATCAATTAAATTACTCGAGGAGTATAATATAGCTATTTTGCCCTGTTAGTACTATTCTGATTGCGAGTAAAGGCTTTTACTAGAGATTTTCGATAAACTTGTAAATCTTATCATCGTAATGGTAGTGCACAGGCACCTGAAATTATGTAGGATTACTGATAATAATGTACACTATCCTTAGAATTCGGGCTAAAATACCATTTCAAAACCATCCTGTATACATATAATAAGCTTGTAGAAAATTCGTCTGTAATTGCAAACTTTTTGAGAAAAAAAAGGAAGGAACTAATTGAGCTACACTGAAGACGAATTACTATTTGTAGTGTTGTTGTTTATCTGTATGTTTGTATGCATTAGTTTGAGTTTAAAATATTTATTTCTTTCAATAATTTTGAAATATCACAGTTATGTAGGTAGTAACAATATTGACAGTTGTCAGTCATAATGTCTTATTGAGCAGTCGCGACCCAACTTATGCAAAAAACAAAATTCATCGTCGAGCTTCAAACTGGCGTGCTCTCACCTTTGATTCTAAAAAGGTACTGAAAATGTTTGATACACGCATTCGAAATAATTCAAATCAATTTCAAATAAATACGGTGACGTTCCGCCATACAAATTACTATGAAAAATGGCGGACGAATTTCATGAATATTTAAACGTAGATTATTGTTATGGTGTTAGTTTGTAAAAAAAACTGAGACGGTGAAGGTGGGTTTCATACTTTTAAGTTTTATTTTATACAAAAAGATTTATAATAAATCCATTCGAAATAATGTAAATTTGGAAAACCGCAAAGGTCAATTTTAGGTTTTGAGATAATTTATTATGTTTTTTTTCTGGAAATGAGAAAATATTTCAAAAATATGGCTAGGTGAAGTTGTTGATATACCTATTTAGATTTTAAAATGTCTTTGAGATGTTATTAAATGTGGGTTTTATGCCGTTATTTTTGGGAAACCGTAACACATGTTTTAGCGTTTTTCAGGGAATGGGGTCTTAAACAGATTAAAAAATTAGGAAAAGTCCGTTTCGGTAAATAAAATATCAAGTATTTTTTGTTTGTTATATTGTTTCATTATTTCAAAGCATTAGATTACATCCGGACATGTAATAAATAAATAAATAATATGATTAGCTGAGAGTGCGGTTACAAATGTTGTATATAATTTGGGTATTAGTTGAGTGCAGTAGATGTGAGAAGTGCGACTCCTCTCTCGTAGAAAGCGTGTGGTTCCTGTCCTGGGGCGATGGGCAGTCGCACCGTAAACAGTAGCTCTGACCGCGCGCTGTTCAAGTACACTGGGAGAGTCAGCGACTGTCCAGCCACTGTTGCCTCTGGGCCTCTATATAGAAAAACTATGATTAAAACAAAGGCAGTTGAAATATTGGGGCCGGGTAGTATGGTCAAACCTATTCTGGCCGTAATATACAATGTTAATGATAACATCATCCGAGAATTGAGTTAGAATATTTTTAATTGGAATCCCAGTCTAATACCATAAGGATTATTATCATTAACCTTGGGATTTATTTCTATAATAAATTGATATTATGATTAAAGTTCAAATGATGATGATAGATGACCCGCCATATCTGCTCCACCTCCAAGGAAACCTAGCCTTAAGACCTAAACCGCTAAAAAGAAGATGTGTCTAGAAACAACCCTACATATTTAAAAATTTCTTACCGAATCCAAGTGAGCACTGTAAGCGGCAGATCAACCATAATGGTGTTGGTAAGAAGCAGTCTGTTGCCCTTGACTGTAGCTCCTTGTACTTTCAGCCCGGTCACGCTGAACGACCATTCTGTTTGTGCATTATCCGCGGGGGTGCCCGGGTCCGGAATTGTCACCTGTAGCGTAACACGTATATAATAAGAAAAACGTTAAAAATAATGACTTCAAGATAGCATGTATGCACTTGACTTGGATTGTGGTAAGCGGTAACCGAAGCCTATGGATGGTAGCTACATTCCAAGTATTTCAGAACAATAATTGAACCTTGAAAGATTAGTAACGTGCAGCTCTTTACCGAAAAATAGCGTTATACGCTTTTACTTCTTTTAGATTGGATGATTCACTCACCATATTGTAGATTTTTCATTAAGAATTATTTATGAGACCTAGGATGATTAATTCTGATTCAAAGTCATTCGAAATAAAAATGTTCCAATGTAATAATTGAGCTGAATATGTATGTAGGCATATAGGCACCTGCAAATGCAGCTCCTCAAGGGACCAAGAATTGGCTTGAGCCACGCACTGACGTGTCGCTGTTATGTACGCCTCCGGGTTCAGTAGACCACCGAGCCACACTGGGATGCTCTGCGAAAGAATTATTATACATAAGTATGAATTTATTTTTATTATAGATACGGCGTCAGACCTGTGTAAAGTGAGGGTTAAAAAAAAATTTAGTCCGTCAGTTAGGTTATCAAAAAATATTGGATACATATTTTTACTTTATCAAATCAATAAAAATACAAAGATAAAGTTCAAGAGTGGGGGCTTGTGACGTCACTTCTATATAAATATAGAATTAAGGCGTGACGTCACGCGAAATTTCAACGCACTGTATATCTTCGTAATTTTTTCTTTTCAGAAGTCTATTGTAAAAATTGAAACTGTTGACATTCATAAGTGTCTTATTAGGGCCTAAACTGAATAAATGAGTCTGTGTACCTGCAGCCGTTTGGCACCCTGCGCGGAGACAGTGTCGGAGACGGCGGCGAGCTGCGTGACGCGGTGCGCGAAGTCCCCCACCCACTGCTGCACCGTGCAGCCGCGCGCCACCGCGTAGCGACGCCACGCCGCCGGCAGCATGCCGCGCACCAGCGACCCCACCATCGCGCGCGTCTCATTCGTTTGCTTCATCTCGCCCTGACGTTACACATGCACATTACACTACACAATACTACGTGTCGTTACTGATGTACCAAACACTCTATTCTTATTCCTGTCAAAGGCGGGGAGGCGCCCTTTGTGTGTCTGCATTCCGGCCCCTCCTTTAGTCTTTTATGTTCACCTTCTGTATGGCGGCGTATAAAGGTTTCTAGATTCCATCATTGATGGTCTGCAGAGGAGCTAACACTCTAATATTTAGAATTCATACCTAGAATGGGATTGGTGCTTATAACTATATTCTAACTTAGGCACCAAATGCTATTTAATGTTGTAAGCTTTAGTTTATTTAATTGCTGTAAGATTAAAATGGAACTTCCCCAGATCACCGTCATGAATTCCAAGATTTTTGATTAAGTTTAGAGTATAATCTAACTTCTAAAAACCTAACTAAAATCAGAAAATAATTTTACCTGACAAATAGAGATGACATTGCGCAAGTCATGCAAAACTTGCTGCAAGAGGGACGCTCCCGCCGCCACCTCGCGCTCGAAGAAACGATACAGAGGATCCTTGATGTTCTCCACAGTACGGCGCAAAGTCTGGGAAAAACAATCACTATTAAATTTCTGTCTCATTTTTCATCTTAATAGTAAATAGGTCACAATGTGCTTACCGGTAGCTCCTTGGGCAACTGTTGCAACCAGTTGGTAGCAGTTTGGTGTAACGTCAACATCCAAGCGGGCCTGCCATCGCCTTCGACAACCGTGGAATCTGTAAAAGATTTATAATATAGACTATACTAGATTAGCACGCAATAAAATGAGCAATTAAATTTAAAACAAACAAAAATATATCATTTTTAATCGATAAAATGTCAATGTCTTCTGTATATGAGGAAATATTAAAATTAAATAACATACGCTCATCTTGAGTGGCCGCATTATATGCTAGTTCTTCTTCATCTTCGAGCTGTTGCATCTTAAGTAGTTTCGATACTAGATCACTGCCTTGAGTTGTAAGTAGCACCTGAAAATTATTAAATTATATAATTATGCTAATAAACAAGAATGTAAAAAATATTAAGTAGTATCACATTTCAAATTACCTTTTCAGCATTGTTGGGTAGACCTAGCCAAGATGGCGTCTGCCTATCAGATAGCTCTTCGATCCATTTGAGGAAGTGGTCGCGTCTGTTGCCATCCGGCATTGTGATATGACGTTGGTTTCCAGTTGCCTATGTAGAATTCGAAACATTATATTCAATGAAAAAATACTAAAATAAGTACATTGCGCTATGTGCTCTTGGACATTTTCACAAATCATTTGTAAACCACATAGAAAGATATTTGTAATTATAGATGCTTTCAAATACTTTAGCAATCAAAATCAACAAAAACTACCAGAAGTTTATTAAATTTTGTTATAAATTGCTTACTCCGTCAACATTAGCGACCAGTGCGAAGTCAGCCTCAAACGACTTGGGCGTGAACAATTTGCACAGGAACGAGTGTAGCAATCTCTGGTCGAACAGATTGTCGATCTTGCCGCCGTAGATGCATTGCGAGAGTAACGTTACCAGCGCCTCCCATGGTACTTTCTCTGGGGGAAGGTTCGTGCGGCCCTGGAAAAGTTAGGGAGTTAAAAATAAAAACTATGTAGAAGTAAAAATAAATGCTAGTTTAATTTCATTCTTGAGAACGGCGAGGTAAAACTCAAGCCCTTGATGATTTGAAAGTTTCATCATAAATTAATAAATATTTTATAATCAATGATTGGTGGTAGTAACCGTCTGGCTGGCTATCACCCACAAGTTGAAAATGGGCCGCCAAGCACCTTCCGGTGTGTTAATTGAGACAGCTGCACTTGAGGGTCACTCATTGCATAAAATCTAGTCTGACTTTTGACAGTGTAAAGTAATTTCTACAACATTTTTATAACTTTACCATAGCAGTGGCGTCGATCCAAGTGTCGAGAGTATCGCAGGCAACGCGCAGGTCGGACTCGTTGAACTCGTAGTACTTGGCCCAGCCCAGCGGCACGTAGCGGAGGCGCTCTTGTACAATACCTACATCAAATAACTTGCTAAAGTATATTTCATCAGATACATGTTAAGATTTCGTACTCTAAAGGAATTTATTATGATGGTTTTGTAAGAGACGACATACTTTAAGGTATACGCGATATATTTAAAGAAAAAATGTAATGAAATCATTCAATTGAAGAAAGTTTAAGACTTTATTTTTTAATCATGCTACATGTCATTAGAAATCACTAGAGTAGAAGAAATCTAGGTACCAAGAAAGAAAGAATGAAGAAAGCAAGAAATAACATTTATTCTAGACAACACAACATTACATTACCTGTGGGGATTATGTTTATAAGTTTTAGCACCTTTCAGTAATCAAATTCAATAGTATAATTGCGGTTTCCGAACTTACCGTGGAACCACGCCAGTAGGAAGTAAAGTCTCGCACGTTCAGATGGCTGCTTCATCATACGAGCAGCCGGTACCTGCATACAACAAAATATGAATTCGTATTTCATACAAAAAAAATTGCCGTTAAAATAATAAAATTGTACGCTACTAAATCCTTAGAAAATTTTATTTATACAATTTTGGGTATTTCCTTTAGGATTTATTTAGACATTGGTCACATATCGAGAAGTTGGGATCTTTGTGTATACTATAAAGCGGACAAACATACGGCCCGTGATGACGGGGAACTCATTCAACCCCTGCTCCTTTGAAAGCGCACAGCACGAGATCATATTGGTTCCATTTATTATTTGTCGAAATCGTAAATTTTCTAAATATGATATTATCATCGGTTTGGTACATAATTTTACTCACAGTAGCAAAAGTCCTCAACAGATTAGCCCTTATACCGGGCGGTGGTTCGAAGACGAGAACTCTACCGGCTCTCAGTAGGTTCACGGGCAGTTTAGGGCTGATCTCCGTCGTGAGGAACAGCCTGAAGTTCGGGTGCGGCTGTAGAGAGTGCAGCTTCTTCTCCAGTTGGACCAGCCATACGGGTGCTAGGTGAACGTTCTTGAGCATCACCCACCTGGTGAAAACATTAGTATGTTATGTAGGTACCTTTTCTATTTCAAGAACTAATCTTCAATTTTGTATAAAAATGAGTACATAGTTATAAATAATCTCATATTCTTGATTCTTGTGACGGAGAAAGCTGTTCTTTTTTCTTTTATTGGAGATTATGGTACATATTTATTTATTCATTTAGCAAAGTATAATACGTTTCTATGAACTCTAAATATATGTGTATTGCTTACCGCCCAGTTTTACAAGCAGTGTTGATGGCTCTTTCAGCCTGGTTGAAGCCTTCAGCGGAACCGATAGCGATACTCGACAGTGGCTTGTTCAACTCAGTTGCCATGTCATCCACACGACCTGAACAATAGTAAATAATTACAACATTTTCCCAGATTGATATAATGAAAACTTAGCAAATTCATATTGAAAATACAACAGTTTGCAAACGAGCACCTGATGGTAAGCGGTTACCGTTGTATACGGATGTTTGCACCAAAAACATCACTCACATGCTACCGACCCTAAACGACCCGAACGAACACTGAATAATTCCCATAGTACATTTCTCTTACCGCTAGCATCATATCCAGGCACGGAGCACAGGAGGGCTGGTGTGGTAGCGTTCAGTTGTGTCTCGGTGATGGAAGCCAGGTCCAGTTCGGTTTCAGCCTTGGACATGAATCCGCTGCCAAGTACCGCCGTTACTAGTTGAGTTGCCGCGGCGATCACGCGGTCCGGTCTGAACGCCTGTATGTATGTAATAAAGGTTTGACATGGATTCTCAGTAAAGCATATCACAAACGGTGGATTGGTTGATAAGAGAACAGAAAAAAAAAATTGAAATTGTATCGATATACCTATCTAGTGATATCGTGGGATGGTAATTCTCCAAAAAAACATTTAATTTTAAAAAAATTGTAGTATACCTTTTAATTTATGCTAATAATGTGAAATGTGCAGGTTTTTTAATTTATTTGTTTGTAATTCGTAAATAAATATGTATAATATTGTTTAACAATACAATTAAAAATGTATGATCAAAATTTCTAGACGAATTTAACGTAGCTCGCTAGCTAGGTATGGAGTAGACGATACAACTTCTGTCAAAAATGATACGTAGACGCAACGAAGACGATACGTAGGTGTTTCATGGTCAGGGCACTAGGTTTCTCTCGCGCGTTGCCGACGATACAGAATGTGTTCACCATCACCATGTTGTTGAAGACACCACGGTGTATAGTATGGTATGAGAGTGTGTGTATGTGTGTGTGTGAGACCTGTATGAGCAGCAGCCGGTACATGGCGAGGGTGTGCGGCGCGGGGGGGGCGGCGGGCTCGCAGTCCCACAGCGTGGGCACGCACTGCTCGGGCGCCGCCTGCGACAGCCACGCCGGCAGCTCCGGCAGCTCGCCCGCCTTGCTCAGCAGCCGCCGGAATGGACCCAGTCTGCAACCATACACGCGTTACTTTAAAGGGCTACCCGACGAAAATCCGTTTTCAAGTCCTATTTACTATGCTTAAACATACTAAAAAAATGCGAAAGAAATTATTATAAACATTTCATACAAAACATCAACCATATTGACACCATAAAATACTACCGGTAAATTACAAATGATTTTAAGCCCAAAGTTTGTTCTATGGTTTTTAACATTCTTCCGAATAGGTGAGATACATTGCTAAGCTCTTTTTTGTCTCATTTTCTTCATATTTTTTATAGGATAAAAACAGCTATTTTTAGATGATACAAAGTCTATCGAACTGTCTATCTACATTTAATATTTTAAGTTGTTATAAAACACATGTATAATTTACCTGGAGCTAAGTCTATCAGCAGCATCATGTTGCAGAGGCGTGAGAGGTTCCAAGGGCGCGGCATGCGACACGAAGCCTTCCTTCCCGCGCAGGAACACACCGAAGGAACGGTCGAGGGTGTCTTCAGCGCCAGTTCCCTTGAGGTGGATGCGGCAGAGCAACAAGGCGAAGGTCAGTCGGTCTGTGTGGAGCATACCACGAGCTACGCGCTCGTATACCACCTGTGATAGACATATAACTTGCAATACTTAATACAGAAAATAGAATAACAAAAATTTAAAAAATTAAGAAACCCCTTACACACTAGATTTGACTAGATGAACAATCGCCTCTTTTCTAGTGTGCCGGGGCTGAGTGAATTTTCTCGAAACATAGCTAAGAACACTCTCAATCAAGACACTTTTCAAACGAAAAGCAGGTTCAAAATCGATTTATCTGTTATGATGCTACAGACAGATACTTAGATACACACTACAAACTTATAACACCCCTCCTTTTCTTCGTGGGTTAACTTTATAGATGGCAGGCTAAAATATATCTTATCTCTATTTACCAACTGGTATTATTAATATTAGACAAGAAGAGATGTGCCCTTCTAGGCCTTGCGAACTTACCATTTTCACCCACATCTCACTATGGTCAGGTTGTGTTCGATGGTGCAACAATCAAAACGTAGTGAACAAATCACTTACCGTAAACAGCTCCTCAGTTATTATGTTCAGCCTAGCCGTGTAGTCTGTAATTCCATTGAGCATCGGACATATGAGCACGGAGCTGAATATGTCTAGGAACATCTTGAGAGAATACTGGTACAAGAAGTGCACTTGGTTCAGCGATTCCATTGTGAAATAGATGCTGCTGCACGCCTATAAATAAAAATCAAATAAATACCTTAGACGTAAATACTCCCTTTTCTATTCAACTATGAAAATGTGAGTTCATAATTATTTATCAACAAAATTGTAATTTTTATGAGTATGATGTTTTGACACAGAGCTGTTCAAGTTATATTTTTCACTTACTTGAGATAGTGGCATATACTGCTGGCTGACTGTTTCGATTTCTGCAATGACTTTATCGGTTTCCTCGACCTAAAGTAAAAAAATAAAATGTTACAATAATTTATGGTATTGTATTAGGTATTTTTAAGGTTCAAGAAATTCAAATCACAAGACTATTACAACTTAAATATTTCACAATGAAATAAATTCATGAGAAGCCAACCTTTTGTCCAATATCATCTGCTTCCTTCTTGAGAGTTTCGAGTGTGGCGATAACAGAGTCGTCGTCCAAGATCTTGCCTTTAGCGTCGTTCAACGCTTGAAGCAAAGACTTCTCCAGTTGACGTAGACGCAGGTGGAATTCACCTGTTTTATATTATTCAAATTTATTAATTATCCCTAAAAAAAATGTTTCTAGAGTCTTCCGAGAGGCAATAAGAAACGACTTTTTGCAGGGAAAGGGCAGTTTATTGTTTTTTGGTTATTTTTGATATTCTTTTCAAATTACTTCGCTTCACTAGTATCTCAGAAACGGATATTTTTGTGGGACAAAATTAATTACAAGTATTTTCTACCTGTGACTAGGTGGTAATAAAGACTGCCGTGAGCATATTTTTTAATGTACGAAATAAAGAATTAAAATTACCTTGCAACTTCAGGAGATCCGACCTCTTAGTGTCAATATCGGGTCTCTCAGCTTTGAGTACTCTGTGCAGACACTGCGATTGTAGCGACGAGCGCGTCACCGTGAAATTAACGAACGTCACTCGAGAGCACATGTCTGGCGGAAACTCTACAGTTGGGTCTCTGTAAGTGGTAAAAATAATTGTTGAAAAAACAACCTCTAAGGAGACCTCTTGGAGATCTATCATCGACACCTCCAAGGATGTGGGCGAAGCACTTTTCCTAACAGGGACCTCAAGGTGATTATAGAAACCGCATTGACAGTAGCAAACAGAGCTCTATTGTAATCAATAATACTCCAAACCAAGCAGCATAATTTAAAATCTAACAATGTAAGTATGTTATATCTTACCTGCGGATGATGTAAATTTATTTGTTTGATAAACAAACTTATATCCCTTTATAAGATTAGTTTTACTAGCAAGGATAGTTTATAAGAACCAGAAAAGTATTCTGAGAGGTTGTTGTCTCATATTGTAAATATTTACCTGGTGCTAAGGAAGATGACGAATGAGGGACTGAGATCGATGTCCTGGTCTCCAAGGGTGATGAGCACTCGGCCGCCTGTTCGCCGCAGCTCGCGATTCAGTACTGGGTTCAATATGGGATCGTAGTTCTCTACATCCTGGATCAAATACATTTTTGTTCAGTATTTGGTTTGTCACAGTTTCAAAGCGTTGTTGAATATATCAATATCTTTTTATAGTCTGTATTACCTTTAACTTCTAGTTTTTAACCGACTTCAAAAAAGGAGGAGGTTGTATATTTTTTATGTTTGTTCACGCATAACTTTTTTGCTTATGAATTTATTTTAATAATTCTTTTTGCGTTGGGTTCAGTATAGCTATCCCATAATATTTTTATTGTCTTTGAAGGAGATTTAACTTTTTTTCAATAGTTAATTATGCTTATGGTAAATTAATCCGCGCCTGCTTCTATTCCAATTGCATAAAGAGGGTTTTTGTATAAAGCTGCTAAGATAATATAGTATTGTAGGCATAGATGTGCGCTAATTCTTAGTTTATTTTTTCTAAATGTGAAAGCAACAATTATGGTGTACACATTTGAAAAGTTATGAAAACATTTTCTAAGTGCAGTGCTCATTGAATCCCGTGAAATTACATTGTGTGTCAATTTTAATCAGCTGTATTACTTTCATGATGGTGCAAAACATTGGAATTTTTGAACGAACATGTGCAACGATTAATTAGCACTGCCAATATTAAATGACCAACTTTACAAGAACCTGCACGTGCTAAAGTTGAAGATCACTTGCCGGAGCCAGACATAGAAGCAGACGTGGACGAATGTTATGATATTATGAAAAACACAATGCCTTTTTAATTTAATCCTCAATTAGATTAATGCCTATTAAACATATAAAATTGGAAGATAATTATTGTCTCCCACAACAATTAAAAATGTAAAGTAATATCTAAACATATGCATACTTATACGTGATAAAAAAGGGCTTGTTACTGTTTGACTCACCTGTACAAGCAATGGGTTGCCGAAACGCAAAGCAGATTCCAAATTCTTCCTAAAGGAGTCGTCAAGGAACGATGTCTTCGTAATCTTGCGTTCTTTGAATTCCCGCATTATGAACTCTGTCGCTTGGCCGGAGGGGTCGATTATTAGCGGGTAACGGTTGAAACGCTACAATAAAAAATTTTGATGTCATCAATATCAAGTAATACTCTGATTAGATTGAAGCTACATTAGATTTTCTGTGAGCCTTCCTAGCAACACTATCAGGCTTTCGGATAGGCTTCGTGTCTTCTTAGATTTGTGTCAATCAAGGAGTGAAGTAAAAAAAAAAAATTACTACATAACTTACTCCATGATCTCAAAAAAATGTGAGCTAGAATATTTAGCTAGATATATTTAAATTGTCTATAACACTTACCCTGAGCATAATAGCGTTCTCCACACAAAGTTCGTCAGTGGGCAGAGCATTAGCTTGCCAACGCAATCTTTCATCTGGGTTACTGAGGTACTCAGTGCGAGCGATATCCGCACGATACTTGATGTTAGCCGCCGCTAAGTGAGCCGTCCAAGTCGAGAATAAGTTTTGACGGTACTGAAACAGAGACAAATATAAGGAGCTTTGTTTATTTTTTAAATTGGATAGGTTTAGTGGACAGTAAAGATATGGTCAGTACAGGCAGATTTTCAACACAAACCTGCTATAAGTTACTGACGACACTAATGTAGCCAAATAACTAGAAAACTACACGGCTGATCATATTTAATCACTACATTGTTAGACTTTAAATATTTGTTTTTATGAATCAAACTTTATTGATTGCTAAAATTATACTCACATGTTGATCAAAGTATCCACCATACGCGATGAAAGCGGCAGAGAGCAACACGTCTCCGACGATGGTACTCATTTGTGAGCGGAACGTCTCTGAGCTAGATTCCCATCGCTCGCGCTCGATCACCAAACTCTTCAATAGGGCTATTGATCTGTCCACCTACATATAAGAGTTATAATGCCGGAATTAATTGACTTCACTTACTTCTTGAAAAAAGCCGCCAAAATCTAAAGGCATACCATGTCTGCGTTCAACGAGTACATTAAGTATTTTCTTTGGTGTTTTTGAATTGTCAGTCTTTACAGTTTAAGTTCGTTAAGTGACAATCTGGTAATGTGGTTTATTGTGACTTACTAGGGTCTAATAAAATATGTATGAGTTAGGTACACACGGCCACAGATCAAGCTACACATTTTTGTTGCAAAATAGCGCCTATTACAACCGCAGTATGTAGCTTGATCTGTGGCCGTGTGTACATTATATTTTTTCAGCTAGGCTCGTTTTCAAATATGGAATAGTTTGCATTCAATTATGGAAAATTAAATTATTTTCTAATAATTTATACAAGATTTGTATACCTTGGCCTGTACATTCTCAAGATCAGTCTTGATGGCTTGCGCCTGACTGATAAGTTGAGCATACTCTTCCTTGTAAGAAGCGATCGATTTCTCCAACTGTGCGATCAGCTCGCGGACGCCGTTACCAGCCGTCACGTTGGTCTGAGCCTGGTCTTCAAGTGCTTGGAGCTCGTTACGAAGCGGCTCTACGCGTTTCAACATGTCTGCGTATTCGATCTAGAAGCATCAAGAGTATTATTGAGTTAAATACAAATGTCGGAATTTTTGGTTATCAAATGAGTAGTCGTAATGAAAGTGAACATACCTGAGCAATAGCCCATTTGACCATAGGGCCGCAAGCCATACTGGCCCTATTGACCTTCTCAAAGTTGTAATCCGGGTTGCTAAGGTAGCGAGTCTTCATCTTTTCGCGTACGTCGTCACTGACACCATACAAATATGTGATTAATATTCAAAGGAATTTTACAAAAAAAAGAAAATAGATACTGTACTTTTTTTACGTGCTTTCCGTGCAATTCCAATGAACCATACCATTTCAATGAATGAAATTGGACCTTATGCCATAGAAGTTCTTCAGTTTCATGCATTTCACAATCACTTTTTCCCAACTGCACCTTATTGTCTTACAAATAAAGGACGTCACTTACCAACACACAGCAAACAAAAGTATAGTGGTCAACACCAATGCCTTTCGCTGTTCACAGATGTTGAAAGACAAATTAGATAGCAAAAACAAACAAAAAAAGTAAAACAAAAATAAAATAAGCCGGTAGTGACTTTGTAATCATTTGTAATGTAGAACATTATTTATTGGCAAAGACATTCATGCGTCTTGTATGTTGAATGGGTGTGGTATATTATAAAATAAAGGTATTGTATAAATGTGTTTTGGACACTCGAATAAATTATTTACAATTACTTAAATATTCGGGGGTTTGTTTATTATTAGTTTCTACATTATTTTATTCTATTATTCAGTTAATTTATCAACTTAATGCAATCAAAGTTCACTATCTAAATACAGTGGATCATTAGACACCCATCACCACGAACATACCAGTCACCGGAGCATGCGCGTGCGCGATAATTAAAAAAGCATTCAAATAAAGGAAAATCATGATCATGTCATTCTTAAAAGCATGCATCAAGCGTAATTAGGAATATTTACCGATATATGTAACATTTCGCATGTCAGTAAAATTCCTAACACTTTACCACCACCAAACATAAAATAAAAGAGGGGGGATGATAGGTTGGATCGAAAACAAGCGGCGGTGCTCACGTTATGTCCTCGGTGGAGAAATTGGAGACGATGCTATTGATGAAGTTCTCACGCATGATGACGGCGCGGATCGCCTTCCAATCCGTGGCGTTCTCTCCCAGAAGCAAGCAGATGGACTCCAGGGCGACCTTCACTAACGCCGGCGGGTTGCCCATCGACCTCACTTCCACCAAATGCTGCTTCTTTATAGATTTCACCGCTGTACAGTATAAATCAGTCGTTCGGCGACATCGGTCCCGGCGTCCGTCACCACCACGAAGCGAGAGCGAGAGAGTACAAAAAAGAGAGAAACAAAAAGGCATTTAGCTGCTTTCTGTGACACATGCGGCTGGCATTATTATTGTACGTCTAACGTCGACAACAAATCGTGGCTACGTGCGAGTTGAGGGTAAAGTAAATTGCCGATCGTTTTGACAAAGAAACTTAATATTGAAACTAAATATAATTCAAGGAATTAAACGAAAGACAATTTTCATAGTTCCTCGATCGCTCGGGTATAAAAAAATACTATAAAGACTGAAACAAACTGTTAAAACTTTTGTTAAAACGTATGGTTAATATTTTTTTAATCACGACGATGCTTAGCGGGTTAGTCACGTATATTCACGGTTTATTAGTGTGCCTTACATAGATGCCATTTTACAATACATACAATTTTCATTATTATTAATAACAACAGTCACATAATGCAAGCGAGCTTAGCTTATTTACAACAACAAACTTATCTATTAATATTCATTCATTACAACAATATAAAAAATATAATAAAGAACTATTACAATGCATAAAAAATATATTAAAAATAGTGTGGTTGCTAACAAAATATATTGATTTAAATTTCAATGCATTAAATAACATTCAAATTACAATGTAAATGTTTTTGCCAATAAATGTAACTAACAATTATCTATCAATTGCTATCTAAAATGTTGGGTTATTGATACTTTCATAGAATAATTTAATTTTGAATGGAAAGGACATATCAAAGTATATGTTTATTGATAATTCTATATTACAGGCAATCACCAAATTGGAATACTGTTACTAGGTTTCGGTTCATTTCCATAATCGATATCTCTATGATATGTGAATTCCATCTCCAAAACAACATAGAAACTAACGTGATATTCTCAGTCTCGAAGTTAACAATGGTTGATATGAAGTTGTCCTTCATAACAACGGACCGGATGCCCTTCCAAGTGTCCCCCTTCTCCCCGAGTAGTGTGCAGATCGACTCGAGCGCCATCTTGACCACTGACGGCGGATTAGCCATGGACCGCACTTCAACCAGTTGCTGTTTCTTGATGGACCGCACCGCTGTTTTAGATTCGCTCGTGATTTAATACTAGGTGGTTGCATAGGCAGAAATTTATATGAAATTCGTAAATAATTTTCTAGTCATGTCCACACTAGACAGTATTAATCGACCAAAATGGTCAGTCCAGTAAGTGTGGTTGAAATTTCTGACTATGTAAACGTAAATTATGAAATTAAAGTAAAAAAAAAACAGTTACAACATTCATCATGTTACTTAAAAGTCAAAACATATCTACTAGTTTGTAATATTTTCATTTTTTACCCCAGCAAAGAGAATATTTGCCAAGTAACCTGATGAATGTTTCAGTATCGAATACATTCAAAAATATGTGTATATTTTGTAGGCATCTTTATATTGTGACTGTCGATGTCGGTCTGCGATCAAAGTGTTATATCAAACTACAGGATGATGTTAAACAAATCGTCAATGACAAACTAGAAATTCTAGTCTAGAATACATATTTGGATATATTAATTTACTCTTTATAATACGCAAATAAGGCAAGAAGGAAAAGCAAATGAAGCAAAGAACCAAACCGTTTTGAGCCTCGATGACAGCAGGCTCCACTTGCGCCAAGTCGGCCATTACATCCCTGCGCTTCGCTTCTATCTCCTTCGTTTGTTTTTCTAGAGCAACCTATATTCAATGTAAAATAATCTTAATTACAGTATATGTAAGGTGGATTAAGTACAAATTGGAATGTTGGCCGAGTTTCAAACCTGAATCTCCTGACTTTCAACTTTCTTCTTTTCGGCCTCCTGTTGGTCCTTCACCATTTGCCGAAGTTTGGCATTGGCTGCCTCATTCTTAGCTTGGAGTTCCTGCAAAATAAAAAAAATTGAATTACTGTTACCATCAAAATATTTCAAAGCATAGGCATAAGCCCCAACAGCCAGCTGCTTACAGTCAGTATCAATAATTTCATTCACCCGCTATTGAGAAAAAATAAAGATAGTAAGCTAAAGCGGGAAGCTAGTTTAATTATAAGCACTTCAAAACTCCGTAAACAACAACAAATGTATATAAAATGACCTGTGATTTAACAGCAAGACTCTTCTGCATTTCCTCAACCTGTTCGACGGTCTCAGCGATCTTGCCGAGTCCAACGTTTAAGTGCAACTGTTGCTCCTCGAGGTCCGCGCGCTTCTCCGCGTACAGCTTCACCATTTGCTGGATGAAGTCTAGGTAGTGTCTGAAGCGAATTGAGAAGTACACGTCAAGTCGTGCTTAACATAGAGAAAAACCTCAAGTCTTGTGAGATAATGTAAAATCGGCATTATTTATATTAGATACTAACTGTCCCCGCGATTTCACTCGTTCTAGGGATAAAAGTAACTTTTAACCTTCGGGGATAATGTTAGCTTCCTTCCTATTAGTGAAACAACGAATCGGACCAGTAACTCCGGAGATTAGCGTGTTCAAACAAACTCTTCAGATTTATTATTAGTATAGATTATAGATGTACGTGAATAACTGAAAAAACAACATCGCATTGAGTGTACACACGATATTATGTAGCTAATGTACAAATATATTATGTAAAATTATTAACTGTATATTAGTACTTTTTAATAATATGTTTATTTTGTTTTACATTTTCTGACAGTCCCTGCACATGTGCGTATGAACGCGTAAGTACTTACTTAGATAGAATATTGTGTCGAGTGGGTACCTGGGCGTGATGGCCATGGTCCGGTTGGCCCGCTTGGCGAGCCTGGCGTTGGCGCGGTGCAGCGTCTGGTGCACGTACACGCAGGCGTTGACGACGGCCTCGCGGTGCGGCGGCCGCGCGCCCACCTCGCCGCACGCCGCCGGGAACTGCTCCGGCGCCACGTACTCCGCGCTCTCCAGGTCCATGCGGCTCGTGAACTCCTTACCCACCTATACACAACACAACACAACACAACGCAACGTGTACTCAATCGTAACCTTTGAAGGCACATTCAATAGGCTAGCTACAAAAATAAATGACCAAACATATAACATGCATAAAACATCTAAAAACACATGGAAACATCAAATATTTTGTACATTTTATGCTTTTTATAATTTTTAATTACCAGTAGAACCACTAAGAGTAGATCATTTGATACTGTGAACCTATGACGTCATAGTGTAGTATTTCATACAAAATTTCAAATAAACTATCGTTTTGACATTTATTAAAAAGTAGCTGATTTGATATGTCAGGCAACTAACCTATTGGGTTTACTTGGAGAAATCTTCACATTTAATTATGTCAATGATGATGTAACCAGCCAGGTGGGTACTACAAAGAACCTATTTTACCACAGCCAATGAAGTTGCCTAAGCTCATTGAAGATGGATGGATATTCGAGTGTCCATACTCACTTGGAACAAAGCACCGTCACTCCAATCGCCGAACCAGTTCAGCACGCAACGGTTGAATAGAGCGGGCGAGGTCGCTGCGCGGTCCTTTAGACCCTCTGACGACGGGTTCATTGTGAACACCACGTGTAGGTTGCGCATCACTTGACCCGTGAACCTGATAAATAATTTTTAATTTAATAAGTAGATGTAATATCCTGGGAGAAATTATGAATAATATAATAACCTGGGACATTTTTCATACTGCTATCTGATTCCAAAGTCATGAAAACCAGATAACTGATATACTACTACTTTATATATATAATTACTTAAATAAATAAATAAATATCCTGGGACATTTCTTCACACACGGAAGAAATAAATAGATAATTACACCCAGTCTCGGGACAACTAGACATAACGGCCCGTTAAATGTGTACAATTCGGACACGTAATTTGAAGTCCGATAATGTACTGTTGTAAATGAATATTCGACCGAACCAAAGAACCGAGAAGAGACTAAGGAAACGATTACACTTACCATTTGTATAGTTCATCGTTTGAATCCAACATTAATCCTTCTCTTTGAGCGCCTTCCTTACATTGTGTCATTAGAGCTGCAAATTCATCACCTTCGAACAAGCCGGGCACCTGAAATCATCAAGAATATTATACTGGACGAATTGTTTTGCCAACTCGACGTTTTTTGGGATTATTGTACTCATTATTATGAACAGCTTTTACTATGGGACCAAACCTGAAATCACGAAAAAAAAAAAACAAACTTTTCATACATTTTCAACGATCAAGATAGATGTTTTATATTAAAAGTTAGATTTTTTTCATTATTTAGTATAGATTGGGTCTTTTCCCTTATAATTACTGAGACACCTCACTTGATTCACCTGTCACATCTAAACGAGTCTGTTAGTTACTACAATAGATATCCTCTTGAAAAGATATCCATGCCATTTCAAAATTATAATTAATGTAACTAAACGTGGAACTAGTAACTCACCTCTCCGTTAGCCAACAGGGTATTCATCCTCTCAAGGAAGCCACTGTCGAGTACATTGGATTCGTCGAGAATGAAGGCCACCTTCTCATCGCGGCATCCAGCCCGACGCAGCACTGAACGTAGGTCCTCGTCAAAGTCTGCGCCCGTGTATTTGTTGTGCACCTTAATAATAACGATATAAGAGTTAATATTGCAAGATAGTTTTTTATAGAAAAGGTTAATAATATTATCATAATGGTGATCCCTAGATTTTTCAATAAACCTTTAGTACCCTAGAGATACCGCACATAAGGCTCGGTTCATAATAAATCTGTGTTTAGGTACGTAAAGATACCTAAACGTATCTCTTTCTATCGCATAACTCTATCTCTTTCGGACGCGCGCTTCTCAACTGATCGATAGACGCTTCGGTACAAGACGCGCATCTGTAGGTATATCCTGGGACTACATGAATTTACAAGTGTGCAATAATAGTAACAATAAGTAAAATAAACAACGATACCTTTATTTGGAAGATGCTAAGTCCATTCATCCAGGCAACGAAGCGACTGAGCGTAGTTTTACCAGCGCCAGACACTCCAATAAGCAACAGATGTCCTTGCGGCTGTCGGAAGATACGGTCGATACGAAGTACGTGGTCTAACACTTCATCGAATAGTACCAGAGGGACGTCTAGTTCCTCTTCGTAGAATACCTAGAAAGATAGGACAAGATACAAAACCGAAGTTTGAAACAAAATAAAACTCAAAAGTGCTAGTGAACTAAAAATTCTACTCTATACCGCCAATTTTATGATATAATACTCGTATATCCTAGGAAATTGATTCTTGAATTAAATTAGTAGGTACCTACTTATTATCCCTAAAATGGAACTAAAGAAATTCAAAAAAATATATATATACCTTCAATCGAGCCTTTACGTATTCACGCAGTTGATCTCTTTGTACTGGCACATAGTCTTTGCTTAGCCAGTTGCTGTAAAGTATTGGACGCGCAAGAGCTTGTTCTCTATTTATACCTGAAATAAGGTTCATTTTATTACCATCATTGCAGTTCAACGTAAAGGGACGTCTTGTAGATTTGATGGATAAATTGTGATTTTTATTCTTACCTGGGAAGAATCTCATAGCAACATTGTCAATATTTTCATCGGTCCATTGTCTTTCCGTGTCATCAACCAGACGATCTTGGAAGAGACGGAGCGCTTCGTGCGCCCAGAGCCTCACCAGGCCTTCAACCGTTAGATTATCTAGAGGCCTATGACAAACATAAAACGTTAATATTCAAAGACAATACTGTGAATCAAAAGTGAATGTGGAATATTTTTTTTACTATGATCAAACGAAACGGCGGAACGTAATCGAGTGAATAAGCCGAATATCCCAAAAAAAGTTAGACATCGTCCAACGGCAAAAAATATGATTAGGGAAGACAAGCTCGTTGCGTACAGTTATTGCCTTCCAAGTCCTGAAATGTTCACTTTTTAATGTTATCTACATAAGCCTTTGTTGACATTCCAGTGTATGAAACATGGTATACCGGATAGCCTCGCAGATGCCTCGCACCCATCTAGTCATCTCCCTGGGCGAGTAGACGTAGTGCGGCTGCATGTCCTGCGTGAAGCGTTCCTGCGAGGCGAGGTACAGCTTCACCATCGCCTGCGTGAGAGGCTCTGCGAACCCGCGCAGCGCCGGCTGCATGCGGAGCATCGCGCGGGTGAACGTGCCGTAGATCTGATTTTACACAATCAAAAATAACATTTTAGGACTATATTTACGAGCAATTTCGATGGCAATCAAATATTTGAGTACAACTCACTGATATTAGTAAAATCAAAAGTACGTTTGAATGTGACTCAATCACGCATGGACGGAAGAACATATTAAGATGAAACTTGGTACATAGATAGATCACACCTTGGAATGACATATTGTAAAATTCAAATTGGCAATGTCAAATTTCAGCCTGAACCGTCCAGTAGTATGAGCTGTGCATTGATAGATCCATCAGTCGGTCAGTCACACTTTAAAATGATATGGATTGTCCTACATATACAATAAATAAATACAATTCATTTAATCTCAATACAAATTAAAATACCTGTTCAAGCGACATTTCTCCGGGATAGTCGACGTATATGACGGGCACGTGACGTAACAGCCGGTGAGAGAGCGGCTTCCGACCAGGGTCGGTGGGCGGGTTACACGCGCCTACGAATTGAATCCGTTCTAGGTGCACCCATGAGTGATCTGCAAATATAAATTTTAATTAGAACATCCATTTACGAATTATCCATTAGCCATGTACAAAATTCGAATTTTAACATAGCCTTAGTTGGGAAATTAAATATTGATGCAGTCTTCAATTAATATAATTCAATTGATTATATTACATTTCAATTGTGAACCATTTTATTAATTTTACGCGTCAAACTTACCGCTGGCTCTATAGAAGCCTTTATGTTCGAGGAGTTGCCTCAGGAAGGAGATGACACGCTGCGTGCCGTACTGATCCATGTCTGGCAAGTTGATCTCGTCGCAGAACAGCACCAGCCATTTGCCGAGCTACATAAACGAGTATTTACTGATGAATATGATCTAATAATTCTACATTCCCTGGAAAAATCACTTCAGTGAAAGTTTATAAGGTATTTTTATCATCATCATCATTATATCAGCCGAAAGACGTCCACTGCTGGATAAAGTCCTCCCCCAAGGTGGACCGATGATCTTGTTAGGGTCGCGGGAAACCGCTGGATGCTGGTAGCCCAAGGTATTTTTATCGATACTTAAAAATTTACTAAGGTAACACTAGCTTAATATTTGCCTATCAAATCATATTAAGGTGAAATAATAAAAGACAGCAGACTGGCAAACAGCAGTAATTTCTTCAGCAATTATTTTTTCGTATTCAACAATTTCATTTGGCATCGATCAATGAGAAATTATTTATTAAATTCTTTATCATACCTGAACTGGAGCAAGTACAACGCCATTAGGTGTCTTTCTGTATTCGCAGTAGTGGTCGAAGGTTTTCAGCAGTAACTCAGGGGTGGTGGCAGAGGAGAAGTTCAATCCAACCACTTCCATGTCAGGAAGAGCTCTCAGGGCAGAGAATAGGGTCATTGTCTTGCCGGAACCGGGCGGGCCGCAGAGCACTGATACAGATAAAATATGACGTTATGTAAGCTACTACGTATACCTGAACTAAAACGCTATAACATAGAATGGAAACTTTTAAGATTTTACATATTCTTATATTCTTAGGACTTGTGAAATTTTCGGAGATGTGATACGAAAATCGATTAACGCACCTGATAGATTACGCAATAAAAGAGTAGAGAAATCTTTTCTTTGTATATTTATGGATACCATTAGTTTTGAAGGTAAGATATGAAAATAGTTCATATTAGTTAAGGTTAGTAACAGCTATAGTGATTAAATTTTCGATAAATTTAGTACAGATTTCAGTAGTATGACATCTATATATTTTATATTCTGCTTTACTTTCTATAAGATTCCAAGATCTTCGAATTTAAGTCTTACCAAGCGGCTTATGTTCAGCAAGCCAAGTATAGAGAAGCGCCTCGTGTCTGACAGTATCAAGTGTAGGTACGACCACGTCGGGCGCCGCCACTTTGTGCGTCTCTACTTCTATTTGAGGCACCTTAGCTGACCACGGCACCCATTCACCGGTTATGCTCACCTGTTAACAAGTATTAATGATTTTATAGGGTCCAGTACAAATGCCGCATATCTAAACTAATAATAAAGCTGAAGGGTTCGTTTGAACGCGCTAATCTCTGGAGTTACAGGTTCGATTCGAAAAATTATTTCACTAAAAGGAAGCTACATTATCCCCGAAGGTTATAGGCTACTTTTTATCTCGGGAACGGGGATCCGCGGGGAACAGCTAGTCTCTTAATATAATGTATAGTGTGAAACTCTTAAACGTAACTTTCTATAAAATAATTCAAGAAGGGTTTTCTTATGTACATGAATAATTGAACTATAAAGAAACTGATTTAAAGTGAAAAGATTGAAACTATACCTCGAAGTCTATGATGTGTTGGTTGGCACCACAGTTTGGCAGCAACATAGTACTGGCTGATCTTATAAAGTCACCGAGTTCATTGCGATCCTTCAGTTTAGCGTCACCAGCAAACGACCAGAGTAAAGAATAAACAAGCCATTTGGGCACATACGCCTCTAACTGTTCGTTGGTTACGGGGAAGTCGGGATGCTGTCGGTTATAGCCAAGAATGTTCCTAAAAATAAACAATGTAATAAGTGCAAAAAAGATTATGTGAAATCTACTTTATTGAAAAGAAATAAAGTTTATATTTGATTATCAATCACGCACGAAGTTAGCTCATAAAATCAAATATTTGCAGATACAGAGGATGAAATATTTAAGTACTACATACCTACACATCGTATAGCAAATAAAAAAACACTTACCTCACACCACGGTTGAGCATGGAGTGCAACGATGACAACGCTCTATGGCGAGTGAAGTCCATGATATGATCCAGAGAAACAGCACGTTCCAGACATTTTACTACAAGCCCGTCGGCAAAGAACAGGGGTTGAAGGATCGAGGCTACATCACGTTGTGTCTAATGAAAAACAAAAATAAATAAATGACTTATTACAATACTGTCATGGTAGTAAGAACGTCCTATTTCTTTTAAATTATGTGAAGTTACCTGCAAAGCTGGTGACAAAATATTTTCAGTGGCGTTCTGATCACCGCCAGCAGATGGTGCTGCCATAACAATACTGAACGAGTCTTCTTCGCCATCTTCTAGTGGAATATTTCTCAACCTAGAAAAATATTATTTTTATAAAATCAATGTACCTACCTACACAATCATACTTGCAATATGATGGGGTAGTAAATAAATATGTATTTACCTCATAAGGTAATTCTCGAAGATCATCTCAGTGGTGAGGACATCTTGCGAGAACCACACCATACCACAACGCGATACGGTAGCAAGAGTCGCGTATTTTAGGTCTTGTACCTACGGAATTAACGTTGAATTACTGCCTCAAGTCTCAATGAAAAAACGTTTGATTATATTGAAAAACAAACTATTAATAGTGGCCAGTACTTGAATGGGTTATCAAGTTCTTTTTTATTATTTATAGGCTTGTATTTGACCACAGTCACACAGTGGTCAGTCATGATGTGGGCGAAGGTGGTAAGCACACAATGCAAAGAAAAGAAATGGAACTCGAGCGCAGCTGTGTCGATACACACCGGTAAGCACCAGGTATTTAGAGACAGATTTTCAACTTGAGGGTGGTAGCCACAGGGTTATCATCGCCTTAAAATACTGCTTATACAAAACAGATGAGAAAGTATCGTTACCTCAAACATAACCCGCACGTTTGGCGGCAGAGACAATCGTTCACCGTTCGGCAGTGTGAGAAGCTTGTTGTCGTCTAGCACTGAGTTCAAGTTCTCAACCCACTCGGGGTCCACGTCACCGTCGAATATGATCCATTGACGCTTGTTAATTTCGCCTCGGACGTTGTCAATTATTTTCCTAGGAAATTATTGTTTAATTAATGTCAGAGAGATCACCATAATATTCATGAAAATATTTTTTTTTATAGAAAATATCAGAGTTGGCGTTATATTTTCCCGACTTCAAAATGTAAGCACTGATTGACAATATCCGTGATTCCTGGCATTTTTTGGGCTGCTATCAGTTGAAGATTTATTTAAAGTTTACCAGACAGCTTTACAAGTTAGCTCTTCTGACAATCCTAAATGGATTGAAGATATGATAAGGTTAAGGTACGATGATATTTGATGATTATTATTTACTTTCACATATTTCTTACCTCAAAATATGAGTGAAGAGACCATCAGTCCATTCGCGTGTGTTCGGGTCAAGTACACCGTACAGAGTTTCTTTTGACATAGCCTTTGGGTCTATCACATGCGCCACACCTTCTACGCCTTCGAATCTACAAGGAAGTAATCAAATATCTATCTTAACTAATTATCTTAAGAATAGTGGACAGAGATAGATTTTTTTTAAATAAGCGACATGACATGGGAATTTGTAAACGAGTAATGTTAACTTCTTCTCATTCCATAACATGTTTTCATCCGAATATGTAACAGTTTTTTTTTATCTATATTACATTAAACATTTACCTTTCTAAAGCTTTAAGTAGTACTCGCCAGGCGGTAGACTTTCCACTTCCAGAGGGACCAACCATCATCAGACCATGGTTCAATTTGCAGATTTGGTACAATTGAAGGACCTGTATATACATAATATCAATTTAGCACCAATTTTAAAATAATAAACCTAATTTTAAAAGTAATTAGGATTATAGCCATTGAAAATATATTACAGGAATAAGATGCTACAGCACACGTAGTTAGCAAAGTTTTAATTTTTGTTTCGGTAAAATAATCAGTGCTTTGATAGATTTTCAATCTACAACCACAAACTAAATAACAAAAAATACCTAAATAGGAAGCTGAAGCCAATGAAACATGTTTAATTCAATATATTCATAAGTTTCACTGTAAGGTGCTCTGAATGGAAATGAAAACATTTAAGCTATGTGAAAGGACATTATGAAACTGGTGCAAAATAAAGTGAGGATGTTTTAATCATAATACATTATTGTAAAATCGGGCAGGCATAGACTTGAGCTGTCAGATTTTTGTTCGGCGCTTTCAAATTTTATTTCTAATACACTGAACGTGTAATAATAATACGTTAATTTATAAAACCAGATAGGTTATCAGCAACATTCAGAAGGTTTTTAATTCCTCACTTATTCAGTAGGCCATAATAAACTTGTATTAAAAGTTATTGATATCATAGTGACTGGGCATTATATAACAATTTTTGCTCTAAACGTGACCCATAGAAGAAGTGCTGAAAACATAACACACACAGTAACAAAGGTAGTGTAAAGACTCAGATACAGAGTAGTCAGTAGACACGGATGCCCATGAATGCCTACACCCACGCTCACACAGAGGTGACTGACCTTCTCGATCCATGTGCTGTGTTCCGCACGCGACGACGCGCTGCGCCTCTACGTGCCGTTAGCGGGTTAGCATGGAAACGCATACTCATTCACACTCACGTACTCACGTAATATGGTACTATTTTTTTCTTATGCTGCGACAGACTTATCGATACTATTTCGAGTACTTCATGACATTTAAATATCTAATGGTTTTAATAAGATACGTACTGCAAAATCAAATGTATTTTCTGCGATCGTTAAATGTTTGCATCTTTGTTATACTCGTACTACCGATAAGAATCTGTCTCAACATAAAATACATTGATGTAAAAGCCATAATGTTAAATTGTTATTATTATTATTGCATGAATTAATATTCATTATAAGTTACTTATTAAAATAATATTTACTGAAATTAAATACTTGCATAAAATATAATATGCCATCACCTTCACGGTTACGATGATATATGAATGTGTCATTTTAAAACAAAATGCATTATACATACGGAATCCACATATCAATTATTTGTAGTGCATGACATGTTCACAGATGATTAATGGTTGATGCAAAACTTTGCTGTTTCCAAAGTTGTAATTAGTCTAGCTGTTAAATCCTTGACCAAATCAATTTAGTAATCCCGCAAATAAAAATAATCTAGCCACCATTTTTAGTTGCAGATGGATATACAACATACCTTTTCCATCCATGTGGAGCCTTGCTCATCTCCTTCGCCGCAAACTAAGAATTCTTCGGCGCACACTGCACGGATTTCGTTCTTCAGACCTTTGAAAATACAAGCAAAGATATTAACATTATTTAAATTTACTCAAGCTAGATGTACGATCATTTGCATATTTAAACATAATATCTGCAAACAAAATTATTATATTATATTCTAGAAACATCATAATAGTTAAAAAGAGTTGCAATTTGCTTAGAACGTTTAAACAAGACGATGTCAAGTATCTAATGGATATCAGTTTGTGTACAACCTACTAAGGGCGCGTCCTTATTAAGCGCACAGTTAATGACAGACTGTCTGGTTTCCAGTTTGCCTCCCTATTTTTTAAATGGAGTGTCCATACTGCGCGTAATGTACGCAGTTGGCGGCGTTTCGCTTGCCGACTCATTCATCAAGCGGCTGATCCACAGGAACGATGCGCGCGATACAATGAGTTAGCGACTGATACTCCGCTCAGTCAGTCAGCGGATAGGCTGCCGCTAACTGCTCCTAATGAGGACGCGCCCTAAGTAAGTAAGATGAACAGCTTTTTATGTTATTAACAGTAGAGTTCAAAATGGTACGAGCGATCTCTCAATTACCTGTCATTTCAGCTCTAGTGTATCCAACATTAGGGAACACATCGTTCAACAGTGAGAACAGCAGCGGGATATCTTCGGCGACTAGTTTGGGCACCATAGTCTCGCACACTGATTGGATGAGGATGTCTTGTTCAGGTAGAGATTCTGCTATGGATGCTTCATCTGGCACTTCTGTACCACGTTCAACTAGGTTCTCCTGTAAAAATTATGTAGTTATTGCAGACTAAAGGGGTTTAATGATGTGAGAGTACCAAGTATTACAAAACAAGAACCATAACATTTTATGTCAGAAGGTTGATAAGCAGGCAGGCGGTCCACCTGATGGTAAGTTATTACGATCGCATATCACATTTGCAATACCAGAGGTTTAGAAAAAAAAACATTTTTGTATAAAACTATATTACCTTGATCTTCTGAATACGGTCACGTTTGACGTTACCAGCGGATACCAGCACAGACTTGAGGGCACGAAGTCCGAAGTCGTAGTGAGATTGGTTTGATAGTTGCTCGTCACAAAGTCTGTAAGTACAAAATATGACTGATGATACTTGGCAAATAGGTTGACAATAAAAAAAAACTATTAGTAATAGAATAAGATTTATTAAGATTATTTTTCCGAGCAACTCACGTTTCATCATGCTTTTTCAAGATATGAAGCTTTAAGGTTATGGTGTCGATGTTTACTAACATAACTTAAAAATTACTTACTTGAAGAACGGCACTATTTTGCAGGCCAGCTTCTCCGCAGTTCTAAAACCTTGACTGAACAACATCACTTCTGCGATCAATTGCCTATCCGGCGTGGTCATAGCCAAGCTACGGAACAGTTTTTTCAAGTTGTCGGGCAAGTTGGACCGACCGGCGTAACCAGGGTTCATTGTTATGAAGATTGCCATATCTTGACTCACCCGGACTTGCTTGCCGACTAGCTCGACAGTTATAGATTTACCTAGAATAAGAGGTCAATTATTTTTTTTTGTTATTTCTTACTGACATGACAAAATATTATAAAAAATATCTTGTTTTAGAGCAAACAGTAACTTACTAGTATTATCTCCTTCCTGGTGGCTCTTGAGAGCTTCTTGGATGGTTTGAACCTGCTGCGAAACAGCAGAGAGCATTCTCTCTTCGAGACGATTGAACTCGTCGAAGCAACCCCATGCGCCTACCTGTTAGATAGAGGATTTCACTGTTTTAAACAATGTAGGATTAAAGGCGGCATTGCGTTAAATCCAAAATATCGATATAATCATTTTTATCGCAAGTCAATTAATCTAGAAGCATAAATATATAACTTTTACATACTTGGCAAAGACCAACGAAGATTCTCCCCATGGCTTGGAAGTCGAATGTCTCGTCGCAGTTGAATACCAGAACGAATCTACCGAGCTGGTTCCCGAGAGCTTTCACGGATTCCGTCTTACCAGTACCAGCGGGCCCTAAAAGGCGATACGTTTGTGTTATATTTTAGTTTATTTTGCTACCGTTACTTATTTTAGTCTATGAGTAGTGATAGCCATTAATCAATATGAAATTTAGTTACAGCTACTTCTTTTACCTATTTTTTTAAATTGTATATATAACACATACCAAAAGGTGATCCTCCGAGTCTGGCTTCTAATGCTTGCGTCATGGTCAAGTAGCAACGGTCGGTCAGCGGTGTCTGTACCAGACGGTCTTGTACACCGAGGTACTCGAAACCGTATAGGAATTTAGCATTTGCCATGTGAATAGTCAATTGTTGAAGCACCTGTTGGAAGAAATAAGCATTAGAAAATCTGTTGATCTTCCCCGAAGCTAAAACTAGGGAAGTTTTATTTTTCAGACATTTAACTATCACATTAATTAATTAATATACTGTCCTCAGTTACTTACATCATTGTTCCTCGGGTCGAAGTAGAATCTCATTTCACATAACCATTCGAAGGAACGAGCACTGTTCACGTCGGACGCGATCAAACGTCGGGTGACCGTACGTTTGTGAACGAATTCATTGATCTGTGACAAATTATAATAGTAGTTTAAATGTTTGTAGTTTATTTAATATACGTCATAGTCCATATAATTTAACAAATGACTTACCAAATGTTCCAGCTTTCTTCTTCTCAACGGTGGTTGTTCCTGCAATACTGAGTCCGCGAGTATGTTCAACATATTCTCAACATGCGCTAGTACACGTTTTAGGCCATCTCCTCCGCCGTTTCCTAAGGCTGCATCTACATCTTCAGACCAAAGGATCTGTGCTGCTAGCACTACAATTTGGGCCTGTGAAAATTACGAGAATTATCATTATCATATCTTATTAAGGTCCATATACAAACTTTTAAGAGCAATGTAGGCTTACCTGATACTTATCGCACCAATCAATAAACTTCTGCGGATCAACATTTCCGTCTTTGAACTGTTTGACGTCACCAACTGCGTCCTTCAATCGGCAAGCCAATGTGACGCGCATCTCACGCTCTACCATCGACAACCACGAGTTGATCTTCGGGTTCTCTATGGTCGATACTGGTGATGTGAAGTATACCTAGAGAAATGTTGACGTTTAGTTTATTTAATAAATTAAATGTAGGTTTTAGATTTTTAATTTAGGAATACATTTCATTTCCAATGAAAAAAAGTGCCTCTAAAGTACAAGCCAATATGCAAGTTATTCAAATTATGACAAAATTCGTAAACATGAGTTAAATATGGACTCACTTCCTCGCCCTCTCTGGAAGCTATACCATTAATGACAGTGTTATCTTCGTTGAGTATAATAGCGGCAACACCAGCAAACATTTTCTTGAAATGCTTCTGAAGACGAGCGATGTTCTTGCTGTTGCCAATAATCTCGAGAAGATCTTCGTCACCCACAAAGTAGAAACTAGACGATAAATAATAATTTTACTCAACTCAGTAAATAAATGACATCAAATAAGCATAACATACTAAGGGATATTGTAAATTTTAAAGGTTTTTGATTTTTTTTGGAAAAATAATAATTATTTATGTTTTTATTTGGTGGAAATAATATGATTGAACAACATGTTAATCTGTCAGAATCTGTAAGAATTCTCAATAAGTGGAGTATTTCAGATAATAAGCAAAACATATCCATGAAATAAGGTATTAAAGAACTTATTTACCGTGGGAAGCTGCTCCTTTCTCTCTCCAAATATTCGCCGAGAGCCTTCTGTATCTTCCCGAGCAAGTCGGCGAGCCGCTCCAGGGATCGTTGCACGCCGGGGATGTTCAACACGTCCATCACCATTGGTGATTTGCCCACTTTTTTCATCAGACCCAAGAACTCGGAACTAGAATATGGTAAAATAATTTCTTTGGATATTGATCAACATCATACTTTATACTATGTAGGTAAGTAGGTATTATGGTGTTTTAAAACTAAAAACATCCATTGGATTAAAACCTATATATCAGATAGCTGTCAAAGATTTTAATCACTAAATCAAACTCCATAAATATTTTACCTGATGCTTTGGAAGCGGCTAGTTTCAACAGGCAGTAAAGTCTTGATATCAGCTGATCCACTGAATATACCTTCAAGGTACACCCACCGACGTTGTACGTCGATCCAAACGTCGAATAGCGCGTTAATACGGTTCAGTTTCTCTTCCCAAGTTAGTGCTTCTTCTTCGAACACCTTGAGGTTACAATAGTCGTACGTCATTGTGTTAAAAATTAATTAATATAAGATAGAGATATCCAAAAGTAGTGGTAACTTAAAAAATCTTAAAAACATGTTTTATTTGAGGTAAAATTACGAGTATCTAGGTCTAGCTACAAATTATGATATGCAAAAAAAGAATACCTTGTAATAAGGCGATAGTTTCATAGCAGCGACGCTGTTGATATGCTCCTTTACTTTATTGAAGAGATCGTCCCAGCCGCGGATGATCTTGCACTTGTTCTGATAGTTGATCAAGTCTAACTCGTAGCTCTGCCACGACTCGCGAACCTACGCAATAAAAATATATGAAAAAAGGATGATGAATTCAACCCATGATAAATACTAATGTGGTGTGGGCATCAGTTATGTAACTCTCATCTGTATTGCTGACTAGCTATTCCCTGCGACTTCACTTGCGTTCCCGGGATAGAAAGTACCTTCGGGGATCATGTAGCTTTTTGTTAGTGAAATAATTTTTCGAATCGGACCAGACCAGACGAGGGACGAGCCAACTCAGATTTGACTATTTTCATAGATGCTGTAAGCTCACTCACATCTCAATGTACTGCTGTACATCTATCCCTTTTCTATCCCAAGTAATTTTTGTTTGAGATTTGTTTGCAGTCATCATTAATTACGCACCTGTTTCAAGAATTCTTCAAGAGCCATCTCTCCCTGCGCCACTGAAACGACATCTTTCACAGTGTGCTCATTATGAAGCAGATCAGCATCCCACACTTGCCCGAGCGTGAGTTCGGAGAGAGACCAGTCCACTTTAAGTGCGCGGCACAGTTGACGCCAATGTCGCTCTTTCAATGCATCAGATTTTAGCTCCACTATAAGCATGTTAACCTGGTAAAAATTAAATATTTATTAATAAGTTAGATTATAAACTTGTTTCTGAAAAAAATCGCATTCTTTCGTTTAAAGTAATAATAGTTTTGAATGAAAAATCAGGTGGTAAATAACATTAAAAATAACCAATCCTTACCTTAGTATACGACTGCAATAGTTTACGGACGTATTCGTAACTGTCATACATGCGCAGACGCGCAGGCAGCTCTTTCAGTTCATTCAACATGGCTTCTAATTGTTGCCTAAAATTGATATTATAATATTTATTCTAAAGATCAATAATGATGTGACAAAACAAGATAAGATGTCAATTCAAATCATGTGTTAAACCTTACCGGAGTTTTCTAGGCTGCACGGAAAGCCATGGCTTCTCCCTGATGTCGTCAATCTGTGTCCAGATCTTGCTGAGTGATGCCCACACGCCACGCAAGTCTTGTAATTCTTCTAGAGCGACTGTCATACGCTCGTTATTTACTGAGCTTCCTGTATAACGTAGAATTAAAAAAAAAACAAGTGAGATTCTGGTTAAACCAGCAATAAAAATATAATTTTATTATTGAAGCTTCGCAAATCGAAGCTATGCAAATTTCTTCTTTCGGTTAGTCATAACTACAAAATTATTTTGTATAACTAAATTGCGCATAAACAGGCCAAAATCACAAATTGCAGCAATAATTCTAAATAAAATTTACCCGTATCGTGCAACTCCAGTGCCTCTTTAGCCTTAGCGACATTATCTCTCTCATCCTTCAGCCGGGTGTACCGAGTCTCCATAGCCTGCAGCCTGGCTAAAGCGTCTTCCGGCCTCGTGGAGCCATCAGTGGGCTTGCTACGTTCCCATTCGGTGAGGAACTCGAGCGTACGAGCCTCTACCGCCTTGTCTTCTGCCACGATTTTTTGCTGGAGCGACGCCACCTAAAATACAAACTTACGACTTTAGCGGCTTCTAAATAAAGATTATTTTACGTAATAGATTTTAGAGACCATAGGTAATTTCTCTGAAAAGTAATAATGTTAATCTTACTTGAGTCTGAATCGAAGAATCCTTGCGCCTCATAATTTCATTGAAAGCGCTCCACTCTCCCTCAATGTTGTCAACGTGAAGCCATTGGGTTGGGAATTGGAACCTTTGAAAATTTAATCGTACATCAGCACTTGATTTTCAATATTAATTTATTAAATTGAATCTAAATTACCTCTGTCTCTCTAAAATACGTTGGGCCTCTCTATAGATATCAACTTGTTTCTCCCACGCCAATACTTCTCTCTTCAGTTGTTGTACGTATGTGATTAGCGACACTGCATCGCTGGTCGAAGCTGCCTCTGTTATTAAAATAAAAAAAATAACCTTTATGAATCGAAACAGTTTTGTTCTTGTATGCTAGACATAATTTGATTTCGTGAAATTTCATACACCGATTTTGATACTTGATATAGAAGATGGCAAATTGAATATTTTGAATGCTAATATATGAGGTTATAAAAAAAAAAATGGAAAGTAGACTTATTTTTAGTAATCATCCTTTCGAACATTGCACTAAATAGATAACATATTTTTCTGATATTTTTTTCATCTTTCACATCTCATAAAACATAAATCACCTCCTTACCACTCCACACCACCTCAGTTTATATTCAACTCACATATTTCCTGGCTAGGTACTCACCAATAGTCTGCTGCTCCAACTGGCCACGCGACTTGGCAAGTTGGGCATGGAACTGCACCATCTCCCCTCCAAGTAGAGCTCCAAACTTGCCGAGTACTTCCTTGTGCCATGCGTCATATTTCAGCGCAACTTTGCTCTGGACTCGAGCGAAGTCGATCACAACTGGTCCGTACTCGCGACGAGTGTCTGACGTGTCGAAAGTTGTGCGAGATTTTCTAGCAAAGGAATTATTATGATGAATTAAATCTTTATTTCCGTGGTATATCGAATGTTTTATGCTCCAGTGTGTTAAGGATTTAAGTTAGGTTATGTATGTAAAATATAAGAGGAAAATTTTAACACTTACTTGATGTCATTGAGACACTTGATCCAAAGAGTAATGTCCTCTCCGAGACGACCATATAGGCTTTCCGGCTGAAGATCCCATAGAGCTTGATAACTGTTTTCAATTAAAAAGGTTTAAAAGTGTCACTAATAATGCTAAGTATATTTCACACCCAGGATTTGTAAGGCGGCAGTCAATGTCTACACCAATTGATTCTCGACACTTACCGCAGCCACTCATCGACATATTCCCGAACTTGGAAGATCTTCTGTTCAATGGCATCGTACACGTTTTCTAGCGGTGAAGATCCACCTGGCAGTTTTGTTAGCAGGTTTCTGTATGTTGCGGTTTGGGCTCGCGCTACACCCACTTGGTATCTAAGGATGAAAAATAATGCGAATGAAATTTAACCATACATTAGTAATGAGAGAATATATGTTAAGTTTATTTCATAATTCTATTACTTATTTGCATGTATTATTTTAGAGTCAGGGAACTTCAGTCCTCAGGGAGTCAGGGTCTATTTTAGAACAGGGAAGGTTCGGTTTGCTCAAACAACTCTAAATAGAAATAATTCTGAATAATAAATTATGGCTTAATGACGATTCTTTAATTTCCCGATACTTAAAATATAAACAGACTCATCGCAATTGGAAGTTTAAAAAATAGTGTGCAAAAGTTTACCTGGTGCTTTGCAAGCGATGTTGGCTGGTAACAATAGCCTGCCAGGCGAACATCTGCCTCATAAGTTGGAAGCGGGCTTCCTCCAGAGATGGAAATAGGTACATTTGTTGGTTCGTGATGCGTACCTCGTGGACTACACGGGCGATCTGTTTAAGTATCCAGGTTTTTTTAAATTGAACATTTATATGGAACTTTCTTGTTGCGGAAACAAGTGTAAATGTAATGCAGGCAAATTGTAATTATCGTACATAAAACAGTAAAATTACAATTTGAACATGTACTCCATGTACTTCGTAATTGAGCGCTATCTGAGAGACACTTGTTTTAAAGCAGTAGCAATGATGTAATCTCACCTGTGGTTCTCCACCTGGCTTATGTGTAGGCTCTGCGGGAGAGTACGTGTCCATAGACAGATCGAGTTCATTGGCCTTGCCGAGAAGCGCCATGGTCCACGCTTCGATACCGGCTTGCAGACGGGCCGCAAGGCTTTTTTCTACCTGTTAAATTACACAAGCAAACATTCATAAGTACATTTTTTTATTTTAGTAACATTCTGATAACTCAAAATTATTGTCAGTGTTACCTCTTCATCTAATCTCTGCACCCACAGATGCAAGTTGCTGTACTGACGCAGCGACAGATCATCAATAGCGCGCTGCAAACGACTTAGTATTTCTGCCAAGCTCTGAGCTGAGTATGGGCATGTTTCCAACGAACGAGCGTCCACTGATATCTGCTCTTCTACAGCTAGGAGATCTTCAACCTGTGGTTAATAATTATAATATTGTTATATAGAAAAAAAGTCGAACTTTATTACCATAGAATTAAACAAGCAATTTTAAAATATGAACTTTTGTTTCATTGTAATGTAAACATTTCTTCTGAGTGGCTAAAATAATTTAAAGTCAAATACATGCACGGTGTTGGAAAACTTTCTGGTACACGTCTGGTTAAATAATAGCTCACCTTCTCTTGGAACAGCAGAACAACTTCGCTAAGTTTCTGGACATATGGGTCCAACTTATATGACTCCCAAACTAACGCCATGCCTTCTGAGACTTGGTTCAATACATCACGACGCAGACCCGCTACAAGAGGGATGATTGACGCTTTGTCGCGAATCTGTAATGTTTTAACATATATAAACCATAAACAAGGACATTTACTTGTGGTATCAAAGCGACGGGTGGGAACAGGCCAAACCAATAACTTTCATCGAAATGCGTACGTTATATCAAGACATAACTGAAGCATAATTATATAATGCATGCTTGCGTGCCGTTTTAATTCGAACGTATAGGTAAAGGTTCTTAAGTATGTTTTTGCTTGAACGTTGTTTATTCCTCAGTTACATGGATCAATGTTCACCTTCGTGACTGAAGTGATGATTCTACAGAAAACTAATTGAAAATAAAATAAATCATATATTTTAAACAAAATGTTATATACAAATATTTAGGCAAGCTGGCTTGATCCATAAAACTAAACGATTTGCTAATGTCACTTATATTGAACTCTAAAAAGTGCTGCTTAGGTTCAAAATGAAAAATATTTCGATACTAATGATAATTAATGAAAGCATGTTAGTTTTATGTCACATACCTAAAATAAAAATAATGTGTGTGAAACAATAGTGACTCTGAAATAAAAGAAACCAAGGTCATATAATCATGCAGCCTATAAATATTAAACTACCTTCGTATGATTCCTATTATTTAGCTGCATAAATAAAAACGCACATGTGTTAGTGATGTCTCACATACAAACATTAGTTTTCTTAAATGTGTTATTGTAAAATTTATAAGTGTTTTTTATGTGCCAATTTTATCGTTTTGTGTCTAAGTGTGCTTGAGATTGAACACTGTGAATTAAATGTTGTTTTTTAATTTTATAAAAGAGAATACGTACCTTTTCAAGTGTCCTTTCGTAAGTGCGAACGCTTTCAATTAGTGAGATAGCGAATGGATAGAGTTGATTCGCCTGGTGAGCTTTGTTGACAATGGCCAAGGGTACCCTAAAAAAGCAATATTTTGAAGCATTTCTAAAACTCAGCACGTAATTACTTCACTTGCATATTTTAGAACCAGTCTAATCAAAACATAAAACAGTTTTAAATGGCAGCATACATGGCAGCTTTACACCAGATATGTCAATGATAACTGTTTAAAATTTTCAGCTAGCATTGATGTTATAAATACCTGAATCCCAAATTCTTCAAGTTTCGCACTTCTTTATACAGCGTGATGATTTCCGGTAAAAAGTTGACTTTGAGTTTCAGTATAGTGCCAGTTTTGCTGGAGCGAGCGCGCACTGATTCAATCGCAAATATGCGACCAGACACACCCAGGTTACGTTGTTGTACCTAAAATATTTATGAGGATTGACGACTTATAATTATAGAATAGTGGTGCCGATTCTGAATCAAAACTTATATTAGTCACGCATGTCACCTCTCTTTCTTGCAAACGTTATTGAAAAAGAAAAGAACATTTCTAATGCTGTCAAATTAGTCTATCTATAACATCGTTACTTACGAGTAAATAGTCGTGACCAATAAAGGTAGCGGCAATCGGACAAATTTGATAGAACTAAATTTATTTTATCCCTCATTTACGTTATGCTTTTTTGTTATAAAGAGATATGGTGAGATTAAATAAAGTTTAGTTTGTAAACAATGTAGACAATACACAACATTATAGTACGTAGTTGGGTACAATCATTACCTTTCGAGCCCAGTCATCGAAGACTTCTTGAGTGTCCAATTTAAGGCGGAAGCTGTCGCCATCAGCCTTCAATTTTTGGCCTTCAATGTGGTTTTCCCAACCTTTACCTGCACATACACGATTAGAGTAATTAAGCTTCTAATAAATTACAGTGTATATTGTTACACCTGAAGAATAGCATAATATATTACCTAGAACATCTTCAACTCTCTTCAAGTATGCAGTGAGCTGGTGATCGATCTGCTTCGCCCATATGATGGAGCCAGCCACCGGCGGCAGATCACGCACGAGGGATAATCGACTGCACTTTGATTGAGGATATTGTACCTGGTGGATTCAATGACAACGGATTTATTATAAATTCAATTTATTTTAAAAATACTCGAGTTAAAACATTACATTGATGTTATAAAGACTATTTTAAACTTTAAAATGATCATGCATAAAGCTGAAGGGTTTCTTTGTTTCAACGCGCTCCGGAGTTACTGGTCCGATTCGAAAAATTCATAAACAATGTCCTCACAATGAGATTTCTACTAGTCAGATTCGAAAAAATCATTCACTATTAGGAAGCTACATTATTCCCGATGGTTATAGGCTACTTTTTATCCCTGCGGGGCACAGCTAGTGTTAAATAAATTACCTTAAACTTCTCATGTAGCGCCTCAATATCATCTTTCACTCTTTGTATGAGCTGGGTTTGGTACTCGCGTATAGCGCCGCGGATGTGTGGTCGCACGAACAAAGCGTTGAAGCGCGAGAATATGCGGAACATTTCATTAGCGTTCTTGGCTGTGCCGAGTTGGTCACGAAGATGGGCGGTGATTCGGGTTTCCACACGATCTGGATATGAAATTATCGCAATTAGTTTCTTTTTAAAATAGACTGATGAGGCAGTGATAGGCTGTCTATCAAATTTGGTCTTATATAGCGTACTTACCGATTCTATCTTCATAACGACGAACCGCTGCTTCCCAAGCATCACAACCCTCACGCGAGATGTCCAGGCAATCTACTTCTTTGACATTCTCATAAGCAAGATTTACCTAAAAATGGGGCATAGTACTTTAATAATAGACTTTCGGTTAACTACAACAAAGGCAGTGTTAGTGAGAGATAAGGCATATATTACCTCAGCAATGGCATTTGCGTCAGCAGCATCCATTGGAAGAGAATGTGGTTGAGCTGGTTCGCCACCCGCTCCGGTTTCCGCTGCAACAGTAGCACGGGGACGAAGTACCTTTATGAAAACAAACATAAACGACACACATGTAATTTTTGCTAATAAATTGAACGTCAAATCTTATCTATTGAAAAAAAATATTTTTAGACGGAAGAAATATTAATAATTTTAGTATTATCTAAAACTGTTATGTATGTGTTGAGGAGTAGAAGACTTTGATTTAGTAGTTGAATATAATATCTTAACAAAAAACGTCTATCTCATGTATTAGATAATTCGATGACTATTTACTACCAAATATTTTTTCAATTTATTACAGAACTACTTTCTGGGATAAATCTCATATAAATGATGAATAATAACAAAGAAGTAGTATGAATGTATTTCAACTGATACATGAAATTTACTATAGAACTAATTCGTCCTAAAATAATTTGGAAAGGCAAAATATGTGATAAATAACGTCAATATTATTCTTACCCTAAGCATAACGGTACGCAGTTGCTCGTGGTGTCTGCGGAACCGACGCATGTGTTCCATGCGCGCTTGAAGACGCTTGTGCGAGGGAGATACACGCCACACCATCTTGAGGTGTTCATCACGTTTCTTCTTCACTATATCACTGTTAAACGAATTATTTTATTTCAAGGCCGTTAATATTTTAAATATTAAATATGAAAGTTTATAGATATACGGAAAGGGTGATATAAGAAATAAGAAAGAAAAAAACATTTATTTATGCAAAAATACACAAAAGTGATATAACTATTTAACACAATAAGCAAAAACCAATAACTCTTACATTAATAATACACAAAAACAAAATCAAAAACGTAAAGAAAATAAACAAAATAGTTAGGATATGAGTAAGAAATGAGAATGAATGCCGATATGACGGCTGAATGGAAGAAGAGTACATATTGTGCCGACGCAAAATGATTGGGAACAGCAGGAGATGATGATGAAATATATTTAGTCCTTTAAATTATGATGATAGACGAATGTCGTGGACTTACCGTAAAAGACCCTGCAGCTTTTCATATTCGTCATCCCAGCATGAAAACACCTCGAAACACTGGGTCATTACACGCTCAAAGTCTTCGAATGGTATATGCATTAGGCGACGAGTACCAAGCACCTGGGCGAAAAAAATACAAAGTCAGAACACAATTGTTATGTTCTTGTAAATAATCCTACAGGTCCATTACGCAATATAGTAAAATTAGTGAATATAAGATATTACCTTCAGAAGTTGTTGCCCAAGGTCCCTAGAAATAGCTTCGACTAGTCTCAGTCCTCTCTGTATAGGGTACTTAGTCGAACGGATCTTACGAAGGTGAGAAAAAATTTGCTGGACTGCCAACCTGTTAAGCAGATATTCAAGTTTGAAAAATATTTTTTTTAAAAAGAAAACAAATTGGTTATAGAAATAATTACCTGATTCTCTCAAGTTCCGTGGCACTTAGCAAATCGTTGATGGGGAAGTCTTTCATAAGTGGGTTGTAGTCCGAAACAGTTGCTAGGGCTTGCTTCAAACCAGTATCAGTGTCGAAAGATACCGTGGCGTGGAAA
The DNA here is from genome assembly GCA_963555595.1 of Tethea ocularis. Taxonomy (NCBI): domain Eukaryota; kingdom Metazoa; phylum Arthropoda; class Insecta; order Lepidoptera; family Drepanidae; genus Tethea; species Tethea ocularis. The sequence goes on along the minus strand of OY741971.1, from coordinate 6,141,359 downwards.
CGCTTACCGTATTTCAGGATTTCTAAGGTTAGGGCCACCTATAAAATACACCATGCATGACAAGATAATAAACAGAAATAATATTATGTATTTATGAAAAAATTTAATTGTAAATATTGTCGAGTTAATTACCTCAATACTTTCCCTCTTCTCTTGAATACGATGGAGAGCTCTCTCAAGATTGAGCCAGAAGGAAATTTCTTGAAGTGCAGTACCATTTGAAGGATCACGGTCCAATTTGGTGACCTACGTCAATCAAGCAAGAATGAAATGTTAATAATTATGAGTAGTTCGTAACTTTTGGATATCAATATAAAAATAACTTACTTTTTGTATTTCCTTAATCCAGCGGTTGACACCATTCTGAAGCTGATTAAGGAATGTTGAGTCCTCCACTTTGTCACCGAAATCGGCAACTCTAGGTTTTCGACCTTCATCTGCAGCTCTATAGAACAAATAAAATACCAAGTTCCTATAGAGTAAGGTATTATAATATGTTTAGTGTATACTGTTGAATTTCCAGTTAAAATAAATCATAAGGAGTTTTACCATGAAATGTACAGTTAAAAAGTGAAGGATTACCTTTTAATGACAGCAGCAACTAATGGATGCACAGGTAAGGTAATCTCGGGAATATCAATGTTTTGTTGTAGGTGCAGCAAGCCCATTTCCAGCTCGGCGATTTTTTTCTCTACCGAGGGCGCCATTTTATCTCCATCTCTGTAATATTTGTATTACTCATATACAATAAAGATAAATTAAGTACAAATTTTTTTTTCATTAGTGCATAAATATAACAAATCTAACCTATCAGCTCTTCCACTCTCTTTTACATAGCTTTTAAAGAATGGTGCCATAGTTTTGCTGATGAAGGCATGGAGCGTCTCATAAGGGGAGCCATCAGAAAGGTTTATGAGCCGCAACTGGCTGTGGATGGACTTGTCTGCCTCAATAACTGCACCACGCTTGATGCAGACAAATGCTGCAACCCTTGGTGAAGTGAAGTGTACCTATAGAAAATTGAACATTTGATTTATAAATAAATATATTAGATTCATACACATATCACACTCCTAAATAGGCTCCAAAGAGATTTATTTCCCAGGGATCAAAATTAATTCATCATACCTATGTGGGATCATAATATACTACTACATGTATAAATAGGGCTCATAATCTAGAAAATCCTGCTAATATTACAAATGGTTTATGGGGATATATTCTTAATATTAACTGATTGGAATTGAAGGAAACATATTGGGTATGTTTTATCTTTGGAAAGCATTAGATCAGTCAGGAAGAGACAGTAGTATTTACAACCTCGCCATGTAGTTTAACATAACTTAATTTGGGATCAGATAACCTTGAGGGAAGAATGTCCCAGGATATTTACTTATTGATAAAAGTTAATACGTAATAATGCTTGTGATGCTTAGATATACACATTCTACATTACTAATAACATGTTTCTTTATAATATTTCACAGATTCTATACATCATGTATATTGTTTATTAAGTCTGTAGTTGCCTTCACCTTTTATGCATAATGTGTTCTATTGTGTGAACTATATATGGTCAAAGCATTGGCTAGTACCCAATGGCTACTGGGATCTACATATTTACCTCAGTGCTGATTTGATATGTGACTGCTTCTTTCTCTTCTTCACCCTCAGTAGGCTGTTCATTGTCATCTTCTAAATAGGTATAAACATAAAAATAAATGTTTTGTAAACAATAAAAAATAATTGCTAAAAAAAGAAATAGTACATTTTATTATATTACAAAAACCGCATGGGGAGTGGATGGTTTACTACGAGTACATCACACTGCAACATGAGCCCACACTGGCTCATTTCTAATGTTGCAGGCATGAGTTATCTGGTTGCACTATAGGAAGGCTCCAGCAAACCATAGTAAAAACTTTGTAATGTTTAAGTGTTTTGACCGATTGATTAATAAAATTCTATTGTTTCGGCCACCCCCAAATAAATTAAAATTTTAAGAACTGTGAGCAAACCAGTATATATATCATCAATCATTTTAGTTAAAATAGTATGTTGCTCAAAAGTAAGCTTAATCTAAGGCTTAACCCCATCAAATTTTCAGTGGTTTCTAAGAATTGCATGTAATATCATACAATCAAATTCCAATGGTATCTTTGCATTTAGTTTCCCTTTTCACTATATATATTTCATGTTTTATGCATGCCGGTTATAGTTTTATTAAATAAATAGCTGGATGACAGTGCATGAGCATGATGTCATAGGCAGAGACCATTAAACTTGATGGCGACTGCAAAAGAATGCTAAATGGCATTCAATTAGACATCACCAATTTTTTTGTAATATAGGGTAGTGATTCTTACCTTTAGAGGAAAATCTTTGCACATACAACGAAGGCACCTGGGGATCCGAGATGAACTTTCTTATGCAGTCTTGGTTGACTTTATCATCGAGTGAAGTGTTCAAAGCCGGTGGAACTATGTCATCTTCAGGTAAAAGTACCGTTGCAGCTTTGCGCAAGTAATTTGCAAACTCTTGGTAGTCAACAACGACCACGTTTTGTGCCTCCAGGGCATTTTCATTCCCATCAAGGGAGTCTCCCATGATGTTCTATTGTAGATGATTAAATTTTCTTATAGGAATCGATAACTTTTTCTTGAAAATCTGCCGCAGAATGCAGCTGTGCGGCAGAAAATTTGACAAATGTGGATGACGCATCAATCGATGTTGCCATGCCACGCTTTCAGAATTCATACCACAAACAAAAGAGACATTTTATGTAGATGTAGCCTGTTACGGTAGTAAAAAAATCTTTATCTTATAGTCTGTTCAGAAAGAGAGCCGTAGTGTGGCCAAATTTTGAACTAACGTTCCGATTTTATATTACAACCATATCTATCATTTTTTAGTCGAACCAAATTGAAATGAGGGTTTCCTTTCCTGTAGTAAGTGGTAGTGAGCTCCACGAGGTGGCAGCACTGTAGCGAAAGTATAATCATCTTATGGACACCTTGTAGCTTGTAGATAATTTTTTTCATATAAATATAATTTAAATCATTCACAGAGCAATATATTATATCTAATAAATACCTTAATTTCGGAAACGGCTCCAACGATTTTCATTAAATTTCGTATGCAGGGGGTTTCGGGGGCGATAAATCGATCTAGCTAGGCTAGAATTATTCTAGTAAAAAGTGAACTCAGAAAATTTGTATTTTCCTCAAATAATAATTTTATTTAAAAAAAAATGTTTGAAGTTAATTCGTATTTCATTACTGATTATGACGTATTTAACTGTTCAGAAATTAATAATTTTAAAATCGTGAGAATATCATTAGTAGTTTTTTTAAATTGATTTTTTATCTTGCCTACTTGAAAAATTATAAAATGATAAATATCTCTAAACTGGTTCACTTTTTACTAGAATATTAAGGGGTCATTTAATAGAGAAGAACCTCTCTTACATCCCCATAACGGGATCGTGACGTATAACCAGTAACCCTATATAAAAAAAAGCTCGTTTAAAGGTATTATTATAGAACAGTTATTAGGCAAATGAATGAAGTTTTTTGTTTATTAAAAATCCTATATTTTTACGTTATAATTAAACCGTGTCGTCATCTCAGTAATAAAACAGCGTTTGAATTGATGATCGGATCTCGACCGTCGTCGCGTCCCTTCACTCTTTCAAAAACTCCTAAAAGCACCTCTTTCCTTTAACAGCATTTTCAATCAAGTCGCCCTCGTCTCCTTCGCTTTATACATCACAGTCGACAAAAAATCTGCCTATATCAGCCCACATCGCTCTTAACAAATTGAGTCTTTACGTCGCAGAAATCATAGTTCATTTTCGCGTAGAAAATGTTTGAGTTGAAAAGTACAAGAAGGTGAATATCGACAGCGCAGGCCATAAAGGCAGTGATTCGAGGAGCGTTTCGTCAGTTTACAAGCTCGCTGTAATAAGATATCGGACGCTCTATCACCCTGGAAAATGTCTTTATTATGCTCCCTGAAACAGACATCGCTACCTACCCCTAAAGCGTTGAAAAATATGAGAAAACTGGGTAAGCTATTAGATCGTTCCTGTTGTTAGTAAAACTGTTGTTAATTAAATATTGGAATTTTCTGAAAACAATTATGAATTTCTATAAAGAATAGGTCCAAATATAAGTCGAGGAACCAGTTTCTCTAAAAACGTTTATGCCGCCTAAAGACATCGATTTGAACCTTTGTTTGCTTTGTGCAAAGCGTTTTTTCGGTGCGTCGGTATCCCATTTTCACTAGTTCCTTACTTTGCCAAGAAAGGGGTAAAACGTTTTCGTGTGGTAATTTGTCGCTAAAATCCTTATTTATTGCAACAGAGAAGTTGGATCGGCCCCGGGGGCAAATTCGCAAACTTTGCTCCTTTAACTTCGCTTCACTGAATACCGACACCTTGAGCACATATTGAGGTTGAATCCTCGTTTTCTTGTTTCAGTTGAATTATGGACGAATACTTTAATACAATCTCAGTGAAACTTTATCGGCACATTGAGTCGGAGCTATATATCTGCGGGTCACACAATGACGCTATCAACTACTGTTCAATAGAATATAGAATCGATTGTGGCTCTAACAGTGTTTAGAACAAAGTTTGTCTGCACCGGTTTGCGGAAAGTGGAACCGATTGCGATTCAGGTAGATATTTATAATGAAACTAATGGATCGAAACAATATGTTTTACAAAACGGGTTAATTTATTGTGTAGGTTCGTTTATTTAGGTAGGTGAGCGCGGATAGGGTCAAAGAGCTGTGACGAGATCGCATGTCCTAAAAGTATATTGGCAACCCTAGCGAAACAGACTTTACCGACGTATTATGTAGTATTATGCTAATTTATTTATTTATCTTCAAGGCGGATACGATATGTACAAGTAATTGCCTATAACGTGACCGACATAACTAAGACGCCGGCGAATCCAATTTTATCAGCGAAACTCATCGAATTACGTTTACACCCTTATTTGATACGTCTATCTATCTATAAATATGTATTTTACTAGATTTACTTTAGAGAAGGGTATTCAAAGGTGTACACATAGCCGTAAACGAGGAGATTGCGGTTATGCGGGTGTACCTATACGGTGAAGTGGGTTTAAATTGTAACACCGTTTTACTAATTTTCGAGTAATAAATACACCTATTAAGATACAATACAATATTGACCATTATCGGTGACAGGTTCTATTGGTGATTTGAAAGGAGGTCTTGTTAAAATATTACCTACTAATAATAGCAGTAATGTTTGTTTTAATGTCTGGACCTACCAGTTGGTTTAAAAATTCTTTCACTAATAGGAAGCTACATTATCCCTGAAATATAACTACTATAGTATGGGCTACTTTTTATCCCGGGAACGTAGGTGAAACACATCATAATAGCGTTACTTTCGTAGCACGTGCTACAGACGCGTAGCAGTAATGTAACAAGAGCTACGAAGCTACACTGACACTATATTGCATTCCCTCCCAACAGGCTAACAACTCTGCTGATTGCTTAATCTATGTCAGGTGCAAATTAGATTGGCACGATACCGGTACGGTACTACGGAAGTTTCACCACAACTTTTTGTGATCCTGTTTTAGCCACTGGACTTGTGAATGTACTTTGCCTGAATATTTTGTGCCAATTACACGGAAATTGCATATTGTAATGAGATTAATATATCCCTACGACATATTTTGTAACTTTAATCGATATGTATCTTTATATGAGAGTTTTTCGCTTGGTGCAATAGAGCCCGCAGTGCCGTATGATTACATGATAACCCGCAATCAGACAGACTGCATAAGAAAAAATATATTCTGCTAAGCTAAGATAACGTCAAATGTTTGTAAATTATGAGACACACTCACAAAGTTTTACATAAGTAAATATGATGTCGTATGATAAAGTAGGTAAGATGTTATATCCAGTGATAAGTTAGTCGTAGAATAAATTAGAGTTTATTAAACTTACATATTATAGTTAGTATTTTCCTAAAACATTATTTAAACTAACATACTCCGATAATAGTTTTCCACGAAGCCCGCAGCAACGCGTCACCTGTTCGTGAAAGTCACATGTACGAGACTAATTTAGCTCGTAAAGCCAACATGTATCAAGGCAATCGCAACTGTGACAGGCTATTACGTGTGCTTTACTGTCAGTTTACTTGCACTATGTAAAATATTATGCAATGCGTTCAAATTGTTTCCATAACGGATTATTTATTTATACAAATTACCTAAATAGAAATAATAAATTACATCATTTTGTACACACAGCAAATATATTTTAAGTTAAATAGATCTAGTTCGTCAGTCTTTATAAAATCTTATCTGAATCATTGTAAACTAGAATAGCGAGTTCCTAGGTTCATAGTACATACAAGGAGGGAAAGGATTTAGATCCCTAGCCTTAAAATTAAGTATCTTATTCAATTATCTATATAAGTATGTATTTACAAAAACAAAAGTAGTATAGGTATGTAGTGTATCAGTTATCTGGTTTCCATAGTACAGGCTCTGCTTAGTTTGGGATCAGTTAACCGTGTGTGAAGAATGTCCCAGGATATTTATATTTAATATTTTTTTTAGAACACAATTATTAGGATTTAATTAATCGATTTAATTAGTCAGCGGTAAACTAAAATACATATGATCCCCTAATCACGGCCTACGGGGCCGCAAAACAGGCATGCTCCAAGCGCTGCTACAATGACACAAATGTGCACTCTCTCTAATTATACTTAATGCTGACGACCGACGAAGGCCGCATTGGGAAACCACCAGTTTCTGTGTTACGAATACTGAAACTGTGTTTACACTAAATATAAGCACAGCGCAGGTGCGAATTTCATTCGCAGGCTCGATTTGTAGCTGCCGCTTTCGATGGATGTGAATTAGATCAAGAATAATAGATAGACTAGTTTTAGACTAGTTTAAAATTTTATCTTACTTTATGTAAGTCACCAACATGATTATGCACAAACTTATATACACCTTTTGAATATATTGGTTGGTACACTGCAATCGAAATGCCTGCGTAGGTAGCATAGATACTTTGGTATGGAAGTATTAAAAGAGTCTAAACGAGAAGTTTCTACCGCGTCAACATAACACGAGAAAAAAATAAGAAGACTTCTAAAGCAAATAAAATTGTCAATAACCTCACTGGTTTCAACTTCAACCTGGAATCAATAGGTAATAGGAGCCAAACGTACAACGGAATTGATTGGACTGTCTATGCTGGCGTTGCAAAGAGATAACTTTATTTATTCTAGTGTTAAATATGATGTGATAGAAGATATTGAGTTGGAAGTTTCAGTTATAGAAAGTAACTCCAAAAGTAGTGATAGTACAGGTATAAAATTTTGATTTTATAGATTTGTAACTGGTTTATGTTTTTAAAACTTTCAGTTTTTGTCTAGTAGAAAGATGACACAAAAAAACGTACAAACCCCAAACTACATAATAATATGCTAAAAAAAAATTCAGGTTGGTATGAATTGAGATACTTAGAGACTACTACATGGACCTCTCGTATTTTCGCTAGCAACGTGTTGTTTTGACGACTACGAGGGTTAGTTTGTAGGTTACTTATATAAAATCATAGATTAGATAGACTTACAAAGTGAACGAACGTTATTGTCTGAGCTACTAATTTATGTTAGCGTTATTAGGATCGTATTTAGTAACGCAATCGTGTCTAATTACCAAACGTGATTATTTGGGCGTATAATACACCCGCGTTGCGGTTATGTTAATTATTGACAAAGCTATAGTTACCTACACTCGACGTACCTATCTACATTCGTAGCGTAATGCGCTAATGATTATTGTAGAGTTGTACGACAAATATTGTCTCGTTATCTCTCGGAATTGACGCAAACAATGGACTTTGATTTCAACACCTGATGTTTCAATATTATTTTCATAATTGTGAACAATTTGCTTTTGCATTTACTTTGTATAATCTATGTTTATTTTGTATAATCATGAACTATCAGTATACCTACGCAAGTTTTCAATAGGTATATATAACCTGATTTGATGAAATTGTTTTAATTATGCGACCCAAATACGTAAATATCAGCTCACTAACTGTTCACCTGCGTTCCTAGAATAAAAAGTAGGTAGCATATCTCATCATCTATCTATCTGTAAAATTTTATTGCGATCATTAGAGAGGTTTAGGCATCAAAAGGTAATAGACAGAGATACTTTCGAATTTTTAATATTAGCAAAGAATAATATTAGTATAGATTTTCCATACGATAAACACCATCAATATATTTACAGTATTGTAAAACTTTTCAGACAAGTCGTGGACAAAGACGCGCTTTGTACTCTTTTGACATAGCATTCAAACATTTTTGAATATTCCCGCTATGAAAGTTAGGAAAATCCGGGATTAGTATTGCAACCTTGAGAAATGTGTGGACGGGGCGGATGGAATTGGAAAAGTTGAGGCGGGGTGGCCGCTCGCGAGGATTACTGCGCTCTGTATTGGCACAATGCGACATGTACAAAGTTTCATTGCTACCTACAACACAAGAATATCTATTGTCTCGTTCAACTAGCGCAACTATTAGTCTATCTTGATATTGATTTTCTATTTTCTTAGTTTCTTTGAAATTTTAGTTTTCCTAAAACTATCTTATTGTTTTCTTTGTTTGTTAAAACTTTATTTTATGAATAAAATACTTTCATATTAACATAACATAACAATATATTAACATACAACATAATATAACATACAATAATATACAATATTTACAATTATTTACAAGAAGCTTATTGTTTTCTTATTAAATACGGGCTTTTAACTTTGTATAGACAGAAAGAATCAAAGAAATTCATTTACCTATGGTTTAATTTTTCACATCAAATATCGAAGATGTTGTAAATACCTACATTATTTGCACTTAAATATAAAACGTAAATCCTTTTTATACAGAAGCCAGTTTAACGTGAAGTAACAATAAACAAACATTTTCACCTTTATAAACGTTTAACGTATAAACACTCAAGTTGTTTGGTTACTCTAAATCGGTAATTGAATCAATTTAACTGACTATATACTATCGTACTAACATGTGTTTATTTTACCTCCAATCATGTATAATAAAGTACTTAACTTACTAAATACTTTCTCTACTTACCTACAGTTTTTCTCAACAACTGGCTTTATACAGAATTACGAGTAATAACACGAGATATACTTATGCAGTAAGTAGTTTACAACCGACACCATGTTTCCTGGCAACACCGTCTTTAGGTAATTTGGCCCATACATCAGTCTCATTACCTACTCCATAGTTATTTTACTGTTTTATTACACAAGCAAACTGCACGCACAGACATGCTGCAGAAATGTGGAATTGTAACTCTATCAAAATATACAGGGTTAGTTGTAAACATAATCTCTTAGGTGACTTAGGGTCAGTTGCTCGTAAACTTTAACCTTACTATAACTATTACCATGCTTTGACCGTAGGGTTAACTTTGACGATGATCGAGCTCCCTCGGTCGGTTATGGTTACGGTATTTTTTTTTGTTAAAGTGACACAAGCAACCCAATTTGCGTTTCTTTCGGCGGTTAAAGTTTACTATAATCGTAACCTAACTACAACCTTACTAAACTATATCTGTGGTCGTGTTAGATACGGCTTTAATAATACGGATTTTTTCAATTTTAAGGAAAAAAAATCATTAAATTAGATAAAGTCGTAAAACAAAAGTTTTAATGAACCAAAGTTGTTTAGTTACCATACCTACTTCTGTATTTATTATAACCTTCATATGCTTTAAAAAATAATGACCAAACCAATGTTAAATACTTTAAAAAGATAATAGGAAACAAAATTGAAAACAACATTTTATTTTATTATTTAACTTTGCTTTAATTTGTTTCAACATTAATTGAGGTGAACTGGCCTGTGCATTGTGAAAACGAAACGTAATTGCAAACCTAAAATTTATTTTGCTATTTGTGCATGCTTATTTCTTCATGTTTCTCATAACAGCGAACGCTTTGTACGACCAGTTGATAAGCTGAAATTAAATATTATGTTATGCATGTTGTATAAATAAGGTAAAATTAAAAAAGAAAATTGGAAACTTGGGATCACAATGATGTAAAATAGATTAGGGCTTAGTTTTCTAAATCGCCATTGGTAATTCTGTAGTATTTATAACTATGTAATATCTTCCTGGGGATATTAAAATAACACAGGTTTTTTTATGCCAAATTGAATTTATCTTTAAATAATACATATAGCTATCAATATACGATAAACTTGATGCGAAGACTTCTTGATAATAATGGAAATGCGTAGGAACCTAATATTGTACATTCCATTCATACCAAGAGACAGCTGAGGACACTCTAGGCCCAAATCTTCATTATAAAGACGTTATCACTTATTTTGACATATTTTCTACTTTCATATCATCCTAAATGTTTATTTGACACGGAAAAAAACCTTACGATTGTATATGTGTCCAAAGAAAGTGTAAATATTTTTCCAGCACTGACTCTCATGGGACGCTTGCAACGCTCCAAGAAAACAATGATAAGCCTGCACGTCTGAGGGTCAATCTTGTACCAGGGCCCGTCGAAGGCAGCTTGGCAGAGATGTGTACTCTATTAAAAGAGTAAAGCTCTTACATATCTAGTTATATTGGTAAACGTAACTAAAATAAAAGTCGAATCCTATAAAAACTATGCGACTGTTTTTTTTAAATGTTAGTCAGAAATACGAACTTACAAAAATTTATTATATAGGTATTTCTTTCAAAAGTAATTATTTTAGTTATATTTGTTATTATTACTATTATTTATAGGTATTTTTAATTTTATCATTAGTGTTACTTTAAATAATACTTATATGACCTTACTTTTGGCAATAACAGATATAGAGAAATGAAAAAAATACCTTCCAAATCAATTCGTCCCCAAACCAGCATAATATGAATACTTCAATCAACATGCATGTTAGATAGATGGCCATCCACACCATCTGCATCGGATGACTAGTAGGGTTCTCGATCTGAGAGAAAAAGCGATCTAATGTGATGCCCCATTTCCAAACGGTACAAGCAATAAGTACCTACGAAGAGCTGTTGACATTGTTCATTGATTTTATTTGTACAGCTTGGATATTTGCTGATCAAGGGCTCTACTTTTTATCTTTGGTGGTAATTGTAATGAACATCATTATTGAAAATCATCCAATGAAGGCTCACCACGCCCACTAAATGGTTTTCGTCGTAGCGCGTCATTGGATGAAATAATTAATGGTGTTCATTACGATTATCACCAAAAGATACGCAATATCCCGGCAGTTCTTTTTAAAATTCAAGCTGGATTCCTTTTGAACAACTAAGTATTATATTTGCGAATAACTCTGAAATAGAGTTCTTCAGTATAAAGAACTCGACATAGGTTTTGAAATATCCACTAATAATATTTGAAAATATTTATAATATAAAGGTAAGCTAAATAAGTATAGTGTACACAGCCTAGAGAGCCTATAGAGGCGGATTTTTTATTTATAAGTTATTAGGATTTGTAGGTAGTTCAAATCGTTTGTATCCAAATGAAATACCAACAACCTCACATGAACAAATAATAGAGTATTCGTTGAATGTTTTTTTTAACTCTCAACGGTACCTGGAGAATTTATAATTAATTTGACGAAGTAAGGAGAAATCGTATTATTCACGAATTGGATTACAATTCTAAGATGAGGTGAAAAATTAGTTACCTATAATTTTAATCAGTTATACTGATTTTGAAATACCTAAATTGTTGGTTAAGACTGTAATGTCTGTTCCATATTATGTTCAACATTTTTACTGTCATGATTGGTGTTTAGTAATATAATATTACTAGTAGTAACTAGTAGTAACTAGTAGTAACTAGTAGTAACTAGTTATATTATATTATTTACCATAATGGATAATAAACGTTGGGTGGAATTAAAATATTTTAAGGCGATGACAGCTCAGTGGTAGTGACGTCGAATGTCGTGATGAAGATCGTGAGTTTGAAACATACAATGAGCTTGGGGTAAAGGCTTGTCAACCTTTGGACAAAAAATGAATTATTTCGATTTGTTACTAAATGCATAATCAGTTATGGGCCGTCGATATAAAACGTAACATTTGGTCAAAAAGTCCAAATATTTGATCCAATATTTGACAGATATGTTTGTGTACTAACCGATAAAAATTGAATGCCGATCAAACAAAGGACCATTACGCTCAACATAAATTGCAGCGCCGACGCTAAACTGAATGCGCTCTCGATCATTGACACGTATCTGAAAATTAAGCTTAAATGTACCTACCCAATTTGGATGGACGAGAAACTGGGATAATTATTGATGAAAATCAATTTAATGGAAGGGAGTCACGTTTGAGAGCTTTACCTACTCATAACTGAGTAAACATCCTTGCTGAGTAAATATTGTTTAAAGTTTTACTGTCTGAATATTATTCTATTTTTAAATATGTTTATTTCCGTAAATATAGATTCTGATATTGACGTAAATAAGTTAATATAGGAACCTTATTAGGTTCCTATATTAACTTAGTGTATATTGTATGTGTATATTAAACTTAGGTGGTAGTCTACTGAATTATTGCTTATCTGTTTGATATATTAAAATTTTGATATACGATAGATTACTTTATTTGAATTAAGCGGTAGTGTTACAAAAGTTTTTTCTCTGAAAAAAGTCTAATGCAAGTAGGTGCCTATAGGTATTCTACTCTCCTATGACTTTAATAATACATGTGGACTCCTAATAAATGTTATAATAATTTACCGTATAATACTGGTATGATGTATGATGCAGTCTTTGAGAACGGAGCGTATGTAATATCGTTTGGAATATACTTCAATATGTTTGTTCTTTGTAATGGCTCTTTTGCGTCGCCGCTCCGCCACAACGTCGAAATTACGAAGATTATACGCTAATATTTCTATTTGCCCAACTGTAATGTAAATAACATTTTTTTTATCAATGCTTGAACTAATTAAATTGACTAAAGCAGCCTTATGTAGATAACTGGTACTTAATTAAATATATAAATTCCTAGAACTATTAAAAAAAACATAGGGTTTCCGCTTTTTTCAGTGATGACGTAGAGAAAAGTCGTAGATCGCTTAGAAAGGATTTTTGAAAATTCATCCCCTAAAATAGGGGTTTGCGAGTGAAACCAAAAGCTTACCTACGTCATAAGAATCTATGAAATGTAGTTATAGCATGGGCTTACTAGCGGAGGCAACAAAAGCTGCCAATAAGGTGTCCATGACGCCGTCGATGATGCATGTCGCTGGCTTGTAATAAATCTGTGGAGGCAACAGACAGTTAATTATTCACCGTATTATTGTCATTAGAACGGAGCTCTATTAATCTTCCATGTATTGATGAGCTTCAATAAGGTCAAGTAATTAGTCGCTTTGTTTGTGGAGCCAAAGGAGGGTTTCATTGTCGTGTTGTGATAAAGCTTCGAGCTCCATTAAAGGAATCAATGTTATTATATAATTTAGGTTGGAGAGCTCGGTTTCAATCTAAAATACATAACTACATAGTCAGTGCAAAATATTATCCGCTTACAAATTATTTATTCTAGGTACCTACTACTTTCATAAGCGATTTTCATACCATTTTATTTTTACCGGCGCTACGTTTTGAAAAGCTAAAGTTGAATGTATTATGTACTTACGTGATGCATGTAAACTATTATATAACCTGGAGTATTGTAAACGTCGAAACTAGAATACTCCACGTTTGTTGGTAGAATTTTGAAATGCTCTGTCAGAGGTATGATTATTCCCACTGAAAATAATCGTAATGGATTTTTACTGCTTCCATCTAAGAAGTCCTCAATGTCTAAATGTGTCTAAAATAGTACACAGGGTAATTTGTGCTTATAAAAAAACTATGGCTATAGTAACAATTAAATGAAGGTTTAAATTCCAGGCAAACTTTACCCGAGACGGCACCGACGCACATAGTGGAATAATATGTCATTACGAAACGGGCCGCTTTGATGCTCTTCCGTATAATCTCTCTGTGCTCCTGCTCCTTTGGCTTGAATTCTTCGCAATACAAATATTCTAGGAGATTTATAACTTTATCTTTATTGAGCCAGAACACGGCCACTTTGAAATACGTGTACATTTCGCTAAGGAACAGATATAACCTGAAATCAATTATTCATTTTCATATTACATAAATACATTCGTATTATAAGAAGGAGATAAAAGCATGTAGAAAAATTACTATTGACAATTGAACAGTTATAATTTTATTGATATTTTTATCGTTTCTCCATTTATTTGGTACGAATATAAATTATGCTTCAGATGATTATATGAAAACAAAATAAGTATATAAGCAAACGGATACCCTGCAGCGATATCTCCAATATTTTCCCTTCGTCTCAGTAAATAAACTACTTCTCCAGTGCCAGGCAAGAAACACACTAGCCATAACACAACTAGTGTATACATCATTTGTAGCCAAAATTGAATGGTTTTCGGCGAATATTTGTTGTACCACATCCCGTAAAACTTGAGCCAGTAAATATGTACAGCGAGATAAAGTCTCGGATTTAGATCATCCCAGGACTCAGCTGCGCCGTAAGGGAGCACCCCTGATAATATAGACAACTTTTTTTTCACGTTTTCGGTAAGAATTTTCATATTTCTTCAAGCGCTGTTGCCGATACGAAGCTTTTGACGCGCAATTTAAGAATACCTTTTGTAACTCATCATATTACGCTCCTTTGTACAAAAGCAGAGTGGGAAAGTGACGTTAAGTGGGTATTATACATTATTTTGTAAGACTCATTCTTAAGAGGAAGCACTTTTCATGCTACCATAATACCATGATTTTTTTAAATTATAACTGTCAATTTTGGCCAAATATGTTTTACCGATATCAAAGAAATTACATTTTTTATGCAAAGCCCTCTCGCCTTACGAACAATTTACATAAAACCGCGTTTTTATCATCATGTTCTGTGTCGGAGAGTTTTGTTTCATTTCTGTGATCATCACCTCAATTTTTCCCAGCAGGTGGTTCCTATCTTCGGATGGCTTTACGCTGTTCATATTTTATTTTAGCAAGTTGGTTAATACTATTGAGTATTGACTCGTTCGTGTTGGTTGATTTGTTTAGGAAATATAATCATAAACATTGTATTGTATGTATTTTGCTTGCGTCATTCTTAAACCTATAATATTATAGTATCATCATATTAGCCGAAAGACTGAAGTCAGAAGAGCTGAGTCATAAAATGAATGACTTGATAGTCATAATTTCTATGATAAATATATTGATGCATACCCTTAAAGCGACTTAATTTAATATGTCGACGAAAGCAATTATAATAATTACAACAGCAATGTAATTACCGCTATAAGAAAAGACACCGCTCTCTTAACTATGGTTAATTGTGTTTTCAAAGGGTTTCTAATATTCGAAGTCTCGAATGAAACACAAAGAACTTACTTTAACTAGAACGATTAGCTGTTTATTAAATGCATACATATTAATAAAGTTAGACGATAATTCTGCAAATTAATGATATATTAATATAATTCCATACACAGTTTTTTATTCCCTAATTGCTATGCAGATAACAGCACTGGGGATGCCCGAATACTTGCCGTGCTTAATTTCTCAGATAGTGATGAAGAAAAGCGATCTCCGCGAAAATAGCCCCATTTGTAGTAGCAACAATGTTTCAAAAGACTCCTCTTACATCTCAAGGACAATCAGGATCGTTGGAGTCGACATTGCGAGTGATGTCTAGTTCGCAGGATACATAATGAGATCGATCGGTCGAGTCGGAATATAAATTAGAATGTGGAACGATTATGGTTCTTAAAAGAAGTCATGAAGAGCGTTTTAAGGTCGGCATCATGTGATTTAAAAAAAATCTCTAATATAGGGCTTTGTTTGATGTTAGCACTTTACCTAAGGATTTACTCAAACTGATATTGCTATACTTACATGATGCCTGTAACGAAATAACAGAAAATATAATAACGAAATATTGGTAAGTTAGTGTATAGTTTTGGAAGTAGGTACTTTGTGGTGCTTACTTAATTGATAAAATTGCAACTCAGTAATTCATGTTAATCACAATATATTTTTTCTAAATCATCTGTCAAATGAAGAGGCACTTTTCACAGTGACGGGCTGGCTGACTGATCGTCGGCTTACACAAAATATATTATGCAAAAAAGTGATAAAATATGAAACGATTTATGTGATTCACAGGGGTGGTCGATTTGCATAATCACCGTTCGCACAGGGCCGTTCACAAAATGAAATACGTGATCTCACAAACAACGAAAAAAATATCTACAAGTAAACGTTCAGCGTAAAACCTATCATTGGTATTTGTTGAATTGTCGATTTCAACGTTCCACATCTGACATCCTTATTTTTAACTGTTATCCGTCTATGGCTGGCTATTGTAATTCTATGAATTGGGATGGGAAGCGGGAACGCCATGAATTAAATAGCAGACAGTCGATAAGTAAACCTGAAACGTATATTGATTGTTTTCTCTAATAAATGAATAAATTGATGAATTCGGAACGTAGAACTAATATGTATTTGTGTAAACAGAATATTGATGCTGGCATTTAATATAACGATGGGTCAAACGGTTCGGTTCGGTTTAGAAAGGTTCTCTAATGAAGGAATAGCTTATGCCAAATCATTGGGTTCCGTAATTCTTTCCCTCATAATCTTTGATTAGGTACCTACTTGTTGTAAACACACTTTAAGCTACTAGAAGAATTCGTTTGAATACATTAATCGTATCAGTAGTAGGTATTAGGGTTTTTGAATAACTAACTCGTCTGCGCTGGTTCTAATATCTGTTTTTTTTATCTAATCTATTATATAAAAGAGTAGCGGTTTTTTGGGTAAACATCCCCCTGCCCACACCGCTGAACCGATTAATGTGAAATTTGGCATGTGCATAGATTTTGTCACGTAGACCCCATTTAAGAAGCGATTTTTCGAAATTCCTTTCCGCAGTGGTGGAAACGGGCCCTTTGTGCGATTTTAAGAATCTTAATATCTCTGGAACCATAAGGTCTAGGAGTCTGAAATTTTTAATGTAGCTTTTACAATAAAAAATATTAGATATGGGTGCGAGCGTTTCTCAAACTTTTGTCTATGGGAGGAAAATTTAAAAAAATAAGGGATTTGCTTTGTTTCCGTTAAACCTTGATAACTTTGTGAGTTTGAATGTTACAAACTCAAAATTTATAGTGTAGGTAGTTTAATAATACTGCTAAAATATATTTTCGGCGTTTCTCAAACTTTTTTTCTTCGAGGAAGATATTACCGATGGAAATTATGCATTTTTCAAACTCTTATATCTCTGCAACGGCTGAAGATAGGTAAATGAAATTTCGTATACGCGTTATGCTATACAAATACTACAAATTTCAATTTGATGTTTGTCAAAGTTTTGCCCATAGACAAAGTAAAAATGTTGAAAATTTACTTTTAACATCCTGTTTTTCTCAGTTAATATTCATAGCAGAAGCTTGATTTTTGGAATATAAGCTTTTTACAGTATTTGTTTTGAAATGTACTGTTAAGTTTCTCAAATTTTTCATGCGGCATAAAGTTATAAAGGGTGAAATATCCAATTTTTGCACTTTAATATTTTTGTAATGGCTCAAGCTAGGGACTTTAAATTTGGAATATAAACTATTTAATACAATTGAAACAATATTCAAACCAGTGTTTCTCAAATTTTTCATAGATGTCAATTTTATGACACCTTAAATTATTTTCTATCAACCTGTATAACGGAAGTACTATATAACTGAGAAGCATGATTTTTTGGAAATAAGCTACCCTTAGTAAGCACTATAAGAATCCTAAAGCATTTTGCAATACTATTTAGCAATGAAATGTTATAGAGGGTGGAAAATTTTATTTTTGACTTTTAATATTTTTGCAATTACTTAAGCTAGGGTTCCAAAATTTTAAATGTAGACCATGTAACATAAGTGTAACAACATGCAAGCCAATAATTAAAAAAAAAAGGATCATAGACAATTTTATGACCTTTTTAATATTTTTTTATCAACCTGTATAACGCAAGAACTATTTAACTAAGAAGCATGATTTTTTGGAAATAAGCTACCCATAGCAAGCACTATAAGAATCCTAAAGCATTTTGCAATACTATTTAGCAATGAAATGTTATAGAGGGCGGAAATTTGTATTTTGGCCCCGTAATATTTTTGCAATTACATGAGCTAGGGATCAAAAATTTTGGGTGTAGACCATGTAACATAATTGTAACAATATGCACATTAATAATTTTAAACTTTTTAATCACAGACAATTTTATGACCTTTTTAATTTTTTTTCATCAACCTGTATAACGCGTTTCCTATTGATTTCAGAACCATGAATTTCTGGTTATAATCTACCCATAGCAAGAACTATAAGAATCCAAAAGCATTTTGTAATACTATTTAGCAATGCAATGTTATAGAGGGTGAAATATTTCATTTTTGCCCTTTAATATTTTTGCAATTACTTGAGCAAAAGATCCAAAATTTTGAATATAGACTAATTAACACAAATATAACAACATAGAAATCAAAACTATTCTAAATTTTAGTCATAGATATTTATATGATTTTTTTAAAAAGTTTATCAGACTGTATAAAGTTACTCTATTCATATAAGTACCATATTTTATGAATTTAAGCTATCATATAGCATGCATTGTTTATAGCAAACTGAGAACCCTTCCACTCACAGTATTGTTCAACTTTCATGCCAAAATAAAGTAACAAAGCTTTAAATTTTCTTCAATATCTCAAACAAGTGATCTAAAATTATAATACTTAGCATTTAGTTTATATAAAATAACTAGCTGTTCCCCGCGGTTTCGTTCGCGGGTTTATAAGTAGCTTATAACCTTCGGGGATAATGTAGCTTCCCATTAGTGAAACAATTTTTCGAATCGGACAAATAACTCCGGAGATTAGTGCGTTCAAACAAACTCTTCAGCTTTATTATTACTACCTATAATATATATTAAGTTATCACCCAAGAAATAAAAAAAAAAACAAATTTAGTAAAAATAAACTCAAAACCAATTTTGAAATAATTAGGACCATCTTAAGTAGTATTTGTTTCTATGAAATCCGTATATAATATCTACAACAATTCAACTTAAAAATATTCAACGCTAAAGCAATTATCATCAAACAAATTACGTACTACATGTCGGTGAAGTCGTGCATAGTTCGGTTCTTTTCGGTATTGCTCGGGTTACATCGGGCGCCGCGTCGCATCGCCCGTGCTATACAAAAATAAATAAATATCCTGGGATATTCTTCACATATTTTTTTCAGGTTTTCAATTGCAAAAAGATTTTTCCAAATCCGACTGGTAGATCCAGAGATTAGCGCGTTCATAGAAACAAACAAAAACTCTTCAGTTTCATTATAGTTTAGATAGATAGATATATAGATTATTATTAGTATAGATAAATTATAGATAGGTTTATGTTGGGAGTTCTTGACAATTTTGCATCAATCTGTATTGTATCATTGAGACAATCATTTAAGAAGCTGTCCTTAGTTTCTCACAAGTTCTGGGATAAAAATACCTACCTTCTTATCTCACGGGTCTACCTCTCTGCCAATTTTCATTACACACTGTTTGAACGTTTAGAAAGAAAGAAGAAAGAAAAACTTTTATCTCCTGCATTGCATGCCATTCGAAACTTATAAAAAAAATATCAAACATAAAAATTTAATACACCTACAAAAATAAAAAAATAATAAGAAGGTTCTGAACCTTTGACTGTTTTTTTTTAACGTTACAAAAACTTATGTATGACTAATAATGGATTGTAATTTTTGACAAGTATTTAAACGTGAAAACTGAACTCCACATGCATAATAGGTATATTTATATAGCATTCAATCGTCACAGAACTATACCTGTCCCTGGATATTAAATAGCCTAAAACCTTCATCTAGGAACCTGAACCTAAGAGGATACCTATCTTTGAAAAGCGCTTCATAATCTGTACCTACTGTGGTTCTCGAGGTATGAGAATACTAACGGACAAATTGACCTACATATTATTTGGTTGGTTAAATTGAGTACCTACGGTGCTCATGAACTCTAATGCGGGTGAAACCGCTGGGCGAAAGCTAGTCTATTATATAAAAGAGTAGCGGTTTTTTGGGTAAACATCCCCCTGCCCACACCGCTGAACCGATTAATGTGAAATTTGGCATGTGCATAGATTTTGTCACGTAGACCCCATTTAAGAAGCGATTTTTCGAAAATCCTTTCCGCAGTGGTGGAAACGGGCCCTTTGTGCGATTTTAAGAATCTTAATATCTCTGGAACCATAAGGTCTAGGAGTCTGAAATTTTTAATGTAGCTTTTTCAGTAGAAAATATTAGATATGGGTGCGAGCGTTTCTCAAACTTTTGTCTATGGGAGGAAAATTTAAAAAAATAAGGGATTTGCTTTGTTTCCGTTAAACCTTGATAACTTTGTGAGTTTGAATGCTACAAACTCAAAATTTATAGTGTAGGTAGTTTAATAATATAGCTAAAATGTATTTTCGGCGTTTCTCAAACTTTTTTTCTTCGAGGAAGATATTACCGATGGAAATTATGCATTTTTCAAACTCTTATATCTCTGCAACGGCTGAAGATAGGCAAATGAAATTTCGTATACGCGTTATGCTATACAAATACTACAAATTTCAACTTGGTGTTTGTCAAAGTTTTGCCCATAGACAAAGTAAAAATGTTGAAAATTTACTTTTAGCATCCTGTTTTTCTCAGTTAATATTCATAGCAGAAGCTTGATTTTTGGAATATAAGCTTTCTACAGTGAAATGTGAGACATTCTTCACATATTTTTTTTCAGGTTTTCAATTGCAAAAAGATTTTTCCAAATCTGACTGGTAGATCCAGAGATTAGCGCGTTTATACAAACAAACAAAAACTCTTCAGTTTCATTATATTATTAGTATAGATAAATTATAGATAGGTTTATGTTGGCAGTTCTTGACAATTTTGCATCAATCTGTATTGTATCATTGAGACAATCATTTAATTAGCTGTCCTTAGTTTCTCACAAGTTCTGAGATAAAAATACCTACCTTCTTATCTCACGGGTCTACCTCTCTGCCAATTTTCATTATACACTGTTTGAACGTTTAGAAAGAAAGAAGAAAGAAAAACTTTTATCTCCTGCATTGCATGCCAGCCATTCGAAACTTATAAAAAAAAAATATCAAACATAAAAATTCGGGTCAAATATACCTACAAAAATAAAAAATAATAAGAAGGCTGTATGCATGGCTCTGAATCTTTGACTGTTTTTTTTTTAACGTAACAAAAACTTATGTATGACTAATAATGGATTGTAATTTTTGACAAGTATTTAGACGTGAAAACTGAACTCCACATGCATAATAAATTTATGTAGCATTCAATCGTCACAGAACTATACCTGTCCCTGGATATTAAATAGCCTAAAACCTTCATCTAGGAACCTGAACCTAAGAGGATACCTATCTTTGAAAAACGCTTAATAATCTGTACTGTGGTTCTCAAGGTATGAGAATACTAACGGACAAATTGACCTACATATTATTTGGTTGGTTAAATTGAGTACGGGGTGTTCATGAACTCTAATGCGGGTGAAACCGCTGGGCGAAAGCTAGTCTTCTATATTACTGTAAGATTACTGGTTACGCTTTTATTATTTCCCTTTCGAATGCAACTACTTCGCAAAACACTTTTAGTGGATAGTACATTCAATTTTGTTTAAATGTTGACTTCTTTACCTATCTGAAGTACCTACACTTCGCCTACGCATTGAAAGTAAATTGACCTATGTTATAAACAGGGATTTCTCCCGGCCAAGGAGACTTCAAAGAAAAGTTTTCTAACAAAAAATATTATTTTAGCCGGTCAGCTTCGATAGATCGATTTAATAATTGCTATATTTCTTACGCTTTTATGCAGATTTGAATGTTAACTCATCTATGAAATTGGTAATGAATACATAAAACCCTTTGTATTTCAACATATATAGTTAAACGGTCGTAAAATAAAAACTTTATTACTAGTCAAATACTGAGTACTTATCTATGTTTATTTGAACATAAAAAGCCTTTTATGTGTAAATTATAGGTATTTTATTGTGCTTTAAAATTGATAAGACGAGTTTGAATTTATGATTTTGGATTGCATTTGTGGTAACTGCTTTGTTTTCTTTGTTGTGTGGAAAGCACACAACACAAGGTTAGTGAAAAATGTACGCATATCGCGATCGACGCGCCGAGCAAATGTGTGGCTGTTTGTTGAGTTGACTGACACAATCGCTATCGTACTGCTCCTGTAAACACACAGTGGCGGTGATTTAAAACTGAGTAAGATTAAAGAGGATTCTTACCATTCCACGGCGCCTGAAAACGTACGTTTAGGAGGTATTTCTTATGCAAGCTGAGGTGGATTATTCCGACGGGTTGAATTGTTTTGCAGTACAAACATTTTTTTTAATTATGTTAAACTATGGGGTCTCTATATAGTTTAGCATAATTAAAAAAAGTAAGCCCCGGCTTTGCATGGGTGCAATTTACCTATCGTAGGAATTAAGATCATCTCATCATTAGTGAGAAAAAGTTCATGCTTTGCCTAGCCCAACTGCTACATTTATTTTGGTAAAACCAATGGGTTTGTAGTAGGCAACTATATTTCAATTCAGGCGTTAAATCTTGACCATATTTTATCGTACAACGATACTGTTACAACAATGTATTCACAATCAAGATCTCGTTTATTATAATTGCAGATCGCGAGGGCTGGTAATTTCAGCGGGAACGGCATGGTAAGTGTTTGAAGACATTTAAGGTATTTGTATCGCTTACAATTCTTCTGTGAACATCCGACGGTAGGTGAGACAAATGGGTCGTTTTCACGCGATACGCCGCCATTAATTAGAAACAACGCGTGCTACCCCCCCTCAACTACTGATTGCTATCTGTCAGCGAACACGCGAATGTTTGCTACACCATATCCTGTGCCATATCGGGGCAGTGGTCGTCGCTCTACTTGCTTTTGGCCAAACTACTTCAGATAAATGATAGATCAAAGACCGCCCTGCCTAATACATTATCTGTTAATGTTCTTCATGCCATTTGACAACTCATTCAATTTGATAAAATAAATAATCCGGCATAAGAACCTTATATGCGTCTACTAAATATCGTTATACGTTTTTTTTTTATACATTTGTTGCAACGAGTATGACATGACTACACCAAAGTACGCCGATCGGCTTAGTGTAGGTAATTATTATTTGGAGCGACTTATCGCACTCGCGACGTGGCGCGCGAGGCTCCGCGAGGAGCGGTTTGCGCGCAAACGCGTCGTCGGGGCAGTCCTGCCGGTCTTCGAGGCCTGGATGCAGCGACAGGGTGGACGACTCACCTACAGACTCACACAGGTACTCACCGGGCACGGGTGCTTCGGTGATTATCTGTGTAAGATCGGACGCGAAGCGACGGCGGCTTGCTTCCACTGCGGTGGAAACGACCAGGATTCTGCTACGCATACTCTCGCGGTGTGCCCCGCGTGGGAACCGGAGAGGCGGATCCTGGTCGATCAGATCGGACGGAATCTTTCCCTGCCAGCAGTCGTGTCGGCGATGCTTAGCGGGGATACGGCGTGGAGGGCCGTAGCCTCCTTTTGTGAGACCGTAATAGTCCAGAAGGAGGCTGCTGAGCGGGATCGGGAGAGGGCCGATCCCGCCCGGAGACGACGCCGTCGAGGCGCAGCCGTGCCTCGTCACGGCCCTCCTGCCCTGTAGCTGGGGCTCAGAATAACAGCTACGGTGTTCCCCTGCCTGTCGTAAAAGGCGACTAATCGGGGACCTGTGGGGTCGTGGGCAATCGGGGCGGGGGCCCTGTGCGTCCAGAAGCGATCCCAAGGAGGACGATGGGTCGTCGTGATCACGATCCATCGTGCGATAGCACAGCGAGGGTGCTGGGGGGAAGTATCACACTTCCCCCGGGACGGGCTATCTAGCGCCGCGCGTGGAGGGGGAGTGAGTATGCGTTCTGTACGAGAACCCGCCCCCCTCTACAGCGCAGATGGCGACCACCGTGGGGTTTTAGCCGGTACGAGTCCGGCATAACCTGGTTGCTCCCCCCGGGGCGGCTGGGTATACTATGAGGATTTCCCCACGAAAAAAAAAAAAAAAAAAGGTAATTATTATTTGCCTCATTTTTATTACGTTGTGTACGACAGTGGATCTTTTGGAGCGTAGTTAGTGGAAACTAATCATTAATCTAATCCTATTTTTTTTTCAATCAGCCTGTATATATGTTACTGTTGGACATAGGTTTTTTTCCAATATAACATCGATAAAACTGTTTCTCAGTCCAATTTTCAGCCAACTCCGGCTACTTTCCACAAGTCATCCGATCAGCGAGATTGAGGCCATCCGACGTTATTTTCAGTGATATGAGAATGGCCCAAGAAAATATCAAACATAAATATACGATGTAAGTAGACGTGTGGAAACATGAGAAGACTCCGCACGAAATAGCTGTCAAGTTAGAAATCTTTCATATCAAGTACCTTCAAGGTTAGGATCTGGGTCTTATTTACTCTAACCTGTTATTCCATTGGGATTTGTCATACAAATAGTCTAGGATTAGGTTTGTATTCTTCGTTTAATATTCTTAATATACTAAGATTATGTAAGGAATCGGCTTTTTAGGATATTTAATAGGACAGTTGATATTTTTACAGAATGTGTATTTCTTGCCGCAATAACAATAAATACTGAAAATAAAATAATGTACGGTGGTACGGAACGTACTCGTTTTCGTGTGCGAGTCAGACTCGCACTTGGCTATTTTTTTAATGTAACGCACATTTAAATATATACTTTGTGCTTTAAAATGATGATGAGAGAAAGAGATGCAATGCATGACAATAATAAAATTATTTATCAATAAAAACCAAGGGATTAATCTATAGTAATAACAATATACTTACTAATAATAAACATGAAAAGTCTGTTTGTCTGTTTGAACGCGCTAATCTCTATATAATGTTTTCAAATTCGAAACCACTAAACCCAAGCCAACAAATGAAACTAAATTCACCCTAGACATAAAAATATACATTCATATGCAAATATCTTCTCACAAAATATGAGTGCAGTTATGCACATTTCTAGGAAATCATAACGTCCAACTGTATTTTGTCGAGTTAAAAATATACAAAAACAACAGTAACAAAAATATTTTATCACAACAATATTATAACAACATTTTTTAAAATAATGTCATCTTACGCACATGACAATATTAACGTATGTGCCGTCATATAGCCGTGTTATCCGAACATCCGGCGTATATTTCAGTGTACCTACAAAGGGGTTTTCCATGTATTTGTTCAATAAGCAACGTTCTTTTAGGGTCCCATCTCCCTGGGGTAAAGCCCAACACTTTTATTAAGATTTGTCGGTCCAACCGTCTTTCAGTAAGTAACAGGCAACAATATGGAATAGGTAATATTATAGCGAGGTTTATGACAGGTTCATAAATATTTTTTTTATAGCCAGCCACACCTGACTATCAATTATCATTAATTAACTGTCATGATAGAATTAAGTCTGCCAATGAACTTTTAAAATATTAAAGAACTTTGAAAGTTTTTATCTTAATGTCTTGCTTAACCTATTATATACGTGAATATGTCTCGGAGAGGCTCTTGAATATATAATCTGTATTGGGTTTAATGTATTCAGGACAACCGGCAAGCCTTTAAGTTTAGAAGGGTGGCAATCAATGGCCTGTTTAGGTCGTAGGATGTCTTATAAGGACACTTTGATAGTACCTTTTTAAAAAAATAAGGAAGAATCGTAGTGTCTGCTTTTGTAATATTGATTGAACAAAATTGTTTTACCTAACAAAACATGATTAAAACTAGGATAATTTACAAATTAATATTATAAGTCCCATAAAAATAATTTGGGTTCAACAAGGTATATTTTGATCAATAAAATATTAAACTTTTTATTGTAAACAAAAATCTGTCTCCTTGTGTCATCGCACTCGAAACACGCCTGCGCCCTGCCTATGCAACGACACAGTTCATTAGCAGACACGGCTCTAAGAAAGTAACCTCAAGCTACATTTTCATTACATAAGATTTTCTTTTTATAAAAATGCACTGAGAAAATAAAATTATAATCATTTTGGGGCCCAACATGAGGCTTAGTCGTATCTTGAAAAGGGATGGAAAATTTCTGACAGTCTGAGCCCAGGCACATATGACCCCAACAGTATTACATACACGGTACATCACGTCGTTGTAATTTTAACTGCTATCCAAAAGATACAAGCGGAAGCGTTTGACAAGCTGCTGGATTGGGTAATAGGTAGTACAGGGGGCTTAGACAAAGTAACAATTTAAAAACGATAACGAAGTTCGAAAAGACTAAAATGTATGGGACTGACATAAGCCGCGTTAAATCACGTGGTCAATCTACATCGTTATCGCAAGTTGGTAGACAATGTTTCCTTCATGTCGAAAACGAATCGAAATCATAAATTAGCGAAGTGTTTATTCGCCTATTTCAATACAAATGCGTAGACAAGCGGCACTTTTGACGTTCGCTTTCTCTTTGGGAGCGATCGTTCGATTCGCCATCAAAACGAAAGCTTGGGGGCTGTAGATATCTCTACAAAATGGCCGAAAATTACAGTCAGCTGTGATTTGTGTACAAGTGCTAGTTGCGATATTACAGTTTTATTTAATTAAAAATGCATTCTTTACGTTTATTGTGGGCTGCACATAATAAGAATGCCTGGGTGAGGCGTCAAAGGCGATATACATCAAGGATAAATATGGAAACAATTGAGGATATGCCTGAATTGTTGTTTTTTTTACCATACCCGACCTTGTGCCCCTACAACAGGCCTAGCCAGGTCACCATGACTGAAACATAAACAACGATTCAATACATACGTGCTTCATTGTTATTATCGCGTCATTGTTTACATTAGCGACTGAAATGATACCAAAGTTTTGTACGACTGAATCTTATGGAAATGGAAAAAAACTTGGATTTACTTACCTTTCCATGTACTCCAGTAGAGTTGAAAGCTGTTCCGGACATACTCGTACCCTAGAATCCATGCTATATCACTAAAAATAAAAAAATAACTTTAAATTTTGAACAGTCACAATCACAATGATTCTATTTAATTTTGAAGAAAACTTGTATGTAATAACACTCAAATAATTTAACACTATCATCGTATTGCTATAAGTTTATTAAAAAGTGTCAAGAATTAAAAATATCAATTAAAAACGACTCACCACACTCACGTAAACACATAAATAACATTTGAAATAATCCCGCTTTGTTTGATCCAATTTGACACTGACAGCTAAATTTTCGTTACCATAGCCAATATTTATTTTTTTATCGGACAATCCGTTCGTCTCTGCGATCGCGACAATTGTGTTACATTGGCTAGGAAATGTTTATCGTTATCTCTAAAACGAAAAAGAACTTCGACATCGTTTCGGTATGAAGCGATGTTACTTTGTCTAAGGACCCAGCTGGGTTTGGTGGTAATGGTTTTACGGTAAAGAAAATGAAACTGTTGATGCGTTTATCGAAAGTTATCGTGAGTGCGCTAAAGTTTCTGAAGTGATGGATTAAAATTTCAAACCCGCTGTAGCTCTGGTGGCACAGTGTAAGTCTGAAATGGTTACCGGGAATCCTATTTATAAAATACGTACTGCATATGGTGATTGTCGCCCGCCTTACAGTTTACCAGGAGATATACAAACAGTGGTAAACGGATGAATGGATGGGCTTGTGTACCCTACTGTATCGTTTTCCAGCAGAGAACTTATTTATTAGAAAGTTCAAAAATACATGTATGTAGATATGGGTCACTACACTAGACCGGCGCATAAAAAGCGTTTACGTCGTGAATACCTTTGCACAGCTGCTGGAACAAGTACGTGTTGTTGAGGATACTTACACCGCGGTGTCCGAGGGTCCCATGAGTATGAGTGGCCAACAAACGCGAAGTGCAGCCATTGTTGCAGCAAAGCGTTCCCCGTCGGCCGTTGCGTCAGCCGACTGTTGATGCTGGTCCAGTGGTGCCGCAAGTCAGGGTTCTATTAAAGCTGTATCCTCATCTATACCCACGAACGTCTCTACGTCAATTTTATCAGTCTACTTCAGGTTATTGGGTATATATATATGTAGGTATATATTGTAAAAGATATTCATTTTATAACGACAAACAGTGCTGGGAACAAAACAACTCCTAATGAATGTACAGCAATGATAAATGCTAATTAACTGTGACTTGCAGTAGGTACCTAATTAAAAGTTCAGTTAAAACAATGCATATAAATAGGGGCGCGTTACTTACTTTATTTAGTTTCGTATTTAAATTGCACAAAAATAAAACTAGCGATGGATTATATGTACTAATAATAAAGCTGAAGAATTTGTTTGTTTTTTTGAACGCGCTGATCTCTTTTAGTCCTTTTTTCTAACTGGACTTGTATCATGAATCCGAATATAAATATTTCAAATCTTTTTGTGGTATTTTCAAGGCCCATATCAATAATTAAAGAAGGAAAACTTATGTACATTAAATTTATGGTGCATACAAGTACGAGTAGACACGTTTATAACTTTACTGTGACGTGCACTATAAGTATTGCATTCGATGTACAAAGGCTTGCTTTTCTAGTTTGTGCCGAGCACTTTACAAAGTCGGGCGAGCACTTCTGATACGTGTTGAGTCTTTACAGATCAACTTTGAAGCGTTAGCGCTTTGTCTGCACAAAATGTTACGACATCAAGGAATAGTTTAGTGTTGTAAAATTACAGGTTTTTGTTATTTTTCCTTAGGCGTATTTATTGATGTACCGGCTACTATAAAGACAATTTATACTTATACTAAAATTTTATCAGTGAACTATTAACATGCATTTTTTTTAAATGTTAGTGAATTATAAGCATTACCTACTACTTTACACGCAACCGATCACGCTACCGTCCTCGACGGCGAGGACCGCCGCGACGTCCCACTCAGTCTCGTCCCGTTCAAGCGGCCCGAGCTGCCATTAGCAATCCGACCGCCCCCAATTAGTCGTAACTCATACAAAGTCCTCCCCCTCCCCCGGTAACGCCCTGAGCCAAGGTTCGTACCCCATTCGGGGGTGCCCTTAGGCGTTGTTACCTAAATATTACCCGGCTGAGAGCCCTCTGCGCTCGCCGATTTGTCCGGTAAGGTTGCTGCAGCCATCAGAGGCCACCAACTTTAGTCCTTTCAGAAAAAAAAAAACCTACTACTTATTTTCAAATGTCTTACAAATTAGGGAATAGTTTCAATCGTTAAATAATACACATTTCAGTAAAATGTTTTATTTTATGTATGTACCACCTAATTTATGATAAAAGGTAATGTTTCATCAATCAATCAATCGTAGAAACTAATTAGAAGTTATCGCGAATGCTACATCAATGAAGATTGATCGGTACAATCTGATCACGAAATATCATTTCGATGTTTTGGACATGTTCTTGCATTTCTGTAATCATAGGTATTTCAAACGATGTAATATTTGCCAAGAATAAGGAATACAACTCGGCTTATAGTGCCTTTAAAAACATAATTAACGCTGCGGTTGACGCTTATGATCAGGCGTAGCCGGGCCGTATACTTGTTTACAAACTTTGTGACTTAAAAAACGTTTATACATATCTATTTACCTAATTACATATTCTGTCTGACAGATTGATTCATCAACGCAGAGCCTAAACGTCCGGGCTATATACTTGGATTTTGAAAGGTGTACTTATCTATTTCTTGTGAAGTGTAGCCATCCACTAACGACATCTCATGTCATAGTAATAAAGTCTTTAGTTTATATGTTCGGGATTACCTAGTTACTATGAGACACAGACGGAATATGTGCCGATGGCCAGAGACGAATATGCTATTTAAAAAATATAACAAATTTTCTCGTCAATAATATTGCCCTTTCTGTTATTAAACTTAAAATGTACAAAGGAATATTTTAATAGCTTTTGTCTTCAAAGTTGGGTAATTTATCATGTGGGCTTATCAAAGCGATGAATAAGCTGCGTGGATGTGACAACAATAGACATCTGTCGGCAGGCGCGTCAAACACCAGATACTGTACAAAGGTGAAAATTATTGGGCGTCGTCAACACAGCGCTTGCCTTGTAATTTAATTAAACTTGTACATACCTTAGGTTGGTACTTAAGAAGAACAAATTTGTCCGCCGTCGATTATCGAACAGATACTTGTAAGTAATTGCAACAATTACAAGTCTGTGTTATTCTATGAATTAAGCATTTTGTTTCTTCGTGATCGGGCCTCCGTCATTCTTTGATATCACTAGGTATGATTATATCTTAAGTAATGTTATAAATACAAAACCGAATTGATTGTTAACTTTTCACGCCTAAACTACTGAATTGATCGCTATAAAACTTGGCACCATATAGCCTATGATATGGAGAAGGATATAGGCTACTTTTATCTCAGGAACGCGGATGTATCCACGGGGAACAGCTAGTTTGTTAATATAAACTGGACTCACCAATAACTTAGCATTACAATAAAATGAAAAAGCATCTTAAGTACCTACTTAATTACCTAATTTAAACTTATTTTCATTACAACCAGTCCATGAAGCCAATGCAATAGCTGGAATACAAAAGAAAAAAAAACATAACGCCGTGTCGTACAAGGCAAGAATAATTGAATTAAAACAAAGAAGCAGCATCCGAGTCGCATTTATTTCGCATTTCGAAGTAAATCCAATTGTAAATACAAGTGTACGAAACGGTTTAGCGACAAAAACAGGACACAACAAGAGCTTTAGTTAATGTGAATCATATTTCATTTCGTTGGAGGGCGGGATTTCCGAGACCTCCCAGCGCCAGAGACATTACATTTTCCATTGTAGGTCCACCTACAGTGCATTAAAACGAATGACGTTAATGAAGATATTTTAAATGTAGTATAATTTATATCGCGAAGGAATTCTGTGAAGTCTCACAACCGGTTCGTGTACATTTATTTAATAGCATCACTGACATACATTTCCTGATTTAGGTATTTATACAACATGCGTTGAAGAGGTGAAACAAAATTAAATGAAGTAGGTACCTATGTACATTGTATCTTACCACCTTGTTGTGGTTTTCTCCTTCACCGAAAATTCAAGCTGATTGTAATATTCTAACTTCTCCAAGGCATTCGTCACCCCCACTGAGCAGTTATCGCAGAATTATGTCATGAATTTTTCATTTTAAGATTTAAACCATCTAATCCGTCCATCCGTCTGCCTTAACTTGTTTTTGATCCCGTATATTACACATATCATATTTATTACTCTTTCAGTCACATGGCTTTCATTACTTCTTTCATATCTACGATGACAAACGATTCTCTCTGAACATTTCAATCACCGGTGCTACTTTCAACCTTCTTCCATTATAGGTACGAGTACCTATTCTTTATCTTTCCCCTTGTTGTTATTCCATTCATCCATTTCAACATTCTCATCTCTGTGGCAAGTGCTTTTACCAGTAGTGTACTAGATCGAATCGTAAATTGAATTATTGTAAAACAATTCTCAACGTTTTTGGATAAATATTATCAACAGTATCACAAAGTAATATAATATAGATACAACTGGCTTCGGGATTTGAAAACGTGTGTAGGTAAATTGTTTGGGTCAATTTACTACGTTATAAAAGTGAGCTGTAAAAGTGAGTTGGTATATGGAAGCATAATGTTTTACATCGAATTTAATCCAGCCATGTACGGATGGTATAAATGTTATTGGTGGGTACCCAATTATCCCATGAATGCCTCATTAGTTTCCAATTTAGCAAATTTATTGCTCGATATTATTGGAAAAATATGTACAAATAAACACATATTGGTACGTTTTGTATTGACTGCTTTTATATTCTAAATAAAAACCATTGTACTTATGTAGTTAAGCATAATATACGAATACGATGATATAAAATTCGTATAAAGTAAAACATTTTAATGCTCTATTGATAGTTTACTCGTACAGTGAGTTAGATGTACTTTGTAGTACTTTCATGTTGAAAATCTATTGCTAAGCATGTACCAATGTAGTCCCGGCTGCTTTCTTTCAACTCGTGAAGGTTGCCAACACATTGGTAATGCTGGTGTCCATAGATGATGGTGTCCACTTTCTATCAGGTAAACTGTCTGTTTGTTTGTCTGAATTTTGTAAGATGAGTATAAATACATAATAAAGGTCATTTTGCATACAAAAGTGACACAATTGTCGCACACCATTTTCACAATTCTCAAAACAAAAAGTAATCTCCCAGCAAATTGTTGAATTTTATACAAATGAGAATGCTTGTACAAGTTTAAATTACAGCAATTCTTGCAATTGAAAACATTTATAAGAGTAAACGAAAGCAACAGGAGCAGCTGTATAATAGGCTCTTGGTAAGGAAAGTAATGCGAATAAGTTTTTCGCACCTGCTCACTCTTGATGTTGTTTCAGTGTTCCCATCGGAGAATGACATAATAATATCGATCAGAAATCGTAATGAAAATCATGATTCGTTCTCACATTCATAACAAAATTTTCATGGATTGTTTCTAGTTAGACCTTCTTCAGAAGGGGCGAATTCATACGCGCGTACGTCGTGTTTACACTAGTAAGTGGGCGAGAATTTTATAAACCCTCTATTTCTACTAATAAAGTGTTAAGCTGTTCATAAGTAAGTAAGGCCCTGCCTATAACACGCTTCAAGCGATGCTTAACGCTCTTTACTTCGCTCTCCCAAAGGCCACCAAAAACTGTACTATATCTGGGTATAAAATGGAAATCGATATCATGCTCAGATGCATTGATTGTACTTGTTCTTGGTGACTCTATGACGCGTGCCAACGATAAAGCTCATCTGATTCCTTGCCCCTTTGAATGTAGAAGCGTTGTCACAGAAGACCTCGCTAGGCATATTTCGGCACGCGTTATATGTTGCCAACAGTTGTTTTTTCAAATTCATGGTACAAATGCAGCAGTCAATGATGTAAATTGAATATTCAATCTCTCGACTGCTCAAACTATAGTGAGTAGCTGTACGATACAAATAATCTGGCGCCAACCGAATAAATGGCAATGGTTCCCACTATATGCAAGTTAGAACCGCCGTACCGCCACTGTCCGGTGATTTCGACGTTTTTCGTACAAATGGTCCGTTATTTGGAAACTTCAACTTCACAATATAGACACACAAATCACTGCCACTACAAATCGTGTTCGGCTGGGCCGAAATCGTTTTGCGTGTGACGTTAATGGGATAGGAGCTATTCTTCACATCATGACTTTATTGGACGATATATCAGCCGACTTGGGTACACCCGGCGACAAAATATATTATGAGCTTGATACTCGACGACAATCATTTGTGTTCATTTATTATGACTTTAAACGGTGCTTACGTTCTTTTGGATTGTCAAACTCAGCTAACTAAGGGTCGGTTCCTCGTACTTTTAGTCAAAGTTAACTTTAACCTTCCTATAAACATTACCATGTTTTGACCGTAGGGTTAACTTTGAAGATGACCGATCTCCTCGGTCGGTTATGGTTACGTTTAAATTTTTAGTAAAAGTGACACGGGCAACCCAGTTTACATTCTTTCGGCGGTTAAAGTTAACTAAAACCGTAACCTAACTATAAAATTACTATGACCGCATTTTATGCAACTGACCCTAAATTAAATTTAATGGAATAACAATCGGCAATGCAGATTATTACCTGTCTCAAGCAAAATACATCAATAAATGTATAATATACTGTACATATACCAAATGTATACATTTTTCAGCTTTTACAATGTCGTTGACTTTGTATTGTCGGTAATCAATCATCATTATCAATAATTATCATCATTATTTTAGTTCAGTGGTTTTCTCTCACTGCTTTTATAAACTGTTATTTTACGGTATTTACTTAGGGAATAGTTATTAATTGCCTAATCGGTTCAGTGGTTCCGCCCTTAGTTAATTATTAAACAAAGCTGTTGCTACTATCTTCTATTAAAACCAACGAATTGGTTAATCATGGTAAGTCTGCATCAACTTCTAATTTAGCTAACCTATAGAAATAACAAATATTTTTAGTGTGTAGGTACCTATATTTAAACTTGTTACATAATACGATTGTTACAATAAAGATATGTACCTAGTTAGTACCACAACATAGAAAAGTTATTAATTGCAACATAGCAGTATTCGGTATTATTTTCTTTCTTTTTGACCTATTTTTGTGGTGTAAACAATAAAGTGTAGGTATTCTATTCTATATACCTACTTAAATTGTTAAAGTCTGATTTTATAAATATTCCATTTAGCTCAGACAATTATTCGCTATTATTGAATAATTGATACTAAGAACTAGCTGTTTCCCGCGGTTTCACCTGCGTTCCCGGGATAAAAACTAACCTATATGCCACCCCAGGAAATTATCTATTTATGATGCAACTTCCAAATTCATTCATCTGTTACAGAGCTGGTAACAAATTTACACACATACACATACACCCGCATTTTATTTAGGAAGTAGGATTATTCGCCCTTCGACAAATAGTATGAATAAATTACGAATATCAAATATTTCCGCGGCTACCCGCAGCATCTCTTCCCGTGACCCGAAAACCAAAAAAATTAGGTGCCAATTTAACCATTGTCCCTCGGAAACAACGCAAATGGTTATCAAATTCCATCAACAGAGCTTTGAATGCCTAAGGCTATGCACGCTTGAACAGTTTTGATTTAGCCAATTCTATCTGGCAACCATAATAGACACGCATGAACGAGCGCAAAATTACCTCATATATTCCCAATTCAAGTAAATATGAATTAGATTTACCTACAACCAAACGATATTTTGGTCGTATCTATACATTATTGGTAAGTATATTTAATATGGAAATTCTTCTACAATAATACCTACAGAAAATCGGTTTCTGAAAATTTCATAAAATTATAAAAGATATACCCTTAAACGTCATACATTACTATGTAAATGCAGGGGACAAAGGTACAATATCGTACCCTAATTCTATTGTTCTTTCATTGCTATCCAGTGAAGGGTTAAGACAAGGACAGTCGCACATCCCTGACTTTACGACAATGTACGAGACAGTTTCCAGCTCTTAGGCACAGTAGGTATTGCTACTTAATGTCATTTTATTTATTCCGAAGCTTAAAAAGATACAAAATTAGGTCCCGTACGGCTAAGTAGGTACTTAGGTATCACGAATGTCTAGAATAAAGGGTTTTTTTGATCAGTCCTTGTATTTTTGCCATATTTGAATGCCAGTAAAATTTATGTATGATAAATAATTTGTAAAATATTGTCTATATTATTTAGTACGGTCAGTTGTCTTTTTACATCACTTAGATTATTATTTCTCATAAAAAACGTTGATAATCAGGTAGTAGAGCTGCTATAAAATAAGAATAAATTTTCCCTCCACGTGAAGCAAAAGAAACTCTTGGTGGAAGCATTAACTCTTAGTTAAAAATGTTGCAAAACTGAAAAACGCAGCACTATTTGTCACAGCGACTTTGCGTCGCAGACAATAACTTCACGTTGAGAAATCCCGCACCACCTCTTTGTCACATTTTGCAAAGAAAAAGTATTGTCTTTTATTCATTTTGTGGGTTGCTCTCTTGAACGAAAAATATTGCCAGTTTCTCATAATAACATAAACCAGTTTATACAGCTAACATGCGTTCTTATAAACCCACTTTTAACGGAGGAATCGTAACGTAACATTATGATCCTCAATTAATAAAAAAGAGAATATTTTTGCTAAGAACTTCTCTTCCTAGTCGGGCACCCTTGACAGAGTGGTCTTGGTTATGCGTAGGTCTCGAATTTTAAGTGACGGCTTTCGCAACGAAATGACGTAGATACTAGCACAAACTACCCTTTACCTTACTACCCAATGATGAGATGAGTCGTACATACTAATCTCATAATTTCGACTCATAGGCGCTTTAAATTGACGTAATAAATTAAAAAGCACGAAATATTTATTAAAAATTTAACTGCTGGCCATCGCCTTATTATTATGAGGGCATTAAGAAAGCTCTTAAATCATTTATTTATTTCCGTCAATCAATAAACTTACTTTCGTTATTCATTCAATACATTCAAAGGGTAAAGAAAAGTAATCTCATGGATTGGGCTCGAACACGCGAAAAAGATATTGGATGCCATCCGTAAAATAGGTAACTTTTTTTCGGGTTTTATTCTGTCAGAGATTATCTTTTTTTTGTATGTACCTATTGTATTTAAAAATATTATTTATGAACGATTTATACTTCATTCTCCTTATTTACTTTTTTAAATCAAATCTCATTCATTTAGAGTATGCATTTATGAACGATGAACTCTACCACAAGTTTCAAAATTAAAAACATTATTTTTTATTAAACTAGTGGAAACCGTATCAATTCGTTGCGTGGTGTAGAAGAAATAAACGGAAAAACAAAGGCAGACAGCGAAATGTTTTATACTATTTAGAGAAGTATTGTGTGTGGGTTGTATGTTTTACTGATATGTAAATAATTGCCAACTTACATTCAATCTTGTACTGTCCAATAGTACCTACCTACTATGCACCTACACAGTATACACACATATATATACCTCTGTGCCTTATAAGTGCTACGTAAGGCACAGAGGAAAGCACAAGCACAGCCAATATGAGAAAAGTTTAAAGCGATAGAAAGTCGATATAAATAAAATATCAGTTTATTTTTAAATTTGAAATCACAATGTGTTTGTGAGGGTAGATGTGCTTAATGTAACGTCAACTCTCATAAAACTCTATCGTTTCCTTTTGTCACAGAATATAATCCTAACTTTTATGACGTTCCGCGTTTTATTTTTATTTCATTTGAAATGATACATCACTGTGGATACTTTTGGGTAAATTTAGTTTTTAGTGTAGAGTGAAAATGGCTTCACTCTAAAATGTATCAGCACGGTTTCGCTGAATGAACTAGACAGTTTTATTATACTTATTACCTACATAGTGACATACATACCCACTCAGTGAAATAGGATTTTATTTATTTAGAGTATTTAGTATAATAGGCGTAAATGATTTGCGAGCTACAACTTGCGTATTTATAATACCTATTAGCAAGATTAGGGTGTTTTTTTATACATTGACATAATCCTAATAAAAAGAAGAACGAAATTATAACAATTAGACGTTACGACGAAACGTAGTAGGTAGTGGGGCGAGATAGCTATTTAAAGGTTAAAATACAAAGAAAACGACTGACTCCTCAGTTTAAGAGGAAGCATAATTACGTACTCTGGTCAGCATGACAAACTCTAAATGCAAATGATAAGGATCGTTCATAGTCAATTTCAACTCAATATTTTCGTTCGACTTACCTATTTGTATTCATAAGAAAATTTCTTTGAATAGATAAACGGATAAAAAGGGTTTTCCGCAGTATATTGAGGTCTGACGAATGGAAGACAACCCTTTCGCACCATATTATGTGCTGAAAGTTATGTTGAGTTGCTGATAAAAGCTTTATATAGAAATTCACTTTAGCAAATTATAAATGGACATTATATTCTATAGAATATGTATAGTAAGATTGGACCTATATTTTTTAAATAATTATGGTGGAAGTAACAAGCTTACCTATAATAACTACATTTCAATTACGGATAAATACTAATAATTCATGTCTTTATCTAGATTGCTAACGCTATAAAAATAATAAACATGTTTTAGTAATACTTTTTGAAGTTTGTTTGACTAGATAATTTATTTAAAATTTCTTATACCTATGATCAAAAATTTTAATTTAAAATCTACTTCACCGTTTTGTTGTAGTTGTTCTGTAGTTTCATTGCTTTATTTCTTCATTTTGAGGTTTAGTTTTACCACTAAATTAAAATAATGAATTACCTTTTACGGTAAAAAATTGTGTGGGTTTTTGTTACTTTGTCACGCTATAATGGCTTCCCGAATATGGAAACATTTCGACACACAGATTATACAACGAGTTAGAAAACTTTTGATATTACATAACTCTAAGGTTATATATTATTTAAGTAAAAAATATACAAACAAACCTAGAATAAGTGTTCCAAAAATACATAGTTTCGAAGAAAACATCAATCGTAATTAAGACGAGGCTATCTGTGTATGTCTCCGTCCCTTACTAAACTGGCGGTGACAGGTGAGACAGGAGAAACGTAATTTTGGTAAAAAATATGGTTTTATTAGAAAACTATTCCCTTTCTAATGGATTTCAGAATGCATGTTACTATTTTTCAAGTTTTTTGGATGGCCCAAATAAGAGAAGAATAAATATATAACAGAGAAGAATGCATTTTTAGAAGGGGCATATTTACGATTTTTTCTGACGTTACTAATGAAAAATTCAAATAAAAAAATAAAACTATTCCCCGTCTCATATTCTCTAGTTTCACATATATTTTTTCCAAATCTCTTGGAACAAAGAGTACCTACCGAGAAAAACGCATTTTAGAATCATCATTTCACGTATAGCATCGCCTTAAATTAGATTCTCTATGTGTGTTAATTTCGTTGATAATTTTCATTGAAATCAATAATTCATAGGTATTTAAAGCTAAGAAAATGCGTAGTCGTCATATTTCACGTAAAAGTTTTTATTTCTGGGTAAAATCGAAGCATTTCATTAATAAAAAAACCTCTTTATTCAAGGATTTTCTCAGTTCTTGAAATTAAGTATGACTTTCAAACTTCATAGCTTTGGTGGATGAGTGCACTTGCTTTAAGTTTTCCAAGTTTTATACGATGATAAAAGTAACTTCAGCTTTTTTTTATTAAACCCTGGTCCTAGATATACTTCTCAGTCTTCTACCTATAATAAACATTAAAATTATAATGAATTTAAAAATATGATTTATAGATGTAGGTATAGACAGTAAGATGTGTACAAAAACTATAATACAGATATAGGCATAAGTACCTACTATAGATTGAAGTAAATAGAACCGTAACAATACAGATAACTCTTAGTGTTCACCAAAGGCAGTTAACCAAAAACAAGAGATAAGAGATACCTACTGAAAATTAATGACTATACAATTGACGGCTTTATAAAGCCTATCAATTCTACACAACCTTGGATGGAGAGGAATTTACGATTTTTGTTCGAAATTTAAACAAAAATGTAAGAAATAACGAAATTAGGACCGAAAACTTAAATTGGACGCAGATTGCTGAGATTTATAACTTTAAAAAGATTTTTTTGTATTAAAAACCGGACTACATTATCCATTTTATGTTATTAAGTTCAAAAAATAAGATGAATTAGAATTAGTAAATCACATTGAAAGGTACCTATATACCTACTTCACAAAAAGGTCACGTAGGTGTACACACCCCCTACTAGACCGACCGTATTGCAACCATCAGGATTGTCAGTTTTCGTATTTTATTTCCTGTAGAGCTTTCAGTGATCTGCCCCTAAAAAAATAAATGGAAGAACTTTTTTCTCACCTTTTCAGAGTATGGAGCCCTCCCTATTCCATAGCAGACATTGATAACAGTATACTCTACTGAGTACCACGCCGATGTAGAGTCTTGAGAGATCCATCAGATTATTATAGTAGTTTATGATACTGTTGCATAATAGGGGTTATTAAATACGAGTGTGAGTTTAAGTACCGAGCCATAGTATCACACGAGTTTTTAATACCTAAATATGTACAGTATCATACAGTACTTTATCTAAACTCATATAAATAATGTCATTTAAAAAAATTGAATTTCTACCAACTTTGCAAAAAAAAAAAAAAATTGCTATTTTTGTGACATTTTTGGTCAAAATGATATGTGTAGGCAAAAACAATTAAATATAATCATATACTTAATCAAATCCGTGTTGCCAACTCCTACAATTCTTACCTCTAAAGTTCAAGTTACAAAATTTGTGACATTGTCATCGTCAAATTGAATTGATGCTGATTGATTATACTATTGATAGGTCCAAAATGTACTTTAATAGAAAAAAAGTTATTTTATAGCATTATCTTGGGAACACAACTGTACTATAATGAATCATTATACACGGGTGTGCCTAAAGTGGGTCATTAAAGTACTGATTTTGATTTCATAATAAGAACATTACGATATGAGAGTAGATAAAATAGCTTTACTTAATATATACCAATCTATAAACAAATATATTTTTTAAAGAAAATAATAATAAGAATGTAATTACTATAGTAGTTACCGAGACTATCTACAAATACTTACATAGGTACTTGGTAATAAAGTAGTATCATAGTAGAGAGAAGTCAGCCAGAAAGGTAGATATTTTTTCCTGATCTTTAAAAACCGGGAGAGATTTAATAAACTTACTCGTAGAACAGAAAAGTTCTTGTAGTCGACGCAGAAACTTTTGAAATTTCGACCCTCCGAACTCATTTCCGGCCAGGTAGTCCTTGTTATCAAACCTTCAGGGATTTTACTCGGGTACAAATAACTAGGAAAGTATACCTAGGTACCTACCTAAGCTACGTTGAGAATTTCAGAGGGGTTCATTATTATTTCGAAGTAGGTACAATTTTTCACATCGGTGCTCGAATTAATTTAATTTTGTCGTCAGACAGACGATCTATTAAGTCTATTGAGAGATTTTCTAAGTAGGTAGATGATTTAGGCATTTATTGTTTTTGTACGTTTTATATTTTCTTGAAAACATAAAAACGGTATTAGGCAACATTAATTCACTAATTAACAACTTGAAAGCCAATTTTTCATGCCTTTGTTTTTTCTAGTTTCGAGCCTAGTTTATAAATTTTTCGCGGTCTCATCGTGGGAGAACCACGCAAGAATTTATATTCCGCAGTGCGACTCATAAATTTGAGTGAACGTCCTCCAGCGCCGACGCTAGTTGTTCTACGCTCGCGCACATCGCAAATTTATGATTGTACAGCTTAAGATTTCTGAACTAATAAGATAAATAAGTATATTTTCCATTCTTAGTCGTCGCTATTCACGGTTTTCTAATAAAAATGTATTCGTGCGAGTTCCACGGAATTATACGCACGACGAAAATGGGTAACATTCTTGTATATAAAGCACAAAACGTTCCCGTTTTCAATCAAATCTTTCATATAAACTGCTATATTGAGGTAAATCTCTATTATAATTTCAGCGGCAATTACCTACTCGCTAAATCACAAATAGGTTGGTAGGTACCTAATATGATTTATAACTATATAATATTTCATTCAAATTGTCACGCGCAGAGCATGTACGTATTATAGGTATGTGTGAAAGTAAATCCCACATATCCGACGTATCGAAATTCAATTTGGGCGAGAAGTGAATATTTCCGCATTGCTCAACTATCTCACACGGCTGTCACTCTCATATTGTTTGATAGAGCTTGGCATACCTGTCGGTGGGCGGTGACGGTGACGTACTAAATGATCGTTATCGTTTAGTCCCATAATCTTTGCCTCCCTTTACAGAGTGAAGAAGGAATAAAGTTATATTATGAAACAGTGAGAGAGTTGTTAGTAATAACATAGAGAAGATAATATACTATAGTAATAAGTATTTTCAATTTATTTATGAAATACAAGCTGTTCCCCGCGGCTTCACTAGCGTTTCCGGGATAGAAACTAGCCTGTAACCTTCAGGGATAATGTAGCTTCAACAAACTCTTCAGCTTTATTATTAGTATAGATGAAAACAAAAACGAAGAAAAATGCTTTAGTGATTACTATCATCACCAGACTTTTTGCAGAACCTTTTGGTACATACTAGTTTTATAGGAAAATATTCGTGTTTTAATATTTCTTCTATTTGTTGTAATAGGTATTTCAACGTAAGGTTGGAATCATTAAAAGTTACAAAAGTATCTTGGATTTACTAGCCAGTACCTAATGCCACATGATAAATAAGTCGGTTGAAAAAAAGAAATAAGAAACGTAAAAGTAAAGTCTTGAATTTGTAAAACTTCAACGCATCGTTTTTACTAAATATACCTACTTTAACTAACTAATTAATTTGTTCATTCATTAGTTATTGTTTTATATAGGTACAAGCCCATTTTAATTGATAAGTTCAGCGTCGTCGGAAACATAATTTGCTACATAATTAATGAACTCCACAACAGTAAGTAAGTACGTTCGTTATCTATACTAATATTATAAAGAGGAAAGATTTGTTTGTTTGTTTGTTTGTTTGTTTGTAATGAATAGGCTCCGAAACTACTGGACCGATTTCAAAAATTCTTTCACCTTTGGAAAGCTACATTATCCCCGAGTAACATAGGCTATATTATATTTAAAAAAAAATTAGGGATCCTTACTAAAACTCCAATAATGTAACATAAGGTGTAAAAAAATGACCTGAAAAATTCATTACGTGGCGTGCGCTGCGAAAACTATTGATGATAGAACAAAATCATTTACTACGACTTTGCAGAACTCATCATTATCTACAAAAAGTGTCGCGACAGCATATGTCTAAATATTATAGTTATGTCACAGTAAGCAGTTTTTTATTCTAAAATATTAATTTATATATGCCGCCTCTTGAAAAGGCTCTTCATTTGTACCTTGGTATTAATCCTCATCAAAATAAATTACTTTATATTCAAGACGGCTTTAATACCTTTTTATAACTTTTTGAATTATTCAATTCGGACATTTCATTCGGAAGATATCACGAGTTTCAAAATGCAAGTATTAGAAAAAAGTCGCGTGGTTGTCGCTCACCGCGCTCAGCTAGCCAGCATGCGATGTAGGATCCATGTAAGCGTCACTGGGGTACGGGGGGGGAGTCAATGTAATCTTATATATATAAAAGAAAGTCGTGTTAGTTACTCCACTTATAACTCAAGAACGGCTGAACCGATTTAGCTGAAAATTGGCAGGGAGGTAGTTTAGAGCCAGGAGAAGGACATAGGATAGGTAGGGGTAGGTAGGGTAGGTAGGTAGGGTAGGTAAGGTAGGTAGGGGTAGGTAGTGGCAGGTAGAGGTAGGTAGATAGGTAGGGGTAGGTAGGGTAGGTAGGTAGGGTAGGTAGGGTAGGTAGGGTAGGTAGGGTAGGTAGGGTAGGTAGGGTAGGTAGGGTAGGTAGGGTAGGTAGGGTAGGTAGGGTAGGTAGGTAGGGTAGGTAGGTAGGGTAGGTAGGTAGGGTAGGTAGGTAGGGTAGGTAGGTAGGTAGGGTAGGTAGGTAGGGTAGGTAGGTAGGGTAGGTAGGTAGGGTAGGTAGGTAGGGTAGGTAGGTAGGGTAGGTAGGTAGGGTAGGTAGGTAGGGTAGGTAGGTAGGGTAGGTAGGTAGGGTAGGTAGGTAGGGTAGGTAGGTAGGGTAGGTAGGTAGGGTAGGTAGGTAGGGTAGGTAGGTAGGGTAGGTAGGTAGGGTAGGTAGGTAGGGTAGGTAGGTAGGGTAGGTAGGTAGGGTAGGTAGGTAGGGTAGGTAGGTAGGGTAGGTAGGTAGGGTAGGTA
Source organism: Tethea ocularis (assembly GCA_963555595.1). Lineage (NCBI taxonomy): Eukaryota > Metazoa > Arthropoda > Insecta > Lepidoptera > Drepanidae > Tethea > Tethea ocularis. The sequence continues at coordinate 6,097,627 of OY741971.1, read as the reverse complement.
GGTAGGGTAGGTAGGTAGGGTAGGTAGGTAGGGTAGGTAGGTAGGGTAGGTAGGTAGGGTAGGTAGGTAGGGTAGGTAGGTAGGGTAGGTAGGTAGGGTAGGTAGGTAGGGTAGGTAGGTAGGGTAGGTAGGTAGGGTAGGTAGGTAGGGTAGGTAGGTAGGGTAGGTAGGTAGGGTAGGTAGGTAGGGTAGGTAGGTAGGGTAGGTAGGTAGGGTAGGTAGGTAGGGTAGGTAGGTAGGGTAGGTAGGTAGGGTAGGTAGGGTAGGTAGGTAGGGTAGGTAGGTAGGGTAGGTAGGTAGGGTAGGTAGGGTAGGTAGGTAGGGTAGGTAGGTAGGGTAGGTAGGTAGGGTAGGTAGGTAGGGTAGGTAGGTAGGGTAGGTAGGGTAGGTAGGTAGGGTAGGTAGGTAGGGTAGGTAGGTAGGGTAGGTAGGTAGGTAGGGTAGGTAGGTAGGGTAGGTAGGTAGGGTAGGTAGGTAGGGTAGGTAGGTAGGGTAGGTAGGTAGGGTAGGTAGGGTAGGTAGGTAGGGTAGGTAGGTAGGGTAGGTAGGTAGGGTAGGTAGGTAGGGTAGGTAGGTAGGGTAGGTAGGTAGGGTAGGTAGGTAGGGTAGGTAGGTAGGGTAGGTAGGTAGGGTAGGTAGGTAGGGTAGGTAGGTAGGGTAGGTAGGTAGGGTAGGTAGGTAGGGTAGGTAGGTAGGGTAGGTAGGTAGGGTAGGTAGGTAGGGTAGGTAGGTAGGGTAGGTAGGTAGGTAGGGTAGGTAGGTAGGGTAGGTAGGTAGGGTAGGTAGGTAGGGTAGGTAGGTAGGGTAGGTAGGTAGGGTAGGTAGGTAGGGTAGGTAGGTAGGGTAGGTAGGTAGGGTAGGTAGGTAGGGTAGGTAGGTAGGGTAGGTAGGTAGGGTAGGTAGGTAGGGTAGGTAGGTAGGGTAGGTAGGTAGGGTAGGTAGGTAGGGTAGGTAGGTAGGGTAGGTAGGTAGGGTAGGTAGGTAGGGTAGGTAGGTAGGGTAGGTAGGTAGGGTAGGTAGGTAGGGTAGGTAGGTAGGGTAGGTAGGTAGGGTAGGTAGGTAGGGTAGGTAGGTAGGGTAGGTAGGTAGGGTAGGTAGGTAGGGTAGGTAGGTAGGGTAGGTAGGTAGGGTAGGTAGGTAGGGTAGGTAGGTAGGGTAGGTAGGTAGGGTAGGTAGGTAAGGTAGGTAGGGGTAGGTAGTGGCAGGTAGAGGTAGATAGGAGTAGGTAGGGATAGGTTTGTAGGTCCCAGTTTTATTTTTGTTCTCAGGGCAGGACAACGTCTGCCGGGTCAGCTAGTATTTAGATAAACTTAGTGTTTTCCAATGAAATAAAATAATTATTTATTTAAATAAGTAGGTACCTCATGTCTATGGGGTCAATGGGGTCCATAATAAAATTTGTGTTTCGTTCGAAGATATTAGCATTTGCTACACTTAGTGTATCTAAATATACCCACACAACAAGAACAATTTGTCAGCTTGGCATGAAACATATTCACAAAATACGGCTCGCTTACTGTACCTAAGTATATTGTATATAAACTCCGGATGGATCCGGAAACTCACGCAAAAAAATCGCCATGAATAAATTACGCAAAGAAAGAAGGCGGTCTAATTTAAAAGTCACTTTTTACCCGTTTCACGCACTCATCCTCTATTATGTTCAACCCAAAAAAAGGGTGAAATGTCCCCAGTTGGGGTTGAAATACTGAGTGATCACCAACTTGTGAACATTTAAAATAAGGCAAATTTATGATATGTTTTTTTTTCAAATCAAAATATGGTTTAGTTTTATGCAAAATTACAGATTTTGATATGGTTATCGCACATTATGAAGGCGAATTAGTAAACTTTTATTTGCATTTGTAATTGAAATTCTAAAAAAGGTATTTTAAATGTATAACTCCACACTATTAATTCAAATAAAATTTCTAATAAATACATTCCGTAAATGTTTCAGCTAGTTGCTGAATTTTCTAAATAAATACGTTCATACTATAAATAATTAAATAAATAAAGATAAATTATATTCATTTAAACGTAATTATGTTACAGACAACATTCCCGGGCGGAATCACACGCAAATACTGTTTGTATGATGATATACGCCGTCGGTTATGTAAATGAATTTCCTGTTTTTCAGTAATGTATGTTTTTTTCTGTCTGCTTTTCATGTCTATACAAATTCATCCGTGTTTCTATGACTGAAGCACTGAGCAATTATCAAAACTTAATAATACATGAAGAGTCTTGTTTACGCAAAATGTTTTAAGTAGGTACCTATACCTACTATAATCCGTACAGTAACCTCTCTTAATAGTCGTTAAGAGCTACATTTCATTGGTCAGGCTCATTTCAGTTAGATATACTCAGATTTATGTACTGCAGTACATTGCGTCATATTTCTCGTATACAATGAAAAATAACTCATTAAAATACGCTGGCGTTACATATTGCGCGTACCCATGCCGCGTCAGCGCTGGATGTTAAACGTTACGAAAACAAAAGAATTTACAAAAACAAATCTTCATCATAGTGACAGTGGCGCAACACTAATTAGGTCAAGCGCGAGCTTCACAAACTGCTCTCTAGGCCGACTGCGCGCCCTCTTAATGAACTGCTCTAACGAAACAAGTTTTTTTAGCACTATTGTACCTATGTACATATCTACTTTACTAGGTTAGGTGAGATAAGAGTCTTTAATTGGCACTGTGATAAGAAAAGGCAGACATTTAAAAGCGGGATTATTTTAAGATGATACTGCAGCGCAAGCCTTCCTTTGCTTTACATACCTACCCCCACACTGATTATATAAGATTTTAATCACGTTCTCACGAGACCCCAGGAGTGAGGTAGTAAAAAATATAAGTAATCTTATAAGCCGCATGCAAGAAGATAACTTCTTTAGTATATAAGTGTAGTTGAATTTACTTTAAAATTACTCGAATAAACTAGGACAAATAAAATCGAGGTTTCTTCCCAGTGAAATATGTTCCAATTTTAAACCTGGCAAGGTATAAGAGTGTATATTATAACCACAAGAATTGCATTCATCATATTAAAGAAATAGTAGACTGTAGGCATGTCACTAAAGCTAGTGATCTTCGTAAAAAATAGGTTTATAGGATGGTTGGTAGGTACATTTAATGCAGATAGGATAGACCAATTCAGCTTCATGAATAGGTAGGTGAATAAATCTACATATTAATATGACGTTGAAATCTACCTTTGGTACACCAAATTAATTTAAAATGTTTTTAGAATTCACAACAATCTTCACAGCAACTTCATCGAGAGAGTTCCTTATTCCATCCACTTCATCTACAGTTGTACAACAACTTTTCCATTAGTACTTTGGGCGTAACTTCCCACTTAAAATTCTACTTAATCGCGAACAAAATATTCCGTTCCTTGGACTCGGACTGTAAGTATATTATTTTATTATACGGAAGAAATTAAACTTTTTTTTAATTGTTCGTTGTTATTCACACTTAGAAATTAGAATAATGTAATGGGAGTCGGGAAACTTGTGAAATGTTGGGTATAAATAATATGTAGCATAAATGTGAATCGTATGCACTTTTATACGACTATAAGTGTCTTCGTGCAGGGAGAATGTGGAAAATATTGTATTTTTATTTATTTATGTAACAATATAATTTTATCTGTTGCACCGGTAGTGGCAAGCAGCATGACCGGGTAGGGGCGGAGGCGGCGGCAGGCGGGTGAGGCCCGGGTGCGGCTTCCCTCGCCCAAGGGTGCCAGAGACGCCTGCCATATATCAAGCGGTCCGCTTTTAATCTCGCAAGCCCTATTTATTCACATTTATTCCAAAGATATTTTCCCACCGGAATTTCCCCCTTGGAATTGGTAACATTTCCCGCGTTTAGCTGATTTGTACCGCTTCTGTTATTGTGGTTTATTTTATAGAAACAAAAGGGGCTAAAATATTTCCAGTTTGTCAAAAGATGGCCATGATAAATTATGCGAGACGCTATTATGTAACGAGACAGTCGAGTGAGACGGTTAGCCAAAGTTTTGCTATAAGTATCATTTTATTTGACAGGTAATTTATTTATGTATGAATATTATATAGGTAATATATAAATGTTAATGAATTAAACTTATAACTTCTATATTAGAACAAGAATTAGATGGATTAACTAGTCTTTACTATCTTTATATCGTTAGATTTGAATGAAGAGATATAAAAGATAACTGAATAAAGATTCAGCTGAATAAAATTTGTCGTGGCCCCGTCACATCGCGCGTTTGTGTACAAAACTCAAACCATTTCTCATTTCTATATTTTTTCTCGTCGTTTCTTATTCGAATCTCGCCTAAACCTTTGAACTCTTGTTGCTTTTCTTACTTCATTTGCTCGTAGGTATTTTTCTTTAGGTTAATCTACACCATTTTGTATTTATTACGTTCTTCGTATTCTACGACACATTTTCAACATTACCTTCGTTTTATAAAGTCTAAAAGAATTATTTTTAGTTATTTAAGTATTATTTCAAACTTTTTAAATTAAAATTTGATTTAGAATGACAGACGAATAACATTTATTACTTAATGATGATTTTATTTGCAATAAAAACTACATGAGAATATATTTTTATTTCGGAGTCTTTCAAACTTAATTTAATTTCAAAATGAGATGTTTTTTTTAATGTTTTAGAGATCAATACGCTTTTTGCATCTTATTTGAATATGTCAGTGCATGAACTTAAAATAACTTTGAAACTTTATTAGAATTGAGCTCAGAAAATATACACTTAATTAAATTATGAATGAACAAGTAATTAATGACGTTAACTACAGTTTAATTACAATAGATAAGAAATGTAGTTAACTAAAAGAAAATACATTTTAATTAAATTTGGATGTGTAAAATAAAGTTTCAAATATCTACAACTTTTAATTTTACGAAAAGGTACATACATAAAATAGGATATACTTTGTTCTGTCTAGTTATCTCTTTGAGATAAATGTTCAAATTGAACATAAAAGGCCGAAGGAAGGGGTTTTTATAATCTTAGGGAAATAGAGTCTTATGTAATCCGTCCAAGTGTGCGGGAGGTAAGGTAGTTCTTATTGAAAATAATACACACTAATGGAAGTTAAACCATAGCTATGGAATGCATGTAAACATTGCGCATTTAAAAATAATACCGTGTTAATTACCATGCGCACTATTACGCCCACATTCAAATGAACCAAACAAAGACCAATTCGTTGATAAATTCCACATACTTTTAGCATTCAAATTTTCTGCGAAACTTTTTGTGACCGGCACGGTGTTCTGATAACTTCCACGATCAACCACGTGAATATGCAATTTGTCTAGCTACAGTTGACAATAAATAGAAAAAGCTTCGATTTACCAACATGAACCTGAACAAAGGAATGGAGGCAAACGAGAGATTTATCACTGAACAACAACGGGAAAGTTCAGCGCAAACGTCGACAACATCTGTTACGTTACCCTACCTATTCAGTTTTCAACGCAAGCTCCTTGATTGAAGTTGCATAAAAACTCTTTAGGATGTCGATATTGCTTTGGCTCGCTCTAAAGGGCAGCGGAAGAGCGTAAAGTGCGTTTCAACTAAACAGCAACGTTGCACTTAGCTCGTCTCGCATTTGTGTCAAGTGTGGGAACGCAGACTTCATTTGTATCTAACTACATGAGCTTTCACAACAAGTATAGTTTTCATTATTGATATAATAAAAAATCTAATACAACGAAAAAAACAACGGTTTAATTCGTTCTCGAATTGCATAAAATAAAGTTTCCTTAGCCAAATAAGAAGCTTGCGATAGTGGTTTTTATAATCATGTATGTAATGTAAGTGTCCAGCAAAATATGTGTAGAAATAACAATGATTGTACAAAAATATATAAGTATTGGCTCTAAGCTCAGTTCTGTAGGTATTGAATGATAAGTGTGTTTATAGTGGCACGGCAGCCGCAATTTTTCCGCGCAATTAATTTTCACGAAGCATTTGATAACACTCGTATGTGTGGAAGAGTTGTATTTATGTTCTTTGTAAAGCCATGTTTTTCTTATTCCCTTTTTCTCATTTGCTTAGATTGTACACACGTATTTGTAAACAACATTTGAGGTTTTCAAAAAACATTATTCGTACCAAATTAATTGCGGAAAGTCGTCGGAAAAACAAATTCATAGTTTCGGGTGGATTCGGGAATAACCCAGTTTCAAATCAATTGACGATTTAATAAAGTTCGTTGTGGCGAGGAATTACTATTTAAGAAAGTACATTTCTTCGATACAATCCATTAAAAGTTAGCAAACATCTAGCCACACTGTATTTATTTATTTTGTATTTAACGTGTTTAAGAGATTTGCTTACATTACCTACTATTTGAAAAAAGTAAAACTGAAAGTATCTTACCTATGCTATGAGGCTTCGCGGCTGCACTGCGTCGCCAGATCATTAAATAAGATTGATGGCAGAGTCTTTGTTACGTCACACCCTCTTCCAACTGTCCTCTTTATTTCATCTATTCTAAATTCTGAATCAACAAGAAAGCATAAAGGCACTCTACTTTTCATTTGTTTACCGGGCGGGACGGACCGTACACCACACGTAGCAGTAGAGATGTATTGCATATTCCGAGCGCTCTAGAAAACTGATCAAAATTCCTCGCATGCATCTCTTAGGATGCATTGCAAGTAATAAATCAAATTGCTTCAAATATTATCCATAATATGCTCTAGCTTTAAACGAAGAAAGAGAGTCCTAGAAAGAATTGCTTTAGAATACGGAATTGGAATTTTGCTAACGATTTAATCTAAATATAAAAAAAGGAAAGCCTGATTGACTGACAGACTGACTAACTGACTGATCTATCAACGCACAGCTAAAAAAAACGGGGTCGGGCATAAATTTGGCATACAGATAACTAATATGACGTAGGCATACGCTAAGAAATGTTTTTTTTAAACTCAATCCCTGTGAAGGTAAAATAGGGGATCGCGGGTGAAACCGCGGGGTGGAAAGTTAGTAAGTCGTATAATTAATTGCAAGGTAATACAACAAAGTAAATTCAGAAATTTTTATTGCTACAGTCCTACCATAATTATTGCTATCAGGTATTATGATTTTACAATATACTTAATTTTAATCGAATACAAAAAAAAGAAGGACGTTTCGTGTCGATTGTATGAATTTTTTATTACGACGGAAGTTAAATCCTTTACACTGATTTTCAGTGCATCTTACTGTTTGTAACATTCTAAAAAAGATGGATATCTCTGTTTCGTCATAACTCCTCCAATATAAAGCGACGTTCAAACGTGAGTCCATTTAAAATAAAATAAAAATACGGTAGCACTCACTCATTTTCTTGCTACAGTATTCAATGGTACAGTACAGTATGTATATTAGCTATTTACGTACCTATATACGTACCTATATACGTAAACGTTGTTTAGTCCCCGCTGAGTCTCGCCGGCTACCTGTTCCGGTCTTCGGAAATAGCTCCCAGGCGTGCGTTTCATTATTTCCTTTTATATTTATCTACAAACATAACTTTGTAGGAATTTTAAATATACACTCATGTAAGCGTATATATAAATATGCTCTCGACAAGAAGCATAAAATACTTTTTATTATCCTTACTAAGTATCCTATTAATATTTTAAGCGATAGTTTTTGAGGATGTATGGATGTTTGTTAATCTTTCAGGTAATTACCGTTATGGACCGGAGATTATTATAGGCTACTTATTATCCCGGGAGACACCGGGTGAAAGTCTAGTTAGTTACTGGTAAATATTATGAGTCTAGTATGTATTATATTATCTTAACATTTACTGAGAATTGTATTTTATACATTACATTGTGTTATCGATAAATTACATTTTCTATTAATTATTATTTCAGTTATATTATTATAGTGTTATAGTTGTATTATTAACTTTTATTTTATAGTATAATTATCTCTAGCTATTCGTTGCACTTAGCCCCACAAAGCGGTGCTTTCGAAAACAGACATTTTCATTACCTTTGTACACGATCTTTACAACTTCAAACAAGATAGGAAAGTGCCTTTTGTTAAGAACAGGTAATCATTTTATTACGTAAGCAATCAACAAGGTTACTAAGAATATCTCATCTCAAAGATATTATCAACTAGTTGTTCGTGCTCAGCGTCACGCAGGTGATTTTTATGCAAATTTTCCGATTCTCCCGGATTTTACAATTAGACCTTGTCCTGACATTTATAAACAAAATAAAAAAAAATTGACAAATAGATACCAACAGCCGTTCTGAAGTGATGCGCTTACCTACATACATGTTAGCAATTTATGATCCACAAAATATAAAATCCTTCAGCAAGATGGGTGAAACCGCGGGGCGGAAACAGTAGTTATAAAATATATAAGGTATTTATCGGTTTGGAATTTAATGAAAGAGGCCTTATGTTTAACAGAGGAAATCACCAGGGCACATTATGATGATGATTAATTAATTTTAATTTTATAACCTTTCTGTTTCATTTACTCGGAAGTAAATAAAAACATATTGTATCAATTTACCTACATATTCCTTATATATCAAACATACACATATATTTTTGAGTAAATTGTAATAAATGCGATGCGAAAACAATAAGACATTATCACAAAGTAACTCTTTTTAATAAAAAATATCAACTAGTGTGGTGTGTATCCCTACTATTCCATTCCAACCCGTTTCATTATCCCCCGAGGGTATGGAGGGTTTTCTCATCTCCTAAAAGGGCACTAATTTTCCTCAGAGACTATTCGCAGATAGCGTCTGTACCGGTATTGATTCTTGTTATATAAAAACAGCATAGTTTACAGTTACTTAATGTATAGGGAAGTATATACGAAGAAACTTTTGTTAGTAGGTACATACTTCATTACTAAAATTTCTCATCGATCTTAATTTTTCCAAAGAGTCTTGTTACGCAGTTAAACTGAAGATGCGTCGTGAATGGAAGCGGGTAATGGGTGTATTCAGAAGTTATTGCCTATTTTTGGGACGGTATCTACCCACATACAAAGTTGTGTAATGTGTTAGGTATGTAATCTTATTCACATAAACATATAAGGCAGAAAATGAAATGTTACAAAGATTTTTTTCATTTCAATACCTTTCAGTAATACACATAACAGAAATAACTCTATAAATCGAACCTAATTAAAAAAAAAACGGCGCTTGATTCTAATGAATTTATTTCAGAGTTTCACGGAGACAGGTACTTACCTACTTTTGTATCAAATTAAATATCTGACTTATATAGTTGGTCTTGAGGTATTTACATAGTACATAGAGATAATTGCTCTAATTGTGTTTGATAGATTTATTTTATAAGGATTTTGACTAGAGGTCCCTAGCGGTTAGCGCGACTTTTGCTGCATTTACAGTTTCATACCTGAAATTATTATCGGTATGCTTCATGTTTTTTTTTGTTTTTTTTTTATACTACTAAGGCAGCAAACAAGCATACGGTCCACTTGATGGTAAGTCGTTACCGCAGCCTATGGACGCTTGCAACACCAGGGGTATCCTAACAACCTTCTACTTACAACCTTCGGAAGAATCATCAATAAAATGATAAGACTTGATATATTAACATTTATAAGACAACTAGCTGCTCCTCGCGGTTTTACCGGGTTAAAAAGTTACGTCCTTTTCGATATCATAGGCTATCTGCGTGCTAAATTTCACTGATGCAAGTTCTAGATTCAGGGTTAAAAATGAGGGGAATACATTAGCCGTCAAAGTCGCAAGATCTTGGAGAGTATATTCTAAATTCAAATAAGTCTGCGGATCCCGCTGACAAACAAACGGCAGCTTACCCAATGCTAAAGCGTCGTCAGTAGTGAAGTGTGGCGGGAACGGTGCCTTCATCAATCTTCTGTAATTAGCCAGTGACGCTCGGCTAACACTAATGACGAGAAGGGCGTTTGCTTGCGACCGCGCCGCGCCTAACTACATAAATTACAACATTTACGCGGCGAATGATATGTTTACTGCAAGTCCTCAAAAGCATCAACAACGTTTGCTGATAAAGTTGCGTTGAATTAGTTTAGTGTTAGTTTGTGCTTGCCTTCTCAAAATTGCCGTGTTGGCCGAATATTCTACACTAAGTTTTATTTGTGTAGCCTACCTAATAACTATAAGTTTATTCAATCAACATTTCGTGAATTTATTGAAAATGCGTTTCGCGATTTTACCGTGACAAATCCGATATTCTTAATGCTTCCCGCATTAAGAATATCGGGTGGAAATAGTAGGTAATACTTTATTAAATGCACAATAATTTCTGCTCAATACCCAATTATATAGGTTATTAATAAAATTACACGCATTAACACTGCTACATCCAATACTGGATTTACTAATTAAGTTATCAAAAGCACTATTTCCATAATGAACAAGTCATGCACTTAATTATTCAGAACTCCGTTTGCGAACTAAAATACATCATTAACCTAATTTGGTGCATTATTCCAAATTCTAGCTTCGCTAATGAGGACATTGATAATAGAGCCGGTAAGATAATTTATAACATAACCAAAGAAATATAATATTACCCATATAAAACCTATTAATATTATAATAGAGAAAATGTGTTTGTTTTGACCCTCTTTCACGCAGCTCGGAGAGGAATGAGCTTAGAAGAGAATAACGAAGACGATTTTTTATCCCAGGATTGCGGAATACTAGTATTATGTGGGATGTCATTTGGATCCAATTGTTTTCTTTAACCGATTTCTTAAGTTTTTTTGTTTCTATTTTAGATACTTATGTTACAAATGACTTGTTATTTTCTATTCTATATATTTGTCACGATATAATTGCGAACACCCCTAGTTTACAAACTATCTCTCGAGATTGTAAACCTTCGATACATACGATATATTGACCAAGCTTAAATATAAACAATTGTCAAGATTTTTTTTATTTAGCTCCATCAGACCAGCTCAAAGACACCATATTGTATTGTTATCAGACTTAGTGTACACAAATTTGAATGAACAACGGGAAGTGAGTCAAAATTGACTTGCAAGTTTAAACATACTAACATGGCAAGTTAAATAAAATATTGGAAACCGTTACAGAACCATCCAGCAACGTAAATATCTGTACGTATAGTAAAATCTGTGGTAAAACTATTTCATTCATACGATACCTAATTTAATTTAATACAAGCTAAACACTACACACGTTATTGACACATTCTGAGCAAATTGGCGTTGTAGATACGTGATTAGAATTTGACCTATATATACGAGCTTATTAATATGATATTTCAATTAGCAAAGTACGCAAGCAGAGACGAGCTACACCTACTTGTACATACGTAAGTAGATGTGGTGTACCAATATTTATTAATGAAGATGGTGCAATATATCCTCTATGTCACCGCGTCGTCGGTGAGACGTCCCTTAGATATTTCTGGAATGATAAATGAGTGTCGTACGTGATGTAATGCTTCAGAACTCCCATGTGTCCGAGACGTAGGTAAGTAGAATACGACATATGTAGACTGATATAGCGGCTCGCCGAAGACGTCCGATGTGTACATTCTTATTGTATTTGTGGTGAACGCACGGGATTTGTAGATAAATCTTATTTATTCTGCGATGATAAAGGGAGGACAGAGCGTGTTGTCGAAGTTTTGCCTCTGATTGGCAATGATTTGTTGGCTAAGTACCTACCTACGTAACATATTGAGGGCGGTATTGTTTGTCATATAAATAAATTATTTATGATCTAAGGTAAGGTATAATAAAATCAGGAAAGCTCTCGTTGGTATTACATTAGTCTAATATTAACAAACTTACCTCTACGTAAAAGTCGTAGGTACTATGATTTCAACATAAGAAAACCTCACGAGAGGAAATTATGTAACAAAGCCGCAATTATGTAGGTACGCTTATAAACTGTAAGGATCCGTGAAAAGCAAATGTATGTATCTAAATATTTATATATTGTCACATTTATTAACAAGTTTTCACCTAATGAGCTTCTTCATCGGTAAATGAAATTGCCTTCTTCGTGGAATTGCGGCATTCATTCAGCTTATTTTTTGCAATGTAGCATATCTACATATACAGAAGCGGATAATTACTTCCCTTCGGTTATTTACGGAGACCCTCGTCACAGTGAGCGCTTGTTTTACACGTCATTCTTGTTTGCTAATGAAAAAAGTGCGCGGGAAAAAATAAATTGCTTTTTATTGTCCAGCCGCAACCGGCCGGTGGGTGCGTAAATCAGAGATTATAAAGGTTTTTTCGAAATACTGTTCACTTTAAACCAACGTAAACATTTGTCATGGCTGTGATAACACACGGTGACCGCCGGGAAAATATTTTTTTTTTATAAAGTCAGTTCACAAAATGTTCAATACACGGAGCAGTAGAGAGATATTCATAGAATAATATAAGGTACAACAAAAAATACTATTCACAAAGCGATTACTCATAAACATATATTTCCGGCAGCAGAATTTTAATCTGTAATGTATGATGCGCTCGTGTTAGCATGAAGTACCTAACGTGCGTCACGTCATGATCATCTTTTATCTCATGCATGGACGAGTGAGCACAATGGATTGACTTTGCAACGAAGGCTTGAAGGGAAGAGTCGCATCATCGTCTGAAAGGATCTTAATACTACTTACATTAAAAGCTTCAGCGTAGCTAAGTGAGTGTATGTTCGAGTAAAATAAATAATAGAGAAACAGATTTACTATTAACTGTAAGAAAAAGTACAAGATAACATTTTTTTTAATATCCAACTTAGCTGGCAGACATCTTAGCAAAAAAAAACTTAGATACTTATGGAGGCTCTCCCTTAAATTAAGAATATTCCGACCGAAAAGTTTTTCTTAAGGTTGCACGCGGCACAGGCGTTTAAAGTAAATTGAAGTCTGAACAAATTAAAGACTACGAGAATGATACCTGGCTGACTTTCAACGATTGATAATACCAAATGAAAATTTTGTATTTTTCTCAACTTGTTCAAGTTAGAAAAGAATACCTTTTTTCAGAATCTGTCTTTATTTAGGAATTTTAGTGAATTTGTAAACACAAATCGATATAGGTAATTTATTTTATGCCTCAATTTTTTATATTACGGGCCTCATAAGAAGGCTCAGGGTCACCCAAAGAGCAATGGAGAGGGCTATGCTCGGAGTTTCCCTGCGAGATCGAAACAAAAACGATGAGATCCGCAGGCGAACCAAAGTAACCGACATAGCCCGAAGAATTGCCAAACGAGGCACATCGCTCGTAGAACCGACGGCCGCTGGGGCAGAAGGGTTCTCGAGGGGCGACCACGAACCGGAAGACGCAGCGTGGGCAGGCTCCCCACAAGATGCATCGATGATCTTGTGAGGGTCGCGGGAAACCGCTGGGTGCGGGTAGCATCGTGGAGATCTTTGGGGAGGCTTTTGTCCAGCAGTGGACGTCTTTCAGCTGACATGATGATGATGATGAGGAGGTAGAAGGTCCACTGTAAGGAGTAGAAATAATCGCCCATAGATACAAGTTTTAATCCGCAATTATTACTTACATTAGAACCCTCAAGAATGTGGATAAACCGCGAGGTAGAAATTGACAACTCATAAAAACAAGTTATCTTTCACACCAAATAAAAAGTAATTCGCAAGTGATAAAGCCACAATCTGTCCGGGAGGATCTCATTACTACCTTCAAAAGGCAATTGAGACAGTTATATTATAATGTTATAGATGTAAGGATTCACGTTGGGACGATAAAAATAATAACCGACAGACGGACGCTCGCTTTGGAACCGGAACCCTACATGCGGTACATTTTGACGCGTTTTGAGTAAGATATCGACATTTACTAAGCATTTGTTGAATTTGAAATAGCTCTTTTTGTATGGCGTTTAGATTTATAATGCATCCTCTTTCGGTATAAAAGGTATCTTATATTTTATTCCGGGATATGGTATATCTCTATTGCTAGGTTTCATCTTAATCCTTTCAAACATGCACACAAACAAATTTTGCAAAAAAAAAAATATTCAAATAGACTACAGGCACTATTAACTGTCAGACTATTCGTCTCGTATTACAGTTTGGAGGTGGTAAGATCTTCTAGAATGCGTACCGTAACTTAGCCAGGCGGGCTTACCTATCAGCTTTTTGACATAAAAAACACCGACAAAATTTCCACATTTCCATAATAGTAAGATTTTATATAATAGTTGAAAGTAGAATACCAATATGTCGATAGAATTTTTTTTTTGTTATGACTAAAAATTGGTAGCCTGATAATTTCATCAACCTTACCGGACAAATCGGCGAGCTAAAAGGGCTCTCAACCGAGCAACGCCATAAAGAAAAATATACCATGTCATAAACTACGAATTATTCAAATCGATTCCTTGGAAAGACGGATAAAACCGTAAAGCGGATGTTGGTATTAAATAAAACGATATAAAATTTAATAAACCCTACTATCTGAATATAAATCAAACAACAATAGCATACGAGTATGTAACGAATAATTCAAAAAGCCAATTACGTAATAAGAAGGTCTATTGTACTGGCACAAAACTATGTTATTCAAAGACGACGTACTTCGGTAGAGTAGGAATAGGAACGCATCTAATATCGTCGTTAGTACGATTGTTTGAGCAGGTCATGTCCGGTGAGAACACACGACACACGACCATTTGTCATACGACAACTCCGCGCCGTCCTCGCTTCGGTAGCGTGAATGGCCCAGGCGGTACGTTCTATTGTTTTCAGTATAATGACCGACTTTGTCCTACTCTCCCGCGATTAGTGTTGCCAACGCTCCTCGAAATTAGTTTACGAGTTATTACTGTAACAGTTTTCGTTTGTTCGTTACCTAGTTCTAATTCATGTTGGGAATGCTAAATTGGATTTCAATATTTGTTATGATGTCATGTGAAGTAATTTTGTTTAGGGTGTCGACACGCTTTAGTTTAAACAGGGGTTATTTTGGACAATTAAACTATAACCACCCAAGAGAGAGTATCTTCTTATTCGTGACATTTGATTAAACTTAATTATTTAAAAACACCTGTGAAAATGGTGATAAATGACTCTATTTAATCTATCTCTTCTAACGCGTAGACCAATAAAGTAGTATCGCGTATACGTTGTTAGACTTACTTTGTTTATACAACTTGCACTTGTACTTTTTGCAACTGACTTTAGGAAACTAGGACTTTGGGGAGTTATGATGTGACCAAGCGACCAAGCAATACATAAAACCTACATACTAAAGAATTTAAATAAAAGCAGGGTAATTTTTGTTTCAGGTCAACATTGCCTCCTAAATTGACTTTCTTATGGAGTTAAGGAAAATCGTAACCTACATTCCGACTGTTCCTGCAGATGTATTTATTGCCCAGATAGGACGGGTGCCATATACCCTCCTAGTATTATACTGGAAAACGGAATGTGTGCTTCGGAGTTAGAAAATTCCTAATTTTATTTGAGAACGAAGGAGAGTATTATGTTTTATTTATCCGTATGGAGATTTTTATCAATATTGTATTTCGGAATTTTATTAAATGCAAGTAGGTATCTCGTGATAAAATTATATATTATGTGGATATTTACATTATATTTATTAAGTTACTCAAGTATTCATCAACTAAGAAGAGCATTAGTTGTTTACGGACTGTTTACGAGTTTTGGCGAACTTCAACAAAAACATCTGTCTGTACCGCACCTTCGTGAAATTTTATTCGTGCTTTATTAGAAATAGCAGCAAGAAGTCCGTGAATAAGGAACTACTTGGGAATGCTCAACGTTTTCTAACGTGAAATAAATAAAAAAAGGTGAGAACAAAAATACACTTTGAAGTAAAAGTCAGTAAACCGAGCTGATTGCCACTTTTACGGTATTTCGAACGAGACCCTCGTCACTCCTTTTGGCGCTTTTTTGTTGTATTTACAAATGCAAATGAAAATGGGGCTTGAAGGATATTACTTATTTTACTTCACAAAAATTAAAGGCATTTAATGCGATCCAAGACGCTTAATTACTTACTGTTTAATTAAATGTATAATTAACAAATATTTGAATATAATTACGTCATATTTGTATTATAGTCCTTTTGCTTACGACGAAATGAACTGTTTTATAATATAAATTAAATATCTTGGCTTTTTGAACAGTATTAATTACGTCAAAATCTAATCATTAGGTAAAGGTTTATACATTTAATTTTAAATTTTGATGCGTTTCTAAGAGGATTGCTTTGGATTCAAAATGTTTTGTTTACTGTTTTATTATTTTTTAATATGTAGTTTGTATATATTTGTTGTAAATATTGTTAATAATTAACAAAACTTATAATTGTTTTTGAATAAAAGCTTTTATTTAGTTTACCTTTAACGTTTTACCTGTCCCGATGTTTGTCATGGAATCTTGCAAGTTAAATTTGATCCACTTCTCGGTTACCGATTGAGCTGAAATTTTGCATTTATGTGTAAATTAGATGACAATGCAAAAATATTATTACATGGAGCTCATATGATGCTGGAGCTGGAAGGTGGCCATAGGAACTACAAAATAAAACGACACAGCCCCGTCGTGTTTGGGCTCATTAGAACCGTTTTAACGAGTATTTGAAGACTGTGCAAAAAAAAGCACAGCCGGCAGTAAAAACTTGTACCAAAAATGAAATTTTTGATAGTAACTTGTTTGCAATTGCATTTGGGTAGTGGAACTTGTACGTAGTATATTAATTACTTTATGGTGGAACCAACTCAAAAATTAATTATTAACACTACAGTGTGCATTTGAAATTAAAAAGTATTTTTTATTTCAAATGCACACTGTAGTGTCGTTTATTATTTAAACACGTTATATTTTATTTTTATTAACTAAATCTAAATCAACAGAATATATAATACAATTCAATATTATGAATAGTCCACGGGCTGTCGGTGTATATCTTTGTAGAGTTTTCTCAGCTCGGTTAGTAGACGGTACAAAGAAGCCGAGCACTCTTATCGTGTCGCACGAGAGGCGCTAAAACTTCTCTCAGATGATAAATGGACGGCCTACGTGATTCACTGCAGTATCTATATCACTGCCCCACGTCCGATCCAGCACCTATTTTCTTGAATTGAAATAAAATGACAATTTATTTATTTTTACACTGAAAAAATACGATGCTCAGTGGTAGCACGGAGTAATAATATACTACGTACAGTGGTAGTGACGTCGGATGTCGTTGCGAAGGTCGTGTCAAATTCTACAATGATCTTGAGTTTTCGGTAAAGGAAAACACCGTGAGGAAACCATACCCCGGTGATAGGGTACTTTGTAGTACCCGTCTGGCTGGCTACCACCCTCATGTTGAAAATCTATCGCGAAGCACCTAACGTAGTTTTCCGGCAATTCCAACTGAGAGATAGTTGTCTTCTTGGCATTATAACAGGTCGGTAACACATTGGCAATACCTCTGGTATTGCAAATGGCGATAGGCGACGGCAACCACTTACCATCAGGTGAACCGCCTATAGAAAAATACGTGAGACGAGGTTTAGTTTATAAAATACTGAATCAATATACTCAATGAAATAATAAAAATTGTGATACAGATATATTTTGTTGCAAAGTTCTAGTGCATAATATTTTACGTCTCTTTTTGTGGTTTATATATTGCTATATTTTTTGTATTCATCACAGTTTTTACATGAAAACTCATTATGCTACAAAATTAAAAATTCTCCCATATCACGCCAGGAATGCCTAATTTTCGCTGTAACAAAGTACCTACACATAAAAAGACCATTTTAAACAAATTAAATGTTTTTAAACTTCATTTAAAAATCACAGTGGAGACCCTCGTCAACCTCCGCCTGCTTATTTCGGCTTATAAAGAGATTAAGTGATATTCATGAGTAATTTATATGTGTAAAGGAAGGTAAAAAACTCTGTAACGTATTCCATTAGGTTTGTACGCCTATAAAAGCTTATATCATAATTGTCGTATTAAACTGAATAAATTGCCTAACTTTTGTAGGCTCGTAGCAGCGGCTACGATATTGCTACACACGTAGCGCTACGTGTTTTCTTCAATAGGTTTGGTCAAAAAGATTTTTTACTCAAGGAATATTTTTTCACTACATACCTAACATAATTTTCTGTAGGTTTCTGTGGTCGGCATAGGTAGGTACTACTGAAAAATCTGAAACTTCTTTCGTTTTGACGGAAAATAAGGAATAACATCAGTCTTCATTGTAGAATATTTAATCACAACTTTTACAACAAACAATGATGATACATGTTCATGATATTCGATTAAAATATTAATATCCTGTTGTCATTCCGGGAAGTATTAATGGAATTGCTTATCGTTACAAAGAAAGTAATTATATCTCAAAAGGGGACTTAAACTAAACATGACCTTTGTTGTTGATGATTAATAGTGCGGTGGGCGGCAGGTCCCTTTCATTATAATGTGCCTTCATGCTAATGGAAAACACATAACACAAATAACCCGTTTCACATAATTGTCATGTGTGAAATCAGGAGCCGCTCCGTTTAGTACTTGTGGGTTTTGGCCTCGTTATAATTTAGTTTTGAGTGTTATTCACTTCATATAGCTTTTTAACTACATAATGTACATGAACGATTGGGGAAAAGTGTGGTTATAGAAAAATAACACTCGATTTTTGACTCCCAATGGTGACCTGTATTTCAGCTTTTTCGTATTATAAATGCATCCTAAGTAAAATGTTTAACTAAGTGATTTATTTTTCAAAGCTTTTTATCATAATAAAATATATATGGATTTAATCATATACTTATTTAGAAATTTGTAAGTAAGAAGCAAAAAAAAAAAACTGAAATGACAAAATAGGGGACAATTTGTGCCAAGTCTTTGGATCCAAAATTGGTTCAAATTTTATCAAGGAAAGATGGAACTAAAAATTCTGATTGAATTACGTGAAATTGTCAGCGCAAACTTTTTGTTAAATTGAACCGGACGAGAAACAATGTTTATGTTTTCCTTAAGTCACATTTTTATCTTAAAAAAAGAAAAGAATTAAACCTATAACCAGAGAAGCATTTGTTTGCTTTTAATCAAATTGAAATGAAATACTGACTGCGATGAAATATTTGAATGTTCACTGTGATATGTTTAGAGTGCGTTCAAACAACTTTTTCCAAAGGTTGTTAATTGAATTCGAAAATAGGGTCAACTGTCAGTTTCCACGTTTGGCATTTAAGCCAAGCGTTCAAGTGTAAATTATTTTACCTTTTAGTTTGAAAGCTTCTAACAATTTTTACGGAAAATAATTGAGAAAACCATGTTATATAAATGAACTATCGTGTTATGGAATATAACAATTTTTTTAAAAATAAATATCGTTGATGATGAGGAACTGTGTTACTTAATGTTAAGGTATTAGATTGCCTATTTGCCAAACCGAGGCGCGAGGTACTAAAAGAATATTGAGATATTGATACTGTATACAAAAAAGTAGGTACACAAATTCACAGAAAGAATAAACTTTGCATTCGCGCACAACTTTTAACAAATGCTTGCAAAACGCTCTTGTCTTATTGCCTCCGAGAGTTATATCGCAACTTTTCAATCCTCTGCCTACTTATAACTTTTCCCATCACAATGACTCCGCTTAAGACGATACAAATAACGGAATTCCAAAACAAATCCATACAAAGAGTAACGAGATCCTTTACAAATATATGCATTTTAAAAGTTAAGAATCAAGTTTGCTCGAATTTATTGAGAATACTATGCGGAAAATACGTGCGGTATTATAATGTACTTCAAGTTCAAATGTATGTTTAATAAATTAAAGGTTTTCCAAATTAATGCTAATGGATTCCTAAAGCTTGACTTTAGATGAGTGGCAATTATTTATGTATTAGGTACATAAAGTGTTGTATGATTCGATAGATGAGTGATTAACATTGATAAATCCATATTGAATATTTACCCACCAAAAACATTTTCATATAAAATGTTGCCATGCTGAGACCATATAGCTCGCACTGTCATAAAGTTATCAGATCTCATGTAGAGTCAAGCTTCTAACTCTACACGCCCTAACTCAACGAACCCTAACTTCACAAACTCTACACCTTAGTCAAAATATGTAACTTGGCCGTTTAAAGACGAAGTTTAATGTAACTTGGAAATATATCCAGTTATGTAATGCCCTCTTGGTCACTGAAAATTTAGGCTTCGATAACAGGATGGTACAGCCGTGCTTTGTTTTGCTCGACTTGGCGGAGGCACTTCCATATCCCTAATCCTACCTAGTTATATAGAAAATAATATTAGAAATGCAAAAGTTTGTGTGTCACACACACAAACTTTTGCATTTCTAATATTGTGTGTGTGTGTGTTTGTCTGTTACCACAGCCCCGAAACGGCTGAACAGATTTCAGCAAAACTTGGAACTTAATTATATCATACCTTGGAATAACACATATGCTATTTTTTATCCCGAGTATGCGTAGGACAGCTCGTATATACTGTAGGTATTTATTTATTATATTATATAGTATATTTGTAGCAGAAAAGTATAGCCTTATATATTCTTCCTCATACTCGTCATATTTGTATACCATGGAATCATTTATATTCATTTATTCCATTGAATCGCAACTTGTTTTCGAGATCAGACGTCACCGTTGGCCATCACAATAAATTTAATAGGTCGAAAAACTTATGCGGCCCCGATTGTAATTTAGTACGATCGTTAAAAGTTTTACGAGCAATCTTCGGCATTTCCCGGCAATAATCTGCTTTAGCCGCCACCATCAAACCGATTCGTATCCGTTTGTTCGTTCATCTCGGATCGGCAAATTGACTGGCGGCGACGCCGACGGTTGAATCAATTTTACTCCCCTCTAGTTCAAACGAAAACGTTAATCGCTAATCGCTGTTATTTTCATTAGATTAAACTGGGACTTTGAAGAAAAAAAACTGATTTAAAAAACAATTTTCATGAAAATTATGCTTATATTTTTTTATTCAAAAATATCTTTGTTATTACAATACCATAATAATTGTATCGAACTCGTGTTATTACCTATATGTTCAAAGATGAATTTTAATGTGGGTGTAGAAAGAATTTCCTACACCTGTGTTTATTATTACTAATTGAAAGGTTTTGCGTACTCTTTTACTGCCCTTTGAGATATTTACACTTCTTTTATGTCATAGACCTTATTGAACAACCCAGCCAAGGTTATTGCTCTCTCAGTACCTACTTGCCGTTTTACCCTTTATTTTTATTAAAGGTAAGTGGCAGTGAATTAGGCATATTAAGAGGCATTAAGAGGAATAGTCCTCTTAATGCCTCTTAATATGCCTCTAACTAATAACATTCAGCACAACTTCATGAATGTTCGCAGGCTCCTGAAATATTGTAGGATTATCGATGATATTGGACACTATCGGCAGTATTCAGTTTAATATCCAGACCATGCCCTATTAGCCCCATAGCGGTTGCTTTAGGGTTCTAGAGTCGGATATACCTTGCCTTTAGCTACCACGAGTTACAATTAAATACGCTCCAAAGCCTATTTGCAACCAGTTTGCGCTAGTTAGGATAGGTATCCAATCAAAATCAGTCGTGAACAGTACACATTGACTGATTTTGATTAATTTATTTGAATGAATTCCATGTGCTGTTTTACCTATAGTATAGTTATTTATATATAGAAATTTTAATAGGAAACTGCGTTGGATATTATACTTCAATTCTGACAGTTTTAAATGAAAACGCTTTCCAAATATACCTAACTACCTACAGATATAAAGTAATAAAGAATACCTGCGTTCAGGAAGTGGAACAATTCAGACTTTAGTTAGTTTTCGAGAGGTCTGCGATTTATTTTATCTACTCGGAATGAATACCTGCCCAAAGAAAAACGAAGGTTCGCTTACGCTTCTCGTTCCCTTTATTTGAATTCACAGTTTCAAGTCTCCTCACAGCAATGTTAAATGTCACCGCTAAAGTTAATTGTATCAAGCAGCTGACATTCTCTGAATACAAATAAAATGTCTGAAAAAAGTGAAATTTGGTAAAATAAAAATACTTACTTTACCGTCAAGCTCGCTTTTAAAGTGAATCGAGGGTATATTTTTCCTTCACTCATTTTGTAAATTACTCCAAATGCTTACATTTATATCAGTTATTTTTGATTAATAAAAAAAGTGTTTGTACAGTTTTTTGATAGCCTTGTAACTACACTTTTACTAGAATCAAAAACATCATACCTCGTAGTTGTTAACCCTTACTATATTAAAAGACTGGTATGTCTCAAGTCGATTTAGTACATAAATAAATTTTAGAAAGATATTTTATCTACTCTCATATCGTAAAGTTCTAATTATGAAATCAAAAACAGTACTTTAATGACCCACTTTATGCACACCCTTCTATAAAGAAATTAAAAAATAGTAGTTTATGATAATGTTGCATAAGTTACTAAGATGACAATGTGACTAATTTGTTGACTTGAAATTTAGAGGTAAGAATTTTTGGGAGTTGGCAACACGGATTTGATTAGGTATATGATTATTGTGTCTGTTTATTTTATTGTTTTTGCTTACATATATCATTTTGACCAAAAATGTCACAAAAATAGTTTTTTTTTTTGCAAAATTGGTAGAAATTCAATTTTTTTAAATGTCATTATTTATAAGAGTTTAGATAAAGTACTGTATGATACTGCACATAATTAGGTATTAAAAACTCGTGCGATACTATTAAGAACCTCGCCAACGGCTCGGTACTTAAACTCACACTCGTATTTAATAACCCCTATTATGCAACAGTATCATAAACTACTATTTTGGACTTATTCAATACCTGTATACAATTTTATCTAACACAGAACAATTGGTGTGTAAAATAACTTAATAAAATTTTTAAGTAATTTAAAAATGACCAAAATTGCATTTTTCGATTAGGTACGGTTTTCATACCTACGCTGAATGGAATCCAAAAAAAAATAGTGTTTTGATTTTATATAGGCAACGATAACCGCTTATACAAACAGGCGGGGCGTATGCTTATTTGCCGGCTTTGTTGTATAAAAGAAGAAAGAAAGAATATCTACTTACTGATAAACCCTTAAGTTGCTATAATCCAACCTCTGTAAAACACCTCAGCATCGTATCTAAGGAAAGTAAACTGAATTACCCGACGACCGGACGCCTAGTCCAATTTATGAGGGATGCGGCGAATAAAAATTAACGAACGGTTTCGTCGCGCTCGCGCTATGTTGTCGTTATGTTTTGCAAAAAAAATGTGCCTTTTATTTTTTATTAGTATGTTAGTTAGCTTAGTAGTACCTATATTTTGCGTAATGCATAGTTAGTCATATATTTTTGACATACTCTAGGTATCTATATTCATAATAATAATATTGTATTTAAAAATTGTTCCAAGTTAATCTTTCTCCCTCTCTTTTCTCTCTCTCGGTATTACACATATAACTAACGGAACTATTCAGTATTTAATTTCACCATCAAACGACAAGACTTTTAGATATGACTAAAAACTCAATTTAATTGATGTGGTTTACTTACTTGTAACGTACATACTCGTTTTGTTATTTAATCTCAGTACAGAGATATACTCGTACTAATCAACTGTTTGAAGGTACTGTCAACAACAAAAACTATATCAAGAGACCGTTATCTAGAAGATCCGATCTGTGGAATTTGTGAATGCTGGAAACTATGGTACGGCTCGGCGGGCGGCCGTTGTTGCGCGGTCCAAACGGCCATTTCATGCTAATAGGAATAGTGCTTACAATGGGATTACGTATCTACTAAATGTGTGCCCCTATTCCCTTTTAATTTGATTCTAACAAACTATTACTATGCTTTGCTATATATACAACCACTCCACTTATTTAATTGTGTGTTATGTACATGTTTATGTAAGACTAGCTGTACCCCGCCGTTTCACTCACGTTCCCAGGGCAAAAAGTAGCCTATTACCTTTGGAGATAATGTAGCTTCCTATTAATGAAATAATTTTTCAAATCAAACCAGTAACTCTGGATATTAGCGCGTTCAAACAAACAAACTCTTCAGCTTTATTATTATTAGTATAGATTTTCATGTCGGACAGGTACAATTTTTTGAACTGATTAATTTATCTTTGGTATTGAATATAACTAAGAAACACACCTAACCTAAATGGTATTTATTAAAGAAAACGTATAGATTTTAAGTAAATAGGTAAAAGTGTTAACAAAAATATTGAACATGTTGCAGGCTGCTGGTGAGACAACCTGAAATTTCTTGCTCAGCTGACAGGTCACGCCAACACAAAAGGAAAGGCATTACTTATTAATGATTTTTCAAGAGTATAATGGGTAAACTGTGTTAAAAGAGCTAAGTTTTAAAGGAAGAAGTCCTATTCTATTCTAATGAAAGTTTCACATTTTGAAATTAACCTGGAACCGTATTACCAACTCCTTTTGCGATCCAACTCAGCCTGAACTGAATCGTTTTAAGGGTGTCAAAGAACGTCAGAATGTATGAAAAATTGTAAAATTTATTTTAAAAGAAAAACAAACCAATTTAGTTCAAGTTGAATCGCTATTAAAAATGATAATACGCCTGCAATCGCCTATTTAAAAATACATGACGATCGTCGACGTAAATGTAAAAATATAACCCACTAAAAATTTAACTTCGTTGGCTTCATTAAGCCTGATATTTTATAAAATTAAAAATATAAAAAAATGCTAGGCTGAGGGCCGCGTTGTAGGCAGTACGATAACAACGAAATGAAACATTGCCTTACAGCAAAACAAGCATTGGACGCGTTCAGCCTAATTTATGTGGGAGACGAGTCGGAATAAAAATATCACGACGCTTGCCATCTGAAATAAGCGCAATGTTATATAAGTATCGCTTACAAATTATGAGTTGTATAAACTGTTTTAATAATTTCTTATTCATATAGATTCCTAAGGATAATTCGAATTTTGAGCGATATTTTTACCCATTTTGCATTAGGAATCGTCTTATTTTATGGTTGACTAGCTGTGACTATTCCCCGCAGCTTCACTTACGTTCCCAGGGTAAAAAGTAGGCTATAACCTTCGGGGGTAATGTAGCTTCCTATTAGAGAAAAAAAAATCGATTCGGACCAGTAATTCCGGAGATTAGCGCATTCAAACAAACAAACTCTTCAGCTTTATTATTTGTATAGATACGAGAGTATTTATTGCCATAGTACCTACTTATAATTAGAATCGCTGTTACGGCAGCCCGCAGTAAAACTTGTTAAGTAACATTGGCTATGTTGCCAACATATTTTTATCGATGTAATAAATCTCAATTATGGGCGTGTGATAAATTGTTAATCGATGGAGACGCGTGCAGCGCACACTAGTTTATTTATCGTCTTAGTACACTTCTGTAGAAAACGCGTTATGAATACATTATTAGAACTTATACTTATAATATTTTGTGAGCATCCATCAGAAAATGAAACTTATATGAAGCAATTTAATTGGGAATTATTACAATGAACCGAGAACCGATGAACAAAATTTTGTAAAAAAAAATTTTGTCTTACTAATTACTAAATTTGCAATGTCTTGCTATTGAAACTATGAAACTATCTTCATTATTTTTAGGACATAAAGTTGCTGCTACAAAATATAAATATACCTTCCCTTATAGAGTTCCAGAATGAACCGAGCGGCTCCCACTTCTCTGAAAAATTGAGTCACCTCACTAGGTGATGTCGCCAAACGGGATACCATGATGATGGCTCTTGATGTCATCCCGTTTGGCACTTATATGCTATCTTTTCCATAGATCCTTCGGGCTTATTGTAGCTTGTTTTATTTTTCTGCGAGGCATATTTGAAAATTTGTGCTTAATAATTTACCACACATAAAATATATCAAAGTTAACGATGATGTTCACGTAAGCTTAGGTGGACAAACGCCAACCCAAAACATGAGCCCCGAAACATGTCCTTTGTAGGGGGAATTATGAAAATATCCAGGAGATAACAGGAGGCAGGAGGCGGCCACTGAAATTTGCCCTCAATAAGGGCCGGATGATAAACGAGCGTGGCCGTGACTGTGTGGAAACTAACGAAATAGATGTCCCGGCCTCCCTCCCTGTGGGACACCCGGTTTACCATAATTCTTCATAAATCGTAAAGGTAGGTTTGTAAAAATCCTGTTTTTTATATTTTTTACTATATGTCCCCCGTAGTTTCACCCACGTTCCCGGGGTAAAAGTTTGTCACCGTATTTTTGAAAGAAGAAAATATTCTATCTATTCTAAATTCTAACCGCAAAAAAAAAATACTTCAATATATTTCTACTATTTTTAATAATAACCTATAACCTACAGGGATAATGTAGCTTCCTAATATAGCTTCCTATTAGTGAAAGAGTTTTTCAAATCGACCAGTATTCCTCCGGAGATTAACGCGTTCAAACAAACAAACTAATTCTTCAGCTTTATTATAGACTAGCTGACCCGGCAGACGTTGTCCTGCCCTGAGAACAAAAATAAAACTGGGACCTACAAACCTATCCCTACCTACTCCTATCTACCTCTACCTGCCACTACCTACCCCTACCTACCCTACCTACCCTACCTACCTACCCTACCTACCTACCCTACCTACCTACCCTACCTACCTACCCTACCTACCTACCCTACCTACCTACCCTACCTACCTACCTACCCTACCTACCTACCCTACCTACCTACCCTACCTACCCTACCTACCCTACCTACCTACCCTACCTACCCCTACCTATCTACCTACCTCTACCTGCCACTACCTACCCCTACCTACCTTACCTACCTACCCTACCTACCTACCCTACCTACCTACCCTACCTACCTACCCTACCTACCTACCCTACCTACCTACCCTACCTACCTACCCTACCTACCTACCCTACCTACCTACCATACCTACCTACCCTACCTACCTACCTACCCTACCTACCCCTACCTATCCTATGTCCTTCTCCTGGCTCTAAACTACCTCCCTGCCAATTTTCAGCTAAATCGGTTCAGCCGTTCTTGAGTTATAAGTGGAGTAACTAACACGACTTTCTTTTATATATATAAGATTACATTGACTCCCCCCCCGTACCCCAGTGACGCTTACATGGAGCCTACATCGCATGCTGGCTAGCTGAGCGCGGTGAGCGACAACCACGCGACTTTTTTCTAATACTTGCATTTTTAAACTCGTGATATCTTCCGAATGAAATGTCCGAATTGAATAATTCAAAAAGTTATAAAAAGGTATTAAAGCCGTCTTGAATATAAAGTAATTTATTTTGATGAGGATTAATACCAAGGTACAAATGAAGAGCCTTTTCAAGAGGCGGCATATATAAATTAATATTTTAGAATAAAAAACTGCTTACTGTGACATAACTATAATATTTAGACATATGCTGTCGCGACACTTTTTGTAGATAATGATGAGTTCTGCAAAGTCGTAGTAAATGATTTTGTTCTATCATCAATAGTTTTCGCAGCGCACGCGACGTAAGGAATTTTTCAGGTCATTTTTTTACACCTTATGTTACATTATTGGAGTTTTAGTAAGGATCCCTAATTTTTTTTAAATATAATATAGCCTATGTTACTCGGGGATAATGTAGCTTTCCAAAGGTGAAAGAATTTTTGAAATCGGTCCAGTAGTTTCGGAGCCTATTCATTACAAACAAACAAACAAACAAACAAACAAATCTTTCCTCTTTATAATATTAGTATAGATTAGTATAGATTCAAAGACAGATATTTGGCGCATGATTACATAATATTAGCAATCTAACTAAAGTGGTAGTTGAAATTGCAAATCTGAAAATCGTATAGACATCTGTTACTGTACTGTTATAAGTACTGTCTATCACGACCGAATGTGATAATAGCTACCAAAATGGTTATATTCATACACGATAAAATTTTATTTCTTTCAACGTGGAATCGTTTTCACTGGAGAAATTTCAGTTAAGTACAGCTGCAAGTTTATTAAAATTGCAAACTTTGACTTGACTCGAGAGGATGAAGTAAATAAGTTTTTGGACTGCGGTATGCAGATAGGTAAAGGCTGGTCAATTCATAAGGATTTTTATATTGAAAATTGTATCACCTTTTTGATATTTCATCTTTACTTAATTGTGCTTTTTAGCTTAGCTTTACATTGTGGAAATCAAGAAGTTATTGTTTTTTAATAAAAATGCTATAAAGTCTACTTTTTACGGATCCTGAATGGTATGAAACTGAAAAAGTTTCATTTATATAAAAGCATCGTGCAGTAGGCTTAAGTGTTTACACAAGTTTTCAGTGAAAATAACCACGACAAATATTTCCAATTTGCCCAGAAAGGCTCGGATGCTAGAGAAGTCACAAAGCGGAATAGTAAAAATACATTTCCCATACGTGACCGTAACTTTCTTTACCCGAGGGATAGCGTTCGCGTCGCACAGTGCAAACCATTTGAAAAAATACCTTGCAGTTGTAGAATAAAATTACCAACCACGAATTTTATACCAATACGTTTATTTGAATATTTGACTGTGAAATACCGGTAACGAGTTTTAAATGCCTCTTCCATAGGGACAGAGCTGGACAATATCTTTTTGTTCGTTGTTAGTTCCATTTGATAATGGGTGAGACTAGCTTTTAGCTTTATGGAATGTATTTTTGGCACTGACCACAGGAATATAGGTTTCATTATACGATAGTTGCATTATGTACTAAATGACAAATATTAGTTTTGAAGGACGTTAAATCCTACATAGTACCTACAAGCTCTGCTTAGCTTGGGAACAGTTATTAATTTGCATTACCGTACCTATATTAAGTGAAGAACTAAAAACCATACCTAAAACCGAACTAAAAATAGTTTATTTCATACTGAAGATAATTTATTGCCGGTAAAAATTTGCTTGTATTTATTTATTTTTACAGTGACACAGAACAAAGCATGACAATAATTAAAGCCAAAAAACAAGAAGTGGTATCTTTAAAAAGCCTTCCAACATAGTAGAATAACAAAAGTTTATCTGTAATTTGAGGGTTGGATTTGTTTTGTTTACAAGATCATTCCTCTTTTCCACTCTTAAACTTTTATGTAGAACAATATTTACGTAACACAACAATTGTGTTGATTCTTGAAATTAAAACTGTTTGTAAAGGATGCCAGCCGGAGCAGATTGGGCTAAACTTCCGTACGAAAAAATAATCTGTTAGGAAGAATTCATCTGAGCGAGTTAAGGGGAAAAAATTTCATTGTATTAAGTAATGCGGCCGTGGAAGCGGCGCAGAAAGATGAAGACAAAATTGAGGGTAGGATAAAGGGACGAAACCGAGCGTATCTAAATGAATGGAAAGAGAGGAAACGCTGTATTTTCTGCCTATCGCACCCAGATACGACTATACGTTCTACTGGGGAATTCATTTTACGTGATGTATGAGGATGTAGGCCACACTTTATCATTCTAGGTAAGTATCTATTTATTATGTTTTGGTAGGTATATAACCGTAAAAATAAATTGAAACGACCCAAAACAATTTACTTAATGATTCCGGCAGGTTTCAGCAACTTTCAGTAAACTTGCGAAATAGCAATAACGTTACCTAGATAGCGTACGGGAAAGGGTTGCTGCGATCATGAGGTTGCAGTGTTGAGGTTAACTCCTAACTCGCACATTAAGCTAGTTCACGGTGTTAATATTGTTACAGTACATAGGCTACTTTACTTAGCACTTGAACATAAAATGCTTTATTCAGTATATTATCTTGCGATGTTTTACTATACTAAGTACTGTCAGCATCATGCAGATATATCTGAATATTGATATTTGGATATCTGTATGTTCAGATCAGTGTGGGTTCGATTCTCATTTAGGACACACATTTGTATCCATGAACGTTTGAACGTGTCTTGCTATATTTATTTCTGAGATCCAGGCTACCCTTTCGCTAAAATTCATCTTAGATGTTAGTATAATTTCGGAAAATTCTTTCTACCTATATAGCTACTAAAAGCTTAATTCCATTATTTACATCAAGTTTTGAGATAAACGATATAATTCATATTACTAATTAATAATAATTATTATCTAAAATAATTGCTGTAATTCTAACTAATATCATAAATGCGAACGTTTTTTTATGTAAAATGGCTTACGTTTGACAGTCGTCAGACCCCTAAGTGTGTTTGTTACCTTTTCACGCCTCAACCGCGGAACCGATCGCGTTGAAATTAGGCATGCAGATAGCTTATATGATGGAGAACAACATAACTACTTCAGTCTTAAATAGGGAACGTGGGTGAAATCGTAGGGTACAGTTAGTATTGGTTATGCTAATCTACAAAATATAACTGACTGTAGAGTAGAATTTTTTAATTTAGTTTTAATTAAAACATTTAGTTTTTGTTAATATAATAAATATTATAGGAAATACCATCAAATACTCAATTATTCATAATAATTGGCACGTCCGGTCCGTCCGTCGAACAATCTTATTGCCTATTAAACCGGAGGCCTTGGCCTCAATGTCACCCCACAGCCCGGAGCCTTGATTATCCGGGCAGATCGTAAGCATCTTTACTTAGCAAAAAGTCTAGGCAACTTCTGTTCTTGATTTATTAACTACTATCTGTTCCCGTGGTTTTACTCGCATTCCCGGGATAAAAAGTAGCAAACTATGTCCTTCTCTATATCATAAAGTATCTGCATGTCAAATTTCATTGCGATTGGTTCAGCGATTTAGGCGTGAAAAGGTAACAAACAAACAAACATACATACAAACCAATAAACAGAGTTACTTTCATTAATATGGAATTTGATACTATATCTGTACATGTAGATACCTATATAAATAACTATTAAGCATTTTAATCCTAGCTCAATTTATCACAGATTAATATCCCTGATAAGTGACTTACTCGCACTTTGTCATACGTACACTAGACTTAAAGACTAAACTACATCTAGGAACCTATATTATGTAGGGTAGGGTACTTACTTGGTCAAAGTCTTGCTTGTCTCCTCCAAGTACAAATCCAACAATTATAAAGGTCAAGTAGCTACCTAAATTATATTACTTTTAAGTCAGAAAATTACAATTACAAATAGAAACCAAATTATTATGATGAAACAATATTACATTTCAGAAATTCACAGAATCTACAACACAAATTGTGTTACCTTGTTGTTTCAGCATCTGAAATATAAACTTTAACCGTTTAATTTAATTGTGTAGCTCCAAGGCAGGAACAGAGTTTACTTCTTATAGATCTCCACGATTTGCTATTGTTTCGCTATGTTCACAAGTGAAAATTGCTCATTATTTATTAATCTGAACAAAGCGCTATTTCTGAGATCTTAAGTCTAGTCATTCTTTAAGATCATCAGACACTTTTCATCAGACAAGATTAAAACAAATTTTTGAACAATATATTATTTTACAATTTATTCTGACTATAATAGATATTTAAAAATACGACTGAAAGGTAACATGGAATATGTAAAAATTACAAAAATAGTCTGTTTGCTATTCTAAATCCAATATATGTATGATGATAATAATTAATACACACAATTTTATTAATTCATTTATTACTATGTCTGTATTCTTATAAATCGTTAGATAACATATTTTAAATACATCTACAATCTGATAGTTTATTACACAACCCTTTCGTTAACTACTTGTTAAAGATAGCGATCAGTTAAGTAAACAATCACGAGTTTCATAATAACTTAAATATAAAATATATCTTTGGCTGTTATGATAATAACAAACATAACTTTGTAATTATTTACATCGTAAAATATTTACAAGGCTTGAGCTAATATTTACAGTGTCTAATTAATTTTATAGATCGTGATTTAATTAATATATATTCGAAGATATAGGTACAATAGCCAATATCTAATATAATAGAACCTAAAGAAAATTCATTCATTATTTTTATGTTACTTGCCTTTGGCAAGTCTAATAGATTCGTTTTATTAACGGTTGTAATATCTACAAAGAAAAAAGGATTGAAATCCAATAATTTAATCTTCGTAAGTATAGCAAACCTTATGTTTACCCTTATATCTCATTCGATAAGACAACTTACAAACTCATAAATTTGTTTTTGTTTCTTTTATATGATGTAAGTTAAGAACAAAGATGAAACAAAATTACTGTGAGCAATGTACAGTAGCAATCCGCCAGAATTCGGATACGAAATGAATTAGGAATAAATGATACCTTCCCCACATACTTTCTCGTATTGTCGCACAAAAAGTTTTTGTGGGAATGTTTTTTATTTTTGTTGAATACCTAAAGGAACCTTACTTCACAACTTAGATTGGGTAAATATCTTTTTCTCGAAAGGTCTCAATAAAAGTCTAAAATTGTATCAAGAGAGCAAAGTTTGGTAAGCTGAATACTTAAAACTGGTACTTTGCCTTCGTCCGAAAATGCTTGTTAAACCTTGCGTAAATAAAATTATTTATAATATCAAATCTGAGTTTCCAACAATAATGTCGAGGGTTTATATTCACTGAAAATATAAAAAAAGTAATCAGAAATTCTTTTCAGTAAATAGGTTTATCAAAAACTGATTACGAATAAAATGTCCTAAATAATGATAATATTGAATTTAAAATAACTATCTATACATAAATATCTACAATATATATAACAACGATGTTATTTAAATTATACAACAGATAAGTAAATAGAATTCTAAATTCCATTCCAGTCTAGTGAGTGGGATTTTTTTGCAATTTGACAAAATGAGATTAAAAATAGATTTTAAGTTTAAAAAGGGGTATATTCACGATTTTTTTGAAGCTACAAATATAAATTTCAAATTAAAAAATAAACTATTCCTTCTCATATATTCTCTAGTTAAACATAGGTATATTTTTTATAAATCTCTTAGGTACAACAAAGAATACAGAGAAAACCTTCATTTAGAATCATTATTTCACATATATCGTCGCCTTAAGCATCACGCATACCTACACTCTGAAATACTATCTCTTTTACCTACATCTCATGTTTTATCATAGCTATGAACACTGTGAGTTCCCATTTAACTAATATGCTCCATCAAAAATAATATGCCCAGTAGGAATAAACTTTTATTCATTTCATTGCTAATTAAATTCTCTACTTAGTTTCATTTGAGGAGTTAAATGAGATATATTTTTGCATTAGTAGATTTACACAAGCTGCTTTAAAAGGAATGTTAAAACGGAATTCGACCCGGCAAGGGATTAACCTAGTTCGTTGAACTCTACTTGAGAATTGTAGGTACTGGTTTCTGTTTGTTCAACTTGATCAAACGCAAATAACGTGGCAAAGAGAGCAACTGCCAGCTTAGATGACATTACGCGTAGATAAGCTTCTTGCTTCGATTGGATCTGTTTATTTCGCATTACAATATCGAAATCAATTTGTTTGTAATCTTGGTATGGAATTAAGCATTGTCGGAGCTTTGCAAACTGGAATTATATAATATTCGATATTATCAAGACATATATATAACTACAAAATTATCTTGTCCATTCTATCTTTAGAGTAAGTAAAAGTACCTATAACCTTTGTGAGCAATTAAGATAAAAGGGTAAACATGACATAACATTTTCAACAACATAAATATTTCAATATCTTAAAATTGACAATAGACTAATGATTGATCGTCTTACAATTAATTCACAGGAAACATTAACGTCTATATCGTTGTATTAGATACATACTTATTAACAAAATCCAACGGGTTTTAAACTCATAAAGATTCATTTCTTAAATTTTAATACAAAAATTTACTTCCTTGTAGTTTGAAACGCGGAAGTTGATTTCGCACTAATTGGTCATCTTGTAGTTGTTCCGGGCACGAGACAAGCTGAGTCATCTTTCATTAGGAGTTCCACTGCTTTGTTTGCCACAAGGATCACAATAACTATTGTCAATATAGAGATATATTGAGCGATGATTGGTAGAATTACCAGCATGTACAGCCGGGGTTGGTTGATCGTGGAGATGGTGGCCAGAGAGGCGAGGATGCCGCGGTTTAGACGAGGTGGCGTCGATCCGGAGCTCTGCATAGCTGCTGGTCTCTCACCACTAAGCACGTGGACTATCACTGATGCTGATTCTGCGAGACAAAGAGATTATATAATAATGATGATGGGATTGTGTGATACTCATAAGTTTGTAATTAGATGTAGTTAGTGTAAGGTACAGTTTGTTCAAGTTATAGACACACACATGCACAAAAGACTGTCAATTTGAGATTTTTTTATCTGGAATTTGCCTACGGATTTCGGAGTTATTGATGTTATATTCTCAAGTAGGGACATAAATAGTAAAGTTGTTATTAACAACTCTAAAATAATTTTAATATTATATAAGCTTTAAAAATATCTTTTCGTATAAATTCAAGCGACTGGTTTTTCATCATCAATTAAAAATTTGGCGGAATTTCAACATTCATATTGCTGGCTCCAAGCGCCAACAATATGGAATGCTGAAATGAAATCTTTAAGTTTTATATACAGTTTGGCAGAACTACAGGTACTATTAAGTTTAATGTCAGTGTACAATAAAATGATTAACTGATTGACATGTCAACTCAATTTAATCTTGATGTTATGCAATGATTTACAAATAATTGCACTGTCAAATTATTTATTTTTATAATTGCATATGATTCAGCTGAAGTAATTTATCCTTGCAATCGACAGTAGCAGTGAAATATTAAACTGTTTCCTGACCTTAATCGGTATTTTAATTTATGCGTTTGCTCTAATTTTTGGTTTAATTGTAGCGCGACACGAAACTCGCTTACATATTAAATAACTATCTTTATAATTATAGGTTGGGCTAACGGCAGTCGGTATTAAAGCTTATAGCTCAAATCAGTAGTCATTAATTTAGTATTTATGGAACTAATATAAAGAATTGTATTTATTTTATGTTGCCAATGGTAAAGCCAATTTTTTCAATGGTGCGTATTCTACTAACATTGTAAATGCGAAAGTTTGTAACGATGTATGGATGAACGACTGAACGGATGTGGATGAATCTTGGCACATAACATCATAGCCTGGAATAACATATAGGCTACATTTTATCCCGGGAAAACATAATTTCGGGAACGCGGGTGACCACGAGGTGGAAGCTAGTTAAGGCATAATCGGAATGAATAGGTTTGAATTTTAGTTTACAATGAAAAACAATAACATCATGGATAGTTTTAATGTATGGGAGATTTGTTCAGGTAGATACATTGTTGACCGTATTTATTTATGGATCAATGTTGTTAATGAAGTAGATTTGATACTTATTTGGGCTGAGGTTGTGGTAATCTGTAAAATCTGTAAAACCCACGAAGCATTTGTGATAACCGCGACGATTTCGGATGATGACAGTAAATATTTCTTGATTGTTAATGAAATACGAGTAAAGGGCTTCAGTGCGCTTAGATCAGACAGTTCAATGCTATTTAGGTCAACTCAGTTTTGATACCAAATGTGTGTTATGTTTCCGATATCAACAACTACTAGAGTTTATTTTTTTAGACTGTATAGGGTTTTATACGTGTCAGTGGTAACCAAGTGTCATTACGCTGCGGTAACCGCCACTTACCTACGATCAGGCGGGTCGAATGCTTGTTTACTACCGAAAATAGATTCCTTATATCTTTATCCATAAGGTAGATGACCTACCAGAACTACTGGGTGCACAGGTATAGTTGCCAGAGTCGTGTGGCGCAGCACGTGCTATGAGCAAGCGACTGGTGCGCGTGCGCTGCTCCGTCTCCACGCTGATGCCGCCGCGTTGAGCGTAGTTCACTACTTGCTCTCCGCGGTACCAGTAGATGAAGCTGTAGGTAATAGAACTTAATTGAAGGCAAGCATGCATAAAGTATTCTGGGTGAATTTTGTGGTATACCTAGGTATCACTATCATCACTATCACTATCACTACATAGTATAAAACAAAGTCGCTTCCCGTCTGTCTGTCCCTATGTATGCTTAAATCTTTAAAACTACGCAACGGATTTTGATGCGGTTATTTTTAATAGATACAAAGATTCAAGAGGAAGGTTTATATGTATAACTAGCTGTCCCCCGCGGTTTCACCCGCGTTCCCGGTAAAGTAGCCTATGTTCTTCTCCATAACATATACTATCTGCGTGCCAAATTTCATCGTGATCGGTTGAGAGGTTTAAGCGGGAAAGCGTAACAGACAGACAGACCGAGTTACTTTCGCATTTATAATATTAGTAGGGATACATGCATAATATAGACCAGAAAAGCTGAGAAATCCGGGCGAAGCCGGGGTGAGTCGCTAGTTGTTATTAATATTATAAATGCGAAGCTGAGTTTGTTTGTTACCTCTCAACGGCACAATCAATCGTGACGAAAGAACAATGGGCAACTTTATATGGATTCTGGGTCCAGTGTTTTAGGACTAACCTACCTTAAAATGAAGATCCGAATAATCTCAACATGTTATTCTATAGCAGCATTAATCTAATGAATCGAATAAAAAAGTAATTACCGTTACAAATGCTAATATTATGACCTAATAAATACCTAATGCCCGTACTTACTTACCTCTCACGTACAATTCTTTATACATTCACGTTGTTTTAAAGAGTTTTCATAGAAAACAAAGTACTAACACTGGGACTATTTATTCTGCCTGATGTTCTTTGGTAAATGCTTATGGCATGGAGAAAAACATAGGAACCGCGAGGGTAGCTAGGACTTGGAAATCGTGAAAATTTTTCTTATTTTCAATACATTTTGACCGGGCTTTTGTATGAAAAGTTTAAAGTTATTTTCGTTATTTCAGAGTTGATTGTATAGTAAGAGGTTCACCATGACAAGCCGAATATTAAAATGGAATTTCAATGTATCTACTATCTACCAAGTATTTCTAGTGTATAAAGAAGTTTGGTGGCAAGTTCAGTCTGTGCATATCATAGGTAATTTTACTGCGTTAGTAATATTTACCAATTAAAATGTGTCAATGATAGCTATTGATTGTGGTAGTTAATATTAATTAGGGGTAAATCATAATTAGTGCATTAATGAGCTGTTAATTATCCTCGACGAAATATACACATAAATACCACATAGCACATACCGACGTAATTTAAATAACACCTACCTATGTGGCATACGGGAACTAATAATTTCAGTAGTCAATATCGTCTATTCATAGTTTGGGCGGCCGAATATTTGAAGGCTACTAAGAAATGTATTCGATACTATATTGGGAAATATGAAATGTCCATGTAGAAGGTACTAGAATATTTTATTTGTTCCAGATGTGTTTCGGTACTGAACTACGGGTATGTTATTTGCCCACAGTCACCTATTAACTGAGGAATATATTTATTTTTCTGTTAGTTTATTATACACAGTATTTAAAGTGGTTGATACACCCTACATTTTTATTTTCCTGATGAAAAATAATAACCTTTTTATGGACAGCCCTATTAAATTAATCGAAACTTTAATTTCAAGTAATGAATTGCCTTGTAAGTAGGTACGTAAAAGTTTTGTAAATAGTTTATTTATGATTAGTTGCTTATAAAATACAGGATCTTTATGCGTTATATATACTCGTACAATATTTTACTAATTTTTCTTTGCTTTGATTGATGGCCATCAAAACTTAGTATTTGTTAAACTTAACGAACTTTAAAAAATAATAATGTGAGTACTTACCTATCATAAAACAGAGATATACATATATACATGATGAAGAATTTATATGTTAGATATTCATTGAACAAATATAAAACAATGTATGTGGAGTGTACATAGGATAGTTATTGATAAACAATAGAAGAAAAAATCTACGAAACTGGAGCCCCACTTGACCGTATTTTCATAGTGTAATGCAATCACCTTGTTATATGCGTTGTATATTACGTTCCTTATTTTATAACCTAAGACGCTGTATACATAACTCATGAGATGACCTGAATAAAAAAATGTCATTTCTTCACACAGAGCGTATCATGCTATCAATATTCAAATTGAAGGTCCCCCGATAGATCTCAGACACGGGGCACCATTAAACGTTGATAGGCAAAGAATGCCGCACTTAGGGACCCCAGCCGACCCTTTTATCTGGAAATAAGCTTATCATGTTTATGGATGCGAGACTAAATGTATATAGGCACGGTGTGCGGTGTGAAAAGGTACACTGTACACGATAACACACTTCCATTATAAGATCGTAAGGTGGGGTCGCCTATTCACCCCGCCACGATTTGTGTTATACTACTTAGAGCAACGCGCCAGCACTGCGCCAACTAATAGTGCGGACCTCATTTTCTGGTATTGCGGTATCGCCTGCCGGGGTCAGTCTACACTTATTGTAGGTACGCTCAATATGCGGTATTGTTATTGAATGTTTTACTTGAGCCAGTCACAGTCACTATTCCTGCAATTATACCGAGAGTGATGAAAGCTCCAACTTTTGAAATCCGGAAGAAATATTAGCTATTTATGTTATTTCACTGTAGGTATTTGACTCTACCAATAAAATTGTCACTCAAAGCTTTCATTGACAAAAAAAACCTTTATTTGTCATTTACCGTTCTCAAAGTCTTTGGAAAGAGTAGCGTCAACGGTCACAGTTAATTGATGTGGGCTGATATGATAAATAACGACAGTTATAGGGAGCTTAATCGTACGAGCAGGTTCTTGTCATTGGATATTTACTTAGCTAGTTGAGAACAATAAACTTAGTTTGGGCTAATTTAGACTAGAGCTAGGTAAGTATTATTATATGAATAGTAATAGTTTAGGCTAGCACTTCTCTAGATTTAGAAATAATTTGGACGTTATTTTATAAAACCGTAATATCGTCTAACCCTTCACCTTATATTATTGCTCAAATTCCTGTAGAAATATCCCGATTGTGAAGCTAAAACGCTCATTGTTCTAGAATAAACTATGAGGAGACGTCGTCGGTACTTTGTCGGCACGTTGCCCGAAATGTTACACTTTAACAGTTCACATAGTGCCTTTAAATATGATCTAACTGGAGATGGTCTCATTACACATATGTCACGTACGGCTGATACGAAAAGTCGTCCCTGATATTTCTAGACACCTATAAATTCTGTTGAACAACAAAGAAAAAAAATATTGCTTGCTTTTTATCCCTGAAATCGCTTGAAATTAGAGATCACGTAATGTTCTTCTGTATTTTATAATGAGACTTTCGAGTGGTCATTCTCGCTGAGCACGCTCCAGTTTTGGTATCTACAAAGAATTCTAACTACGGGTAAGTAGAGGAGGAGAAAAATGTACTGTAATGAAATATATTTGTCGAATTTTAATAATATTACGGCAAGATTTCAATATTATAAACGAACGTCGAACAGTCTATTTATGATTAGAGATTACTACGATAACATGGCGCGCCCATGCTTGAAATGTATTTGTGAAAGTATTTACATACTCACAACTCATGTGATACTGATACGATCATCAAACTAAAATAAATCCAAGGATTTGTTGCTCGACCAGCGCCATTAATCGCTCATTATTCGTATGGCGCTACACTGACGTACTCTATAACAATGACACGTTCGTTGTCTTGCACGGTCGGCTAGTTATAATATTTACTCTGTGGTATCCCTTTCGATAGATAAGTATATCTACACATATTGTCCCAAAGTGTACTATCCAAATTATCTATAAATAACACCTGTGGTAACGTAACCTTCGGGGTCCTAAAGTCGATATGATGACTTAACTCTTACCTCGGCGGGTCGGGGGCGTATTTCGCGACACATGTGAGATTGATGTCCGAGCCCGCTCTCACGAACAGCTCCGGCCCGGAGAGGATCTCAGCTTTTGACACTGTAGGAAAAAAATATTGTGGTTAAATTCTTTCGAGAGTTGAGATTGAATAACTTATTTATATTCCTCACTTAATATATTATGCTAAAAGGCGTATCTATACAAAATGACATAAAATAAATATCGTAGTGAAGCGTAGCGGATCTTGAATTGGCTTATTAGTGGAAACAGTGATTGGCCAATTTGACGGTCTGCTCCGCGTCAGTGGAAATGCACCTTAATATATTTGTGTCCTTCAAAAAAACTGGGTGTCCAAATGCCACCTCTCATTTTTCTTCGGTCGGCAACTAAAGTTCGGAGCGTGATGTTAAATAGTCTAAACCTTCCTAAATATAATAATTGGGCTGTCGTCGTTCAAATTCTTCAACGTTATTATCTGTATAAATATAGATAGACATGTGAAAAAAATATAATATGTTTCCATATAATATAGTAACCTAAATAAAACAGGTAAAGAACAATACAATTCCCTCAAGTAACCTCTTGTATAAAGTCTAGGATAATTTGTATTTATATTCGTTACGGTAAAAGTAAATATTTATGTCATAACGATGATGTCAATAACGTGTAATATCAAAACTTGAGTATCACTGACAGGTATTTGATTATGTTTACGTCAATATAATTTTGTAGGTAGGTGTACGTAGGGTAGCAACTACACTTTTCAAATATCAAAATCTGATACGTATTTCAAAAGGATTTACATCTCAGTGACAAAGAAAGTACTTAAATTGTGGCCTTATGTACATGTATTACTATACACCGTGATAATATAAGTGGTTTCAGAGCTGCAGAGCATTACTCGAATATCTGAATAGAAACATATGACATGATTACCTAGGTACGCGCTAATCTCCGTAGTAAAAAATCCGTAATTAAAAATTCATTCACTAATAGGAAGCTATTAGATTATCCCCAAAAGTTAATTTTTATCCCGGGAACGCGAGTGAAACCGCTGGGAACAGATATGTAGTTGAAAATATAATGCGAGGTTCCATAAAATTTATTAGACCGCAATTGTAGCTTGAATGAAGACCAGGGGGGTTAATAACGCCACTTTACGGCGAAACATATACTAACGGACGGATTTAAATATAGATATTATCTGTTTCGCCTAAAAGTGGGCAAAATTACGAAACTCCATACAAATCTGTCAAATTAGATGAAATAAAAGATAGTTGACAGATCGATGAAATGCCATCCAACAATACTATGAAACTGCAAATGTGGCGATATTGACCCCCTTGGTAAACTTAGAGGTTCTATAGATTAGATGAACTCACCAACAACAGTGAGCCGGAAAGACAAGCTGATCTTAGGCTCAGTGGAAACTTGGCACTCATAGGCGCCGGAGTCCCTGGGCTGTGCGGGCGCCACTCGGAGCGTCCACTCGTCCGAGCCGTCCGCGTGAAGCGCTGCGAAGCGCGCGTCGCTGCTGTATGTATGGACACCCACCGTCAGGATGTGCAGGTCACGCTTACGGATCCAGGATACCTGGGAATAATAATTAATATTTATTAAAATAATAAAGGCGTTTATAGCTCAGTG
The DNA here is from genome assembly GCA_963555595.1 of Tethea ocularis. Classification (NCBI taxonomy): domain Eukaryota; kingdom Metazoa; phylum Arthropoda; class Insecta; order Lepidoptera; family Drepanidae; genus Tethea; species Tethea ocularis. The sequence goes on along the minus strand of OY741971.1, from coordinate 6,056,139 downwards.
GTAGTGACGGCGGATGCCGAGACAAAGGTCGCGGGGTCGAATCCTACAATGAGTTTGAGCTTTCGGTGAAGGAAACCATAGGACGGTGGTAGGGTACTTTGTAGTACCCTCCTGGCTGGCTACCACCCTCAAGTTGAAAATCTGTCGCCAAGCACCTTTCGGTGTGTTCCGACAGCTGCACTTGAGAGCCAGTTCCCTTCTAGGCTTTGTGTGCTCACCATCATCGGCCACATCATCACTGACTACGGTGAGATTATAGTCAAACACGGGCCTATATAGGTTAAAGTATAGTAAAAAAAAAACATTTGTTTTTGGTTCATGTGCCCTGTGTCTTCTGTACTCGTATAAATTATTCTGTGTTACGTGTTAACTTTTTTTTTTTTTTTTTAGTAATCTGTGTAATAACACAAAAAAAAATTGCCGATTCAATTTTGTTAGCAACAGGCGGCTTTAATTTAAGAAAATGTCAGGTGGGTTACCCTAATAGGACTTTATGACTACTTCATTATGTTTGTGTGGAAGACAACACAACGCTTTTTGCTTGAGTAAGTATGAGTTTTACGCGAACATCGCGTTCGTTGACATCGTTTAATTCCTGGATTCACAGAGTGGGATGATGGTTTCTGGAGATACTAATAATGTACCGAGCGTCAGAGTGATAATTTATATCCATGTGTTATAATCTTTTCTTTTTATATAAAAGGAATGCGTGACTGACTGACTAACTGATCTATCAACGCACAGCTCAACCCACTGCAGCACTGGACGGATCGGGCTGACATTTACACTGATAGCTGTTAGGACGTAGGCATCGGCTATGAAAGGATTTTTTGAGAATGTTCTATTTTTGCATATTTTCAAGTTTGCAAAACTTTTTATCATTTTCTAATTTAACCCCCAAAAATGTCCCACATGTTTGAAATTAATTTATTTACCGTTTAGTCACCGACTTACAAATGTGTTCCAAATTTCAACTCAATCCAGTCCATTATTTTCGGACAGACAGACACAGGAGTGATCTTTAGAGTTCCGGAACCCTAAAAATAGCAATTATTCATACCTTGTTTTGCTCTTCATATTATAAGTAATCATTATGTACGTATGTATAACTAAATTTATTTAATTTCATTTGGATTTTGTATTAATAATGATTATTTCATTGGTTTCTCATAGAATGATCATGAAAATATCTATCCTTTATTAAAGCTACAATAAAAGAGGGAAAAATACCCTAGTTATCTGATAAGCGGCTTTTATAAGTATCCTATTGAATTGGAGGATTATTTTGCGGAAATCCAGCGTTAATGATACCTATTGTAAAATCGAGGATGAATGTTGGGTTTCCCATTAGGCAACCAATCTTTTGGAAGATATTAAATTTACGTTTTAGTGACTGATTTGAGATGTCAAGTAATTTTTATTACATTTTTCATTTTTATTAGTGGTATAATTTTTTTATGCTCATTATTCTGCATGAAATAAAACCTTTCTAATTGTTACCTAATCCATTTATTTTGTTAAACTTTCATTTAATGCATTTTATTTTTAATTTAGTATTTTTTTTTATTCTAGCTAATCTCTAAATTTGCATTCACTTTTTGTTAGAGAATATAATGAGTTCCTTTTGATTGACTCTTTGTAAATATACCTACCTACTTATTTTCTTATGGTAGATAATTATCTATAGTAGTTCTAGTATTAGTATGATAGTAGTAATACATAGTATATCATAACCTAGTATAATTATAATCATTAAAGCTATTTGTAATTAATTATCTTTCTTTCTTAGCCTAATAAGCTCAACAACTAAAAATGTTAGTCACGTAAGTGCAAATTTGAGGAATTCGTTAGCAAAAAAGTAATTATTAAGCCCTTCACAATTTATAAAGCTCTCATTCTGTAGCAAAGTAATTGTTAGCCAGTTTTTCTACTGCTCTCATTTTAATGTGAGGGAGTCGCATCGAGAGTTCCATTCGAATTTGTATTCGAGACTATTCGCTGCGGGGTTTTGAAACTTTCTTCGTGGCACGGTTTAAAGTGTGGTGGAGACAACTAACTGGATATAACTGGATATTCCCCGACCATTCTTTCTCCCAACGCTCAAGTTTTTATGGGTCAAGCCTAGATCAAGCGGGATTGAACTCATTCGAAATAAAATAAAACAAAGTATTGTCACTAGTCTAAGTAAATTGCATTATGTAAATCTTTTTATTTATATATAACAGGATCTATTGCACTGTGATACTGGCACTTGGGGGAAGCGATATAAAACGTTAATGACACTTTTGAAAATGAATAAAATAAAATAAAATATCGACGGGAGGTCGACCGCTTCCGCGGTTTCGTAATTAGTTTTTAACTTTTCCAATGGATAAATTGAAATTAATTCAATTTCTTGTTCTTCAATTGAAGTTTTAATAATATCAAACACTAGAGCCAATGTCCTAGGGCCTAGGATATAGGCTACTTTTTATCTTTCAGATAACCTAGGACTTAGGCTTTCGCGCCTTTCATTGTGAATCGATTCAGCGGTTTAGGCGTGAAATGATACGATTCAGACAGACAGAGTTAGTTACTTTCATATTTCTTTAATAAAACTGTGTGAGTAGTTTATTGGAGTTAATACAAGTACCTACTTACTACGTGCTCGTAAACATTCATAAAATAGTAGAGGAAAAAATATATGGAAAATGTTGGTTCGCTATCGCATCATATTAGTATCAGTAGGAAAATGTTCGCTTTAAGAAATACCAAAGCCGAGAAAATAAGTCTCTATTCCATTTTGATATATTTTCTCTAGTAAATGGAACTAACAGATAAAATGTAAGTGGAGTTAAGTGAAGTGAATCGGCGCAATCGGCGGCGCGAATGAGTCAGCCCTTCACTACCAATTTGGGGACCATTCACTCGCTGCTCCCATCGGAAACCACATAGAAGATTGCCCACTCCCGTGAATGGAGCCTTGCTAAAAAGCTAACCTTTCATATTCTTTGAAGCGTTTTGAAATTATCAACCTACGGTCAGGTGTTATAGAGAGTTTAAAATTGGGCAAGAATTGGAATAACGATAAATATTCTTCAAAACTATTACATGGAGTATCACGCCGCAAGTCAGTTCACATCTAGAACAAACGTTTATCTTGAGTCTTTATATTTATCTATACATTATATGGTCTCTTCTTAAATTTACATGAATAACAATTTTAAATGGTTTTTCTGTGCAGGTCACACGACCAGAAACTAATGAAGTGGTAACAGATGGCATATAGCTGTGAATATCTCCAATTCTCCCTATTAAGATTTTCTTGTAATAGTAATTAGTGAATTTGAATTAGTTAAAATAATAAACTGTTTCAAAAACTATCATACGATTAATTATAAAAACGAATGTGAGTGTTTATGTTTGTTGCAATCACGCCGTTATAGTTGAACGAATTAAATAATCTATATCAAATATACCTAAGTAAAATCGCGCCGTGGTTGCTAGTGAGAAATAATAGGAGTGTCACTGAATTTTCATAACCTTATTTATTGTATGAAACAGATTGGTCCCAATTAAATTCAAATCAACTGCCAAAGTTATTGAAAGAACAAAAGAAATCATCTTTTATTTATTGCATATTGATATTCCTTATATATCTGATCCTTACATAAGTCAAGTCGCATAACTGATTCAATTATTGTCATTATATACAGATAATAATTTATCGATCTTGTTGACATTTATTACATTGATTTATGATACATAATTTTGTCGGGATCTCCTCTCTCAAACATAAGTCGATCCTAAATAATATTTAACTTAATGCTGCAAATGCTCACTTTATGCATGATTGTTAAACATTATTGTTTCTTAACCATTTCAAATAACTTTAACATGTTTAATGTCATGGTTGAAATGTGTGATATAAAATAATATGAGCCTATTTAGTAGTTTCAATAACAGTAGGTTATGTATTGGGCATATGCAATACAAATAGTATTCATAATAACTGAACCATTATAGCAGCTTCAATGTAAATGTTTTTCCTGCATATTTCAATTTAACATAACATTGTTATTCAAATTAAAAGTTACATTTGAATAGGCCAAATTCGAATGTTCTATCAATTGTCATACAAGAATTACTACCTCTAGTGTAAATAAATATTGTAAAAGGTCCTAAAAATAAAATTTTGTAGGTATTAAAAATATGCTTATTATCGGTTTATTCTAGTAGTTTTGTATTGGTTTGTGCTGCATTTTTCACAATACGTTTGTAAAACTCAAAATAAAATAGTGGTGTTGGAGTTACCTATATAGTTTAATTCATTTTGATCTTTTGATCTGCTAAATGTACATTTTCAGAATAGTATTTACACTACACGATTTTAAACATTACTCAACCCTAAAATTTAAATGAAGTGTCTACATACTGACTTATAAAATAAATAAGTAAAAAACTCAGAACACTAACATACCCTAACTACGAATACGAAAATAGAAATAAAAAGGACATAAAAAACGTGAAATAAATTTTCAAGTAACTTCGCGATCACCGAATGTGAAATAATCCATTCCATTCAACCCTCAGGGAGGAGAGATGAGGTGGAAGTAGTTTGTAGGTAAACACGTATGAATAAAACCTTCCTAAATGTTGCATTATAGAGAGTACCTACGAGGGTGGCCATACAAGTGAGAAAAAGTTTTTCCATACCTCAATACTTTATTTAATTATAAATTTATTTTAAAATAACAAAACGGTAGCTTTTTTGCATTTTCTTATAATAAAATTACAAGTTCGTAGTTTTGTAAAATTAATCTACAAAATGCCGCAACAAAAAAAAACATGCATAAGCAATTGACACTAAAATCAAAGATGATGATAATCGTTGTTATTTTTTCTTTCACAAAATTTCACTAAACTTGCAGAGAGGTTATGCTGTCCAAGTTTATATTATAAGGAGCATACCTTTCAAGGAGCATCTGTTAACCTTTTTATTTATTTACATTAACAGACAAATTATAGACACAAATATATTAATTTATACATACGAGTATACCTACCTACTGCCTAAGAACGATCACCTGACAGGCTTAATAGTTGCGGTGTAAACCCACAACCCTGATTAGGTATTGCATAACGAGAACATCTAAGGAATGCTTGTACGTACTATGAAATTCCAGGTAGCTGATACATACCCACCCACACTTATTTTTAAATCAAAAAATATTTTTTAAAGTTTACATTGAACGCATAATATTCGCTCAGAATAATTTGCCATTGATAAAAGTTCAAAGATTACCAATGCATTGGATTTTCTGGCTTATTCGTTAATAGAAAGCAAACGGTCCGGAAGCAATTTATTTAAGCCACATTGTACGCTACTCTCAATACATGGTAACGAGGGTGTACAACCTGAGAGAATATTCTACCCGACGTTTTCGTAACGTGAAATATTTTTTGGAACAAAATAAATCATTTACCGTTATAAAAAGTCGCCCATCTTTGAATAATAAATAGACTCTTCAAGAGTTATTTATTTTGTTACGGTTCAATTTTTCAATCGCTACATAAACTTTAGATAAAATCGACTAGAGTGATCTTTTTTTTACCACGCGCAGCAGAACTGTGGAATGACCTTCCTGCGGCAATGTTTCCAAGCGAATGCCACATCGGACCGTAAAAAATCGGACAGTAGTGCACAAACGCCCTTAGGGACTTTCAAAAAGCGAGCCTACACACATATCTAAAAGGCCGGCAACATAACTGCGACTCATTTAGTTGGTGTTGCACTCATGGTTCAACCCACGAATTCGGTGCAAAACGCTTCATTAGAACTTAAATTTCGTTTTGCATCAAATTAAATTAACAAAACTGTTCTAATTTCAAATTAACAGCTGGACATTTCTATCTGGAAAATCAATCTCATGACACTAAAGAAGTAAATTTCAGGGTCACATAAAGTTTCTATAACTTACCGCTCTGTCAGCAAGGTTTCTAACTCTGCAGTGGAGATAGGCGGGCTGGCCAACGGCGGCGGTGGCTTCGCGCTTCGTGCTGTTGTCGAAGTATGGCTGCCCGAGGGGCTCCCAGCCTCCGCCGCCGGCTGATACACCTGGAAACACACACATATTGAAATAAAATTTCATATGGTATACAGGAGGACTTGCTTATCAGTCTGCATTTCGGCTATAAACTACAGAGTGAAGGGAAATGTCAACAGTGGCGCAAGTCCCCATTTGCGGGAGTAATAATATCCTTCGAAATTCTTCACACACGGCCGTCTTCAAAGTTCAAACTAAGTGAGTTTGAACTATGGATTAATCAATTATACCTAATATAAAGAACAACCAACAGTGTTTAAATTGTTTGAATAATTTCTGGTTTAAAAACTGTAAGTCTACTAAACTTCACAACATCGCCGCCCTGTTGACGTGACAGGTTGAAATAACTTTTTACGAAAAATTTCCGTCGACCTATAAGTAGGTATATGATGTTGTAAAAAATCATGCTCGCCAAAAACTGTACGCAAAAGTGTTTTCCATCTCCATAATATTGTGCCTTTCAAAACTTTGTAGGCATTATGTTTAAAATTTTGTGTCTTCCTATTTAGGGTTCCGTAACCAAACAGTGATATATCTAAATTCTGTAATTTTTGTTTCTGTTCGATCATTATGTTTATATTGCGTCATATTTGGTTCAATTCAAATACATATAAATACAATAAATAGAGTACATATACTAAAATCAAATAATAGTACTTTGTTGTACAAGGGGCTAAAGTGATCCGTTACATACGAGGTAGTTTTACTCTAGAGCTGTAGCGAGGGAGTAAATAGAAATAGAGTTATAAGTGTTGAAGTGCCGTGTGTTACACTATAATTTTCACTACAATTGCGAGAAAATAAAAAAATCCTATACAATTTTAAAATTTGTTACGTATTTTTCACTTCTTTCATATTGGCACCAATTTTTTTATTGTATACTAGCTGGCCCAACAGACGTTGCCGTGCCCTAAGAATAAAATAAACAAAGACCTACCTACCTAACTAACTACCTACATCTACCTACCTACACCTACCTACCCTACCTACCCTACTTCACTACCTACCTTATTTCATGAAACTCGAATCGACTTACAGTAACGTTAATGAACGATCAGTGATATTTTTGTGTAAAATAGCGTTTTTTTAGGGATCTTATCTAGGTACATACAAAAATTCATCTCAGTCAATTTTGTTTTGACTGCGAAAAGCGAGCGAGATGTAGGTATTCCAAATTTATGCCCTACTGGTAAAATCTAAGGTTATATGCCCGTGAGAAAGAGATTAATTATTTTGAATGGTATTGTATAAGCACGAGATGAAAAGTTACTATTTATGAAAATATCTCCATTGCCGACTTTATTGAAAGTAAAATAATTCACTCTTTACATACAACAACATTACTTACTTAATTTACAAAATAATTACAAGACCAAAAGTCATAGCTTTATTAATAAGGCTTTTAAGTTCATAACAAATTATCTAGGTTTTCGTTTTCAGACGATAATTCATAGCGCACACACCGAAAAGGGTCAAGTAGGTTAGTTGACATTAAAACGAGTTTTAAACTCACCTTACATACCTAAAAATTTAATACTTTCATGACCTTCGTATATTTTATTGCCAGACAAAGCGGCGCCGCATGTCGCAGCTAATTTCGGCATACCTTTTTTTAAGAATAAGTTAGGTTATTGAGTATTTGATCAAACTTTGTTATTTTGTAGCGTGTTACTCATGCTATGTGAATTCTGACAATTACGTAAGTTATCTTAGACCGACGAGGAAACGACTAACGGCTATTTTTGCTCAAGACACGTACAATAAACGTAGAGGCCCCATGTAAGTAAAAGAGATACAATGTATAGTTGATCGCTGCCTCTCGAAATCTCGTGAAATCTCTCACTCCAATTTTGTCGCAGCAACAACAGCTATCAAAGGAAAAACTCGCACACACATGAAAATAAATATTATATTATTTTCATGTATTTTTTCGGTGTTTACCTTGGTTGACTAGAATTTTATTAAAACTTATTTTTTTCGTTTAATTTTTGTGCTTTCCTCCATCTGGGAGCGACGTGTAATGTTCCACATCGCTGTCCCAGCAGAGATAACGTCGACGAGCTGGGACACCATGGCCTTTCTTGTAGTAGAAGTGGCCTTCGAGACGTGCGACACTTCTACTACAAGATTTGATCCGCCGTGCTCTTGTCACTCCTGGCGTGCCAGCTATTTTAGAACCTAACGAGCTGGTTCATGACGATGGCAGACCCGACGGTATCATTGGTGCCCTGAAAGATGGGTATGCCCTTGGTATGGGACACTACATGTGTCGACTCGCGCTTTCCTACACTCCAGGTAAATCTGTATTCGCCGGCGATGCTGCTACGCAACAAGAGTGGCTCGAGCACTGGAAGTACGCTGCTCAACATATCTTATGCGTTTGGATTTTAAACTATAGGACCCTGGAGACCGGAGGCTCGTTGAAAGTTTAAAGAGATTTTCTTTCGTCTTATTGAGGCCTCTCGTGGCAAGAGGGCTGCACATACTTTGCTCAAAGAATTGCCATTGCCATACAGCGAGGCAATGCTACCAGTCTTCTTGGCACTTTTCCGCGGGGCAGCGAATTGACACAAAGTTTCTACTTATAGTTAGGTATTTTTATTTTGATTTATGTAGTTTTCATTAGATATACCTACCTACTTTCGTAAGCACTTTAGGTAAATTATTCTAATTGCTTGACGGCAAGATAGGAGGTAAAGAGACTGTTAAAAACGTCACGACGTGTAAAACGTTAATAAATATTCCATTATTATTTGATTCATTGAAAAAAGAGCCTGAACAAATAAGTTTATTCTGCGAAACTAATGACTTACCTATCAAACAATGAAAAAGATTGGATTGATATATGTAGAATGAAACTCATGACATCTTCTGATCTTCAAAAGAATAAAATATGGTAGTCTAAGGCTTTGAAGCTGTTTGCTAAGTTGATCGAGCCCTCTTAACTTTTTCTATACCTACTCGTCTCCTTGTACAAGCTACACGTTATTCGCATACAAATTCAATAAAATTGTTTTATTTTGAAACGAGCCGATCAAACGCTCTTCGATCTCAGTGAATTTCTCAAATGGCCGTATAGGTACATAATAATTTAGAAAGTTTTTCAAAACCTTCCAAATTTAGCGGAATCCGCGTCCGAGTCCAACTTCCATTAGACCGATCCCTTTCAGCGATAAAAACGTGCTTTGTTTCCCGTCACGTCCCGTTATTTTTTATTCCTCCACTTTTTGAGCATTAACCGGGGGTATTTTGTAAATATTTCATTATGTAGTCAGGCTATTGAAAAAGAAATTTCTGTTGTTGTTGAGATAAAAGGGTTTCATTTGTTTGAATTGGAAACCAAATTGCGTTTAGGTCATGACTGTTTTCTTTATTGTTCATCTAAAAGCAAACAACGTGTTTTTATGCGAATCATAATATAAAGTCCATTGTGACTTTAACGACCTCGTGATACCGAGAAAAAAAGTTTAATTCGAGTATAGAAACTTATTTTAGATAAAGATTTTTATGCTCGAACCCTTTTGTCGATGTTTAATACTCACCTATTGTTACCTATCTTGTTTATGTTACCTATATTTTGCCAGCCTCAATAGATATGGTGGAGATTAACGTTGTACGTGATAATAATATTCCACTAAATACGGTTCGCAGTATTTACTGTATTGGAAAATCCAAAGGGTTGATAGAAATAATTTCTTTACATCAAATTTTGATCTGACCATATTATATATTATGTAGTTTAAGAGTCCAATTATGAATATAACGAATGTAGTTTACCTACAATTAGAAAATAAGTTTCACGTTTATTATTATGTCGGAGCTGGTCTATTATCCATTTAATTAATACATAGCTTTTAACAAAAAGAGAACCGCCTTCAAAAACACTAAAAGTATAAAATAATAACTGAGTAGGAACTCTAATATGAGTTTTAATGTTAGCGACACACATAGCAATTTAGCTATAGGATTAATAAATAGCGGGAGAGAATATACATTAAAATACTCACCGAACAATATGAAAATGCAGCTGAGCTCAGCCGTCCACATTGTGCGTAATGTCTCTTCACATTATGTGTTCATTATAAATCACTTCACTGATCAACCACAACACTCACATACGTTATTTAGTTCGTATTTCGAACAGTCCATTTCATTTTATTGTCTTTGTATATATCAATTTTATTTTAAATATATCGATATCCTGTGGGCAGAATTCATTGTTAGAGGTACATAGTTGTAATATAATTTATGTATTTTGCAGTATAGGTCAATGAATAAATTATCTGATTAAAAGTAGTATCGCTGAAACAAAAGTTATATTTTAAAGATTTCGGAAAATTGTTTGAACTCAGAATATGTGTTTGCTAACATTTATGTTATTTATAAGGCGACGATAGCTCAGTGGTAGTGACGTCGGATGCCGAGACAACGGTCGCGGGTTCGAATCCTACAATGAGCTTGAGCTTTCGGTGAAGGAAAACATCGAGAGAAAACCATAGCACGGTGGTAGGGTACATTGTAGTACCCGACTGGCTGGCTACCACCCTCAAGTTGAAAATCTGTCGCCAAGCACCTTTCGGTGTGTTCCGACAGCTACACTTGAGAGCCAGTTCCCTTCTAGGCTTTGTTTTATTACAATCGGCCACAAAGCATCATCATTGACCACGGTGAAATAGTGGTCAAATTCAAGTCTATATTGCAAAAAAAAAGGTACAAACTCAATGTTAAAATACAGCACTAGGTATTCCTACACATATTTGATGAAACTCCGTCAAGTAAAGGACTTGCAAAGATATGAAGATCTTGAGCGAGCATATTAGTTCTGCACGATCGTTTGAATTAACTTTCGTGAAGTTAGTTCCCTGGGTTACAAAAGTTACCGAATGTTACATAAGTGCTCATAGGTCGCCTTTGAAATGTGGTCGTGCAAATTTAGTATTAAACTTAGTTCAGATTGAGTATATTTTGCATTACTATCTGTCCATTTCAGTTTCAAATAGCTATTATGTAAACTATTTTAATGACACTATATTTGGATTTAGAGCCAGACATGTTTACTGTACCTAATATGAGCCATATTGAACTGCGGTATGTAGGCACATGTATATTTATAAATCTGAGTCATATACCTTTGTTTAGGACTGAGTGATCAATAAATTCATTTAATATGCCTCTCTGGTTTGTTATGAATAGTTTTTAATAATATGTTTCGCTAGATTTACACGTGTTTCCGAAGGATTGTATATATATTTACCTGAGATATAACCTAGGTATATCTATGCACCAAATTTTATCTGAATCCATTCAGCCGTTGATGTGTGATGGAACTACAATTAACTAAAAAATCACATTATTAAGAAAAGGGATGGGATATGGCAAAGTTTATAAAAATAAACTTGTAAATCACAGAATTTACCGAAAATCGAGTTTGGTAATAATACGATTCATTATTATGAACATATTGCGTGTTGTTCGTCCGACTGAGAGCATCAGTAATTAATTGTCTAAAAGTTATTATTTATTTACACGTCTACCATGATATGATGAGACGTGGTAGCGAGTAATCGGTATAGGTACATAACAACCAAGTAAAGTTGTTGTACATAACAAACAAAAAAACCTTTATCAAAATTTGGACAAATATTTTTTTTTATTGATTGCATTTTTTAATTTAACTTTCATTTGTTCTAATCATAAAGTAAATAATATTTCTAATATTTTTTTGAAAATACTAAGTTTTGTTAAAACAAGTTTTAGCAAATGAATGTTTGTAAAATAAAAAAAAAACAGCTAACAAAGTCGTATTTCAATAGCATCATGTTAAACATTATTCATTGTTTGTAAGAAACTTACAACATAATAAATTCAATATCAAAGAACGTAACAAATTTTCTTTGAATAAAGTTATACTTTACTTAGTTGTTACTGCTGTGGAATTTAGCACCTGTTCAGATCTCAAGAGCTCTTATAAATAATGAATATTTTACATTATAAAAAATCTCTCAAATAATTTCGATTCATTAATTGATACACATGAATAGATCCTACAGGGGCAAAGCCGGGGTGGGTCCCTAGTAAAATTAAAAAGTTAAAGTGTGTGTGAGATTCGGCTAATCTCAGGAACTACCAATCCGATTTGTAAATGTAGGTATATAATAGTAGTTTAAAGTACCTACTGTTGACCAAGATAAAAGTGTGATAGTTTTGATTTAGTGTATTCATAATACATGTATTAGTTAGGTTTACTTGAAATCACTGACAGATGCTTATTTCAAAGTGGTGTTGGAAGCGTCTATAGGCTGTCGTAACCGCTTACCAACAGTCGGGCTGTATGCTTGTGCGCTGCCTGTAGTATAAAACAAATACCTATACCTATCTAGTTAATATATTTATTTGTCAAAAGATTCCAAAGCGTAAAACCTTTTCAAAAATAGGTCATTCAAAACAATAAGTCAGATACGTTGCAATTGATTAAAAATTGCCGATACAAAATTAATTAATTGATTACAGCCTGGTAACACTAACAGCTCGTACTTGAGACAACGTAATTAAATTAATGGCAGAACTGTATCTTCCACCTCCTACCTACATACTCACCTACTTATATTATATATCAATATAATTTTACGGTAGCAGAATACCTAATGAGAGTGATTAATTGAAGACAAAATATATCGCTGTTTTTATAAAATAATTCATGACTTTCTTCTTTATTGAGATTTATTGTGATATTCTCTTTGAATCCCAAGAAAATTAATATGAACAAGCATTTGAGGAATCTGGGGTCACATTATTATGTCAGCTTTATTGATGGATAATTAATTCGTTTTTAGATTATTAATACCTTTATTTATATTAATTATATAATTGTTTTTTTATATTGGAAATACGAAACTAAATTTTAATAGAAAATTGATCATACGTAAACACGAGAAACGCAGAGATATCAAAAGACACAGAACTGACAAAATATGTAAAACGTGGGTAGTAAAAATTATGAACTTAAACGTCCATCATGTCACCAGCATCCATGAAACTGGGAGAGATATTTTAAGGGTTCTATTTTTTCCTTTCAAGTACGGAACTCTAAAAATTGTAAGTGTTGTTAATATGTCGCTCTAAAAGGTCTAAGATCAAATAATGAATTCTTGGTCGGCATCGTTCGTGATTTGTTATCTCAACAGACTCACTGTCTGAAGTTAGTGTCGATCGCTCGAAATTGTTGTAATTGGATGTTCAAGTGTGGGCACTAATACAACTTAAAAACCCAATAAGCGACTGACTCCGGCTTCGTGCAGGTGCTGTTTGCTATATATTACCTTTTCCGATGTCACTGATACCTATTTGTTGTCATTTAATTTATAGAAAGCATTCATAAATTTTACGAACGAACTTCATTCTTCAATATTTATAATAAATAATCTCTCTCAAGCCTTCACTTATACAAAATCAAAATCCGCTTACGAAAAACTACCAAGGTCTTTGTTTTGTAATGCAATAATAATAATATTTTGGTTTCGTTAAAGATATTCTATTCCGAATATACAATATTTATTCTATTCAATAAAGTATGTAGGTATCATTTATTTACAGAACTCACAAAATTTCGCATTTATAATATTAGTATATAGCATATTTACCCTACTTAAACTAAATCACATTTGCAAATTAAAGAAAATATAGAAAAAAAAGTATGTTGCTCCTAATATGCAACATTTAAAGAACGGCCAACATGAATTGTGAAATAAACTGTATTTATTTGTTAGGATCAGATTTTTTAACAAATTCTGAGCGTTCCGTCCTCTCCTGTCAAATCAAGAACACTTCAAGAGGAAAATTATGTTATTAGCTAACTTTCTGCCCCAAGGCGCTTCTTATTTAGCCAATTTATTATTTATTTCTATACGATAGCTGTTAAAAAGAGCTCTAAAAATTATATAAATGCATTCTCGATTAACACTAATTTCTAGTCTAAAGTAGGTAGTATTTTTTGCATTGTCCGTATCTAAATTCGGACAATGCAAAAAATAATTGGTCACCTCACAAAGTGAAACAGAAACAGAAATGTTTAAAAATAATAGCTTTAAAAAACATACTTGCAAAATTCAAAAGCAATACGATAATTGGAGTTAGATTGAAATTGATAAAAGAAATGAGTTTATATGATTTATACGAGAAGTTAGTTATACCTATAAGTTCTTGGAATTTAGTATTAGAATCATAGGTTTGTTTCGATAACCTTTGGTGTTTGCGCAGAGCTACATCTATCTCGGGCAAACTATACCTAGCTTGGAAGGCATAACTTAAAGAAGGAAATGACCGTGTAAGGAGAGAGTGGCGTGCCTTGTAAGAGGCTTCAGCAGTGGAGAGAATCAGGCTAATAAGTCAAGTGTTTGGTTGAGATTACTTCCATTATTTAGTCGAGTATTATCAGAAATAAAATAATAATATGTTATGTTCCTCCTATCTTCAATGTCCATCCTTAAACGCTTGAAGTAGCACCATAAAGGAAGGATGAGACAGAAAACCTTCTAAATATGAACCAAAAACTGTACCGCAACGTAACATAATCGTTTCGGTGCGGAAGTAAAGCCAGTGATGAACACTGTTCCCGACGTACCGAAACATGTCTTGTGTGAAGTTATGCAGCGGCTGTGGCGGCTTTACGACCAAATTCGGAAGCGCTTCCAAATACGATACCGCGAAATTGTTTCCTATGACGTTGACGGGTCACGTATTCAGCTCGCTGTACTGTGGAGTGATGTTCCAGTTGGAATGAATTATCTTGCGGCTTGGTTTTTGAATACCAACGAAGGTATGGTTTAGGGATGTTCAGACGTGTAAATTGGTTTGAGCTTATAATTATATATGTGCCAGTGGAGAAGGGTCCATACAAGCCGATTCCCATCGGCTTACCTATTAGAAATCCCAGTCCCACAAATTCATCATTTCAAAGCTACTTTTATATAAAATACACTGTAATTAAGAATAAAATTATCGGTGTTTTTTGAACGGCTTACCCTCGCCATAATTTCACCCCTCGCCACTGGTGCATAGTGCATTTAATGTCCTTTGCTCATTTAATAGGTTCCTCTCACAGGTTCCTCTATACTATAATACCATATTATTTCCATCAAAATCTGTCGTGACAAAGAATTCATTTTCCTCCTTCAGATTTTTAGTCATAGAGAATTCATTCATGGAAAAAATAATTGGATTTGTCTGGCGATCTTCTAACAAGTAACTTAATAATATTATTATTTGAATTTGTACTGAAGACTTCATACTAAAATTGTATGTTCTAACTCATGTTATGTTCTAAATTTTCAAAATTATTTTGGTGTATATTTTAATAATTTGGTTGTATAAGTGTCCTCAGAATATTCTGGGATTGTGACGTTTTCAAAGTCCCATATCTAGTTACTGGTGGCTCAGAGGATCAAAGTGCTTACAGGTAAAATTGTTTTTATGGCCATAATGAATACGATTCAGCAGAAAAAAGTAGCAAAAGTTGAAAAAAAAACTTGTGATCCATAGTGCCCCAGCTTAAACTCGAACCAAAAAATGTATTAGGTACCAGCACCTAGACCACAATACGCATGTAACGAAAACTCGTATACGATACGATGAATAAAAACTCCAGTCCGAACGATATATGCCACATCCGATGCCAGTCTTAGTTTGACAACAGGAAATGACCGGACCGGAATCTAATTGACAGATTCTGATTCTAACAGACAAAATTCTGCACGAATAAAAAAATAACAAATATATGTGTCCATCATGTAATTGGAATACTGTCAGCGCATTGATAGTATTTTACTCAGAAGAAAGCCACGTGTAAGAAATAAATAACTAAAATGTAGCAAAATTCACCAGCATGTCGATGCTTGCCAGCTTACAAAAACCACAGCCCATGTCACGGGCTATGTGTGCAGAGTGGCGAGAACACTGAGCCGCGGTCCATTAATGGCTATGGTATTTTTAGAATACATCTATGAAATGTAATAGTATCGTGTCCTATTGTTGAATAAAAACATACGTACTGTATAAATAATATTAGGTAGCAATCTGCATAATTTTTGTACACTAATATTAATTAATTTAATTTCCCGTTTCAATTTCAATACCCGGGGGATAGAAATCTATTTGCGTATTAAAGAAAAAATAATATTGCAAAATGTATTTTTACCCATCAATTTATGAACTTATTTCCTTATTTTAATTAATTGATGGCCGAAATGGTAAACAAAACATGATGATAGCCTTTTTTATTTAATAAAAATGCCATGCCCCAAGCGTTATATTCTTAATAACATTTTATCTTGTTCTGGTATAATTGTTCAGTGTTCATTATATGTTTTAAAATAACAAAATACTATAGGTAAACATAAAAGGAACGCTGACTGTTACTTGCAGTAATATAAGTCAAATTAATATCTATCCCATTATTATTTTATGAAGTGATAATTGATTATTTGGTTGGATATACGAATTAATATGCGGAAATACAGATTCGATTTGAAAAATTAGGAAGCTACATTCCAAAGAGTTAGTTTGCGGTTTCATAGATTCATGAATTTCATTACATTGAGGACCTATGTCGTAATTTCCTATCGCAAATAAGTCCATTAGTACGTTTGGCAATCTTCTTCTGGCTTCAATTTAGTGACTTTCATGGCGATGGAAGGTTAAAAGTTACCTAAGTAAGTATGAAAAATAATCAAAAAGAAATATTATTGTTTATTTCAAAGCAACACAAAAAATATACTTTTACATGAAGGTTTAAAATCTTAATACTATTTACCCCCAAGGAGTCGTAATTAAATATTAGGTGTTAATAGGTATGCAATCACGGATTATTGGAGTCTAGTTTTACTAGTTATGTATACAAACCTGCACCCTCCTTTATAGGAGTGGGACGGTGAAAATTACAGATTTTTTATTTTTTCTGTACTTTGTTTGTAAATCCTAAGTTATAGGTTAGGTATTTCATATGTTCTCTAACAAACGAAGTGGGACGAAGCTATGAGGGTTTGAAAATGAGACAAAACAGGGGGAGACGAGAAAAGGTAGGTAGTGCCCCGCCTTTTTTTTTGTTCGTCTTGGCGGGGGCGCTGCCGTGCTCCCATATAAGTAGAATGAGTGAAACTGCAGCAAACCGCTCAAATCCCAAAGATTTCGATGCTAATGTTGCTTCTATTCATTCTTTGAGTGACTTTGTTGGGACCCGTTCAGCCAGTTACGAGTCAGCATCTGCCAAGATTATCTAGATTGAGAAATTTAATTTGGCAGGCGTCCTGTTGTGTCATCCTTTAGTATAGTTTGTTTTTTTTCCTGCAAACAGTTCTTGTTCTCGCTGGTGCTTCTCTGTATATAGTAGCTTTATCTCTTATTTACGGACAGTCCGTTATTTATCCGTATCTAATATCATCTTTTAATTGATTAAGTATGGTACCATCGATTTCTGGAAACCTATATGGATAATCTAGACATACGGCAGTGTGTTCACCAAGTTTGGAAAAAACATACTGAATGACATGAACCCTTCGGAGCCAAAACTATTATTAGCCCCCTTGAATACTTAGAATCTCATATGAAAACCTAGACCACATCCACTTGAGAATTGGCGTCAAAAATAAATACCTAATTTAAAAAAGTACTAAATTCAACTCGGCCTATTTTGACATTAATATTTTAGATAGGCACCTATCGTAGCCTACCCTTGTCAAATCAATGTACCGAAATCTTTATTATGCTTTTCTTTAATCTAAATATATAAAAGGAAAGCGTGACTGATTGACTGACTCATTTATCAACGCGCAGCTCAAGCTACTGATCGGACTGAACTTTGGCTTAGCTATTATGCCGTAGGCATCTGCTAAGAAAGAGATTTTGAATATTCAACCCCTAAGGGGCTAAAATAGGGATTGTGAGTGAAACCGCGGCTCAGAAAACTATTTAGAAATACGATTATAAGTTTCAATTGGTCAATCATAAGACGTATATTAAGTTTAAATTATTAACAGGAAGAAGTAGTTTACTGAAAATACAATGTAAGTAATCCGAGTACACATTTAGATAATAATATATAAAATTACAACTAAGTTACTAAA
Organism: Tethea ocularis; assembly: GCA_963555595.1. Classification (NCBI taxonomy): domain Eukaryota; kingdom Metazoa; phylum Arthropoda; class Insecta; order Lepidoptera; family Drepanidae; genus Tethea; species Tethea ocularis. The sequence goes on along the minus strand of OY741971.1, from coordinate 6,037,937 downwards.
ATCCAATTACTTTTTAAATTGTTGCCATGCTGCTCTTACTTTTACTGTAATCCCATGAACAAGTTATAAAATTGTAAGAAAGTAAAAGAAAGACGTTAAAATAAGACTGCGGCTATAAAAAAAGCGAGGTTGCGTGATAAGAGCTCTGATTAATGTTCGCAATACGCATTAAAAGTAATTTTTATTATTCATTTTGTGTGACTTTATTTTTCTGTAAATATGTACCTACTTTGCACGATTATTATTATTTGCATACAATCAATAGTATATACCTAATTCCGATGGTCACAAATGAAATCAATTAAGTTTTAATTTTATAATAATTCAAACATAAATTACCAATAATCACGGTCCTTTAACATCAACAAAATATATTTACAAATTGTCAACTTTTAAATTTAGAACTTTATCACACACAGTTATTGTTTATTGCACTATTTGAAATTGGAACTCATTGTAACTGTTTACATTGCGGTCGGAGAGTGCGCGGTCGCGAATCATGAACGCGGCGCAACCGGTCTCCGTACGCGGACTGGAGAGCTCTACTCGAGCCACCTCGCAGTGTACCGCGCCGCGGCGTACATGCGCACTTACCGTTCCTTTGAAACCGTGGAAAACGTGCTGTAAACCCTCCTCTCCCGCATTACTTGAAGATAAACCTTTTAAAAGGTATAGGTACTGTTCTGATAGTTTTATTGTACGTATTTGCCCACAGTCAATAATACTTGTAGTTAGCATTTTGAAATAAAATGACCGCTTAAAAATGTTCAAAATTGAAAATTTATTGAAATAAGATTTTACGATATCGATGAATTATGTGAAGTAAATAATAATAGTAAAACTTTTTAAATCTGTAATCTCAAACGTAAAAAGTACCATGTTTAACTACAAACAGCTAATATCAAACTGATCTAGCTATACCATTGAATTATCAATTATTGAATTAATTACATTTCAGTACCATCCGTCTGACCGATTGCCGCCTAGATGTGGTTACCAAGATCAAAGCCCTGCAATTTGTCGCTACAATGAAGGGCCAAGGGGTCACCCGCGACATTCTCCCCTATACGTGGTCTCCACTTAAAAAGTTTTCCTCATCGATTATTGGCTCCGTGACAAATGTGTGAACCTACTAAAGTGAGGTTAACGACAGCCAAAAAATAGCTTTATCCAGTTCCACTTAACACACATTTTTAATTGTTCTTTTTTATTTTAAAAACTCAAACGTAATATTGGGAATTCACATAATTATTCCTAATTAATCAATTATTTTCAAATTCATGTGAAAAGAAAATAGTAACGATGATTATAAAGCAATCTACTAGTATTTAATGAATATGTTCGTTCAATAATTGATTTAGAAGCGTCTCAGCGTCGTATATCCCCCCCTCCTCCGACCTCCCGTTACTAATAACTCCGGTACATGGTAATTCCAGGTAGGCTGGTTACATAACTTGATATCTCATAAACAGATTAATGCCTCCCCATACCTCGGCAGCTTGACTTAATGCTCTAATGAAAATAGCAACCCTCCTCCGTGCCTCGTTCATTGCCATAACAATTTTATTGCTTCACGTAGCTACTAGATAATAATATATTATCGTCAATCTTTTGTGTCAATAATCATAAATAGTCCGAAGTTTATGACGTAGTAAAAAAACAGTAATTGATATTATCTGTCGGACAGTTTGCTTCGGGGCAGTATATTATTGTTGCCTCTGGCATCTCTAGGATTGTCTAATAAACTAGTTTTACCAATTTTACTCTCATACCTGGGATAAAAAGCAACATATGTTGCTCTCCTGGTCAGTAACTTATCACTATAAAAAAACAAGTCAATCTGTTGTATTGTTGTTGCTTGAAAGAAGGCCAATCCAACAAACACACATTCTTTATTAGTAGGAATTACTCAATTCTCTCTAATTAAATGGTTATTGATTATGTGATTACCTACATTGGGAAATAATGTATATTAGTAGGTAATATAGTATATTTTAAGTTTCATTTTCATCGTATCATCTTCGTAGCAAACTGTCTACGATTATACTCATAGTTCTGAGTCGCTACGAATATCATCGTTGCAGTATCTACTTTTAATGCTCTTTATTATTATTTGTTGTTACTTCGTCCCCGTTAACACTAGTAATGGTATTTACTAAAGGACGTTAATGATAATATTGCACCTAGTTCGTAGCAGATGTCTACGCTAGTAGACCCACTACGATGGCCATGTTGCTACACACTCCGTTTATAAGTTTTAAGAGCGTACATTCTAAATATGACAAGTCAATATGCTACGCGATCTCTAGAACGACGAAATGCAAACGCACACTCCAATGTCACTCTGTGTGCGTGAAATGCTACTCTATGTGCGTAAGGTCGTGAGCTCGTGAGCGCTGGACTATAATATGCATACAAATGTTGATACTTTTTAGATTAACTTTGAAAAAATAGTCACCATAATAATATTATATAATTTCTATCCTGTTCAAAATAGTACGAAAATGAAACAATGGCGACCATTTAGCGATTTTTCAGGCATTGATCTACTTTCAATACGATTAACCCGAAACACGTCGTTATTGTTTTTAGAGAATATTCTTTTCCTATCTATTTTTTTTTGGTATAGGTGTATATTTGATTACAAAAATAGATGTGTTTAAAGTTTGAGGAATAATTTAATGAATCCATACTATAATCTTATATAATATATACCTATATATAAAAGAAAGTCGTGTTAATTACACTATTTATAACTCAAGAACGGCTGAACTGATTTGGCTGAAAATTGATGGGGAGGTAGCTTAGAACCAGGAGAAGGACATAGGATAGGTAGTTAGGTAGGGGTAGGTAGGGTAGGTAAGTAAGGTAGGTAGGAGTAGGTAGGGATAGGTAGGTAGGTCACAGTTTTATTTTTGTTCTCAGGGCAGGACAACGTCTGCCAGGTCAGCTAGTAATATTATAAATGCCAAAGTAACTATGTTTGTTTGTTTGTTACCTTTTCGTAGCTTAACTTTCGTAGTTATTAAATTTAGCAAGGAGATAGATTATGTCTTAGGGAATAACATAGGCTATTTTATGTCTCAAAAAATAATCTTGAAGGGGTGAAATAGGGGTAGAATGTTTGTATGGGCAATCCATAATTCTTCAATCTATGGATCTGAAAATTCATATTTAGGCTTTTGGTATGAAATAAAGAAAATACGTGTTTCAACTATAGTACTAGACTATATTACTTCCAACATAGACTACAGGTAAGTACGCTGAGATACTTCCATACACAAATAAGGTGTGCACTATTTATTATAATTGAATCTACATAGTATTTTGACGATGGACGTGAGAAGATTTTATATTAAATTAGCTGACCCGGCAGACGTTGTCCTGCCCTGAGAACAACTGGGACCTAACTAGGTATAGTTATACCTACCTACCTCTACCTTCCCCTACCTACCTCTATCTACCCCTACCTACCTCTATCTACCCTACCTACCCCTATCTACCCTACTTACCCCTACCTACCTACAACTACCTATTTACTCAACTATTTTCCACGTAACTTTTTTTTCTGTACTAATTTTGCAGAGAGTCTCACACAAATTTCCATCCCATATTTTAGGGGCTGGGGGCAGATTTCCAAAAATAAATGATGCACGATTTTTTTGATAGTCACAAATAGTCCGCATACCAATTTTTAGCTTTCTACCTAAACTGCGGAATGCTCCATACAATCTTCCACCCCCCATTTTAGGGAAGTGAGGGGTTAGGAAGAGACAAAAAGTAGCCTATGTCACTCTCCATCCCTTCAACTATCTCCACATAAAAAATCACATCAATTCGTTGCTCCGTTTTGCCGTGAAAGACGGACAAACATGCACACAGACATACAGAATTGAACAGAAGCGAATTCTTAACCTCCTTTTTTTTAAGTCGGTTAGTAAAATTGTGAATCGTCTCTCGATCTCGGAGTCAAAAAAAGTAAATGCTCATCAATGAGATCAACGTACATTTACTTTTTGATGGACATATCCATCAACATCATTATTTAATAAACTATTTAAAACCCACAAAAACAGCTTCTTGTTAACCATCTGCCATCTTTGACGACAGCCAAAGATGGCAGCGCGGGGCACATGACGTTCGACCAATTAGCACGCAGTGTTCGTTCCGTCGCACTCAAGTATTTTGCTAGTTCATAATTTAACGGTTTGCAATGGATAGATTATGAACTATCAAAAATCAATACGTTATATTGTAAGCAGTATGGCACAGTTAACAATGTATCGACAGTTTACAATCTTGTGAGATAGATTATAAACTAACGGTGTTCACAACTATACGGTGACATATAGATATTTACACCCCACCATATATTTGCAATCCCTATTTATATCTAAAACCTTCCCCTTCTTGGTCACATCAACTCCAAAGTTTTATTGCAATCGGATGAATGGGATATTATATTATGTTCCTTACACATATTATGTGACAAACACACAAACATTGATTTACATACATAAAATAAATCAAGTTGTTTAGCGCATGCCATTTTTTGAGCATTATTAAAAAATCCTTGTAGTTTGAGTTTATTACTAATTACCGAAAAAAAAAAAAAAAATTACATTTACATCTTCTAATATCAATATCAATCAACATCACATCAAAAAAAAAAACAGTACTCAATATTAGATATGATTTGAAAAATAAATATTCATCTACTAATTAATATGTTAACACCGGAGTATCAAGAGAGTCGCCCTGCCTACAGCGTTAGTGATAGTCCGCCTATACATACAAATCGCGACCACACTAGCTTAGGTCGGCGGTCGGCGGGAAAAAGCGATACGTGCTCTCGTTGGGAGGGCCCAGCGTGTACTGATCGGTCGACTTTTGTGCGCCCGAATATATAGTGTTTTTAAAAAAATCGTCAAAAATAACTGAATCACTTTTACAGACTAAAAAAAAAACTACATATTTACTAAGACTTGTTCTTTGATAAAATAAGATACATTATGTTTAAATGACTTCAATTCCATGTAAAAAAAAATATTGAAGTGGACCGATTTACAAATTTTGTAGGATTATTTTAAAATAACCAAACGCAACCTTTTAAAAAAGAAAGCCTATGATGCACTTTAAGACTATATATTCTATCAGTAAAATGCATAAAATAAAATATATAGGCTCATTATAACAGTTCCACTGGATGCGAAAGATAACTCTATCGCAAATTTTCGGAAAACCTTATGAAGAGATTGAATGATTTTGCAAAAACTATCCATTATAAATATTTTTGCTTTAAATCATGCACTAGATTAAGACTTTATTTTTCCAAAACAGCAAATTATTTCAGTTGATCTCTTCACAACACCAAGATATTTGCTTAGAAAAATGTCTAAAACACGAACTTTTGGGATATACCCTCTTAACTGTTAAACTATTATTATTTATGGTGAAGTAAATTTCCTTGAACTGAATCTATTTATGGTCCCAATAATTTAGTGTTTTATGATGTTTATGTCCAATAAAACAAATTTATTCAATACGTTGTTGCGGAATTAAAATGGGGGATGTTTATATGAAAGGTACTTAAATGTGAAGATTTATGTACGTATCTACAGGAAACATATAAAGAACAAATTATTATGTGCTGCTTATCATTTTATATTACTGAAATTGGTATTATAAAGTTTCAAATTGCTACTTATATATATTTTTACACATAATTAGGTATTAAAAACTCGTGTGATACTATTAAGAACCTCGCCTACGGCTCGGTACTTAAACTCACACTCGTATTTAATAACCCCTATTATGCAACAGTATCATAAACTACTATTATGCAATCTTTTACCGGCATAATAAACATGCTATATTTTATTTCAGGGTAACTATGTGCCAAGTTTCATCCTAATTTGTTGAGTCTCTGATACGCAATGAGTCACAAACATCCAAATATTCAAAATTACATAACCAAATTAAATATAAATAAATAACTAAGTTACCCAATAAATTTTGATATGGTAATTTTTACTGGCTATTGTTTAAGATGAAAGTAGATTATCATTACATTTGCTAGATAGATTACCACAGTTGTGTTATAGGCATCGATAGCAATCAAGTGTCAGCCTTAAATAAGTGAAAAACCAGTAAATTCCTTTACACAAAGAGGGAAGTGCTAAAGTGAATTTAACTTTAACAATTCCATAAGCTCGTCGATAACTTTTAAGATACTTATGGCTTCCTTTGCTCTATAGAAACTTTCAAAATACTTGTTAAGTTGTTTTGAAATATAAATAGTTATACTTTTTTAAATAATGCGGGTTATTATAAGCGAAACTAATTTATACGTTACTCAATTAAATTTTTAAAAATTAAAAAAGGTCCATCTCACGTAACAAAAAATGCTACAGTCAGTCATCTATGTATCCCACTTACTATTAATAGTGTAGTTTTTTTAAATGGTACTGTACGAGACATGGACAATGACGCAAAAAGACAGAAAAAGACTGGAAGCATTTGAAATGTGGTGTTTGAGTAGAATGGAGAGGATTAGCTGGACTGAAAGATTGAACATAGACCAACTGAAGGCAAGCCAAAACGTATCGTGTCGAGGAGGTGTAGGAAGCGGCAAACAACAGAGAGGAATGGAAAAAGCTATACGAACAAGAGCCATGCTCTTAAATATAAAAGAGTGTTTAGCTTTGGGTATAAGCCTAGCAGTACAGACAGTCCATAGACAGCAACCTTAATTCTATATTTTATATGTATAGAATTTGAATTGTATGTGCGTATTATTTTAAGTTTTACTTTTACTATCTTTAGTTTAGATTTGAATACATTGATTTATTTCATTATTATTGTTATTTGGAATTAATTAAATACATTTTAGTATAGAACCAAAAACAACAGTGACGAGTTATGTAAATACAGCTGATGTAGTGTTGAACACTTAAAAACGTGTAAACACCGCACACGTGAAAATTACAACGTAGGTATACGCTCAGGTTTAAATTTATGGTGCGATCGTGTGGTTTAATATTGGGGTCCCGTGTATCACATCCTGTGGGGTGTCTAACTCCTCCCGCCTATATGGAGCCTGTAATTTGCATTTTGAGTAAACGCCGTGCAGTTAAAACTTTACCCGCTAAAAGCCGCGCAACGTCTGCTCTGTGCTATATAAACTTCGTCCCAACGATCATTTTGGACTACGTCTACCGCTAAGATATAATTTAATAACTCTGCACTACACTACGAGTACCTACAGCACATGTTATGAAGTCCGATTATAAAATTCCAAATTTATTCAAGTTTGGGATTGAGTTTTTAAGACTTATGGCGCAATAGTCCAGTTTTATACATCGGTTTGTTACCATAATTCTACAAACATGAATCATGAATTAAAATTTTAAGTTGAATAATTTGCTATAGTTTTCCTCAAAATATTAATTTTAGTTAATTCTGGACAAATGGGAGTCAGTAATCATGGGCCACTCACCTAAGAGTCCTCTAGCGGTAGGACCTACCGCAGATGGTCCCTGGCGCCTCGTAAAGGAATATCAGGTATAGTGTGCTGCCTTTTATGACCTACGGCTGGTATTGGTAACCATTAAAAAGAAATCTCAGTACATTTGATATAATATTTTTTTTGAAAAAATGTAGTACATATTTAATTCGATTATTAAATGCAGACATGATAAATATCTGAAATCATTTATATGTTGAAAACAGGGAAGCTGTATAAAAGTTTTATAACGTGGCCGTGAAATATGTGAAGACGGAGCCAAACTTCGGCGGAGGAAGTTCCGACCGCGCCTGTCCCGGACATCGCTGTCACGACTCAGATGACGCAACTCTTATTGCTTCAATGGGTTCAATTCTCTTTGATAGATACGCTATCTGAAAATAGCTCTCTCATTAAATCTTACACCAGGATATATTATGTTGTTCGATAATTAAAACTTAACGTTTCAGTATTTAAATTCAATTAATTCAAACTTGAATTATGCAACTTATTCTTCACACGCTGGTCGCTAAAAGGTTGACATACCGCGCTCATTTAAGCATTACCTGTCGGTTTGTCTTAGCGACGAAACTTGTAACGACTTTGATATGGGTATGACACTTTCTTAATATATAAATAGGCACGTTTACCTACTACCTAAATCGACGTGACAACCAAGAGAAATACTTTAACCCATTCGAATTTGTTACGGTATTAGACCTCACACATCAATCAAGTACGTGTTTTTGTTACTAATAAATTTATTTGGCAGGTTATGGCCTACTACTAACTGAACCTTTCATGTTATAGATTATGCTGTAAATTTTTGTGTATCTATATCCTTTGTAATATTATAGAGTTGTCAATTTCCTTCAGTTTCGGCTAAGCTATTTTGATTAAATCAAAATGTAGGACAGTTCCCTTTGCACCAGCTTGAATCACGGTGGTATAGTCTATTGTAAAAATTGTAAATATCGACATTCATAAGTGCCTTAATATGGCCTAAACTGCAGAAATTAGTTTTGAGTTTAAATGTGAGTAGACCAACGGGATACCTACTTTTATTCTACGCGTATGAAACCGCAAAAGGTAGCTAGTTGTTTATACTCTTGATTATCGTTAATACAGTAGACATGAACACATGTATAATGTATATGTTGTGAGAATGACCGTCAAGGAAACTCAAGTTATAAAAGAGATAGGTAGTTGTTTAACCCCGAGCAAGATCGACCCCTCCATAGTATAATGTGTGTAAGTGCGTTATAATGTCCAATCTGCCCTTAGGATTGGGGGTAAATTTTACGTCGAGTCCATTCCAACTGTCCCCGACGATTTTTTATTATTGGCTGAACGAATTTAGTATCTGGGGAGATATAAAAGGAAATGAAGCTAAGCCCTTCGGAAATCTCAGAAATTGGTCTTTTTCTTGGAGTGCGTATGAGGACAATGGTACGGCTCGGATCCAATGAAACAGAGTTTCTTTGCTCAAGGGAACAGTTTTTACGATCGACTGCGAGATTTACGCTTCAATAGCATTTCGAATACTTGAATATTTTAATAACTTAATAATACCTTTTTCTGGCCGAAGAGTAATGGTTTCCTTTTCATTTAATAAAGGCATGATGGATTTTTTTACGTTTCTCCCAATTTTTATTAATAAAACGATATCAATATAAATAAATTTAAGCGATCTATTTGACGTTAAGTGACTGCTTTTACGTTACATGAATAGAACTTTGGCAATTTTGATACTTACTGAAAAATTTTAATGGAGTTTTCCTAAAATCCCATGAGGCTTTATTATAAAAGTTTTGAAAACTAGTTAATTTCGGTGAAATTCGTCTCCAACGAAGCTTGACACCGGTCTGAACATAGATATTAGCGTAAGTATAAGTATAGTTGATCGCTCTCGCGGGTCCCATTGCAAGTTTACCTCGCAAGGTAGGGCATCTAATCAGGCGGGCTGTGAGCGACTGTGGGTGATCGCAGTGCCCGCCGCGCGCTCGCGCCGCTCATGCCTAATACGCTCAAGTACCTAAATTCAAATAACACTTTCTACCTAAAGTTAAATATTTCAGTTAATATTATCTGCAACTTTCTGTTTACCATTTCATGTATAAGGTAGAGTCTAACAATTTTTAATCACCAATTTATAAAATATTTAACCTATTTTTAAAATATTTAATTAATTTCATACTTCTTATTGAATTGAATCCAAAAAAAATAATAATAATATACTTTTGATGTAAATAACTGTGTAACTAAAATAGCTGTTTTACACAATTTAAAACCATAACGTTTGTTTTCAATAATTAACTTTTAAAAAAGAGTAAAACATACTTTTTATTTAAGGAGGTTAAACATAGAGTGAGACCTTAATTTACTTTTATGATCGCTAACTTAATGGCCGTATGCCAAAGTCTCTGTAGCAAGCAGTGGCTCCATATATTTTGCGGCATATTAGAAACTGGCGCTCACCTATGCTAAAATATGGAAGTTTGTGCCGTGAGCATGCTCCGTTAATTGTAAAATTTGGAGTTTGATAACTTTGCCTAAAAGTTTACATCGCATGGGTAAATTTAGTGCGGTGAATAAAGTTTTGACAATAACTGGTCACTGCTGAGAAAACTATGAGCTTTGTTTATCTACTGATAATGCTCATTCTATAATATTTATACGCAAAACAATAAAATAAAAGTTAGGTTGGTGTTTTGAATACTGACTTTTTGCAATTTGTTCATCTTTCATGATTTGGATTCTGAAACTTTATCGCGTTGAAGAATATTTTTCATAATTTAAGTAGATTTTTGTAGCAGGCAATATTATCGGGTAAACAGAGTTGCTCATCAAAATATTTCTATTAATCGAGAATGTTCTTAGCTATGTTTTAAAAGAAAGTCCGCAATGTGTCAGGGGTTTTTTGAAATGTTTAATTTTAGTTATAGTATATCCGTAAACATACTTTCTACTACCATCGGACTTGTAAGCTATGTAGAATATGTTCATTCGTTCGATCAATAGGATTTTGTCGTGGCACATTGTGGTGACATCAATCAGAATAGTTTGCTTGCAAATTTGGCAGCTGCTGCCTAAATGGGATTATGTGTAACCTGTAGGTATATGTATAGGATTGGACAATGGTTAAATCTTGTTGTAATAGTATACCTATACAAATCAAATGTATGTTTGAGATTTCCCTTTTTTCTACCATAACTTTTAAAATGTCTCAAATTATACCGAGTCAAATAATTAGTTTACTTTTTATAAAAGGCAGTTGTGTTTTTTGAATCGACTTGTTTTTCTTATCAATTTAATCTTAACGTATCTGATAGCTACTAAAATATTGACCATATCCCTGAAAAATGATCGAGATGATGTAAGGAAAATGTGTTGTTATTTAAATTTTATTGTGGATTAAAAAAACTCGCACATACATGAACCCTAAAAATATCACACTCCTTCTGTTGGCAATCGTATAATAAAACAATTTAAGAAATTAATAGGTTGACCTACATTTTATGGTGTCCCGAAAAGTTATAAACTTTTTGGCGATAGTAAAAAATGGTTTCAGCGAGTACAATGTCAGGGGCCTACTCGTAAATCTAAAAGATAGTTTATTATGGTCCACGGAAATGGAAAAACGAGAGCCGTGCGTTCTAAGCTACGGCGCGACTGGGGTCACTCGTAAATTCATAAAAAAATCCATGCGGTAGGTATAAACCACCTTTGTATTAAGTTTTCATGTTGGACTCCTACCAAAATCCCAGGCATAGTCTTCTTATAATATAGGGTTTAAATGTAACTATTCATTTCATATTAAATTCTTTTAAAATAATTTACCTGTAAGTATTGGGCAACAACTACTAGTATACTATAGTATTATTGTTTATGTGTATAATGAGGAATAACAACAAAAAAATCTAATTAGTCCGTCAGTTAGATTATCAAAAAATATTGGATACGTATTTTTTATTTTGATCCGAAAACAAAAAATAACGATGATACAGTGCGTTAAAATTTTCCGGTCTGCAAAAAGTGTACTAAAAAGTAGTTGTACAATGACGTCACAAGCCCCAATCCTGCACTTTGATGGGACTTATCTTTGTAATTTCTTATTGATTTGATAAAATAAAAAATACGTATCCAATATTTTTTGATAATCTAACTGACGGACTAATTAGATTTTTTTGTTGTTATTCCTCATTTCGTTTTATTTGGGTTTATTTTTATGTTCGAATTATGTTATCTGTGTACTCTCTACATATAGAAACTCATAAAATTAACACCATCTCTTTGCAAAAAATAGTAGAAATATAAGCATAGCAATGTAAAATAAAAGGTAGACTAGGTTTTACTAAAGGTACAATCGGAGTGGAATGCTAGACACACCTAGCATAAATCTTCACTTTAGAACGTCTACAAATCAAAGTAGCTACCTACATCTATTACACGACTATCCGCTAAGCATCGCACCTTTTGTCCCCCAGGTCAGGCGTCTCTCATTAAGGTCCTGTTCTAATGATGCACTCGCTTGTTAGTGTCGACTTGTCATGTCATAAAAAGCACTATGCACACAAAAAAGAAAAAAACTGGTCAAGAATAAGCTAAAAACGCGCAATTAGTGTCCCGTTTCATCACTTACCCATTTTCAAGAGAGATACCCGTTTTAAGGATTTGTATGACACTTGAAATTGACATTAATACTTTTAAAATGTCACTGGCAAAAACATAAAGAAAATTAATGGATAATTAAGAGAAAATTAAATGGTATATTGTATGTGTTTTAATTTTCAGCTTAATAAAAGGTGAATTTGTTGGCTAACTTTCCAAAGTTTTGCCAAAAGTTACTTCAAATTAATTAAATGGCTATGTTCAAAGGTGTATTATACCAAATTCTTTAATCTTTTACGGTGATTAAAATAATTCAGCAGTTACACTAATAATGGAGAGTGAAGATACAAATTAAAAAAGTTGAATATACCTAATAAAATATGTTTGTATAATATTTTCGAATAAGTAACTACGTAACGTTTGAGACCAATAGTAAATAGCTTAACAGAAATAATTGTAATACAATAATTAATATTTTTGTCCATTTAGAAATCATCCAATTCGATAATGACTGTTTTATATCAGTAGCGATTCAACCTGATAGCACCCACAAACTGAATTAATTACTAAAAACTGGTAATAAATGAGGATTGAAGAAGTAGACTGCTATTAGGTTAATTCAGCAGAAATCCGCATTCGCTCCACAATGGGCCATTTAGCCAGCAGCGGTGGATTTACAAAACATTGCCCTGTAAGCCGCCGCGCCGCCCAAATAACGTTTATTAGGAAAAATGTGTGTTTACCCGCACAACGCGCGTATTGCATACTTATTTAAATACGCGTCATGATGATTAGCGTCGCGTACAATATTACGTGGATTTACGCCGCGTTCGCATAATGCGAGGGTACGAGAGAGACGCATTGGATTACATAGATACTTAGTACCTACACTGGCATCCTCTATTATCTTATGCTGATTGAAATTTTACTTTACTTTAGCAATGAAAAAATAACTAATTGAGCGTCGAAAATCTAAAGTGCACGATAAGTGCTCGCTGAGATGAATAGCTGCGATCTCAATCGCGCTTTTATTCGAATGAATTATGTAATAAAATTCAATTATATGCCAGTATTTTTTCACCAACAACAAACTTGTAATTGGAGGGAGGTAAAGAAACTTTACATATGCTACTTGCAGTCCTTCTCTGCTACCTCCTTGACATTAACATTTGAGTCAAGACGCGAAACCTTTATCTGCAATAGTGGAAGAGAATCGTTCACGGCCTGAGCCTAAAAATAGTGATTTTTGAAAGAAGTAGAGCTGGTCGACTGGGGAAGTAAGTAGCTGAATGAGAATCGATAGACCAACATACCTACGTTTATATATTTTTTTTCCAATGGATATGTTGATGGCTTGTTTATATAATCCCACCACAGTAGGTACCATAAAGATCTTCGACAAGACATTTTAACGTAATTAAAAGAGATTTCAACGCCTGAATATAATAACGAAGTATTGCATAAAAAGACTACATCGTTATTAAGGAAGATATTAACAATAGGTATAACTAATGATTATAAATTGTTAATTAGGAAGAAAAATCTCGAGGCGAAGAACAGTTACAGCGCGCCAGCAGCCATGATAATTAACAAATTAATATTGGCGTATTTATAAATGTCTCTCTTGAAGCATTTCCGCCAAACATTTCTTAATGGGTTTTATTGATTCATTCGCACACTTTGATAACTTCAAGGGTTTTCGGAAATTCTGTAATTGGTTTAATACTTGAATCATTCATCACTTTAAAGTCCGGGGGAACATAATTTATTAGACTGATGTAGGTAAGCAAAAAGCAATTAATTAATAAACTTTCAGTAAGAGTTTAGTTAGATCGAGAGGTTTCCTATCAATTCGTCCCGCTTGTGACGCCAGATTTTATACTTTGACTTGTTGTTTAAGTTCATTTTGTAACTTTTAGCAACAGGTAAAGTTAGCGGTTATTTTAGCGGATAATGCGCCTTGAACGATAACGGCGGTGAGCAATTTGTAGCAATTTCTTGCAATAAAAATATTTTATTTGGCGGCAATTGGGTAAACTTAACTAAAATGAAAATAATTTGAAATTATATTTAACTTTCTTTAAGATTTAAAAATATTAATAGACAAATTTCATTCCATTGGTTTAGATCTAAATTTTGCAAAATGTGAATTATTTATAACAGATGTTGTTCCGAATAAAGATCGAGACAACATCATCAACAAATTTAATAGTCTGGCTCCAAATTTAAAAATTTTAAAGAAGGAATCGCTACGCCTCCTTGGGGCCCCTATTTTAGACGATTCTTATCCGGCTTATATATTGACGAACAACGTACCAAATTTGAAGAAACTTCCGACCGTCTTTTGAAAATTCATTCTCATGTAGCTTTTCACATCATTCGGTTTTGTCTATTCCTTCCAAAATGTGTATACACACTCCGCTGTTGCCCGCTTTGGAATTTTAAACATTTGCTTACCAATCTTGATGAAAGTATAAAAAATATTTTATCCCAAATACTAAATTGTAATCTTTCGGATAACTCTTGGTGCCAAGCTTCTCTTCCTATTAGGTTTGGAGGCCTTAGGCATCCGAAAAATTTCCAGTGTTTCCCTACCTGCATTTCTGTCTTCTGTCCATAGTACCGCTAATCTATTTAGTAAAATTATACACAATTCTCTAGGTGATATTTCGATTATGTACATGGCAGAGGCCAGAAATGTATGGAATATGGCCTGCCCGAATGAGGGCTTCCCAAAAAACCTCCGTTTGCAGAGGCAATGGGACGAGCCTCTTTGCAAAATTATTCAAAATTATTTATTAAACAGTGTTGATGATATCAGGTATAAGGCTCGTCTCCTTGCAACTAGCGAACGAGAGTCGGGCTACTGGTTACAGGCAACACCTTCGATTAATATAGGAACGTTACTAGATAATACCAGCTTTTCTATTGCAGTTCGTTTGCGTCTGGGCGTCTCCAGAACCGAACCTCATCAATGTCACTGTGGCGGCGGCGTGGATCGTTTGGGTCACCACGGTCTATCCTGCCGTCGTAGTGCAGGGCGTCTTTCACGCCACGCCACTCTAAACGATGTCATTCGTCGGGCCCTTGCCACCGTGAACGTGCCGGCTATTTTAGAGCCGAACGGTATCTCGCGTGACAATGGAAAGAGGCCTGACGGTATGACATTGATTCGTTGGAGTCGTGGGAGGCCGCTGGTATGGGACGCCACATGTGCTGACACCCTTGCACCCTCCCACGTCCAACATTCATCGCAGGTGGCGGGCGCTGCCGCAAACGCTGCGGAAAACCTCAAGCGGAGTAAATATACTTCTCTTGGAGATAGTTATATATTTCTTCCGTTTGGGGTCGAAACTACGGGTAGTTGGGGTCAAGATGCTCGCAGTTTGGTTAGGGAGCTGTCCAGACGCCTTATTGACACTACAGGTGACCAAAGAGCTGGCACTTACCTCGGGCAGCGCATCAGCCTTGCAATCCAACGAGGTAACGTTGCCAGCTTTTTGGGAACCCTGCCTGCAGGCGGCGATTTAAATGCGGTATATTATTTATAGTTACTCTGTATATAGGTTTAATTTTGTAGTTTAATTTTAATTTAATATTTCATTATAGATAGATTATATTTATGGGTCTGGATAAGTATCGAAAGTAATAATTATGCGAATTTACTAGACTAACAGAATACCTAAATAAAAAACTTTTTGTTTGTTTATAAATATTTTTTTAGTTACGTAAAAGTATTGCTAAAATCATCATTACATTAAAAGTATACCGTACCGTACCGTATTCATAATGCAGCCACATTCAGGCGGACATTGTCTATGCTTTATACTTTTGTTTTTTTCTGACAAACGCGACAACTTAATTAAAATGTGTAAGGCATCATTGTGCTGCACTCTCAGGGCACCATAAGATTTCTTTGAATATTTTTTCCACAGCTGCGTATAAAAACGCACAGGCAATGCTTTGAAAAATGTCTTGAATGTTTGTAGTTTTTTTTTTCGAGTAGTATACGCAAGACTGCAAATTAAACCACTATTAAACAAGACAAGGTTGAATCAGGCAATCATAATGAAAGACTTGCTACAGCCCTGCTACCTCTCTTTCTGAGATAATATTGTGAAATTGAAAACGTTCCACAACTTGAGATGGTGACCCAGACAAAAAACAAATATCTGCCCCTCGAGGGATTTTGCTCATAGAAAAAATACAGTCATCGTTTTTTTAAGTAATTATGTAAGTTTGTGGACTTTTACTTAGTTATTTTATTAGTGATTTTTAGTAGTTAGTGTTAGTTATTTTATTAGTGATTAATTATTGAATCTTTCTTAAACCACCTTATGGTACTTTTATTTGTACGTAGTATATTATTTATTCTATGCATAAAATGAAACTTATCTGTGTAATATAAAATTTTCAAAGTCCCTAACTGTTTATTAAGTGACATATTAAACCACAGCCTAAAACCACTGGTCCTAGAGTCTTATGAGAGGAAAATATGTTGTCATCCAACGAATGGATTTTTCGAAAATCCACCCGTGGATGTGGGGTAAAGTAGGGGATTGCTCATGAAATCGCAGAGGGAAAGCTAGTCAATTTATATATTTATATCTATCTATATATATAAAAGAAAATCGTGTTAGTTACACTATTTATAACCTAAGAACGGCTGAACTGATTTGGCTGAAAATTGGTGGGGACGTAGCTTAGAACCAGGAGAAGGACATAGGATAGGTAGGGGCAGGTAGGGGCAGGTAGGGGCAGGTAAGGTAGGTAAGGTAGGTAGGGGTTAGTAGTTAGGTAGGGGTAGGTTGGGGTAGGTAGGTAAGGTAGGTAGGGGCAGGTAGAGGTAGGTAGGAAAAGGTAGGGGTAGTTAGGAGTAGGTAGGGGCAGTTAGGGGTAGGTAGGGGTAGTTAGGGGTGGGTAGGAATAGGTAGGAGTAGGTAGGGGTAGGTAGGAGTAGGTAGGGGTAGGTAGGGATAGGTAGGTAGGTCCCAGTTTTATTTTTGTTCTCAGGGCAAGACAACGTCTGCCGGGTCAGCTACTTATAATTAAAAAACATACATTTTAGGACAAGAGATACAAAAAGATAATGCAAAAATTAACTAGATATAGTATAAACATACATTAACATTACTGATTGCGTCACAAATCACAGAACAAACCCATCCTATTCTTAGCTATAAGCACAAAAAAAAACATCTTTCGAGAGAAAAATTAAACGTACTTTCTTGTAATGTCTTTTTGACAAATGGTTGTAAGTTTTCGTCTTATCAGTATGGCTTTATCCACGAACCTTTGGTTGCCTTTTGTAAATTATTTTTATAATTACCATCGCTCTTTGTGCGGAGTTCATTTCACCCGACTCGTAAATTTGAGCGAATATTATGCACTAACAATAAATTTAATATTACTTTTTTTTATAAAGGAGAAGCCTCTAGTTCGCTTACCGCGGGAAGCTTTAAAAGTTAAGTAATATTTTTGGTCAATGAAAAATACGAATAATGATAACTCAAATACCTATCCATCGAGAAATTAAGATTTTCTTTTTTTTTAACGTACCTACATCAAATTTACTCTATCTCAATATTTCAATGCCTTTTATTATTTATTATAAGTACCTACTACAAATAAAGGTTTTTCACAAAGATATCAAAGCTCTCATTAGTGAAGATATAACGTAAGAAAGATGTTTATCTTTCCATTAGAAATGTAAAATTTCGTCTGATTTACATATTTTGTACGTTGTTGAATGAAAATTATAATTTATTTGGGTATATGGTTGCGTTTTTCTACCATAGATCCGATACTAAAAAAATCTTTTGTCCTATTATTTTGCGAAACAAAATGGATATAATTTGAAAGGCATTTCTTTGTTCTATAATATTATAACCATTATTTCCATTTTTATACGTGTTTATTGTTCAATAAAAAAATAGAAATTTGTTTATAGAAATTTTATTATATTGTTTTTTTATGTAATAAATGATGTTGAAATATAGATAGCAAAAAACATCTAATGTGATTTTCTAAACGCTATACGTAAAGTTTTCTAAAATTCCGGCAAAAGTTGACGAAGAAACATAGTACCTATAGTAGTGAGATTAAGTGATAAGTATTCATTGGTTTATCTTGTTGTGGTAGCATACGTACTCAGTTAAAAATTCAATATAACGTCAAAAAATGGAACTTACAACATCTATTTACATTTCCGTGTCGTACATAAAGTAACGTTCAATTAACTTCACGCAATTGTGTTACACAAGAGTTTTCTTATCTCAACTCTAATTAAAGAGCACAAATAATCACAAAATCTCTTCCCACTTCCCGTCGTTGAAACAAGAGAAACAATATATGCAATTATATATTCCGGGAACGCGGGGCAATTAACATGGAAATTCTCGTTAGCGTTTCGCAAAGGGGAACTTTTGATGTTAAGAAAGTAGGAAAAAAAAATTCAAGTGCGGCTCCCAACCTCATTAACAGGCCTTTAATACTACTGAGATGCTTTCGGGCAGTGGCTCCTAAAGAATTTTAAACTGGTTGCACTTTTTAAAACACTTTTTGCTGAATCCGGTTAACTTTATTTGGCTAATACTGTTGCGTGTGAGTCCGGTTAGGCTGTAGCATTATAACTAAATAAAATTCTAATAAGTTTTTCAGCACCAGCGCAAATTGATGATTCAATCGTCACTCACACCTGTTCTCGTTGATATGCCAAATGCCAGTCGTCTGAGACGACTTACTAATAGCAGAACAGTTTAGATATACCGTGAGTATGAATAGAACTGCGACACAATATTAGATAGAAGCGACTTTATTGTTTATGCGATCATAATTTGCAACTGCTTCATACAGTTAACTTGAAAATTATGAATAATTCTATTTCTTGGTACGGTTAACTGTATTAACCGTACTTCTACGAATATTTTAGAATGCTAATAAAATAAATACTTCTTATAAATATACAGGCGTTGATAAGTTTTCTGGGAGCTGTCTATAAGAAGTGAAAACTTTCCATTGGATCTTAAATTCAATGAAAGTATTAAGTTACTGGGGAATGTGAGATAAACAGATAAGTATGACAATATGAAGAAAGCATCTACAACATATAGCTTAACTTAATTTTCACTTCTCAACACTTATGTTGTTATCATTGTAAGTAAATATCCTGCGACATTCTTTACACGGCTAGCTTATCCTAAACTAAGCAGAGCTTGTATTATAGAAACCAGATAACTGATATACTCTGTATAAACTTGTCAGGATGAGTTTCTGAAGTAATGAAAGTATTTACGTGAAATCTGTCCATACAATGTTACGATCTATACGAGCAGAAAACGTGTAAAATACGGGATTAAGCACAATAATAGAACGATTTTAGAGCTACGCTGCACTAAACCAGCTGTTTTAATTAAAGACAAATTTGTAACTATTCCTCTATACAGACTACTATCCTAATTGGATAAGTTACATAGTTGCATTGGAATCGCACTTTGAAACAAATTATTTATGAAATACAAGATATCATTTGAAACAATTGAATGTCAGAAAAAAAGCATCAAAGAATAATCAGTAAAATATAGGTACTCTTTAATTCTTTAGTACTGAACTGGTTTCTGCCTCGCGTTTCCACCTGCATCCGGATAAAATATTTTCCCAGAAGGTACTTATAGAAATTATCCTGTATGTTATTCCAGGGTATGATTTATTTATGTGTCAAGTTTCATACAAATCCGTTCATCGTTTGTCATTGAAGTGTGATTGAGTCACAGCCCAAATATCTATCCTACACCCAGACGCACACATTTATAATATTAGTAAATGAGCGTAGATACAGTAGAATATTAGTTATCTTCGAAAAAACTTATTTTATTTCTTTTTTTTCGGAAAACTTAATTAATTTAATTTATTGTTAAAAAAAGAAAAAAAAAGTGTTTCTTCACTCCCTTAAACCAGTGCTGATTTCTTCAGTTTCTTCAGTGGCTAAAGCGTGTTTTTTAACTACATATTTTCCATTCTTCATTAATTGATTATATGAATTCCTTCATTATATGAAGGATTGTGTCTTCCCTGCACGTGATTCAGAGTTAAAGTTGAATACACGTCATAAATTAAATAATTTTCCATATAACATTACTTCCCAGAACACATTAATTCACTATGAAATGGATCAAATAATACAGGCTGTGTTTTTTTTCCAAATCAAAGAGTTCTTTTCCCGGCGATGCTAAGGAAAATCTACGTATCTACGTAACCGAAGTGGGTTCTATTTTTTGTTAAAAGTTTTTTTGTACATGAACTTGTCTTAATCAGTTTTATCGAAATGAGCTAACGGAACAAGAATGGATTTTTTCTCGAGCGTAACTGCTTGATTTATTTGGTTTGATTTACTTAGGAGGCTTTTGTCTGGAGAAATAATACCTACTCTATTCATACTATTAATTACAAAACACAAAGAAACCACATTACTGTAATGCTTGAAGCTAAAAATAAGCATTATTAGTTACTAGCTGTTCCCCGCGGATTCACTCGCGTTCCCGGAATAAAAAGCCTATAAACCTTCCGTGCTAACGTAGCTTCCTATTCTTGAAAAAAAAAATGCAAATCGGATATTAGCGCGTTCAAACAAACAAACTCTTCGGCTTTATTATTAGTATAGATATTAACAATATAATATATCAGATAATTTTTTCAAGTGGGCGTGGTGGCCAAATCGTAAAGTATAGGCTATAGCGAAAAATTTTGAAAGGGGTCTCGAAGCCTTTGATAAAAACTAAACCTATATACACATACGTAGATTTTCCTTAGCATCGCCGGGAAAAGAACTCTTTGATTTGGAAAAAATCACAGCCTGTATTATTTGATCCATTTCATAGTAAATTAATGTGTTCTGGGAAGTAATGTTATATTTAAAATTATTTAATTTATGACGTGTATTCAACTTTAATTGGCTAAAACACTAAAAAGCATAAAATAACCATGTAGGAACTCTAATCAACCTGCCACTGTTTTGAAGTCAGCGAAAGTGTAGTTCATGTTCCATGGAAAATATCATGGTACAGCTGCATTGAATCTGCAATAAATGCCTACCCTGCATTGTCAGACCCTGAAAACTGTTTACTTAATTTCAAGACAATTTCAACATGCCCGCTTACCCGCCTACCGCCATGCCTACCGCTTGGATACGTTGTTGCGGCTCTAATAAGATAAGACTGCTCAATAGTATCAAATTATTGTATAGTCTTACGAATACACTTGTCTAGCAAAGTTTTAAATTGATAATATTTTTTAATGTAGATTAAACTTCATATTATGTACCTATTAACGAGTAATGTGTTTAAGAAAACCTAATAAAAGCGTGCTAAAAACAGAGAGACATACCAACAATTTTGTAAATTTATTCAATGTTCAAATACTCGAGTTTTATTATATGTTTAGGATAGAACAAGAAGAAAAAAATGTACGTTGCTACAACAGCGTAAAATAGGTAAATCATAATACTGTCTCGTAGGACATAGCAAATTAAAGAACAGTGGGTACACAGTCTTTTTTTTGCTACGGCTAATTTTACTATGTATAGTACCTTAGCTGATTCGTTATTACTTTACTACTATTTTACGTTAAAACCTAGCCGTTACCCGTCCGCTTGGCGTAAAATGAATAAGAGTTTATAGTATTAAATACAGACAGATTTTCTATTATTACCAAAGTATGTACCTACATCATATATAGCCTATTATATGCGCAATCACATGTTCTGATACACTGTATGAGGTATGAGGCATACGTCAATGACATTTCATTTCACCATTGGTAAATACTCAACAAAATCTTCCTATTAGCATAAAAATATATTGGAATAGATATACTGTGGACTGCCACGTGTACCTACAGTCTTTACCGTAAACAGACTTCAGGCTTCGGGCCTTTCTCTACGCGGCTTTTCCCGGAATGTTATTAAGTTACATTCTTTCAGAACCTTTGGTAAGTTTTGGAATTTTTGGGCCTTACTGAATATACTTTTTAATATTGTGGCGTTTATGTAAGGGTTTACGATGAAAATATTTTCCGTAAGTTAAACTCTAAAAGAAAAAAATGGAAGAAAGTAAGGCATTGAATTTAAATGCAATTTATTTTTTGAATAGTAGAATAAAAACTACAAGCCTCACACTTTGACCACAAACACGATAAAAAAACAAATATTTATTTCAAACCAGACAAAATAAAAATACGAATCCAGACTATAACTTAGTACGCTGTGTAGATTGTAACTAAAAAAGCTTTTAAAAAGGTTCGTGTTGTTCGGAAGTGTGCCCTCGTTGTTTGGGGCAAAGAGGATCCAAGTTTATAGAACAATAGAGTGATAGCCACCCAGTGAAGGTGGGATTTCGTGAGCGAAGCGGAGGAAAAGTGTAGTCTAACCGCAAGCAAACCTGAATATACTTTTTGCAAATTCTCTTTGCTAATGCGATTGCATAGATATTAACAACAACATTTAGAACGATTAATTTAAACTAAAACTACCCTATATAAAGTCCTTTCTTTCGATAGGTTTTAACAGCGTCTCTATATTTACCACTTAATACCTAGATAATAATATTAATGTATTTATTATTTCATAAGCCTACCACAGTACTAAATACATTTACTAAATACAAGCATATTTTACATGGCCTAAATATCCTAGATTTTTCTTGTAGGCTATATAAGTATGCAGCAACATAATAAAGCTAAAGAAAAATCATTATAAAGAAACGAGGATCTTCAGATACGATGCGGAAATTTTTAAGGGTTTTGACTGTCAAATGTCAAATGTAGGGACAGGGCAACGATGTCGTGCATCAGCTTGCTGTAAATAATAACAGTAATATTTCTTACTCAAGAGGGAGACCTGCTCGAGCTTATAGTGATCCAAAACGAGTAGACTCCCTATTAATTTCCGGGTTCACCTTTAGGAGTTATCTGTAGTAAAACATTATTCAATGCTAAGAATCGATAAAGGTGCGGTCTGAAAAGGCCTCGCTTCAAGTAGAATTCCTCGGTAGAATCATTGAATGCAATAAAATTTTCTGCACAATTGAAACCATTAAAGAGCGTCGCCACTGCGCTGCGCTGAATGTTAATCACGAGCTTGTGTGAATAGAACAATCACATTGTGGGAAACGCCTCATTTTTTATGCAATTTCCAATAGAAATAATATATTTTATAGCTTCAACATTATATAATTATTATTCAAGCAATATCCACTAATACCTATTCTAACATCAACATTCATATTCACGACTATTTTAGTCATATGGGTTTCATGTCTCCTCATAATAATGTGCGGACCACAATACCGGTTCCCTCTCAACTTATCATTTAGTGGTAGGTACTACTTTCAAACTTTCTTATATACGTTCCCATTCCTAATTTTGTTAATTTTAATTACTTCACACATCCATCTTGACATTCTCATCACAGCTGCATGCAATCTTCAACTCAACTCAATCTTCAATAGTCCTTTTACTGACCAATTAGAATCTTTGGTGTTACTGGTCCGATTCAAAAAATTCTTTCATTAATAGAAAGCTACATTATCTCAATTCAATTCAATTCAATTCAATTTGCTAACAAGGTTAAAAAAATGTTGTGGAAAACATTTCAGCTAATCACTAAGTACTTACATCTTAATTTTTTTAATACATTAATACTATTTTCCACGAGGTGTTAAAACTTAATAACATAAAAATTGCAATTAAAGAAAGAAGAGAAAGCATATATGTTCACACTAAATTCTTAATTAACTCATAACCGGCGGCGTCCTTACTGAAAATGGGTTTCCTACAAATTGCGCGAAGTGTCTCAAGTAGGTAGGTAGTTGCTGCGGATGTCTTCGGCCCCGAGAAAAAACCTTATTTTCTCTGAGTTCCTTTGTCATTAGCTGAGTAAATTGTTTTTCCTGTGCGGGAGTGTCTTGGTCGGATCTAGATTAAGCGGTAAGCTTGGCTAATTCTCTCCACTCCTTACGACTCCATAGTCAATTATGGGCTTAAGGGGGTTACAAGTTTGCGGGGGAGTAATTTTGTAAATTCAGTTTCAGCGTTCGCTAAAATTATATCTAGGTTTATGAATGTTATATTATTTTCACCTCTAAGACCGAATCGCAGTTATCGCATTTAATTCCCTTTGGAATAGAGGTGTCTTTCTTTAAATAATGAAGAGTAAAAATATTGTGGTGTCGGAGCCAGCGACAGCTAAGCGATAACAACACCAGGTTTGGGGTTGAGTGGTAACAGGATTCGATTCCGTGGGCATAGTGCAGACTATCGCTTCGGAATAGTCCCGTATGAAGAGAAGAAGCGACGCAAAAAACTCCTCATGGGCCCGATAGATTTATTATAGTAATTTTACATCTAAATAATGACTTCAATTACACGTACAGACTAACATTATAATAGACTTTAGTATCAGGTGAAATAACGGTTGCACTGACGTCCGTACAGCTCGATAGCTTATATACGACTGACACTAATTAGTTACTTAATTTACATACTAACAAAAGTACCAGTAAGTGTATTACCAGATATTGTGTTAGTTTTGGCATTTAACATTTAAATTTTCAAGAAATCAATGAATTCACAAACTGTCATCGAAATCCGATATAAAACAAAAAACGAAAACCTGTAGATCGAGCCATCTAGTTTCGTATAATCTAGACGGGAGCTCTCCTAGCAAAAATCGTCACGAACACGATAAATGTCACTTGATCCCATCGTCCGAGTAACAGAATAAAATGAGTTTCGTTCATTTATTTGTCGGTGGCGCGATGGCGGCGGTCGCACGTCCCCACAAAGGCTATCGGGTGTAACATTTTTCGCAGGACCGTCCCGTCGACTTTCCTTTCATAAATCAGAGAGGCACGTGACGTCACGTCCGACGGTCGATGTGTCGGCCACGGACGTGACGAAACACTTTGCTTACTTCTTTAAGCTTCCGCACTAACTCATACAACTCCATTTATACCTACCTACCTACACCTCGACGTCCATAATTTTGTTTATTTGAAATTTTACAACTTTTGGGGTGAAGTCATTGGGGACCGTTTAAAAGCTTCATTGTTTTCATTTTTGTTAGCATAATTCTCAGTTGATTAAATTTTCATTAATAAACAGCCAAGTTGTTAAATAGTAAATTCAAACTCAAATTGCTATTCACTTACTTTACCTACCAGTAAGTTAAATCAGTCCCATTTTATTGGTTTTATTGCCACATCCAATTGTTTATTTGTGATAAGTATCTTCGTTCAGAATTTAGGTAAGTAGGTATACTCGTAAGTACCTACCTACCTTGTTAATTAAGATAGTTATACGTATACACGTTTAAGTAAAGGTTATCATTTTAATATTTTTCGGTCATAAATCAAAGCATACCACGTAGTCTGGTATTTTTGTTATCTAACCGACTAAGCCTTTTACTCTTCTATTAATGCTGAAAAATGTCGTCAAAGCTTAAGTTATTTCAAAGTTGGTTTGGTAGACACATTAAAAAAGCTACATATATTTTTTTTAATTTCATTTTATTCGTATCAATATTGGAAATCCTAAAGATTAAAATTATCCTATACATATGGGTACAGGTAGTACCTACGTACATGTCGCCCGCAAACTGCCCCTTAGTATTTAAGCTAGCCAAGTGTAAGTACTTACCTACCTACTTAGGAAAGTCACATTGTCTTGGTAGACCGCAACGAACTAAATGAGTGCCCAGAGAAATTTCTCTTTAGGTACCTACTTGTTTTATTTTTTACAAAAATGTTGCTTTACATAAGTCTTTTTCACAGTAAGTTTGTCTCTTGGTTTGTTTATCGTTTAATCCATTTTTATTAAATAAAATAAATAAATAATAACGCTGTTTCGGTCATAATTAAAGCTTATACATAAGAGAGATTAGTAAATGATAGGCATATTGAATATTTTGTTGCTAAGTTAGTTACATATAACATGGGTGTGGTGGTGATCAGGATAAAGCAGACAAGCATGTCTACCCCGTTCTGCCCAGGATCACCTCCACTCAACGTTTCTGGATTTTTAAAAGAACAATAGAATAGAGACTGAAATCTTGAATGATTGTGTGACTCAACTGTGTGCAAATAAACATTTAATTTGTACCTATTTAGTTACGTTTATTACTTACGTTGATTACTGCTACTTTGTGTCCCGGCATTCGGCACAAATTGGCGTATCGACCTCGAGAATTGCGCAGTCAAAAGCGCCGCCTGAATTATGTTGAGAACGACGAGGGAAAATTGATATAAAAATTGCTCGTAAAGCATAAAAT
Organism: Tethea ocularis; assembly: GCA_963555595.1. NCBI lineage: Eukaryota > Metazoa > Arthropoda > Insecta > Lepidoptera > Drepanidae > Tethea > Tethea ocularis. The sequence goes on along the minus strand of OY741971.1, from coordinate 6,011,502 downwards.
TAAAACGTGGATCGCGGCGGACGGTGTTGCAACACGCTAAATACCTGTCGTATTTCAAGCGCCATCTGTCGGCGACGGCGCTGAGACTGCCGCTTTTAATTTATTAACCAATTTGCTGAACGCCCCCGAACCGCGCCCCAGACCCGCTATTTTGTTTCTTGACTTAATAAATTTGAAGTCATAATCCGTGAAGAATATTTTTGTCATGGCTAATTAAGTTGCTATTGATCTTATTATATCTGCCTAATTATGATATTGAATATTGTAAATAAAATACTGATTAGCTACGCTGTTAGTGTGTTTTAGTATAGGTACATAGCAAGCCGAAGCCAATTTCGAATTTTCCGTTGATGAAATATTAATTAATCCCATGTTTATTGGAATGGTGTAAAATAGGCCACCTCGTGTTAAAAGGCATATGAAAAAATTTATATACAATCGAAATCAGAATCTCCTCCTTTTTTGAAAAAAAAAAAACTGTACAATCACTTATTTTACCGTAAGCAAAATTCCCATAGACAAAACAGTTGCTTCTAGATTACTTGTGTAGGTAATTATAGTTATATTTACCTGTCTAGCTAAAAAAACGCATTTATGAACTCCGTAAGACATAAACTCTTTTATACTTAAGAGGGAGCCATCGCGGGATATGGTACACTAAGGACTGAAACTTAGCCATTTATTCATGCATAGGTTCGCGCCTCGAATAGCTTTGAAGCTTGTATGTAATGCACGGTCGCCCGCCGCCCGCCACCGAGTCTCTTGTGGTAAAATATTGTAAGTACCTTTTACTACACAAATATATGAGAAAGGTATCTTTAAACGAGTGGATGGTCGATGTTGATAGTTTTACTTGCCACATTAATGTTACATCAATTTTATATTTTATACATGGTATAAAAATAAAATGTATAATTTTGTATATGATAAAGGTCGGTACATTAAGAATTAGTAAACATGTTTTTTTTATGTGACATTAGGCTAGAAAGCAGATAGATATGCACTAATGGTAAAAGTACCTTCGACTAAGTAATACCGAGAGGAATACCTAGAAATCAACTGGCGACATGGTAGGTACTTGTGGTCTCAGTAAATCTGGATACATGCGACGCTTGAGGCACTTTAGTTGTGCAACTGTAACGCCAGCGGCTAAAGACGGTCTGTAATGGTCTACCTATATAGCGTCCCACTCATAATAAGGGTTACTCATCTTCAAAGGCATCCTGATATTCCTTCCAGTCTCCTGCCATCGTCGGTTACTAGACCTTTTGGTTCCAAAACTTCTGGCACGCCCAAGCAAGCAAGCAGGCTTCTGGTGAGAAGAGCCCAATAGGTCATTGATGGTATGTCGTGAAAGCCTCTCAACACCATTCTTAATTCTTATTCTGTGTGGGGGCGATGAAGCCTGCACTGACGTCCCGCTTGGGGTGTATTGTGCATTCCCCCCCTGCCAGCTCTACCCAAGCCATCCTAGCTCCTTAAAGTTACGGAGTGTGGCTTTGGGGTGCTGACAAATTTGCTTCAGTGGTGTGGGTGTTACTATTATCAATGGTGGTGAAAGCATCTTTGAATCAATTTCCACGGTTTGTGGCACTCCTGTCTTGCTTCTGCTATCTTCTGTGACTGTGCTGTGCAATAGCACATGTTCTACAGTTACAGCTCCGGCATAGGGGAATGTCTGTTGCATAAGAATGCATGTGGTAGTTTAGGATGCAGTGGCCTGTAATTTGGCCTACAATCATCCTTAAGTCTGTCATCTGTAACTTTTGCAGATTATTCGAGATTTTCCTATGGGAGGGCGGTCTTAGTGGCTGGGAGAGACCGCCCTCAACACCATTATATATAGGTAGACATTGTAAAAAAACACTCTTCGTTGACGTCGCTTATCTACGTCGTCTCCGCAGGGATGCGATATGGGATTTTACATATAACACCCAAACAAACGAATCACAACCTTCCATCCATATAATCCAACATAATCCAAAAATCCCTGAAGATTATAATATATACAAGATTCCTACAAATATTGTACACACGGCCACAGATCAAGCTACACATTTTTGTTGCAAAATAGCGCCTATTACAACCGCATGAGGTGCCGCAGTGTGTAGCTTGATCTGTGGCCGTGTGTACATTCAGATTCTAATATGTGGCTACATATTACAGCCACTAACGACCTAATAAACAACTGTAGAATAATAATAATTGTATCCACAAAATTAATACTTCATCGACACGCAAACATATTGCCTTCATCATTAATAATTCAGGCTAAATTATAACAAGCAGCTGATGTAAATGCTTATGTAATTACCCAGTTAATACTATTAAATCTATTACTAAACTAATTAATGTGTGTAAGTCTCGATATTTGGTACTATGTCACTCAAAGACTTATTAGGCTAAATGTTGGCTAAATATATTCATATAAAATTTTGCTCATATAGTGCAATATGCTCTGGTATTTTTCATCACAAAAATAAATATAAAGTACAGTTTAAATATTTCTTGCGTTAATAAATGTATGGATTTGAATCGTTTTAAAACCATAAGTACATAATATTTTATTATTATAGTAATCAATTTAAATTACTAAATGCGTTAATCACAAAATTATTTCCAATAGGCTTGGAATAAATTAAAGCGCAAAAAAAAAACTATATAATATGGGCCATATCCACTTTAAACTAAAATGAGCCTGACTCCGCTTGCGTGGATGGATGTTCAGTATTATTTATTCTAGGTATTATTAAGCATTCATTAAAAATCACAAAATTAAATCAAACGTAGAAAAAGTTTTAAACTGAATTCCTTAGCAATAGTGCTTTTGGCAATACGAAAATGAAATAGTTGAAATAAAATTTTAAATAGATAGCGCATTTTGAACAAATTAGTTGTTCAAAAGGCATGAAGTCAGAACCCCACATTAACATTCATGTCGTTACATTTTAATTTATGTGTGAGTTTGGAGCTTGAGGTAAAATTTATTAAACGTAAGTATCCTTTAATATTACAAGTCGTAAAACAGGTGAGCGCGTCTGCACAACAAGTTTTGGATGTGTCTTCGTTTGTCAATAACAAAACGTGAATGTAGGATTTAAAGTAAAAAACTACATAATCTTTACGAATTATTTGACACAGTGGGATATCCTTAACGATAGGTATGTACCAACAGCACACATAATACATTTAATATTATGTGTACCCTTTAGGTAACGGTACACATACTATATTAACATAGGTGCGTACAATATAATTACGGAAACACTGGATATGCTCATGCAACCAATAACTTAAAGATACGGATTAGTAAAAGATATTGATAAATGAAGATAAAATCTATTTAAAAACGAAAGATCTCCGTTCTCCTCCTATAACTCCGTCCTCAATGGACGGAAAAAAACACGTAATAAAAACCCGTTCAGTCATTTTTGAGTAAATATATAGTAGATTGTGATTTGTAATCCTATTTAAATCGTCCCGACATCCTATCCCATACATTTACACATACAATTTGGTAGATACTTCAATTTTGTTATTTAACCTGTAACCAAGTAGGTACATAGGTATATTAAGCAAAAATAAAATACATCAGTCTTCTTACGAAGAAACTGTCCAACACGGCTTCGTACTTCTTGATACATTAACATTTTAGATATGAGACACATCGCATCTCGCCCATAATAATCGTGTGTTACGCTTTAATTAAATAACAGATGTACAAGCCAACATATACCTACTAAGTTATAGTATAACGTATATTGTTGGAACATACTGTGAATGCTCTCTGTAACCCAATATCGGTCCTAAACCTTAATTTACAACTTATTGCATATTCATCGCGTACCATTCCCGACTTTAATTTCACTCTAATAGACTTATTCGAGACAGTAATTTATCATTTCATTGTCATGGATATTAGATAACTAGTCACTGCTCATTGCTAAAGATTATTAAGCACTGCCAAAAATAATGCGTGAATACTTAAGGTGAATGCTCCTAACCTGTGAAATTCAAATATCTGTAAATAATAACAAGGTGTGAAAGGAGATTTTTTAACGTTTTGTTAAGTAGAGATCTTTTTTGACAAGTGTTAAATAATTTGAAAATATTTTAACTACAAATTGCAGTCCCCGGATAAATATAGAGTCTAAAAGATAATTATTTTGTTACTTTGATACGCCCCTAAATTTGCCTCCGATTCATACGGATTCACAAACATTAAGCATACGTGTGCATACGACATCCTCGTTACACCCTTGTACACAACAAAAAGCCTCTATGTGGACGATGCGCCCGCACACATTCGTTTTATTGTATGGAACCATTGTTTCACAGGCGTACGTATGTACATTTGCGAAATAAAAATGCATCAAAAGCAATTTTTACCTGCAACCGAATATGCTCTAAATCCAGAACGGCTTAACACCGACAGTGGTGCTCTCAGTAGTGAGTGTCACCCCCGAAGCGGATTGGGGGATTTTCCGATTTTCCGACACAATGCCGGCTCTGCTGTTGCTCTTGCCTCGATTTTACGCCCCGCGAATACAGACCAAGGTTACTCAATATAAAAGGGAAAATTGGTTCTAACCTAAAATAAACACTTACGAATTTCTTCTTCAATAAAAACATTAGGTACTTCATTTAATCCGCCAGCTCTGAAGGCATAGCTCGGAAGTAGTTTACTGGGAAATTGGATGCTGGCTCATGGATTGTGTATGAACATATTTTTATAGAATTTGGGACGACGATATTTTTGCCGATAAGACAAAATTTAAATTTTTGTTTCAATAGGTATTGCGACTACTAACTTGATTGTGTAAAAAGTCTAGACTTCGATAAGTCTTAAGGACGCATACATAACACCGCAATAAAATCTCGGAAACCTCTCGATAAAACCCTGTTAAAAGGTATTTATTAAATACGCGATGCTTTTACAAAGCAACTATTGAACAAAAGGAACAGAGTCAGCGTAGTCGAACGAAACAATGCTCATGCTAGAGGATAATATTTTCCTTAGAGACGAATTTCCTTTAACGAAATGTAGGAAATTAACAGTTAGTGGGCCCATAAAGCGGCCGACGCGACTTTGTAAGCATTGAGTGCTTTTGGCTATTAGGTTAACTCGTCCATTAACTGCGCTCGGATTCGGCAACTTGTGTTGACTTTCTTGAATTGCTTATGTTAGCCATTTCATTGGCCTACGCCCAGTGGCCGACTATCACGCGATGAATAAACTTATTCTTATTTATTACATCTCATATGTATGTACGCCGATATCTCTGCCAATAATCGACCGATTTAAATGTTTTTTTTAAATTCGAAAGAGTATACTGCCGAGGTGGTCCCATTGTCACCACGTAAGGATCTGATGATGGGATCTTGTTCCCTATACCCCGTTCAAGCATACAATTTTCTTTTATTTGTATTTCTTTTTATAAAATTGATGATGTATGTGTAAGGTAAGTACTTAGATATTTAGTAAAACTGGAAATATAAAAGAACATATATCTACATCCTGTATAGCAATCAAACATACAAAAAAACATTCACAACAACACAACAGTTATTAAAATCTTTAATTAAAAATATTCATTTCACTGAGTTCATATCTCACAATAATATTCGTGTGTTGATAATTTAACATCTCCCGCCTGCAAAATAGCAACCGAGTGACGCGAAACGCAGTGCAAAGCTGCATGCAACAAATATTTTTCAAGAAAAACCAACAGTGTCACACTTTCCGCAATATTCATGTCAAAAACACAAGTAAGTGCCTACGAATGTTGGCAAAGAATAAATAAAACCGACAAAGTAAAGAATATCTGACTTTTCAGCTACACAGCTAACGTTTCGAAATTGTGTCGTCCCGGTGTATTTTTGTCAGTAGAAGTACAAAAGTTCAGTGTAACCAAAAAAACTAGTAAAAAGTTGTCCTAAATCGCTGATCCGATCGATGAACGTGCCTAGAAGTTATATAATCTACATAATAACCCGATACAGAATTTCATCTTGTAATTCAATTATTCTAATTAATAAAGACACATTACTTTTATCGCATATTCATACACAATACACGCAGGTCGAATACGAATAGTGGGACTACCCTTCTAAAACTTTCCTATTTATTGGATTTTATTCCTGCCTTGTAAAAAAATATTTTAAATTCAGTTAATGGGATCAAACTAATGACCTACGTTAAAAAATACCTTAACTTATTAAACAATTGAAGTTAATGGTTACTGCATTTAATTTATATAGTTTTGCTCCTGCAAGCAAATTTTCCTCAAAGATTTTCCAAGTTAATATATTTATTCTAAAAATCTTCATCGGGTGCTTGACACTGATAGTAATTTACATCAAACTGTAATCGATATGCGCTCGCTAACACTCGGTCAACAGAGACATCTCTAATCCGATCTTTGTTTGCCAGGCAGCCAGCCCTCGCCAGCCAGTGTTGTTTACAGAGCGATGGTACCAACTGCCGAAGATTGAATTTCGAATTAGGGTAAGCCATGCGTGTTGCAGGAAGTTGGGCTCTCATTGTTGTACGAACATTAATCATTATTGTGGATCATTGTTTTTGATATTGAGTGTATTGACAAAACATGAATTGTTACCTTTTGGAAGGAAATAATTATTCTTGCTAATATGGTGATGATAATAATATTGGAAAAATGAGTTTTGTGATTTAGTTCTTAAAATTCTGATTCACGTCATCTGTTACAGATTACAATTGATACATACATATAGATAAGTAGATGATAATAAATCAATCATACTCCGGAGACTTTTTATCTGAATTCTACTTAAAACTAAAATCTGACCCTAATTCAAAATATATTGTTTCCTAATACATACGGTTCTACGAAGGATGTGCCCTGCCCCATTGCCACTTCAGTTTGGCAATTATTCGAGCTAGGTATATCAGTTACTATAGTGCGCCTTTGGTGCCCCTCAAGGCCGACCGACGATTTTGTGTGGGATCATCTCACAAGATGGATGCGGGTAGTGCAAGACCGGAAATCGTGGAGATCCTTGGGGGAGGCCTTTGTCCAGCAGTTGACGTCTTTCGGCTGACATGATGATGATGATGAATATATAACGACGATTTGTAACAAGGATATTGTACCACATTACAGTTCTGTAAATGTTAGGAGTGCAATATGAATACGTAGATATATCTGTAGCATAAGTACCTATATAAATTTGTAGCTATATCCCTGAGTTATTAATCATGAAATTACGACTTATAGGCTTTTGAAAATGACGTTATAAATTGAAACGTACGAAATACCCTTAAAAATTCCTACTGCGGTCCATCCAATCTGCCAACTGCTCCATCTTTAACCTCACTAATATTATAAAAGTGAATGAGGGTTTATTGGTTCGTCATTGTTTCACGTAGCAATCGTAGGTTGATGTTGTCTAATATTACCTACCCACCATCCTACTTTTTATCCGTAAAAAAACGTTTAAAAAATGTAACAGTTATGTACCTTCTAATAAAGAATATATTGAAAATTACTTTAATATCTACTGCAATTTAAACTATCTTCAATTTTCTCTTAAAGTTTACATTGAATTATGTAATGCAACTAACCACATTTCCACAAAAAAAGAAATTGTAACGTGAAAGTCTTAAGGCTCGCCTCAGAGCAACAAGCACGTTCGGAAACATTGCATTAGCTGTTTTAAAGAAGCTTAGCTAAGCACACAGAGGAGCCACACTCACTAGTACATTTTACTTACAACTGTGTCCCGGTTTCAGAGCTTATATCTGCAACTACACATAAAACAACTAATACACACACATGCATATTTAAATATTTTATTTAAATACCTAATAAATAATTAGTATTAAAGTTAGATCACAAAATAATAAAAAAAAATGTTTAGTTACTTTTAGTTTATGTATGTTATAAATACTATGATTTAAATTCATAACTACTTATTTAAATTAAATGGAACTTCTGTTGCTCTGAGATCGGCGTTAACTGCGACATAGTTTCAACTACTGCAAGTGTTATCGTTTTTATATTTTAAGTACCTATTATTATTAATGTTCTGAATAAATAAATGTAAAACTAATTAAAAGTAGTAATCGTCCGATTATAATTTGTCGGACCGTTTTCCAGTCGGTGAACATTGACCTTAGGACATGAAGAGGGGCTGAAAAGTTTGTGAAGTAAACATTATATATTTAAGTATATAGGTACATAGTTTATTCACATGGAGAAATTAGGTACATACACTAGGTGGGTAGATACTAATAAAATTCGATAAAAAAATGATTACTCCTTTTAATGTAAAATGAACACATAAGTACCTATATAATACACCTGTTTAATTACCACCAACATTATTAAAATACTGCGAAAGCAATCTAATCAAAGCCCGTTTTCCACATAAGTAGCTACCAACTCACAAATAATGTACGTTTAAGTGACTATGTTAAGTGTGGTATATAGCATTATGACATGGACGGTAATTTCCTCATGTTTAGTGCTCACATCCGATGTGAGACATGACTCTGAGATTACATAATTATGTTACATGCCATATTTGATGGCATATTGATGTGAAATGCCTAGAATGCAATTATGCAGCTTTCCACACGGTGGAAAGCTCAGTCAAGGTCAGCCACGATCCCGTATTTTCCGCCCCGCGGTTTCACCCACGTTCCCGAGGGATCTTATGCTTTCCCGGGATTAAAAGTTGCCTTTATGTTATTCCAGGGTATGATCTAGGTATGTATGTACCATCCGAATCAGTTTTGTAGTTTTTACGTGAAAGAGTAACAGATATTCTTACATAATATCCTCACAAACGTTTTTAATATTAGTAGGATTGAAAACTAATTTCCATCCCATGGTTTTACGCGTGTTTTTGAAGATTTCGATTTTCCCAGTATAAAAAATATTATTCATGTTATTTGAGAGTATATGCCGGGTGTCATTGACATCTATTCAGCGGTTTATTTGTGGTTGAGTCAGAAACATCCAAACTTTAGCATTTATAATATTGGTGAAATTTTGATTTAATATAAGGCTGTGCTTTGATAAATATATCTTTAGATATTGCATATGAAATAAAATATAATAAAAATAAATAAAATATTTCGGGCAAACTTTTATAAATATGGCAAGAAGTTCCTGCTTAAAAATATATTTTGTAGTACCTAATAATAATATGGCAATACAATTAAATTTCAAAGATATCTATGTAAACCTTGATGAATGGCATCAAAGGAAATAGAACTCAATTAAAATTTGGTAATGAAAATAAAAAAAAAATAACTAACAAATATAAAATATACACTGTAAACTTGAAATTCTGAAAATAGGCTTTAGAATAATGACAACTGTAGAGACTCGGAGAGTTATCTCGAGAATGTATAAAGCGTTCAACATACGTGCCTCTGGCAGTCTCACGCACGCAGTCTATCGCAGTCTCTCCCGTCATCTTGTCGTAACCATGTGTAAATTGTAGTGTGCCTCCGTGTAATAAATTAGTAATTGCAAGTTGTAGTTTTGTTGAGACTTTAAAACTATGCACAATGATATTATTACAGATTTTTGAAGATGTCGGAAAAAAACATGACGTGCATATAAACTCAAATACTCTGCTACCCGTGCGAGTTGCTAGCTAGATATTAGCATAAAACCTCATTACGATATAGATAGAAAGAAATGAATTTTCAAGCGAAGATAAATAGTAGTTTATGATACTGTTGCATAATAGGGGTTATTAACTACGAGTGTGAGTTTAAGTACCGAGCCGTAGGCGAGGTTCTTAATAGTATCACACGAGTTTTTAATACCTAATTATGTGCAGTATCATACAGTACTTTATCTAAACTCATATAAATAATGTCATTTAAAAAAAATTGAATTTCTACCAACTTTGCAAAAAAAAAAAAAAAATTGCTATTTTTGTGACATTTTTGGTCAAAATGATATGTGTAGGCAAAAACAATAAAATATAATCATATACTTCTTACCTCTAAAGTTCAAGTTACAAAATTTGTGACATTGTCATCGTCAAATTGAATTGATACTGATTGATTATACTATTGATAGGTCCAAACTGTACTTTAATAGAAAAAAAGTTATTTTATAGCATTATCTTGGGAACAACAACTGTACTATAATGAATCATTATACACGGGTGTGCCTAAAGTGGCTCATTAAAGTACTGATTTTGATTTCATAATAAGAACATTACGATATGAGAGTAGATAAACGTACTTATTTCACTTTAGAAATAGTTTGAATCCGTAGGGCAATAACTACGAGTACCTACATCACATCCTATAATACTCACTCACTACAAACTTATAAAACCCCTCTTTTTTGTCGGGGTTTAAAAAGGTGATATCTCAATAGTTGACTCAGTCAACGCAAGTGTCACTATCGCGACAAATCCTTTACCTACAAGGATAAAATTGACGTTCTACAATTTGTACGAAAACTCGTATTTCTCAACATTTTATTTACGTTGCACGATTTTATTAGCTTCATCGACAAAAGCGCTTTATTTTCAGCCTTTGTTCTTACAAAGTTTATTGTAGCGTAGTTAGCGCGTTAAACTTGAACTATTGTTGCTTTAACCTAGTGTTGGTATCCACCTTTATGTAATACAGCTTGTAAAACAAATCAAGAGTATTTATGAACACGATACTATTATTACAGTATATTTCCAATACTTTTATTGTAATTCAGTGCACTTGATTCAACTCAAGGCATTCATTCATTATTTTACTATGTTTCTCTCTATGACAGTCTACTTGCATGCTAAATTTTATTACAATTTGAAAGGGAATAATAATACCTACTATTTGTATCCTACTCAATCCGAAACATAAACTCACATTCCCGTCACTAAATGTTGAATTAAATTCTATTTATTTCAATAAAGGTTGGAATAAGATATACTACTGTAATATTTTACAGTTGTAAGTATATCTTATGCAACGCCACTCTGAGAGCAAATGTGAAGAAAAATATAAGTGGCCACTTTAATTTGTCGTCGTAACAATAGCAAACAAAGCTCAGCATTTAGCTAGCAAGCTTGGAAGGCCTGCGACATGTCGTGACAGCGACAGCCGAGTAACAAGATAAGCAGTGGTGTCCGACGCGCACGCGACCCGCCGTCCGCACTAATCTCCTTGCTAGACGTAGGCACTTGCCATGTCTTATTTATATCGGCTTACATAGCTTCACATTGTCAAAATAGTCATCTGTAGATATTGATCATTTTCAGATTACTTTCTTACTCTAAACTTGTGAGATTTATTTATAGTGGGGCAATTGAGAGCCAGTTCCCAGTATCCATACCAAATTTTATCAAAATTGTTTGGGTGGGTACTAAACAATACCCCACCACAGTGCTTCTCAAATTGTCTTTTCGCTCAAAATATACCTTCATTCTCAGGATATTCTGTTCTGAATAACAAACAAGAGAATTGAACAAATAAATTGCAGGTGAAACATACGAAAAATATTATGGTTAAAAAATGTGATACGTGCAAACCTTGAGAAACATTTCAGGATATTTGTAAAAATAAAAATCCTCAAGTCAAACTTTTCTAACTTTCACGAGAGACCTATTCTGGAAAAATAAACTATACCGAAAATGTGGAAAAATCCAGTCACGACAGTCTGTGCCACTTTTAGACTTGCCGGGATTTCCGTCAGCTGGAGACGGCTAGTGTTCACACTGACACGTTATTTTTACTGCTTCATACACGATACTTTACAAACAAATTTTTAGTTTTAGATTCTAATTATGAAAGGTACAATACAGTACAGTTGTTTCATATCCTACTCGTATTATAAATAACTTTCACGAAGTATATTACATAATCACAATCATGCCACAATAATTAAATGGATTTGGATGAAAATTCTGGATTAACAACAAATATTTTGTATTTACGCGAAAACACTCAATCTCTCAGAATCAAGACAGGGTAAAAGCACGGCGTGGATGATATATATTTTAATATGCAGAATCTCCATCTTAGTATTTTTTTGTAAAAGAAGTTTCTTCCATCAACATTATATAAATGTGTCGGAACTAAATTGCAAATGATTTAATAAAATTACTGAAATCCTTCAAGAGTGAGGAGTACCTACTTTAATACAACAAATTACATTCGCTCCAAAAATAACCTACTTCCAAAGAGATTTATAAGATTTTAAGTGAATCCTCAAGCATTTATTTTGATTGAATAAATAAGTTTGTTGCGAATTGTCTCCGTATATTTCAAGTACTAAAGAAACAAACAACAATCGAAAGCAATTTAAATTCAAGACCTCTCCCGACCGCAATTATTTACACAACGGCACTACACTATCCTTAAATCTGTATAAATATTCATGAAACTGTTTTATAAGGAGACCCTTGCTCTCTTTAGCAGCATAAACGAAAGTTGAGTGACTTTCCAGTTTCCCTTCGGAACGCTTACCCTGTTCCGTATCACGAGTAACTTATGAACTGTTTTTGCATAATATTATTTTAAAATCTTACGCAGTCGTTAGGTAGATATGTAAGTATAAGACATTATGGTTTTCGAATTCACTCCAAACGACACCGACTTAAGTTAGAAGGTATCTGACTTGAGTTGTAATTGAAATGTAAATCCGTTTGAATTTGCAGCAAACGATTTTATTCATTTAAGGAGCTTACTTTTGTTGTAAGAGCTAAGATGTAATGCTAGATGTAGAGCTTAGTAGATACAATATTCTAAAAAGACATCGCATGAATGCTGAAGTTACTTAATTCATTTCATTTGCCACGTTAGCATTTTAATTCAGTTGAATATTTGAAATTCTAAAAAGTACCAATATAGCAACCTATTCAAATAGTTTTAGTTCCAACCAATATGTACCACATGTTAAATTTTAGTTTTGAAATGTTAGCGAGTGGAAATAACATTTGAATTACAGCGATATGTAACTAGGTGTCAGGGTGTGCACATGAGACCGCAGATGACGAGGGTCTGGTGTCGGATTGTTTGAGTAGGAAAACAAAATTTTAATATCTTCCCTGTCTACACAACCTTACAGATGAACTTTGCAACTTATTTGGATATAGATGTGGCCCAGATTCATTGCGTTATTTTTACACATTATGGTATTGCAAATGGCGATAGGCTACGGTAGCCACTTAACATCTGATGGACTGGCTGCCTGCTTGTCAACCTTCTGACATATTTTTTTTTATAGATCATGTGTAAAATATAACAAAGTATTTTTTTAAATTATACATAATATACATATTTGCAATATGATATTCAATCAACATGAATATCGTCACGGGAATAACCCACAAGTCTATGAATTATTGAAAGTGTTGAACAAATTCGTGACATTTCAGCTTTACCTTTAGGTATATCAAAAGCATCTATAACCCATTTCTAGAGGGAATAACCATGTCAAATTTCCAATAAGTTGTCGTACCTAAAAACAAATAGCACGTAAAGGGCAAGTTAACCTGATGATTAGCGTCGCCGGCAGCACTTGACTGTCTAGTCACGTACCCTCCAATCTGCTTAGCAGGACACCTTTGTGCAGACCCTTTTATTTGGGTCGCAAACCCCTTAGGTACACAGAAACAGATTCTCAGATAAACACTCCTGAGACGTTAGCAAGATATACGGAGCTCGCCTCACGTCCTTATTTAAACTTAGATGGATGTGGTTACACGTAAATCTCGGTAATATTGCGTTCAAATACAACATACACTTTCAAGTCTCAAAGAGTATTTCATAGAAATTATAATTGTTAATATTATTAATGCGAATGTTTGTGAGGATGTATGGATGTACCTACTCGTATGTTGGTGGATGTTTGGTAAATTTTCACGTAAAACTTCTGAACGGATCTGGATGAAACTTGGTACATAGATAGATCATATCCCTAGAATAACATATAGGCTACTTTTTATCACAGGAAAAGATGCGATCCCTCGGTAATGAGGTTAAAATCGTGGGGCGACACCTAGTATTATATAATTCATAATTTCTTTAATATCCAACCACGACACTACTCACCTAGACTACTCGGTATAAAATAGATATTAGATACCAAACAAACGATCGCAGTAGGGTAGGTACGTACAGGTCTACACATAATAGCTATACACGTAAGTTGTTACTTATTTCAAAGATTGAATTGACCTATTTGTCACTTCAAAATTATTACCACTCAAGCGTGTAACGTAAAAAATACTTCTCTTCTACCCTCGAATAACTTCAGTAATAAAATAATAATTTCAGTTTCAAACAGCCACTACAATAATGTTTGATGTCGACCTTACAGCAATTATATAATTTCCAATCAATAAACATGAGTTTCGACGATGAACAACTTGCTCTCATTTCTCTTAACGTAATTATGAATATATAATTCATCCCAAAACTTGTTAAAGTACTTGTTCACGGGTTGTTATCCTGGGATAGAATCACTTTAAATGAACAAAGTCGTAATCGCCAGACCATGGTACCTGAATGAGTAATAAGCACGGCTTAGTTTAACCAAGTTAGTTATAGTTAGAATCACACTCTCTCTAATCCCAGCATCAATTATAGAGGGAATACGAATGATTCAGTCGATGGAACGAAACTAAGCTAGGAGCGATCATTAAAATTCGTGATAAGGCCTGGAAATTCAGTGCGAACCATCAGAAATTAATATCTCAACCGTCAGCTGTTCCACACCTGGAAACCGTCCAATAAAGCCGCCTTATGAACTCTGCTTTTATAAACTTTGTTAAGTCTACCACATCTTAAGTACTTTATCCCGGTGAAATATGGAAAAAAGTTGACTTGGTGTACGTACGTACGTAAATCTTTTGGATTTACGAAGTACAGTAAGCGAAAAATTTGTTTAATCTGCCGGGCTATCGCTTTGGTGGTAATCGTAATAAACATCATTAATGATTTAATCCAATGACGCGCTACAACGAAGACCATTTTGTGGGCGTGGTGAATCCTCATTGAATAATTTTCAATAATGGCGTTACGATTACCACCAAAAATACGCGATAGAGCCCCAGACTCTCGTATCTATAGTCACAGACGTAAGTGTTTGGTACTTTGAATGTAAAAGAAAAATATGTAATCATCTAGAGATTATATTAGGCATTTTTATTAAAACAAAAGATATACCTATACTCGTATTACGAAATCAGCTCATTGAATTTATACTTCTAAACAAAACGAAATCGAAATCACTTTCCTATTTACTTTCAGTGCTCGTTCGTAGCCTCCACAACTGTAGATAACTAGTTCAGCACACTTTCAAAGAAATGAAGTGTCAAGAAACGTAGGTACACAGAAATCGCTCGAAGGGTTCCACAGTTGCAGTGACTCTCTACAAATTTCTTGGAGAATATTATAAGGCGCCGGCAGGCACTATAATTAACTACCGCAGCTAGTATCTACCCACTGTATGGAGACCATTGAACTTTGCAGCTCTTTGTAAAATTACTCTTATCTAACTCTTTTTTTAATATTTTGCATTCTAAATAAAATATTATAAACCTTTAAATCTTCATTATTGCAAGTTATAAGTAGGTGCACACTTTTTTACCTAATAGGTATCCTTTCCTTTTTACACATCTTCTCATCATATTTCGAAATGTAAATAATATTTTCATAAAAATACGATAAAATTCTCAATTGAACTAAAATAAATCAAAAAGCACGATAAATAAGAACATAATTGGCTACCAACGTTTGACATTCAATAAATAATTGCTGGTAAACCCTCCAAAGTGCGCTGGGTTCGATTAATGAGCCAATAATTATTCGATAAAGGCTTCACTGTTAGTACGCACTCACGCTACTTACTATGTACAAACACTACACATAATATAATACATATATATACACAGTTCCTAATTAATGCATATTAACAGTGTAACTCTTACCTTAAACAGAACTTGAGAATCGCCTTTGGCATATTACTAACGCAGAATTACGCAACTGTGAGATTTTAGATATATAATATAATTTAGGTACCTCCTCAGTAATCTTTTGGAAAACAAAGACAAACATTTATTTTATGACATGAATAATAAACCAAATGAAATATTATCTAAATCGAAAATCGAGACGGCACAAATATCACAACAGAAACCTAGTCAGGGTTTCTGTAAACATCTTTTGTAACACCAAGGCTGAATGAATAAATGCGTTGCGCAATTGGCAAAATTATGATCTATTTTTTAATCGGATATAAAATAAATTGTAACATTTAAATTAAAAAATAAATATGTTAAAGATGTGGTATAAATATTAGTCCACCAACGAGCTGAGAGATAAAATAAAATAAAACTAAAATAACTGACTCAAAACAATAGATGGAGTCCAAGACTGACGAGTTGCTAGAGGCGACCCTAGAAAATTGGCAATCAAACACAATTATACTGGTAAAAAATAAACAATTGTGACACAATAAATAAACATCAAAATTTAAACGTGGAACATGTTGAAACCACTGCACCACATGCATCCCCGCT
This sequence comes from Tethea ocularis, assembly GCA_963555595.1. Lineage (NCBI taxonomy): Eukaryota > Metazoa > Arthropoda > Insecta > Lepidoptera > Drepanidae > Tethea > Tethea ocularis. The sequence goes on along the minus strand of OY741971.1, from coordinate 5,994,972 downwards.
ATCATGTAAATGAACACAATACATGTAAGCGAATATTCATGAGGTTGTAAAGCCAACGGTGTGTTGCTTACTGTCTACTCCTTGCGACAAACAACACTCTCACTTCGATAAAATAAATATGTACTTGGATAATGTACTTTAATCACACAGTGCTTTGGGAGACAATGCAAACTCTCGTATAGCTATGTGACATTTGTGTTTTGATAGTTCCAGAGATGTGAAAAAAAACATTGATTATGAATTAAGTTAATAATTGTACCTATTGTTGTTGAAATTGATAAATTTTGTATAATGTTGCAATAAATCGGGCTAATCCATTTCGCATTCCAAACCGGTGGTAATCTATTGTAACTACCGACATTCATAAGTGCCTTATGAGGGCCTAAACGAAATAAATATGTTTTGACATGTTATTGCTAAAATATAATATGAATAATTTAATTCAGTCACTGAAAATTGCTGATACTTAGTGATATTGATGCTCATTTATTTTTTCTTTCTGAAAACTAAGTTACATGAGAGTAAGGTACACGTATATTCTCAGCTCATACTCTCAGTGATTACAAAATCAACCATCTAACGATATAAACAATTACAATAACCTTGAACCACTATTGAGAGCTTATTAATTCCTCCAGCGTATATTTGAAATATAACACCCACAATGTTTTGAAATAACGATATATTTTTCTCGTAAAGCTCACATAATGCTCCTAAGAGCAATTATAGGCCGTTAGAGTACAATAATGGATCTATTGGAGGCCATATCGCTGCTTGTATCTTAATTACTAATGTACTGAAATAAAACAGGGAACCATATCTCTACCTGTGCACCTTGGTAATCTCTTCTGAACAAATTAATAAAGCTAAGACTCACTCTATCTTATTACAAGTCACATTTGCTCTATTTTCAGCCAGCCAGACCAGTTGGCGCAGTTGGTTAAGACACCATTGGCATAAATCCTGAACTACACTCTTTTTTAGGGTTCCGAAAAAAAAACGGATCCCTTATAGGATCATTCGTGCGTCTGTCTATCTGTCTGTCTGTCCGAAAATATTGGACTGGATTGAGTTGAAAGTTGGAACACATATGTAAGTCGGTGACCCAAACGTGGACGTGTTACGTAAATAAATTAATTTCAAACATAAGGGCTAATTTTGGGGGGTAAATTAGAAAATTAAAAAAAAAATTTTGCAGACAATATTGTGTAAGTTTCATTTATAGAAAAAACGATTTCAATAAAAAAAAAATATTTACCATCAACAAATTTGGGTCAGATTTAAAAATATTTATGGAACTTAGTTAAACATGTACGGAACCCTCGCCACGCGAGTTTAACTCGCATTTGTCTGATTTTTTTTTTTCGAGAAGTCGTGTCATAATAGGTATCCGACCTGTAATAGTAGGTACTAGATACTCCACCCTAGTGTTTTTACGATAAATGAGAAAACATATTGTTTTATAACAGAATTTGTTACTTTATTTATAGAATAACCACTTTATTTAGTTAGGTACAGATTAAATATTATTACAGACAGACTTCTAATAAGGTCAAGTTAGTCTAAATTTACTTCAACCCAATTCCAATATAAAATATTGTAAACATGTTTTTTATCAGACTTTTATTTTATATTCATTCCAAAATTATAGATAAAAAAAAGAATACTTATTTAACTAAGATGTTTTCATAGACACGTTGCCCACGCTCAATAATGGCATATTATAATGTATCATTATTATACAAACAATTGCATACTTAAAATATAATTTATAATAATGATGCACCAAGTAATACTCGTACAGCACCCAATAAAGGTAATTTCCTTACTTACCGTTACTTACTTACTGTTTCCGAAAAATTTCTGACAAAGCTGTGTGTACCTTATAATTGTCCACACGTACAAGCTGTTGCTGTTACGTAATTACTGAAATTGTTGGTATAATTGCACAACTCTGGAACGGAACCTACTTTTACTCAAGACGTATTAAATTCATTGATCTCAAATAATTATTATGGACTACTATTCAAACTGATTATTATTTTTATTAGAAAAATTACGACAATACATAAAATAATAATAAAAGTTGTTTAGATGACTTAAGATTAGAATATTGTTTCTTTTGAATTATAAAACATAGTAAAATAGCCTTTATTATTAACAATATTTACAATGATTTACAACAAATTATACAAACTACATAAAAAAAATCCTCGACGCGTCCGCTGCTGCCGATCAATGACAAGATTCTCAAAAGCCTGGCAGCTCTTCCTCTTTGGATTATAAAACTTATTTACGAGCAGAATATATTGACTATATTTTTTTCATCAATGTAAAAAAATATTCAACATATTGCTCTTATAATCAAATTTAGGTATTATCAAATTGTGTGCTCTTTATGTCTTTATCCACCTAACTCAACTCAGAATTATTAAAAACCTAAACCTAAAGTATAAATATTTACATACTGCTGATAATCCAGACATTGATATAAACAACGAATCGCTTCACAAAAGGAGTGTCAAACACAATAGAGCTTTTCTCAGTTAGATCGCCTGACAGGCGTAGGCAATCGCCTTTGTAGGTAGTTTATGTGCTTTGCACAGTTTGCAAGGGCATATTGGTTTATTGCCAGCTATAATCCGGGGTATGGACCGTCTGTAAGCTCGGTGTGTGCCCACTTCTCTCGTAGACTTGTAGTTTCGTAGACTTGTAGTCTCGTAGACTCGTAGGTTCGGAGCTCGTAACCTCGTAGGCGTAAAGCTTAGTGACGCTTACATAATGTATATTGTAATTCAAATTGAATTGACATTAACATGAGTATCAATATATTTTTTAATCTCTGTAGGAATTACTTGCGAATAAATGTGTTTATTTATTTATGTACACACACACACACAAGTAAAGGGAAAAGACAAAACAGATACAAAGGCACAAAGGGACTGCTTATTTCTAATAGAAATTTCTTCCAGCAGCCCTGCTACTGGAAAGTTTGACAGATATGTAGACACAGTGTAGTGTAGTGATAATTTTGGAAATAACAATATTAGGTGATCTCACAACAATATAACAAATGTGAAAGTTTGGATGTTGATGTTCACACGTCATAAACATGACAAATGTTTGCGAGTCAGTCTCACATCAATGGCTGAACGAATTTTTATGAAATTTGGCACATAGTTAACATTTAAAAAACACATACTACTAAATTGAAAACCATCTCCTTTTCTTTTGAAATAAAGTTAAAAACCAATCTAGTTAGGTGTTTAAAGAGTAAAAATGCACTTCATAAAGTGGTAGTTAAAAAATATTCATGAACGTATTTTAATTTTTTTTTCACAGGAAATATGAGCTTGTGTATACTTGGAAAGAAAAACAAGGTTTTTCTGAGTTAATCAAAACTTGCGATAGTTTTCTTGCACTATTTTCATGCTCGAACACTTAGAAATAATTTATAATGATATAGAACCTTTTTATAATCTAGCTTATTTATTATTCTATTCTATAATTACACTAATATTATATTCGTAGATGTAAAATAGACTCTGGTTTTCTGTTCGTTACCCACCTAGCTGGCTACCACACTCAAGTTGAAAATTTCTCGCCAAGCAATTTCCGATGTGTTCTGACAGCTGCACTTGAGAGCCAGAGCCCTTCTAGGCATTGTGTCACGTTTGCTTTGTTTGCACATCATCACTGACCATAGAAATCATATCATAATGCATAGGAAGCTAAACTAAAAAATCCACTAGAACAAAAATCAACATTATGACAAATAAAATCCGTTTTACGAATAGGTACTATCATCGTAATATTTTTGAAGGTGCATCATACCTACATCAGCCTGTCAACTATAACAAGTTTCTTTGACAATCTGACAAAGTTAGCAAACTGCTTAGATCTCTCTGAGCAAACTCGCTTTTGTTTGGAACATAAATCAACAATACAGTAAAAACGTTAAATTTGGTACCATAGCACTTACCCGGAGAGTAACAGGATTAAACTTGAAAAGAAGAATGGATGCTGGAAATCAAACGAGGTAGTTCACACAGGCCGACCCGACCGAGTACTGTTAACATTTTCAAGAACTCGAATAGGATGCTTAATCGCGTACAGTACAGCTCTGACGAGTGATCTGTGATCGCGCCCTCGACTTGAGAACTCACTTAAATACTCCAAGGCGCGGCATCAAAGAGTCGAGAGTTGCCGACTTCAGCTCTGAATGCGTACGGCCACTCTCTTTTTACTTCAAGAGACTATGGTCTCTTAGAAAATTAATAATGTTATTCAATAATGTCGTTTTGAGTTTCCGTAGACTGCTACGTAGCTGTTCAAGTTGTTCATTGTAGTACAGGACCTAACTCGGTTAAATTCATTATAATAGTTCAAAACTGTCGCGTATAAAAAGCTAAAAATAATTTCACGTTTCTGCTGTCTACTGCAGAACATTTATCATAAAATAAAAAGGTTTTATTAATTAATATTCTATTGAGCTCAACCTTTATCAATCCTTTCAAAAGATTGAAAAAAAAAAAACTTCAACAATCATTTTTATAAAATTGACACGACCCACGCAGCAATTTTGCGTATAGATCAGTTTAACGAGTTAGTCGTAACAAGACAAAATTTAAAATTATCGTATTAGGTATGTACCTACATGTTTACGAAACAACATATTTAAAACATATAAATGCTATATAAAATTATTTAGTACTAGCTGACCCGGCAGACGTTGTCCTGCCCTGAGAACAAAAATAAAACTGGGACCTACCTACCTACCTCTACCTACCTTACCTACCTACCCTACCTAACTACCTACCCCTACCTAACTACCTACCCCTAACCTAAGTACCTACCCCTACCTACCTTACCTACCTACCCTACCTACCCCTACCTATCTACCTACCCCTACCTATCTACCTACCCCTACCTATCTACCTTCCCCTACCTAACTACCTACCCCTACCTAACTACCTACCCCTACCTAACTACCTACCCCTACCTACCTTACCTACCTACCCTACCTACCTCTACCTACCCCTACCTACCTTACCTACCTACCCCTACCTACCTACCCTACCTACCCCTACCTACTTATCCTATGTCCTTCTCCTGGCTCTAAACTACCTCCCTGCCAATTTTCAGCTAAATCGGTTCAGCCGTTCTTGAGTTATAAGTGGAGTAACTAACACGACTTTCTTTTATATATATAAGATTACATTGACTCCCCCCCCGTACCCCAGTGACGCTTACATGGAGCCTACATCGCATGCTGGCTAGCTGAGCGCGGTGAGCGACAACCACGCGACTTTTTTCTAATACTTGCATTTTTAAACTCGTGATATCTTCCGAATGAAATGTCCGAATTGAATAATTCAAAAAGTTATAAAAAGGTATTAAAGCCGTCTTGAATATAAAGTAATTTATTTTGATGAGGATTAATACCAAGGTACAAATGAAGAGCCTTTTCAAGAGGCGGAATATATAAATTAATATTTTAGAATAAAAAACTGCTTACTGTGACATAACTATAATATTTAGACATATGCTGTCGCGACACTTTTTGTAGATAATGATGAGTTCTGCAAAGTCGTAGTAAATGATTTTGTTCTATCATCAATAGTTTTCGCAGCGCACGCGACGTAAGGAATTTTTCAGGTCATTTTTTTACATCTTACATTTTACATTTTGTTACATTATTGGAGTTTTAGTAAGGATCCCTAATTTTTTTTTAAATATAATATAGCCTATGTTACTCGGGGATAATGTAGCTTTCCAAAGGTGAAAGAATTTTTGAAATCGGTCCAGTAGTTTCGGAGCCTATTCATTACAAACAAACAAACAAATCTTTCCTCTTTATAATATTATAGTATAGATAAATTATAATAGAAAACGATCCATGATATTTTCTCTTGAAACGTACACAAACGTTATGTTTGTATAGAACAACATTATTCCGGAGGCTTCCTGTGACCAAAAGATGACATTCTACGGGCCCTGCTTGTTTAGGGTTTAAAGCTACAGTTACTTAAACCACTTACTTAAGTTACTTAACATAGAGCCTTATACACACCAATGTCAACATGATTTATAATAAAATGTATGTTTAATGTATATTACAACATTTAGTCTGATTTCTGGTCTACAATTAATAATGTTGTAGTTGTGGCTCTAATTATCCATAATTTTCATATTATGTACTTACACATGAAAAAAAATGAGACGCGTATCGCAGATAGAACCAAAGGGTTCAACAATGAAATACTAGTTTCTAACCAGTATTTTCACCCGCATTTTCCGAGGGACATAAATAGTTACAATTATTAACAACAAATATAAAAAAAATCCGACAAATTGAGAAACACCGCCGTTTTTTAGTCGGTTAACAAAATACAATTTACATATTTTAAAAAATCCAATTCTTTCGAGGAATATTATGTTTCATGTGGAATGTTCCAAAAATCTATAGCCTATAGTTTTTTGGCCGATTCACGTTAATTACTTTTAATCCATTACTTTATTATGTTAGACTTTAGTTACATTAAAAAAAATGACTAAGGCTCAGAGGCATACAGCCTTATCATATTAGTGTTTAAAGGACAATGCCGCCGGACGGGCCCACTTTGTGGTGCCGCCGTGTCAAGACTATTTAATTATCAAAAATTCAATCGTATTTTTTCATGCCAACTTGTTTTTTATCAACATTTATTTCACCCTAGCATTGGAGAACATAATAAATTAAATAGTATATAAAATTGAAGTACATCCGCCTTTTAAACCTAACCTGATTATTGCCAGATGACAGACTATTGACAAATAATTTTAATCGATTAAAAATATCGATTCTTATATATTTTTAATCGATTATATTTCCTTGTATTAGAATTGTTATATATCCACATATTATGTCTAAAGCTACTTTACGTGTATATAGTAATTATTATTAATTATAAAACAATTGATATACATAAGTTTAGCTTTACGAGACAGTATTTTTTTAAATTACGTATTATTTATCAAATCAATTCTTTAATCGATTATCAAAATAATTATTCTGGTCACACCATACATGGTGTCATAATGATTTATCTGTCAAATCGATGGCATTGGCATTGCCGGCAGTTGCGCTCATACAATGACAGTCTTGTGGTATTTAAGCTGGGGTCGTTTTAATGATGTTAGCGCCCCAGCTCAATTCCTAGATAATATATTTTATCTACTCTCATATCGTAATGTTCTTATTATGATATCAAAATCAGTACTTTAATGACCCACTTTATGCACACCCGTGTATAATGAAATTAAAAAATTATATTATAGCACAGTTTTCTTCCCAAGATAATGCTATAAAATAACTTTTTTTCATTAAAGTACAAGTATTTGGACACGTCTGGCCACTTATAATGTTTTTTGGGTTTTAATACTTCAATTACTGTCAGTCAACTTGTCAAACGAAATAATAAAGAAAAAAACATTATAAGTGGCCAGACATGACTAAACAATTAAACGTAGTATTATATTCTCCTTGTAAACAACTAGGAATCAATGAGTATCAATTCAATTTTAGATGCAAATTTACTCTGTGGTCGCGTATGCGGTAGGGAGTTTTTCCCAACACGGATTTGGGCGCCATGGTGATTAATGTTTGTTTATTTTATTGATTTTTTGCATACATATTTTATTTTGGCCAAAAATGATAGTAAAATAGCAGTGATACTAAGGTGAAATAAACTTGGATCTGAAATTGTGGAGGCGGCAATGGAAATGACGAATAACCCGTGAGTCATGAAAACCTATGACAAAATATTATCGATTTTTTAACTTTAAATTACATTATTGGATGAGTTTAGATAAAGTACTGTATGATACTGCACATAATTAGGTATTAAAAACTCGTGTGATACTATTAAGAACCTCGCCTACGGCTCGGTACTTAAACTCACACTCGTGTTTAATAACCCCTATTATGCAACAGTATCATAAACTACTATTATGAAGAATTAATGTTATTACCTACTATTTATTGTTGTTTTATTTATAAAGTAAAAAAAAAATGTTTTATAACCTCAATTTCAGCATCAGAAAAATTAAGATTTCTCTTATACCTGGGTAAAAAAAAAAAAAACTTTTGCAGAATATGAAATGATAATACTTTGTCTATCGAATCGAGTTTAAACCACCGTGACATGCGAACTTTTTTTAGGGGCCCAAATCTCCTAAGAAAACCGGCATTGTCCTTTGTTTTTTTTTTACGCGCAATTTTTTTTTATGTTTTTCTTTCTTTCATTCTTTTCCCGAGATAAAAAGTATCTAATAATATCATCAAACTTCCAAAGCTTCATATTCATAATGTTAGTTAGAATAGTAGAATTCATTAAATGTGCCAACAGCTTATGGCTCCCGATCCTCATGTCAGCGAGCTAAATTCAAATTAGCGATAGTTAATCGACTTTACAGATGCGAACTCTAATATGAGCTAAGCGTTTCAGCTAAAGCTTATATTAATAGAGATCATTTTCAACACGCTCGTTTTCATTGCATAATCAATCAGCTTCTGGCAAAGTTTTGACTACCAATCTTGCTACTCGTAGGTATTATGTGGTTTGAATGATGTTGGACATTTATGTGCATATAGTTACTGATTTCTAAGTATTACACTGCGTAATTACTTCACTACATTGTAAGAGCCATTTGGTTAAGATACCACCTGCCACGCCACTGGTCGTGGGTTCGATTCTCATCTAGGACAAATATTTATGTACATGAACACATCTCTTTAATCTAAGTCTGAGTATAATCATATATAATATAGGTATTTACAAAAATGTAGTATGTATTGTGTAGTATATCAGTTTTCTGGCTACCATTGCCAATAAGCTCTGCTTAGTTTAGGATCAGATAGCCGTATGTAAAAAAGTAATATCTAGCTAGCTAGCCTTGTGTCATACATAATTGGAAACTTAAGCCCACTTATTACGTGGACAGGCCCCACACAAGGTGGACCAACGATCTTGGGGGGTCGCGGGAAACCGCTGGATACCGCGGGTAGCGCAAGACCGATCGTAGAGATCCTTTATCCAGCAGTAGACATCTTTCAGCTGATATTATGATGATGATGAGTAAGACCTAGATTTGAAATATATTCATAATTTTCTAACCATACATATCTTCAAAACAAAAAATGAGACAAGTTTTAGTAATTAGACTGAACTTAGTACTTAGTAATTAGAATGAAAACTGAATTCTCTACGATCCAAGTAATGTCCCAACTAGGCCAGTAAAGTTTCTATCAAGTTAGTGATTCACTTTGATTAATCATCATCAACTATTCATCAACTGCGGAACATAGACCACTTTGAAGATAAGAGAGAGTTGCGTGTGGCGTGACGTCATCGATCGCGTGGGGACACAAAAGTGCGTCAACATCACCGCCTACGGATATTTTTTACAAACAAGCTGACTGAGCAAATTGCGTAAGCTGATAACTCGTGTTTTTGCTCATTTTCTTTTTTTCTAGTTCATATTCAAAACTTTACTACCTAAATATTGAAAACTCTAACTAATAATATAAAAGTGAGTTTGTGTTTTAAACAACGGCACAACCAGTCGTGATTAAATTAAGTACACAGATAGCTTATGGCATGGAAAAAAATATAGGCTAATACGAATATAATAAAATCATTTTTTATATTTTAATATCCACAACAAAAGAAACACATTGTTCTTATTAAATAGTGGTGCCGATTCTGTTGTTTACGAACTAAATAAATTTAATCTCACTATATCTCTTTCTAATAGTAAATATAAGAAAGGGTTGCAAGATATTTTAGTTCTGTCAGTTTAATCCGATCACACATTTCAACGTGAATTTTAGCGCGATCTTTATTGATCACGACTATTTACCCGTACATTACGACGGTATGGATTAAACTGACAGCATTAAAAATGTTCTATCTTTTTTCAATAAGGTTAAAATGAAAGAGAGGTGACTTGTCTAATATTAGTTAAGTTCGTAAACAACAGAATCGGCACCAGTAGGTATTAGAAACAATAGGTTATCATTTTTATTCTTTGATTCAAGGCAGGTAACATTTTATGTCGACATTGTACTGACTACCTGAATACATAATGATTTTAAAAGCACTTCACGATTCAAATTTGTAGGAAATTGCTGGCTTAAAAGCTTCATACATCCTTAAAGTTAGCATAAATATCTACCTACAATTAGACTTCATTTCCAATCTTGGTTTCCATTTTCGACTTCAATTATAGACTGAATCCATCACGGACGGCTTACAAAGACTAATCTATATGGTAATGAACATAGCACGGCTTGAATGAAAACTTCCTTAAACCTACTTACAATTTTTTTTTTTTAATATGCCTTTCTAGTAACATTTTATACTAGACGTAAGATTTTTATACCTTATAGTCATTTCAGAATGAAGATATTTTTACATAATTTACCCCTAGACCTAATTTAATTGTAGGTATTAAATAAACACCTTTGTTAGCCAAGTACGCCATTCCAAATATAACGCATTAATAATGTAACGCACGGCTCAACTCAATCGCACATCGTTACAAAATTAAGGGTAAAGCGGCCCCAATCATACTTTAAACGAAACATTTTTTGCTCATGACGCCCGTAACATTAATTTAATGGATTACCGGAATCGGCCCACTGTTTCCCCCTTTAATACGCCTTTATAACTTATTAAAACGTTAATTCAGAATTGCGTTAAGTGTAAAATATGTTAAGCACCTGGCACGAGCTATTAAGTGACCTCAATTCAAGTGAGAAAGAGAGAGCGAGATTTTACATGGCTTGCTACAATCCGCTTACGCGAGAAAATCCGCGGTTTTCACATTACAACCATTTGTTGTGTCACTAACGATATAATAAGCGTGCAGCTTCTGGAGCTAATTTAGCGTTAACTGTAACATTAAAAAAATATCTTCTTGTAAGTACCTAATGAGGCAGCGGATTTATGTCGCTGTCCTAAAATAACCTTACTATTCTTACTAATATTCAACACGTGAAAGTGTGTTTGCTAGTTGCTCCTTCTTTCACAAAGCAACAGAGCAATGGTACAACATATTTTTTTGCAGAGGGATTAGTAATAGGTCGTAGAGTAAAATATACAGGCAATTTAGTCCGGGGAACGCAGGCCAAAATTCTGAATACTAACGTTATAGTACCTATGACTGCTACACTATCAAACTGGTGAACCGAAAATTTAACACAATCCTTATTTTGTTCTTCCATTTTAAAATTTAATACATTCTAACATAATTATTTCCTTTTTCCTTATTACTTTTATGGTGTAAAATAAAAATGCTAATTGTACCATTATTGTGCCTCCTCTTTCCTTATTTACTACAATGGTCGTGAAAATATCTCATACTTATTATAAAAATGAATTGTTGTTCGTTGTCGCGCTCAAACTCAAAAACAGCTTGACCGATCTGAATATTTTTTTTTTGGTTTCGTGGCTTAAAAAAACAAATAGGTAGGTAGATGTAGATAGGTACGTAGGCAGGTAGGTAAGTTAAAACCCAAAAAGGCAGGATAGGACCACGTCTGCCAGGCCAACTAGTCAGAAATATTAATTACATGAATACTTACAATTTTTCAGTTCGAGAATTTAGCAGAAACTAATAAAATTAACCAATTTTGATTTCACAGACGGAAAACCCTTGAAAACATTATATACTTCAGGAGAGCATAGGTGATACTTCTAGCAGGGTGAAAGTAACTTAAAATGTAAATGTTTCAGTGGTTTGACTAAAAATAATAAGGGAAATAGGCCTGCAGCGCTTGAGTGGGATCTCAAAACTATAAGATTGACTCACACAAGCTGTGAGCCTAGCTATTGTCACGTGAGCACGTGTCACATTGCTCTTGTCAATTAGACAGTAACTTTGAATGTAATTAATTACCTTTATGATAATATCCTGTTAATTTAACACGTTACGTACTTACAACTAAGTATATAACAATGCGTCTGCTACATATAATATATACGCCCATTCCTTTGAAAATAACATAAAATGTAATATGCCTATCTACAGAAAAAAACTCAATAATAGGGGGATTGTTAAAGAAATATTGAAGTCGAAAAATATATTCCATAGAGTGAAAGGTGAGGTGAGGTGGTATTATAAAGGTACTAAAAAGTAAGTACCTACTGTAAATTATTACCTAATGTTGATATGCCTAAGTAATAAAACTCGATAACCAATAATAACAACAAACAGCCATGATCAAACAATATTTATAAATTTCATTATCCGTGTCAAAGCATGACATGAAAGTAAATTTCACGCTCATTGCATACTTACCTATATAAATACTTACTGTAGTATCATAGGACATAGTCCAACGATCATTCGGTTTTTGCAACCGTAATGGAAATAAACATTCCCCTTGTTCCGAAATAACATTTATTTATGCAAATAAGGTAGGTAATGCCGGGTGTTACCGCTTCATTTTAAGTATAATCAGTTTACGGTCCTACTCTCGACTGCCCTTTTCTTAATTGCAAGCATAGGATTTAACGAGGGGGCACAAGAACGCGATTACTTTGCAAATCTAATATTTTTACACCCACCCTAATAGAGACGATTTAGCAAAACGAAAGCAAATTTCTATATTTATACTAAAATATAAACGATTTTCCTTAAAACGTTTTGAAATTCATCAGGTTTCAATCCAATTATTTTGTTTAGGAAATTCGAGTTCTATATAAATAAATTTAATTATGTTACTGTTGAGAAAATGATCAAAAATATTCTTTCATTTATATGAAAATAAGAAATCCGTTCTTATCTGTCTATATAAATAAAAATCAATTGCCGAATTTATGTAACTGCATCACTTCAGATCGACTACACTTACCTTGTATTTGGCTAATTCATGGACAAGATTTGTATGAAAGATTTTTTTTGGAAAATCGAACCTGGGAAGTTAGGAAATTGATGATATTTTTGTATGGATATTTCAATAAAATTGAGCCAGACGACGACGGGCATAAACCACTAGTTACTAATAAATATAACCTCAGGAAAATTACAACTTGTTCTTTTGTCAAAAACGTAGAAATTAAATAGGTCCTCCAACTATATGTATTCACAGTTTTTTTTATTTCCGTATGCCTATATAATAAATTATAAATTGCATCGACACATATAAGTAGGTATATAATGGGTATACCGATATGAACTCTCAAATACACCACCGCTCCGCTGAACATATCAAAGGATTTATTTAATAAAAAGTCACTTCTCGAGGAGTCGCACATCGCGGCGTGCGGCGGCGGCGCGCCGGGAGCGACGCCCACAAAAGATACATACTTACAATGAATAAGTTTGAGCAATTTATGAAACGTTATAAGGTGTAAAGAGGGCTTTTAATAAAGGTTTGTTCCGTCGACGACAAAGGCTTTCGCTCTTTGTTCTTGCTCGATGGCGGGGCGGTCGCATCTATACGATAAAGAACCTTTTATCTATGCCGCAACAATTTCGTGTAAAGAAATATTGACAGGTATTACGCGATATTTTTTAAAATAGAAGTGGTCGAAAATTTTGGTAGTCTGCCAGAAACAAGAGGTTACAATATGGTTTCCATAACTTACATTACAGTGTGCCATCCATGGATAGTGTAATTATTAGAAGCTAAATGGACTTTCCCATTTTCCTTCTAATAATTAAATTGCTAAACCAATTTTAATATTTACTATACTATATTTGCAAATCGAAAGATTACAATAGGACCTATAATGTACCGACACAGAAAAAGTTCATCATAGGATTTGAACCTTCAACATTCATCAAACGAAACTACAACTAATATATCACTGTCTTAAAAAAATATACTAATTTTTAATATACATACCTATTTAAAAAGTTAGAGCCGATTGGGGGCTATAAATATTTAAAAAAAGTTTGTTAAAGAACAAAGAAAGTAACTGATGAAAATACCTCCAAATTAGTACCTAATAATTCATTATAGTTTTTAAATAATTTCTTAATGCAGTTTAGCATTTAAAAGTCATACCAAACATTGCATTCAACAAATTGTTTGATAAAAAACCAAATAAATATGTTAAAAGACATAACGACCTGAAAGTGCCCGCACCGGTCCGATAAATTTGACTTCCCACGGGCTTACCACAATCACGCAATACCGTGTCAACAACTTTAATTTATATCGACATAATATTCCATTTAATTTATTTCTCATCAAGTATTATTGCGTATTTTGTAGAGAAGTACCTACTGCTGACTTCCACACCGGAACCATTTGCGAAACGGCGACGCAGCCTCCGGCGATACTGCGGATTCTATTGTTCAAAATCAACAAGGTTTTATTAGAAAACTCCTCGACTATATCAGTTGGTCATTTCACCACAAGGTATATAATTTATTGTAAAATTCTTTATTACCTACTTTATCAATAGTTTATTAGCGTTCGTTGTAAAATATTCAAAATAAATTACTGTAAAATTACCAGCATTTTTTACTCAATTAGCTTGGTAAAGGTTATTATTTTCATTTAGCCTCATTGCCTGGTAAACTAACTTGAAATAATATCAAGTTTACTATACCTAATGAACTATATGACTTTCTCCTTTATATTTCTAAATAATAAACAAAGATTAATTTACTTTATCATGATTAACCCTTTTTGTGGAGTGAAATTTCAGATTCCAATTAAAATATTTTTTTAAATTTGAGAAATGGATTAACTTTTTAAAAAAAGGGATAGGCCTGTGTTTTAGCACAATTTCACCATGATGTGTGATGTAAGTCCACCTAACTGGCTCAAGTGCATCTTTCGGAACACACCGGATACATGCTAGGTGACAGATTTTTAGGTAGAAGGTGGTAGTAGCCAGCAAGGCGAAGTGGCGGAACATCAACAAAATTATAGTCTTGTACTAAAACAAACTAACATAAGTATAGAAAATGGTAAAATATAAAATGGAATAAATGGTACACTTTAGTATTGAAACCCAGTTGCGGCCATTAGAGAATTTTCCTGGCACACGAGATTCATAACTAAACGACATTCTCTTTTGTGCTACGAACGCTAGGTATACTATTAAAACCTCCGTCTGGAATTGTTCTTGGTTCAGAAAAATAAACGCTTCAAAATATCTTTTGTAATTCTTACCTCATATTAAAACTTATTTTAGAATATACACTAATATTTGGAATTATATGAAAATCAATGACGGTGACTGCGGTTATTGTTGCGCAGAATATAGACCATCGCCGTTCTAATTGATCTATTTTGGTAGTCACCATTTCTAACAACGTTTCTACGTGATGCATTTATAGATATATTATAATATGCATATTTCTTTTGCTTTAACAAAAGCTAATTCATATAAGAAACAGAAGAAAATAATCGAATAACAATAATAATAACCAAGGTATATGTCTATCTCTTTCTACGAAAATAGATTTTGCATGGTTTATAATGGCCGTGTGCCTCCATACCAAGCTATTCGTATTTGTTAAACGGTATAAAGTCTAAACAAAGTGTATATTAGCCGAAAATTGCCAAATACTGGCCAAGAGTGGAGGCAGCATTATATTGACGTCACAAATCATGGCGCAACTCTCTACCTAATCGCTGTCTAATATTATTAGTAGTATAAAATGCTTATTATATCTTTCGTATTTCTTGGGCGATTTCAATTTTAATTTCACTTTTGACACTTTTTATGGTATTTTCAAAATGGGGAAAAAAATTAAGCATATAACCTACTATGAAGTTTGATGTATAGAAGCTAACATAGATACGTGATCATTTAATCGGAGATACGACTAGGATATTTCTCTCCTGAGTTAGAATTTCCTACATTATCAAGGTGTAGGCTATGTATTCACACCTAAATCTCATTCCGTATTTCTCCATATACAATGCTAACTTTAGCCTTCAAAGCAATGTCAGCGTTAATGCGCAGTAATTTCAACGTTAAGAGTTTACGACTTAATTTGAACTCGTAATCAGTTTAGCGGGGTGCCTCTGCCTCGCCCAGAGGCCCACCTCCCCCCCCCCCCCCCGTGCCTGCTGGAGATTACCAAGCGAAAACAAATGACTGACACATAAATCTTCCGATCTTGAATTACATAGATTCTAACGTTACGTTTTTATCTTTTCTACTGAGCTTTATTTTCATAGTTTCTATCTTTTTAATGTAATTACAGAAACGTGCATGTAATTTTAAAAACTTGTTTGAGCATTGGTTCTGAAATATCTTACATAGACAGACATCCATGCATAAAAGTGTGCTTTTATACTTAGTAACCTGCCTACGTGTACCTATAAAATGTAAGCAAATCTTTATTTTGTTGTAGAAATAATATATTTTACCTGTGTTCCTGAATATTGATAATTACAAAGTCTAATAATACTTAATACTTTAAGATTTACTTACTTGACTTTACAGCCTATATCTCTTCACTGCTGAAGATAAGCCTCTCCCAAGGCGCGACATATTTTTCAGTCCTCCATCTTCCTCACCCATTCCCTGCTATTTTACTCAGGTCATCTATTTAGCCGAAGGG
This sequence comes from Tethea ocularis, assembly GCA_963555595.1. Taxonomy (NCBI): domain Eukaryota; kingdom Metazoa; phylum Arthropoda; class Insecta; order Lepidoptera; family Drepanidae; genus Tethea; species Tethea ocularis. The sequence goes on along the minus strand of OY741971.1, from coordinate 5,978,391 downwards.
TGTCCTACTCTCCGTTTCCCTGTTCGAGGTCTCTCTACTCCAACACCTTTCTGCTCCAGCTACTATCCATGGGGCAAAAATCTAGTTATTTATAAGTAAAACATATTTTTACACAATAATATAAGACATTTATTAAATAACCTAATATACCTTTCTTATAAAAATAATTGTTCGTGTTTTGAACTAGGTTATACTGAATTAATAAAATAAACGGCCAGTCACGGTTAATTAATTTCATTATGGAGTAATCAAAGTTCATTCTTTTATCAAGGTAGGTATTATTTGCTACAATACATTACTGCCTCAATTGCTTTAGGGGCATAATTTCTGCTCAACAACTAACAAGCAATAAGCCACGTAAACATTAGTTTATGGTCGTCAATAGAGTATATAATGCACATTATAATAATTGATTGACTAGAATTAATCGTGATTATGAACTAGAGTTGATAATTATAGATGTAAGATATTTGATAAGAAATAATAGAGTATACTTACAGAATTAAAAACATAAATCCAATAGAAACAATTTCCTCACTAATATAATATAAATGTGAAAATGTTTAGATGGTTAGATGTTTGTCTCTCTCAACGGCTAAAAGGATTTTGTATAACATACATTTTTCGGGAAGGCAGGTAAAATCTGGATGGAAACTATTATTAGAAACATAAAACCAGGTGAGTAAACAAAGATATGAAATAAATTATTTTTTTCCTTATTGTCGGATGTAAAGGTCCTCCCACACAGCATTTATATAACGTTATAAAGCATTGTGTAGCATGATAACATTTTATAATAGTTTGTAACATTTTGCTAAAACATATTAAGAATGTTATAAACGCTCTGAACTCGTTGTAACATCGAATAACATTCTATAACATCTGTTTATGAGAACTGTACAGTGCAACAGAATATTTGGATTTATTTCTCACAAACTTTCGCATTTCTAATATTTGTAGGATTATTTTCTTTCGGCCAACTTAACCCTAGAGCTCCCATATTAATCTTGGTAACAGTAAAAAATAAACTATTTATACTAATATGTTGAAATTAGATTAAAAAGAATTTACATGCTTCAATTAACTACCTACTTAGGTACAGTTGTTTTCATAAAACGTGTCTCAGGTATCTACGTTAAGTATTTGACATTGTCTGTACATAAGTGGTTATGTACAAAGTCAAATAGTATATTTTCTTGTCTAGCCTTAATTAGTGCTCGCTGCAACAAATTACAATTTTAATTGGAATCTTTAATAAGCATTGTCTTAATGGTCCCAAAAATTATACAATCATGTTACTTTGGAGGGATTTTACAAAATCTCTTTATATTTTACGTGATTTATGCAAATTTGTATTTAGCTGTGCGATTAGGGACTAATATCCTAATGGAGGGTAAAAGTCCAACAACATTTTGTACTCAAAAACATTAGTTTTTTTTTAGTAGTGTGCGTTATGCGATGCATTTTTCGTTGTTTAATATTCGTCCTCTACGGATAATATAGTCTCTCGTCTACGCAATAATTACCTACTCATGAGCAACCTCCTTACATTTTAATGTGAATAGCTACCGATTTTAAAACATGCGCTTTCATAAAAAGCTTAATTTGCGCCAAAAACTGTTAATCCACATACTCAAGTCTGTGAGTCGACACCCGTCCGCCTACCAAGAAATGCTGCATAATATATGCGCCCCACTAACGACCAGACTGGTGCATTTAAGTTTTAAGCTCTTTAGCGATCAAGTTACTCCTGACAGAGATTTGTTAAGTTACGGTTTGTACACAAAACCATACATCACACTTAGTGTGATTTTATCCTAGTTAAAAAAGTGTAGCTTATTATTAAAAAAATTGCAGTTATGTAGGTACATAGGAGTACATAAGTTTACTGAGATGTTTTACTGTAGCTGTGTAGCTGTCCGATGTTTTAATCTAGGAAGTATTTTGCAGGATGTGAAAGTAGTACCATCATACAAAGTGCGCAGGGAAATATTGAACAATTATATACTTGTAGGTATATAAGGTACTTCAAGATTATTCTACTATACTTATTTTTCCTGAGTCCTTCTGGTCCGATTCTAAAAAATCTTTCTCGTTTATGTCACATTGCTAGACCAAAATGGATTTCTGGACAAACCATCGCTTATTTTGTTTTTTCAGCACCGAGTAATTCCAAAAGGTGGTGTTCGAAATTCTAATCACTATTCCTCACGCACGCAGCAAAAAGCGATTTTGCTTTTTACGCGCCAAAAGCGCCCTTTTGCTGGAAAGTTGAAAATATATTATCGCCTTAGATATACATATAAGAATTTTTCATTTTATCAAGGGAAAACATACGATCCCTAAGGAACGCGAATAATACCGCGGTGCGAAAACTAGTTAATAATTTGATTTGGGTCATGTACGAATGCCCATTTAAAAAAAGCTGAAAAGCTTTTGGAATACGGCCTGAAACATGTAGGTAACAAAATTTGATTTTCATTTATCGAACGTATCAATATGCACGCTATTTACTAGTTTCACTTCTATTGCATACATTTTTACTATGTAGATACAAAGGGATTTAAATTGAGTTTCCAATGCATACTTGTATTTGAAGACCTTTTTTTCATAGCTATAGTTGAAACTAACGTTTTCGTCTAACATACTTATATTGGCGGAATTGTGTAAAATAAATACAAACATAATGAATAGGTAGGTATATAGTTAAGTATGTACCTAATTGACATGTCTACAACATTATCTATCTTAATGGTAAAGCTAATTGCTTTTTGCAATTACTAGTCTAGTAATAATATCCTCAAATTATAAATCTAATTACTGAGGATTCAGATCAAATCTAAAGGGATTACATATTCAAAAGATAGACGACTGGCATAAATAACGTCTTTAGATTCCTTCGAGACTTAAATGTCACTATCAAAGTAAACGTCGTATAGGTATTTGTATAGGTACTTAACATTACGATAAATCTAAAGGGAATTCATGTTTATTACACTTGAACTAAAACGCAAATCCAGATTGTATGCTAACTTCTATTTAACCACAAAGTCACTTTATACGTTGAACCAGCCCCTGTACTCCTAAACGGAATCTGGAATTCACATGTGCAGTCGTCTACTGTTACAAAACTGGAAGTTTAAACGTAATGTTATCTGTCCGAATAAACTTAGTTGTATAATACCGGTGTCTGGGGTGTATAAGTGCGAGTAGAAATGCATTCCTACAGACGTGACACGGGGCGCGGTGCAGCGGCGCGGGGCGGTTGGACGAACGCATACGTAGCGGTATAAGTATACCGCGATCCTTAACTGAAGTGCAGCAGGTGCCTCCGTGGCCATGAATATTAACACACATGAATATTCCCACTATGTTTGCGCATTTCTTGCATGGTGACGTCTCGCGCTGACAACGCGACGGCGACGGGGCGAGTCAGCGGAAAGCTGAATTTTTCGAGATGCAGCGACACTATTTATTTTTTATCAATGAAGTTTACATTTTTAGTTAGTTACAACTCAAAATATAAGACTGTAAAGCGTTTAATATTCGGTAATACAACAGTACAGTGGCAGTGGCATACCCTAGGGCCTGCAATATAGGATGCCACAAACAGACATTACGTCGTCGGGGGCTAAAAATAAAATAATGCTAGTACCTACTAGTAGAGTACTCTACATTAATTTCACTACATCTATTTATTTAGCTTAATAGTCAAACGAATAATTTTACACACAAAAAATATAAGTACTAGACAGTTTTGGCCATCTCCTTTATTTACTGGCGCAGATACGTCAGCCACTGCAGGCAGTGGCATTCGCTTGACTCGTGCAATATCACAAAATAAACTTCATGTTCTTCTACCATGCAAACAAAATAAGCAAGTATGCGGCCTACGCTCGCTTCGCTTGCACCGCATGAACTTTTACAGGTACATACAACTAATTCTTAGGAACTCCTATTTCGAGATTAATAAATAATAATAAAATCATTTATTGAACAATCAAATTACATAAACATATTGCAGCCCTGTCTTCCAAACTAGCGTGAGCTGTGTGTCAGAAGACAGTTCCCACCCAACACTTGCCTTGAATCTATTTGATTAAACAAAAACAAAAAAGAAAAGAATTTACAAATAATACCAACATTTTTCTAATCAATATCTGTTTGTGTGTGTGTGTGCGTTTGTGAGTGTGTGTGTGTGTGTGTGTGTGTGTGTGTGTGTATGTGTGTGTGTGAGGAGAGGGGTGTTTAATTTATTTAGTTTACAATAACAAGTAGTTTCTCTGTATCCATATAATCTAGTTGTTTTAACCATTGTTTTATTTTATATTTTAGATTATAACTGGAAATATTACTTACATCGTACATATCATTTAATTTATTATATAGTCTAGGCGCAATTGAATTGTAATGCATTTGCGCAAATTTTCTTTTTACTTTTGGGATTGGGTATCGCTTCCGTCGTTTGTTTGGGAGTTCCAGCAATGGAGCTGTTCTGTGGTATCTACGAACACACTGATAAATAAAAAGTTTGCGTACTGAGAGTACATTAGCCATTTCATAAAGTTTGTGCGTTGGATAACGAAATGGTAGATGCAGCAGTACCTTAAGTACAGCTCGTTGAGATCTCTCAAGCTCAAGTAAATTACTTTTGGCTGCAGCACCCCACGAAGAAATACAATATGTGACTATGCACTCTGCTAGGGATTTATATATCTGTATTAGAAGTGTTGAATTCGAAACCCGTCGTAGATCCTTAAAGACATATATAGTTTTACGTACTCGACTAGAGACAACAGATATTTGTTTTCTCCAATTCAACCTGTCATCAATAAATACACCCAAATATTTAATTACCGGAACTCTTTCCAACAGTGGACAAGCACACACATGAGCTAATTTAGGCTGTCGGTTACACGGAAAGGAGTGAATTCTCAGTTGGAAATCTATAGGTAGACCAACGCTAGTTTTACTAAAACAAAGGAATTTTGTTTTGTCTGCGTTAAGTGTAAGTAAGCTATCTTCAAGCCAGGCCGTTACCGAACATAGGCCAGACTCAGCTAACTGGCGAACATTATCCCATGTGGAGCTGTGAAACAGTAAAACCGTGTCATCGGCAAACATCTGTATATCTGCATCTTAAAGTTCATATTTGCACAAATCGTTAATATAAATTAGAAAGAGCGATGGCCCAAGTGTACTACCCTGCGGCACGCCATAAGTACCGAAACCATAGTTGCTCAAGTTATTGTCAACCTTGACACACTGCCATCTATGAGATAAGTAATCCTGGAACCACAGAAGAGCATTTCCTCTTATTCCTATATTCTCCAGATTGGTAGATATGTATCGTCAGGTAGCCGATTTTATGAAACCGTGGGGCACAGCTATATAGTTTTGAATATAAGTTTCTTGGAAAGATGCTCCAATTATGGGACTCCGCCCTCATTCTCTCTTATTACATTTTACTTGGATTGCGAAATATAAATAAATGTATTTTTATTAAATTCCGCTTCATATTATGTACGATAAAAATCTGATAACATATTAATTGTAAAAAGTAATCTTGTATGATATCCTAATTGTTCATTTATTTCCACTAATTAATTTTGGATTGCTTACTTTAGTAAATATTTTTAATATGCTAAATAATTATTTCCACAAATTTTTATATAGGATTGTTTTCAATGGAACAAAATAAAGACTTCTCAAAGCTCCATCAAATAAAAAAAAAATTTGAATACAGATTTATTTCTTTAAAAAAATTAAGGAATGTTTCCTTTGAGTATAATTTGTTATCTCGAGTATTTTGAGTACTTTTCCTCCAGGTGCGGTTTAAAAATTCCATACTGTATATATAGATAAGTTCAGAATGATTGTTAAATGGTGTTTTAGCGCAAATGGATAGTGTGCTTTGTTATCAGTAATTCTACAAAATTTCAGGAGCCTGACCTTGTTGTTTAACGAAAATCTCTGGTGAAGGGCTTTACTCGCACTCAGAAACGTAGTGATTTTGTGTTGTTAGTTTTTCATGATCTGCATACGTCAATGTCCTTTCGGTCTAGCTCGTAACATAATACTAGAATCTGTAGGTACATACACTTATGTATTGATTGCCGGTAATATGGGACGAAATCACCATATATTCAAATTAAACTTCCGGCTGTCAATACTCGTAGTTTATTGCCCACTTAACCGGCGTTAGAGCATTGCTTTAGAAAATACTGTCACGTGTTCGGAATCGGCGCGTGCCGCACGACCTGGGCCAAAAACATACATCCGTCCTTGTTTACTTTATTGGAAGAGTCTTGGCAATAATGGAAAACCGACTTTGTGTTGAAAATTAAAACTGAAAAGACCTTTTAAATATTTTATCTGCATACTATAAAATATCCTCTATTTTATTTAATACTAGCTTTCCGTCCCGCGGTTTTACCCCCGTACTCTAAACGGATTTGGATAAATTTTGGAACACAGATAGTTTATAACCTGGATTAACACATAGGATACTTTTTATCCTGGAAAACCATAAGATCCCTCGAGAACGCGGGTGAAACCGCGGGGCGGAAGCTAGTAAAAATACATATGTACTTAATGGCAACTTAACCATCGTAAACTATTTAACTCCTTTGTAACGTTTTATGTGAAAAGTATATATTACTAGCTGTCCCCCGCGGTTCCACCCGCGTTTCCAAATAAAAAGTAGCAACCTGATCTATCTAAGGCAACATAATAATTGTCCATGGGAAAAACAGTTTTCTCTTAAATATATTCCAACATGCTTAAAAGTTTGTCCTTGTGCTTTATTTATATTGACTTCAGACGATAGGTAGGTAATTTCACAGGAAATTGTACCTATTCGTTTAAATCTATATGGTAAATCTGTGGGTATCATCGGAATGCCCAACTGCTGGCTCAGTCAAAACCAATCGCTACTATGACAGAAATCTAGAAATTTTACTTGAAGTCTGGTACCATTACATAAATTTGGTAGTCTAATATCTATTTAACATGCATTGTCCTGAATGACTGTCTGACGGATCAACGCATAGCCTAAACCGCTGATCGTAGAGACCTGAAATTTAGAAGGTGTGTTCTTCGTATGAAGTACGCATCCTATAAGAAAGGATCTTCCGAAATCCTTTGGGGTTGAAAAACTGGGACAAAGTTTGTATGGAACAACGTGATTCCTTGGTCCAATCTACTTCAAATTTTGCATAAACATTCTTTAAGATAATTGATGGAAGACGTGTTTTGTATTTTATTGAAACTCATCGCCTATCGGGGTTAAAAAAGGGTAGAAAGTTATTTTGGGGGTGATTTGCATCGAAGTTGATATCAATACTGCTTTTGAACTCACATAAAAGCTTGGTGCAATGCAATGCATATGACGAACAATTGGGATGAATTTGCTGTTATGTCTCATGACCGTCTTGGCAACAATCATGGGACAAAAGAAAAGTATAAATTAGATGTTACAACACTCTACATTTCTGCGAGTTAGTTGCAGCCGGTCAAATATACCCATTTGTATTTGAAGTATATCGAAATGGAAACCAGTATGCCAAATTTGGTACAGAAGACCAACCCATCAAAAGGTTACGTTTTTCCCAAGATCTTTCTTATAATAACACTGATCAGCGTCCAATAGCCAATCTAAATATATAAAACTTTTAACAAAAATTTGAACCGATATCATGGTACCGCAGATTTATTTCGCTTACTTCAAAACTATCATATTAGAGTTCCTAAATAGTTATTTTCTGCTTTTTAGTGCCTTTGAAGGCGGTTCTATTTTTTGTTAAAAGATTTTTATTTTTCAATTTTGAATTTCTTATGTGTAATCAATGACTTTCAAGGTCACTGACCTAGGATAAGCATATTAGCGTTGTAGTTTCCATCATCTTTCCTATAACATTTAAAGAATTATCCCCTAACTCCTAACCATTAAGGAGTTGTACCTTCCATCATCAGCTGAAAAACATTGTAAGTGCCTATAAAATTTAAAGAGTTCCCTCGATTTGTCCAGGATCCTATCATCAGATCCTGACTTGGTGACCATGGGACTACTTGTGAAGTATACCCTTTCAAACAAAAAATATTTTTCCAAATCGGTCCAGGCGTTCGAGTATTCGGGGAACATACAAAAAAAATGATTCCGACGAATTGATAACCTCCGCTTGAAGTTGGTTAATTGACTGACTGACTGATCGCGGGTAATATCGCGTGTGATATCGCGGGTGGAAAGCTATTTAGCATTCTATATTAAAGCTGAAAAGTTTATGAAAAACATTGTAAGTGCCTATAAAATTTGAAGAGTTCCCTCGATTTGTCTAGGATCCTATCATCCTATCATCACCTGACATGGTGACTATGGGACCACTTGTGAAGTATATCCTTTCAAACAAAAAATAATTTTCCTAATCGGTCCAGGCGTTCGAGTATTCGGGGAACATAAAAAAAAAAAGATTTCAACGAATTGATAACCTCCGCTTGAAGTTGGTTAATTGACTGACTGATCGCGGGTGGCATCGCGGGTGGAAAGCTATTTAGCATTAAATAATAAAGCTGAAAAGTTTGTTTGTTTGTTTGAACGCGCGAATCTCCGGAGTTACTGGTCCGATTCGAAAACTACGCTGTCGGCTGGTAGTTTAGCCATTATTTTGTCGTTGGTGGCGTCAACGCTTATATTTCTGGCAGCTAATTAAATTAAATTGCCCTCTCTCACATCCATTAATGTTTTTTTTGGTCGATATTGGCTATATCCGGATATACTCTACAGATCAGGTCTTCAATGTTGGTCACGATTTTACCAAGGTCTTTGTCAATAGCTATTTTTTTATCTAATTCAGGTACTTTCCCATCCCCGTTTAAATGGAGCTTTATTGGGAAATCTGTGCTTCCTCTACCCAAGTTACTCCTCATTTTGGTATACAGTTTCAATAATTCAACAGACTTTCATAATGAGGAAGATTTTAAGCAAGATTTAATAATATCTGCTCTAGTTTCCCTAACAGGCAACGTTTATCTGAAATCAACAGAAAACATCAAAGTTATTCCACCCATGGCTATCTGTGAATTTTATAATTCTGAGAGTTCTATCTAAAGCCTCTAGATGAGCTCTATGAGTCATATGCACTCATCCCATATTATTGCATCTTGTAAAACCTTGCCCAATGGTCCATTTTTACGTATAGAGCGTACACTGTCTTTTTCAAGAAATACCGTAAGGGTCTGTTTAGAAGTGAAATGAGCCGTCCTTCTACCTGTCAATAGTGTAGCAGCAATAAATATCTGATGATGCAACAGCAATGGCTAATTTCGTTGTCTTCAAAACTATCAGATTAGAGTTCTTACATAGTTATTTTATACTTATTAGTGCCTTAGTGGTATTTTTTTGTTAAAAGTATTTTATTTTTCATTTTTTAGTTTCTTATGTGTAATCAATGACTCTCAAGGTCACTGACCTAGGATAAGCATATGAGCGTTGTACTTTCCATCATCGTTCCTATAATATTTAAAGATTTATCCCCTAACTCCTACCCGTTAAGGAGTTGTACCTTCCATCATCAGCTCAGCAACATGTGACGACTACCAGACGCAAATATCTGAATAGTTTTAGAAAATATATGAAAAACATTGTTAGTGCCTATAAAATTTGAAGAGTTCCCTCGATTTCTTCAAGATCCCATCATCAGACCCTGACTTGATGACCATGTGACCACCTGTATGTATAGTTTCCAAATCGGGTCAGGCATCTTCGAGTAATCGAGGAACATACATAAAAAAAGATTCCGACGAATTGATAGCCTCGTCTTGATGACAGTTAAGAATAACAAAAAACTGTTACCTAGGCGACCGCTGTCATCCATTGACAACCGCGTCGCATCGCTCACCCATGCTATACATGCTCCCGCTTAACGTTCTTTTTATCATTGCTCAGCTCCTGAGGGTCGTAGCGTGATGTTCTATAGCCTATAACCTTCCTTAATAAATGGGCTTTCAATTGCAAAAAGGTTTTTCCATATCCCACTGGCAGATCCAGAGATTAGCGCGTTCAAACAAACAAACAAACAAACAAACAAACAAACTCTTCAGCTTTATTATTAGTATAGATAGGATTTTGATAATATTTTTTTTATATTCACATTCTGTCAATAACATAAACATGCAACATTTCAATAGACACAACAATAAATGTATAGGTAAGTCTTAAACTCGTAACACCGGTGATTCCATATGTCGCCTCCGCAATAAATCCCACTTTATGGGCAGTTAAACGCTTGTTATTCCGCAAACATAAGTAAAGCTCTTGTATAATACACAAATAAAACATAAGCAAAAATATTTTCCTTTCCCTCTGTCACGACTCTTAATTTTATATGACTTTTACGATTACATATTTACCTACATTTATATAAATTTTGTTAATGTACTTCAACTTCATAAAATTGTGACAAAATAGAACTATTAGCAACGCGTTTTGGCCATTTTGACATGAGTCTCTAATCGGCTCGCTACAGTAATAAATTTATGCATTTATACAGATCACATCATGTTTTTATTTTATTGTGAATTTTATCGCATTAACTCACATACAATTATTTGTGAACACACGGTACGGTTTCGACTAATGAGAGTGCACGCAAAACACCATGGATGTCTGTTACTCGTTAACGAAAAACTACTGAACGGATTTGGATGAAAATTGGCACATAGATAGATCATTCTTTGGAATAACATATAAGCTACTTTTTATGCCGGTAAAACATAAGATCCCTCGGGAACGCGGGGCGAAAGCTAGTATTATAGATAATAATATTAATTTGACGAACAAATTATTTTAATGTAAGTATGCTATAGCTTTAGTTCTTAAAACATCAATTGTCTTTATTTAATTACACTTTAACGATAAATATAAAATCAAAAGAAATCTACTAACCTTCAATTAAATTAAGTTTTCTCTTTAAACATCGTTTTAGTATAGAACTTAAATTTTATTGAAGTAATTTCAACTATTGCTCTTAACATCAAGTGACAAAAATTTATTTTATTTCACTTTAACAATACTTAAAAAATAAAAAGATATGTAACCTTTTAAATTAAGTTATCTTACAAATTTTCAATTCGAGTGAATCAAATTTATCTTTAAAGTTGATTGATTTGAACAGCGTAGGCTTCAGTAAATCAAATTTATTTCAAAAATAAAAGCGTTTATTCTAATAATGGAAAATCTATTATTAACTTCGGTACATACCAACCCTGGAGGGTGGGACGACCTTTTGTGTGGGATGTTGATACGCGTCAATACTCTGGCTCCGTCTCACCTTCCGGCGTCTTCAGTCAGGCAGCAGGTACCGCTGCCGCCAAGCAAGAATATCGCGCGCAAATATGCTTCTCTTGGTAATGAATGGGTATAATTTTGGGGTTAAAACGCTGGGGATGCGAGGATGATGCCACATCGCCTCACCGAGACCTCACGTGACAAGTAGGCTAGCATCTATCTAGTTATAATAATAAGCATTACCATTCAAGTGAAAGTGCCGCCAGCCTTCTCGGTACATTTGCTCAGGGCAGCGATGTGTGATTTTTTGCTATTTGTACTTCGCATAACTACTTGATGTTTCTTTTGAGTATAATTTGCTAATTTCAATTATGTTCTTGTCCCGTTCCATCTTACACCCTGTATTACCTCATCATCATCATCGTATCAGTCCACTACTGGACAAAGGCCTCCCATAAGGATCTCCACGATGGCCGGTCTTGCGAACCTCACAGCACAGAAGTCTGCCCTCTGATGTATTACCGACTAAAAAAAGAACAACCTTTTTTTTCTGCTCACAGACACTTTAGCAAGCGAAATGAAATTTATATACGATTGCTTATCAATAATCACTATTTACTATATTTGACAAAATTTTGCCGTCTACAACGTCGTTTAGATTATCAGAAATAAAAGCAAAGTAAGTAAGCCTATGTTCGTGACGGGACCCTTATCCGTTTATCGGGCTCTTTGTAGTTTGTTCGCTTGTTGGATCGGCTAGCCGACGTTCTAAGCCTTTGTTCACCCAGCCTTAGCTCAGGTATTCTTCAACTAGATACAACGTTCACATACAAAAAATGCCTATTGAATATCCATGTCTTACATGATAAATTAGGACTAGAAAAAATTCTGAATACATTTGCTGATGTATTATTCCCTTTATCGGTAGATATTTACTTATCTGAATAGACGTAAAATTTGCGTCTGTCTAGACACCAGAAAATGGTGATTTTTTACGTAAATATATACTACAAAACGACATTGTTATATATAAGTTTAAGTTATATGGTATTAAAAACTACCTTGAGAATCAACCTCGAAAACAAAAACATAATATTGTTTCTATAATACTCGTATACTAAAAAATTATATATATGTTTAATTCATTAGCTTTAATTCAATAAATTAGAAACTACATCTCAATAACAATTATGACTCATCACAAACTACTTCCATAACCTAAAGCAACGTAAGCCAAACAACTTCATTAAGTAAAACAACATTAATAACTAGAACAAACTACGAACTCCATTACTATTACCTACTCTACCCAACCCAATAAGCTAAAACAGTTCAGGTACAACCAATGGAAATTGTATTTCACGATTTTACCAATGAATAGAGATGATTGTAAACGAGCTCCCTTTTATCCCGTTATTGTATCTTTTCTTACAATTTCACCATTTTCTTTGCCACTTATCGAACTTCTGTGCATTGAAAGAGAAAATATCAAACAATACTATAGAGAATTGAACTCAGCGAAAACAAGGGACACCTACTGAATATTAAGGTAGGTATAATAAATAATGGAAAAATATTTTCTCAGTAGAAATGCTCGGAGTATTGTAAAAGCTATTAAAGCCCGATTAAACTGTATATTGTAAGAATTTACCATATATGTATATATAGGTATTTATAGATATCTTTTTAATACATAAAATCATGTTTATGACCTCCCAGAGGCATGAAGAATGCTTGATAAAATATGTATATTTAACATAGCATTTATGTTTTCTATGCTTCTTGGCTTCTTGCTGTTCATCTTCTGTGCTTTGTGTTATATAATTATCACTTTAGCATATATCTTCACTTACCATAGTAAAATTGCGGTAAAATACAAGCGTTTACCAAATAAATACCTCAATCGGACATTTTAAATTTTTCTTTTGAAAATATTTTTTTTACAGTACATAACTGTACATAAATTCATTGCTTAAACACTTACATAGGTAATGTTAAAATATGTGAATACTAGTGTCGGTGGCACAGAGGAACTATTAAAATGATGCTATTGGCTTAAAGCCAAATCGATTTGTAACTGCCGCACAAAAAGCAATAAAAACTGGACGTGCATACATGATAACGCCGGAAAAATAGCTGCATTCGTCATAGTATAGTGTTCCCGTGATAACACTGATACCTAAATAATATTGGAAATATTTTTCTGAAATAAAATACACCTTTAATAACTTTATTTCGATTACTAATAACAACGTACCAAATGTGTCAATATTAGTTTACAAGAGTGGAATACTTTTATTTTTTGAATTATACTAATATATCAGACTATGTTTTTATCAAAAAATTACGTATCATTTTAGTAAACGATCTTGACGTCGATGTAATTTTACAAAGCCTGTGTAATTTAAAAAATATATTTATTTTACAGAAACGAGTTTAACTCTCGCAGAAAATAGAGGCAAAGTAGAGAATTGGAGAGAACAACTCCAACATTGACCTCACGATGAATAGGTTAAGATTAGTATGGGTGCCGAATATCCTAGAAATGAATGCGATCGCCGCTACCAAACTAATAACGTAACCGATTGTACCCACATTCGTAATTGGAGGTATATTAACTTTCCCAATGTACTTAGAGATATATTGGATAGATTAACATAGTTAGATATATAGTATTATATAGTACTAGCTTGACTCGCGTTCCCGGGATAAAAAGTAGCCTATAACCTCCGGAGGTAATATGTAGCTTCCTATTAGTGAAAGGTGTTTTTCGAATCGGTCCAGTAACTTTGAAGATTAGCGCGTTAAAAAGAACTCTTCAGTTTTATTATTAGTATATATTAATATACGTTCATTTATTCATTTATAAACTTTCGTAGTCGCTCGTAGACAATTCGTAGCAAAGTGCTACGAATCTTTAAGTCGTATTTTCTTGTTTATTGAGATTTTTATAAAAAAATCTAACATATCTAACAGACAACTAACTATACCTATAGGTACCGTAAGGTCAAGAGAAACTTAGAGTGAATGTGTATTTTATTATGAAGGGGTATACAATACAGGGTTATGCGGAATTAAACTCCTACACAGGTAGAAATCTCGAAGAAAATATAAAGTGCTATTTTGATAAAAGTATATTTTTCTCTAAATTCAAACATACTTCCCAGCCTTTTTAATAGGTGTGAAAATATGAAAATGAAAAATGAAAATATTTATTTACAGTAAAATACATTAGATATTTCTTCGTACAATGTAATAACACATATTCGTAATACATATTTTGCCGAAAATGTTGCTGAGATAGGATATCTTAAGGATTTCTCACTAGGCAGGCATGTATTCAGGAAGCCTTAGTAAAAAGATACTTGACGTAACTATTTTATCTTAGAGTATGTATGTATGTATAAATCTTTACATAGTATAAAATGAAGTCGCTTCCGCTGTCTTTTCGCTTAGATCTATTAAACTACTCAACGGATTTTAATGCAGTTTTCAGCAATAGACAGAGTGATTCAAGATAAAGGTATCTATCATACATGCAAATTCAAAGATTTGTACACTCGTGCGAAGCTGGGGCGGGTCGCTAGTTATAAGTAAATTAGATACATATATAAATAATTATATTGGTACATAGTAGGTAATGATATGTATCATTTGATTAAATTAGTATACTTATAACGTGAACGAAGATTTTGTAGCTTTCATAATACACACGAATGGTGGATGTAAACAAAAATATTTCCTCGTTGTCCTTCTAGGGGCACCTCGTTACAGGAAACAATTCAACATGTTAAAAATAAGCAAGAGCAAAAATCTTGACTTCTTTTTCATACATAGAATATTGTTGATTTTGTTGAGACAAATAAATGAAGCAGTTTTATGGATAATTTAGCTATTTAATGTAATAATGTAGTTTCAAGCTCACCTAAAGAAGCAATCATGAGGAAACTCAAGCAATTTTCATAAATATAGCAGTTAAAGTAAACAACATAGTTCCTATATGGCCATAATGCTAAGATTTTAAATAAAGCACGCTATTGTAGACGCAATCAGTGGCCAAGATCGCTACAAACATTAGAAGGCAAAACAACCGTTTCCCATTGTAAATGCAGCGAAGACAAAGGGTGGTTAGTTAACATTTTAATCTGGCGTGTTTGGAGCCCCCTAATGGCCTCACCGCACGGTGATGTATAATGGGGCTGAGACCGGATGCAGGCAGGCATTCTATTGCCCACCAGATGATCTACGGTCGAGTGCATGCGACATTTCATATGTGACTATTTTATACCTCAAATACAACATTGCGATGTAGGTATGAACTATAAACTGCGTCACTTTGTTTTGTGTACAGTTATACAACAAATATACAAAATACAAGCTATATATAAAGAAATATAATAATCCTACCTAGTTAATTCAATTTTTTTTACCATGTGTAAACGTCGTCAAATGCTTATTCGATATATAAACATAAACAAAATATAAAAACAAAATATTCCGTTGCGTCGTGTATATGTTTGATTTTACCGTAACTGAGTAGATGTTCAAAGCGTACCAACTCGTTGTGAAGCTACAAATATTTACATAGTCGGCCAAAGTGTGCTCACTTACGTTACCTACTAGCAGGGAATTATTCCAAGGGCCGCATCGTGTTTACGTAGGCACTAGTCATGAACAAACATTATCTACAATGACTATCGAAAGCAAAACATTCATTATAATTCAACAAGTTATCGGTAGTAGTGATTGAGGGCCGGGAATAATCTAGCATAATACAAACTAGGGATCGTGCAGGTGGCGGGCGCGGTAATGGCTTCGGCGACTTGATGAATAGGCCACTACGTGCTCAGAGTGCAAAATACCCCATTCTATTGGCGTCGCCTCTAAAATATTGCCGAAATCGCCCGTTCAACATCAACTAATTCAATGTATAGATTGATTTACTCCTCGCCGTCGCTGAGCGTTTACAAATGGTTTAATTTCGCTGCGAAAGATTAAGGGTTTCTTAAACTCATCCAAAAAAAGCGGATATTATAAAATCCGACTATTACACAAAGGCTTAGATGAGATTAGAGATGATGGAACGTTTTGAAAATTGGTTTGGAATATTCATCTGTCAAGTAGAGAAAACTTAAATCTTTTGCAGGCTTTTGTTTTTGTAGAAAACATAATAAAATTATTAAAATTTATACAGGATAATAATTTTGTAATAGGTATGAATGGTCACTAGAAAAGTAATAATTTAAACTTATATTAATTAAAGTATTACCTATTTGCTTTTCTTACACATAAAATAGATAGACAGGTATTTATGGAAGCTGGCATATAATACAATTTTGGGTATAGATAACACTCCAATATATTATATAAGATTATAATCTATGAGATGAAATTTCATCGAGACTTAAAAAACTACAAAACGTCTTCGGCAAATTCTCACGAAGTCAAGATTTATTGAGAGGCCTTTGATTTATGGTTCACTCCACATATGGGTCTAAAGGTTCAAAGACAAAAAAAGAAAGTTTATTTTTGGGAAAACAAAGAGGTAGGTATCATTGAGTTTCGGTGGTTTTTCAGCCACCCTCAGTATTTTGTTTCGATGCTTTGTTTGCTTCATTGACATGCGCATAGCTAATTTATTAAAACCGTTACCATGAAAGGTTCCCCCGTTGGTACAACAGACAGAATGTTTTCCTATATTGAATAGATAAATCTATAAGTTAATTACGTACTTATAAATTAAAAACATATTCGAAGGATGTAGGTACCTACACTTAATGTTAGAAACTTTGATTTTACACACAACACGATATTGCCTGAAAACAAAAAAAATACATGAATATTGTAAACAATTTTACGAAAGTTATGAATCGATGTCATTTCCCACAGTTCTAACCGAGTTCCGTGAAGAATGATTCCTCTTCAAAACTACTTCTTTCAGAGGCGCAAGTTCACTCCAACTTTTGCTAAGATCTGCAAAACTTGAAACGAATCCGATCAAATCAATTCGAGTCGGAAAGAATAGACAAGTCGGCAAAGTCAGAACTTTAACCACCTTTACCTTCGAGTAACTTTACGACAACCAAATTTAATTGATGTCGACCTATGCTTCCAACTTTTATATCTACCCTTGTTAGGAATGTGCTATAAATAATTTTATTTGTCGTTTCTAAAATGTTTGTAATTATTTCTAGATTTTCGTGACCGCTGACACGAGTTTTAGTTGAGATTATATTATATAAATTTACGAATTCAATTAGTGTTACAACTTAGTTACAAACACAAAATTATCAAGAAATGCACCATACCTAAACAGTTTGCACAAAGCCCACTTAAGAAAATAGCTAGGCGATAGATAAAGTTTTGTCGTGGACAATAGAATTTTACCACGACACTTCCTCAACTTGTTCGTCTGAGCTTTGTAGAAACTAACCAAGTACCTACGTTTATCTGCCTATACTTACATAAAGTTTTTCAACTAACATATTACTTTTCTCGCTTTCCTTAATTTCTTAAATTTCGCTATCTACAGTAATTCTTCATCAAAAATGTACCTTCAAAATAAAATAGCTTTGCCTCATACTTACAGAATGAGTTCACATCTTTGTAACTATTTTAGTACCGAACCCAATGGTTACAAATGTCAATCCTTTGTGTAAGACGTTTCAGTACGAAATGGGTACCTACCATAATTCCAAAGAAGCGACTTTAGGCATTTTTCTCGATAGACTCGTCAATGTATAATAAAACAACGGTGAGGAAACGGATCCACATTTTCTAGCTGAGATAGAACCTCTGTGGAAGGAAAGAAACCATAAAACAATATAAATGGGACGTGAGCCTCGCTTCACGACTAACTTCGCTCTGACTGCGCAGTGCGCTGTAAATTCGCGCACGACTTACGTTCACTAACAAGTTTTTGCTGAACTAGCTCTCTTGCTATCGTATGAATGGCTGTTGGTGTCAGATTCTTCACGATGGCTTTTGCTTATCTGCATGCATATAATATAGGTTTTAGATATTGTATAAAAAAACCAGAAAAATATCAATTATTTGCGACTGATAAAATAAAATATTGAACAGCGTTAGACTATCAAGCAAATTGATTCAAGTCTTATTACTATTTAACAAAAAAATGTCCGATATTTACCTAACAACATTTCTCACAATTTACGTATAAGCTTTTATATAAAATACCCAAAAACTATTTGTATTCTGAATATTATATATTGGTTGATGAAATCCCTTGTTGTTACTATCCTTTGTATCCGATTCAGAGAAAATTGTAACAATGTTGAAAATACAATAATTTTACCACATATTTATACAATATATGGAAAAACTAATTTTATTCAAATTAATTCACTATTACATACGTATAGAGTTGATATTAGAATACTGTCTTTAAATATGAACGTGAATATACAGTTATCTAAGTAGGTAGGTATAGAGAGAGATTAAAACCGAGTGGAAAGGTGAGGTGCCGCTCTGTCAGTTCTCATTATTCAGTAGGTTACTTACTGCTGACTCCAACCTCTAATTATTTCAACATTCTTAGCGCTACGAAGCGCACCTTTTGACAAATCTTAGCGGAGGGATTTATTTACTGGAGGGATAATAAATATGTCTACACGAAATTTTGAGCAAGCTTATTATTTATCTAAAAAAGGAATACATTAACAGCTCCCAGTTACATTAGGTACACCTATTTATAGCAATTTATCACAATCTGAAATGTTGAAGTTGTATTTTTTGTGTCTATAACCACCAAAGATTTATATTAACTAGCTTTCTGGTGCTTCGCGGTTTCATCTGCGATTTTAGGTACTTACACGTTTTTCTTTTATATACTAAATGAATAATTAAACATCTAGCTTTCTTTAAATACTTATGACTAATGAACATACATACGTATTTCTTCAACTTTACGCTATCTATATACCGTTACAGTTATGAATATTAGATATGAATGTGGAATATAAAATGTTTTTGTAATATGTTATATACTTTAATAAAACGCGTACGAACCCCTATTGAGTCCTTTCTTTATTACAAATGTCAGCCAGTAGAATCCTATAAAATAATTCAGTCAAGTAATATAGCGGCAAAAATTCTTGGAGGATAATCAGAAGCGCTACGCTACGTGTTGAAAGTGAGCCATCTTCATAATAATCGTTTGTCACGGGACTGGCAATAAAGCTCCGTAAGTCCCCCTTTAGGTAGGTAAATCCCACCTTGTTTGGGCCCACCTCGCACCCTTGGATTCGTAAACCGATTGTTTCCTCAAGTACCTATGCAAATATAAAGGGTTTCGGAACTAATAGGGTATGAAAATTTAAAGTTTTGTTTCAGTTTGTTTATAAAAGGGGAACGTGGAATTTTACTCGCACCAACTATGCTAAAAGGTTATTACGAGTTAATGAAAACTTTAAAATTTTAACGGCTCTTTCGTATGGCTAAGGATTTTTATTATAATACTTAACTAAGTGTTTAAAAATTATTCTAAAATTTTAGAAAACCATCGTCTGTAATTATGTAGGCAGTATGTCCGCAGACAAAATAGGTATAGTCCAACCATTTTCTGAAAATGAAATGAAATTATATTATACTTACTTACTTCTATATTTCTTAGCACATTATATGGCATCGCACTCCTAAATTCCAGTACCAATAACGTTAGTAACGTTAGCGGAGCGCGGTTGCCGTGTGATAATCGGCTAAAGGCACAAATACCCATGGACGAAAAAGATCTTAAGAATCCTTTGTAACCGTATATTCTTCTCTTCGTAAAGTTCCTCAAATCGAATGGAAAATTTGCTGAACTATTATGAAAAAATAAAAAACCAATATCCATTGAAGTGTACATTTCAAAATGAGTCCCCCATAAAGCACGCACGCGCTAGTCAAATATCGAAACGTAGTTTTTGTAAAAGTTTTCGATAGATTTCGCATGAACTTCAGTCTCGTTTTAATTTCACGGGTGAGGGGACTGATTTATACGAATGTCCCGAAAAGCTAAACTTTACCAAGTTTTGATCTGTGATCATGGCGTGATTTATTTTAGGCGCTGTGATATATGCACGGGCCATGACCCGAAACCCCGACCCACCGATCCGGTGAAAAAATGACACTATTATGACTTATGCGGAAATATATATATTTACATATTGATGCTGTTCAATCTACTATATTGAATTTGCATACAATAATAAAAATCGCAAAGTACTCAGGTACTTACTTATTACTGGAAGTTCTCAATGAATATAAAGCACCTATGCTGTTGGCGTACTTAAATAATATACAGTTTTTTTTTCTAAAAACATCTTGTACACAAAGAAACAAAAGACACACACAAAAACGTTGTCTAGAGAGGTGTCGGCAGGCTGCTCGGCGGGGTCTCGTCCACCGTCCGCCATCACACTCAGGCCTATGATTAATTACCCTGGAGATTTATGACGCAGGAAACCGATTACTCGTGTCGATATCACAATACACAGCCCAGGGAGTTTCACTTCAATGGCCATGTAGTCCGGAAAATCCTTATTTTCACTTATTTTTAGACATAAAATTGCTAAAAAAAGTATCTACTTTTTATAATCCAGTATAACAATGACATATCATCATAAGTAGGTAATACTCCTCAACTCAAAGACGACATAAAACGCACAAATGTCGCGTGACGAAAATGATGATCACATTTATGTGCTAAAGTAATCATTACCTACACTAACAAAATATTTACTATTAAATGGAATCGGGATTTTGGTAGATATTGGAAGTATTAAATAAAAAGCTTTCAATGGCGCGGTGAGTATTTTTCCAATCTTCAATGTTCGCCGACAGTAATCATTCATATCCCATTATCGAATAGATTACGCTTGATGAATATTGACAAACAAAAAACGAAATTCCATTAAATTCCAACTTTAAACCATCTTGATAACAATCGATTTTATGAAATTCCTCTGGGAGGAGGAGATAAATGAAATTTGTTACAAAAGTTCCACTGGATGGCTCTCGGTCACGATATTAAATTTATGCCATCAAGTGGCATTCAAAGAATGAGCATTTAACTTTAGATTTTCAATCATGAAATTCAATAACACTTAAATATATATGTACGTTTATTTATTTTGAAATACGCCTTACCTCAATTTTATTAACTTCGTCGCCATTCTTATTTAATTATTAATTGGCGAATAATTGTAGTATTTGCCGCAAATACAGAACCAGGCTGCGCATGTAGTTTTACTGCCTAGTTACCTAGTTAACTGGCTGTGAATTTGATGATTATACAATTATACATACCATGACTTCAAGAAATGGTTGTTAATATAATTTACGTTATACGTTAGGTATTAAATAGGAAGAAGAATCGGTTTATTTAACTAAATGATTAATTCATATTTTTTTATGTTCAAATACAGTAAAAAATGATTGGAAAATTAGCAGAACTGATCAAAGACAGATACAATGCCAGAAGGAGCGAGGAAAAAGTATAACGTGAGTTATCGATGTAGGCGGGGCCACGTTTTATGACCACAGATTTTCGACATGTCCTCTTTTATGCTCCCTAAAACTTTTATCCTTCCTTTATGTACCTATGGATTCCAGCCTTTTGTAACTCATATTACCAACGTTTTTATATCGGAAAATACATTTATAAGATAGTTTCCTTAACTCCCTGTCGGGTTTTGTCGTTTTCGATAAGAACAAATTATGGGATAATTTTGGTACGTATTTCATTGCTATGTAAAAAGATTTTTATAAAGAGATAGATCTTCTGTTTACAATTTTTAATGTCTCTGTTCTTTTCAACGTAATTAAAATAGTTTTTTTTAAATACCTTCATGTTTTGTAATTTTAGGTCCGGCGTGTTGTAGCCCAATTATACCTATCTCCGTAACTTGTGACTATAAACAAACTAAAAACAGGTATACTATACCTATAATAAATAGAGAATATAATTTAAAACATGTCTAAGACATGTCATAACATAAAAAACTGAATTACCATAAAATACAAAAGACCCTGTAAACACCTCGAATTCAACAATGGAATAAATCAAGAAGATATAAAGTCAGTCATATATTTTGATAACAGTATGTAACACAAAATGATACATAAGAAATAATGTACGACAGATAAAGAATGAGATGAAAAGAAAAGTCAACAAAAGTAAATTATATTGCAACGTTTATGGAATATCCAATTGCGAGATAATGATTTCCTGAGGGTATAGCTATCGATATAATCTTTGTGGCAATGCCCTTGAAAAGGGTATATTTTATGAAATTTATTGTTCGACACGACAAAGGGAACAAAAAGAAGTACACGGAAAGTATTTTACGTGAACGTAACATATGAAATGGAAATAGCTGCGGAAATAAACTCACTGCATCTAATATAATACGATACTCGTATAAGCATAGGTAGACGTACAAAAAAAACTGGACGAAGTTCGCCTCATATGAAGCCATACAAATATAATATGCCAGGCCTTCTTGTAAAATTAAACTCGTATATATCTAAACTATAGTATGCCGATCGGTTGTCATTCCGTATCGAGACGTCAATAATGACAATAGGGTTCAGCGCCGTTCATGTGCCAGTACCAACCTACTGTTTTTAAGCTAATTTATATGCTCGTAAAAGGAAAACGTGACTGCTGATAGATCTATCAACGCACATCTCAAACTCAAACCATTAGACGGATCTGGCTGGCATATTGATAGTAGCTAATATACGTAGGTATCTAGGCATCCATTATGAAAGGATTTTAAAAATTCAACACCTAAGGGGATAAAATAAAGGCAAAAAGCTAATTACCGTGATTCCGTCCAGCATTTTTTTAAGTCTAGTAGTATTTTTTTAAGTATGGATGTAGGTATCTTATTTGCATGTTTGTGGGTGAATTGCTTTGCAGTATGGACTGTCTGCTTTGGACCCAAAATGGTTTTACTGATATAACTTAAGGTTATAAACAAACAATATGTACCGCAAAGTGGATTTAATTTTGCAATTGAAGTTGTAGTTCTCGATGTTTATCACCAGTACGTGTGGTTTTAAGTCGGGTTTAAAAAAAACAGAATTAATAAATATTTTAATAAAACAATCCCACACAATAGCATTTATACATTATACCTCATGTATTATTCTAATTAATGAATTCACAAAGTGTTGTCAAGATAAAGTGGCTGTTTCAGTTAATTAATAAAAAGTTAAACTATAAAATTATTATGGCCCAGCTATACACCGCGTAATTTTGTTTACACAATTTGTAAATTTATCGCTTTAAGTAAAACGGGTACCCGTTGCAATGAAATGCTCTATACAAAGTAGTTAAGCAACGTTACAAATTTCCTGCAATAAAGCCCGAGTTGATTGAGTGCTGCCTGTATTGATTTAAATTTGGTATTGAGAAATAAATGTTTAATTAATGCTATATTCATTAAGCTCAGTAATAAATACTGTAGTTACAAAAATGATTCTAAAATGTAAATGAGAGTCCTATGTGACCTCATTAAAAAGTTTTATTATTTGATTTATATAAGTTTTCAAACGAAAATTATTATATTTGAATAATAGTTCATAAAATTTTACATGGACCTAAAATTTGATAACTGAAAAACAAACACGCTGGAAGCGGACAAAATATTCATACATAAAACTTTTATATCATGTTGTAAAAAAACCCTTGCCACGCCGTGGAGGCTATTTTGAGTGTATCATGATGAACAATATTTACCTACATACTGTAAAATGGTTAAAAAAAATACGTTTCATTCAAAATCTGAAATGTAGGTAGCAGTGGCGAAGGGTCCATACAAGCCGATTCCCATCGGCTTATCTTTTAAAAATCCCAGTCCCACATTTTCATCATTTCAATGCCACATTTATTAAGCTTATATAATAGACTTTAATTATGAAATTAACGCTGTTTTTCGCTTACTCTCACCATAATTTTACCCCTCGCCACTGGTAGGTAGGTATGTTTTTGTTTTGCTGTGTTGTTTTCGTAGCAAAAGTTGTTTAGCATGATGAACCTACTATATCCTTCATGAATCGGACAGGGCTTTTCTTACATCATGAATGTAAGTATATGCCATGGTAATTATGTCAAATCGTGGGTAATATATTTTCCAAATAGGCATTACAGATAGCTAACTTAGCAATTATAAAATTACTTTGAAAGCCCAACAGCTAGGTATTCAAAGTTAATCGCCGAAACGTCGCTAGGTCGTTTAACTGCAAATCGTTTCACAAAATTAGGTTACATAAAATGTATGTGCACGTTTTAGCTAGAATACATTACATTGCGTCAATCTGGGACATCAGGCTGAACTTATACTCCCAGGCGACATAGTTAAGCCTAAATCAGAATCTGTTTTGTAAGAAAACACAGGTGCACGCAGAATTGTCACTGTCCACACATCACAAAATCTAGAGGATGATTCCGTAAGGTAAATATCCCAAACTCTATGATGAATACGTGCTCTATGCTGTTTCTGCCGCTATACTGGACTACGAGATTTGTTTTAGAGAATAAAGGGCTGATTTTCCCTTAGCTAGCAGTAAGTATTGAAAGCTTGTCAGTCACGTTCGACGACGTTCAGTCTGAAATATTGCACTAGGTTTATTGTTTCAAATGAAAAAATCGGAAAATGTCAAACTTATTTTCTACATCCATATTTAATGGATACAAAATTGTACCTTGTCTCTGGAATACTCGAAACACATATATTTGAGTTACGACATAAGCTTTAGGATCGTTACTAGTTACTTAGTATAAAAAGGAAACCGATTTCACTACGCGTAGCAATCACTTACTCTTCCAAGCCAAGTTTTGCCATAATGTTTGTTGTTCTTATGAGCCATCAATATTGCAACGTAATCCAACAACATTTTCAATTATAGTTATATATTATTTATTATAGTTATATATGTAGGTATACAATTATATACTCTCCCACGTGACTGATAGACAGGATTAAATTGCTTTAACACAAAATTCGATGAATGCGAAAATATTAAATCATGGATGCAGCTGCTGAATCGCAAATTGTTTATGGTAATGTTTCGTTCGGCGATACGTGAAATATTCAGGTTTTATTAGCGCCGTCGCCGAAGCCGAATGTGATATTAATGACGCTATAA
Organism: Tethea ocularis; assembly: GCA_963555595.1. Taxonomy (NCBI): domain Eukaryota; kingdom Metazoa; phylum Arthropoda; class Insecta; order Lepidoptera; family Drepanidae; genus Tethea; species Tethea ocularis. The sequence goes on along the minus strand of OY741971.1, from coordinate 5,952,950 downwards.
CTCTGCAGAAACTTGATCGCTATTCAACAGAATAACCAAATAACTATACCTTACTGCTCTTTAAGTCGAGACAATTTCTTCTTTCGGCAAATCTATGCTATAAAATATTTATAAGTACATAAAATATATATACCCTATGCAGTACAAAATATGACTTCAACAAACCTCATTGACGCATGATACACGGTGGGTTCCGAAGATAATAAAAAACCGGACAAGTGCGAGTCTGACGCGCACACTCGCACACGGGATTTAACTGCAAATTTGCAATTTTCAGATTTATTCTTATAAATATGCAGTAAGTGAGACCTTACGTCATGCCAAATTTCGTAGTTCTACGGGAACTACCATATAGGTTTTCGACCAAAAACCTATAGGGTACTTCCGGTCCTAGAATTGTCAACCTTCGTTAAATGCAAGGTCCTTCAGCACAAGTTTAGGGAAACTTCCGAAAAATAAAATAGAATATATATAGGATTCCGTTCGGACCCTCTAGATCCGGGACCCCTAAAAGCGTTTCAGAACTGTCAAAGCCAAAACCATAACATACTGAGCTATAAATGCATCATGATACCTACGTTCTGCGGTGCATGCAAAGGATTTTGATGTGTTAACCGCATAAACGTCCATGTTACATTAAGCTTAAAACTAAAAGCGATGTTCGAATACGTACTTGTTAATTCTGGCGGATAATCCTCCTTAATGCCAAGCATGGGAAAAAGGCAACGTAGTGTTAATAAGCCTTTGTTTCATAGTAATCGGTCGGTAAGAGTGCGTAAATATGAACACTTCACTGCCGGAAATTAAACCCGAAAGCTCGCACACATGCGATGTGCCGGCAGGGAGCTCTGCTAACTAAACTAAATTCGTACTTGTCTTTTTAGGGTTAACTATCAGCTTTTAGGGAATCATAGACTAATTATTGATGGTGAGTTACATTTACATGTGAATATGAAACGCATAGATGATGGTATTTAATACTCTTTTTATAAGCTGTTATTATTTTTTGCAATTAAAAACGAAAGTTCATTTAAATAAAATAATATTATTTCTGGGGTTGGAATTAGACACCCATGACGTAAGTAACTTGTGTGTGAATTTAAAAGTACGTAACAAACAGAACATTGTTCCGATTGGCCAAGTAGCCATCATTGGAGGATAAAGTATAACCGCTCTAGAAACCACAACGAGGGCCAATAGACAGAAGTCAAAACTGAAAACGAAACATTTTGCGCGGTACAGATAAGCATCTTGGCTCATTAGAAGTAAGTAAATAAACCGAAACTCTTGAGTGTGCAGTGCATAAATTGCCTCCTATCTGGCCATCGCCTGACCCTTAATGGCCACAAGGTGGGACAGATCGTTATCGGGAAAATGGGAATTCTGGTGGTCGACTACTTTGTCGATACAAGGAAATTTTGTAGCTCGTTTGTGCGGCTAATGTACTAAAATGTTTGGCTAGAACTGACATTTCGCTGTTCAGAAGTCGAATGATTTATTATGAAACTTTACTTCAGAACCTTCTTATTCAAAGGTAATAAAGAATATATTATAGAGGCTACAGAACATGTATTCAGCGAAATATTTTTAATGATGAAAGTAACGTTTTTTTTATTTAGAATTTTTAATTATAAATTATAAAAAATCAAATCCAAACATTATTATCATTAGTTAGACAGCATCATCACACAAATAGAATAGCATAAGAAACTTTATGACGAAACTTACAAGTCGTTAAAACTTTTTTAGAGAACATTAATCCGGAGTGCAGTAGGTAGACGAGATTTCAAAAGTTTATATCTCCATAGAGTGAAATCTGGAGGAACAGTGGATAAGTTACATAAAAACTAGTGAAACACTCTCTCGAAGCCATCGGCTACATTGTGAGTCACACGCGAACGTCGCAAAGAATCTTTTTCAAGCCGACAACAATACATTGTGACTGGTCACGCAAACACTTCCCTATTACAGATAATTGGACCAAATTCATAACTTTATTATATTTTTAAAAGTCATATTATTATACTCAATATTCATTTTTTTTTTAAATTCTATTGTTACAACTTTGTTACTGTTTTTGAATATTTATAATGAGATTAGTTTATAAGAATAGTGTTTAATTGAAATTTGTTTAAATAGGAAAACTTTGAGACGTAGATATGAGAGGCAGTGAGGCTTTAATAAATCAAAATTATTGGCAAAGTTTAAGGCTAGCAAGACACCTGAGATATTAATTTCTCTCATATTTCATTACACTTGAAACATTTCTCCTCAATTACAAATTGTTTTGGAATGAACAAAATAGCAACTAGTACCCATAACCCCGGGTTAAATCTCAAGCTCAAGTTAGAACTTTACCCATTCAACTACTCGTTTCACATACAATATTGCTGTATTTATCAATTCATTAATAGGTAGTGTTTAAATTCTACTTGGATTTAAACACTACCATTACAAATAGGTACTTTTATTTGCTGGGCGCTCGTGGTTACATAGCTTTATTGTTAAATTTATACTTAGTCATTTGTATGGATTTAACATAGCTGGTAGAATTCCCAATCCACTCAGCTCCGAAACAGCTGAACGGATTTGGATGGAACATTTGCACATAGATAGAAAAACGGCTGGGATAACATATAGGATACTATTTATCCTAAGAAATGTTTATATCCATCGGGAACGCGAATAAAACCGCGGAGCAGAAGCTAGTTGTCAATAAAAGCAAATCTGAGTACCTACTTAATTTCCCTGGTAGGTACAATATCCGAATGCCGCGGCTGACGACACGCCGAGCCGCAACTAAGCGTTGTAAATTTAGCGAAAAATATTTCTTACGCAAAGAAAAACAAAAGCGACTTCATCCCCGGGTTGAAATTTATGAGATGCGCCGCGGATTAAAAATGTTTGCCGTGCCCTCGAGCGCGGCCCCGGCTTCATTAGAGCGTGTTTCTGGAATATTCTGATTAATATTTACCTTCCACTTCTTGAGGATTGTAGTTCATTAACCTTTTGTCTGTAATCGAGGCGTGCAACGACCAAATTGGCTGCGTTGAATATTTTTGAATATCAAATCAATTAGCGCTTGCCTTATAAAATATTCGTGGCGGATAGACGTTTATCCCTACCGAACGAATAGAACATATCTATTAGTGTAAATACCTACCTAAATATGCATTAATGACTCAAATTAATGGAGGAATTGATCGTTCTATATTCCTTATAATATTGACCTGCTACGTATCTATTGAGTTTATACATAGGTATATTACTTAGGTCAGTCAATCTACCAAACATTATTTTTTGTGAGTTTTAAGTAGTATTCAAGTTAAGTCTAGATTTAATTAATTTTGTCTTTTAGGTTATTCCGCCTCTTGACACCTCAGCACAACCAATCGTGACGAAATTTGGCACCGAGATAGTTAATTAGTTATTTTCAATTGGGGCCGTGGGTAAAATCGCGAGGTGAAAGCTAGTAAAAAATAAATTAAATAGCAACACGACTTCCTATATTATATACATAATGTCATATTGTATTGTAACACGTATTATAATAATTATTGTATTTTCAAATTCACACGGAATGACACAAACTTCGAATAAATAATATATGAACACTGAAAACATTACACAATTATTTGGACAGTGGGTAGTGTAAAAATCTCTACGGTTCGATTCGAAATAAATAAACTATAGACACTATTAAACAAAGAACTTTAACTTATTCAAAGTAACAGTATTTTTTAAAGCAAAGCCATGTAGACAATATCAAAATGGATTTGAGTTATTTTCATACTTTAAATTATCAGCGTTAAAAGATAGTAACAACAATTATTCTTTAAACACTACTTTATACATCTTGGATGATAAACAAACACGCAACGAAAACCAAGGCGCTCATCCATCAGGGGCCCGTTGAATCTGATATTCCAACTACATCATTCACCCAGAATTACCGCCCAGTTGCCTTAATACATCTTTTACACTTCGTTCTGCATTACCTGGGTAAAATATTCCCTAATATCCAATGAATACTCGTTCTCTGACTAATTTACACTCACTTATAAAAGTTTCAACTGTCGTCTGAGAACAATCCATTTTATTTTCTCGACTTCTTATTGCTCATTTTCTTTATGGTGTTACGACTTCTTTTAAAGAAAAGATTTTCTGCGTTGATAATAAAATAAGCATACCCCGATTTTAAAATGTAACTATTAAATGTTAACAAACAAAACACTATCAACATGAAGTCGGCTTTGTAGTTTCTAGAGCATTTTTGATAGGTATATAAAATATATTCACAAATTATTGCATGTTAGCCTGCAGTTACATGCCACGTCATCATGGCCCCAAATTGACTGCTAGTTATTACGAATTGCTAGGTCTTTATAACCCACTCAAGACTCGGGCACATGAAAACGCGCTTTTAAAAGCTTTTAAAATTCGAAATTTAACTAATTCTCTTGAACGCTATAAAAAAAAAAGCAAGCAGAGTCTTTGATGAAATTAAAAGTAATCCTGTGAAGTAGCAACTTTAATGAGGGTACGGAGACTTGCCCTACTCCCAGTCAACGTCTCTATAAAATACCTACGCTCACACTATTTTTTTTTTTCACTTTTACGCTTTAAGGTTTAAACGAATACGTGCCCACTAAAATGTACCAGCCTATATATTTCGCAGCTGCGCTTTATAATAAGTTTTGTGTTTCGCATCTTTGTCCAAATCATCAGTATACCAATGTTACCTTGTAGCGAAACGCTTGAATCCATTGCAAGGCGAGGGTTACCAGGATATTTCAGTCAAAAATTGAGATAATGTAATTATAATCGATCGATATTATTTATTACTTACACAATAAGACCCATTAATAATTATCGATACAAAAATCTCTCACTGGCAACCCAAAACATACAAAACAAATATAAACCAAAACTCTTTAGAAGATTTTCAACTGTAAATTAAAGCTTTTTGGTGGTACAGTACATACAAGATATATTTAGTTCGCTAAAAATAGTGTCTTTAGTAGGTAGCAAAAGTTGTATGAAATTCAAATCACTAGTTGTTCAAATGAAATTAATGTAAATTAAAAAAAATTGATACCAATCACAAGTAATTTTCCAATGTATGGAAGTACGTATTAGAATTTTCATAATGTCGTATTTTACCAGCAATTTAAAGTTATCGACAGTATTTTAATCTATAAATAGTGTAATACTAACTGTCCCCCGCGTTCTCGTGATTATCGATACGTACCTGAAAATTTGGACGTTGATTAAAAAATCACCCATGGTGCCGATTCTGTTGTTTTCGAACTTAACTAATATTAGACAAGTCACCTCTCTTTCATGTTAACCTTATTGAAAAAAGATAGAACATTTTTAATGCTGTCAGTTTAATCCATACCGTCGTAATGTACGGGTAAATAGTCGTGACCAATAATGGTTGAAATGTGTGATCGGATTAAACTGACAGGGCTAAAATATCTTGCATCCCTTTCTTATATTTACTATTAAAAGAGATATAGTGAGATTAAATTTATTTAGTTCGTAAACAACAGAATCGGCACCAGTACCTATCTTGTTTGTCTTATTTTTTACTTTGTTATATTTTGTGGTGTAAACAATACTATTATATCCTACACTAGATAGATTTAGGTATATATAGATAGCTATTATGACGTAGGGATCCGCTAAGAAAGTAAATACAACCTCTAAGTGGGGAAAATAGGGGATTGCGAGTGAAACTGTAGGGCGGAGAGCTTATAATAAGTACTTATGTTTTTTGAATCTACAATAACCGAAAGCTTATTGAAAAAGTAAAGAATTGGTAAAACCTATTTAAATTACCTATTAAATAAAACAACAATTTCTATGAATCAATAATGAGAATTGATAAACTAAGCGTTCTAAACTATGAAATCGTGCAGACTCTACTTAGAAATCAATACGAAGTTAAACATAGTAGCAAGCTAACCCATTTAAACATAAACGGAAAAAGCATAACTCATCAAGTGCTAAAACTATAACGAGTTGAAGCACTCAACTCGGCAAGTAAGCGCAACGTGGCAGTATTGTATATGGGTGCAGTAAGGGTGCAGTATAGGAAGCGTAGCGCTAAGGCGAACCGGCTGACAAGTGCAATTGCCGTGCGCGAGAGATACGAGATAGCACAGGCACGCCCGGCTGTTAACACTTCCTTAGCACGCCACAGAACACTGACCCCAATGAAACCTACATAAATAAGTTGCCATTGTTTATTAATAACCGTTATCTTTCCAATATCAGAGATTTCATTTGAAGAGAGTGCCAAAAAATAAATTTATTGTGGAAGATACAGCTGACGATAAGTATAAGTTTAGAATGGAAATGACTCTTCATCTGAAGCTGTAGAGATACACATGCAGGTGTACCTACTTGGTAGTAGATTTTTAACTAGAGAGGAATGTCTTATTTTGTATCACTACATAGTATAAAACAAAGTCGCTTCCCGTCTGTTTGTCCCTATGTATGCTTACATCTTTAAAACTACGCAACGATTTTGATGCGGTTTTTTTAATAGATAGAGTGATTCAAGAGGAAGGTTTACACGTATAAAACATGCATATTATAGCACAGAAAAGCCGAGAAAAACCGCGCGAAGCCGGGTCAAGTCGCTAGTAAGTTATATAAGTTTGCTTTTGGTATCTCGTAGTCGTGATATGGTAGTAGCTCAAGGATTTTTATTATTTTTGTATAGTTCGATTTAATAGTTAGATTAATATTTTGATATTACGAGGTAATTTGAACACATAATTAAGTAGCAATAAATAAAAAGCAATATTTCAATTACATTATTGAAACCATTTAATTAGCATAGTTTCAATTAAAATCTCCAACGTATTTAATTTCGTTTCAATTATGTTTTATATGCAACTGTGTAACAATTTCGAAACTCATAATGAAATCCATTGTTGATTGTTGTTTTGATAAACTTTGATATACAAATTGTTTAATTGTTCGTAGAATATACGTAATAGTATGTGCTAAAGGTTATAACGTAGTAAGCGGCAATATAGCTACATCGATAATAGACAGAAGGAACGATTTTTTTAAGGCGGTAATAGCTCTGTGGTGACATCAAATGAAGTAAAGAGGGTCGCGAGCTCGAATCTTACATACTTACAATGAGCTTGAGCTATCGTTGAAGGTAAAAATAGTGAGAAAACCATAGCACGGCAGGAGGGTCCTTTATAGTACCTGACTGGCTACCATGCCAACCACCTACCTACAGCTACACATAGGTAAGTTGTTTAATAACTGTTTTGTTACTAAATATTAGGTAACATGTATTTTAATGTCAATATTACAAAATACCTGTAAAACACTGAAAAGGACGCTTTGAAGTAATAAAAATACAAAATGGTAAATTTCATAAAATATGGGTTATTTTTGCACTTGACATTATGATGACTGGGAGCGCTTTAGATATTTAAACAGTACGTAAGCTCTTTTTAAAAAAAATGGCGACTTATCTATATGTATAGTAAACTTTTAGTCATCACTATCGTCACTACATAGTATAAACAAAGTCGCTTCCCGTCTGTGTGTCCCTATGTCTTTGAAACTACGCAACGGATTTTGATGCGACTTTTTTTAATAGAAAGAGTGATTCAAGAGAAAGGTTTATATGTATAATACATGCATGTTATACTACAGAAAAGCTGAGAAAAACCGGGCGAAGCCGGGGCGGGTAGCTAGTAATTAATAAAAGGCGGTTACAATACCAAAGTGGCATGACAAAAAGCGTCTACTGAGTACTTACCTTCCTACCGTTTGAATAAGACATTATGCAAATGAACACTTTTTGAAAGCTTTTAGAGAACTATTATCAAGTCAAGGTTGTTTCATAAATAAAGAATTCTGCTACCGTACCTCGTAATTACCCTGTACATACCTTGAGCAATTCATTTCACTTTAGTTAAATTTCGGTTTGTATTAACAGGAACATTCACACCCACGTTTAAATGGGGACTCTGACTAAGTTGAGGTACAGTTGAGGTTTGGAAACTAGCTAAATTTACTATTACTATACAAAATATATATTATGTTTTAATTTACAATGACTTAAGCAGGGCGAGTGAAATTTGCTTCCCTCATTTTCGCTATTATTTATGAAGAATTTAGTGGACTCAAAGAAAAAGGACGTTAGATTTGATCTGATTTTTTTTTAGGATTTCGTACCTCAAAAGGACACACGAGAGCTCCAATAAGGGTTCCGTACCCTTATTGGAGCTCTCGTGTGCCTGTCCGTCCGTCTGTCTAGAACTTTAATATTCAACGATTGCCTTCATTCCCTTTAGTTAGATACATATGAAAAAATAAAATATAACAAATACCTACTCTCTTCCATAGAAACACCTAAATTTCAAACTTCACTTGCAACAATTTTAGAATGCAAACAAGTATGATGCGCAATCAGAAAGAAAGTACCTACCTATGTAAACAGTTGAAAATTAGTGCAGCACTTTGAACTTGCTACGTAAATCCGTTTTGTTTTGTCAAATCTATACTAATAATAACGATAATTTTAATACAAAATTGAGTGAGATTATTCAAATTGTATATATCACCAAGCAACTATTTGCTTTAATGACGGTCCTGGAAAGAAATCGGAAACTTCTCGCTAATGGGCTGCGAGCTGATAAATCGAGCGGGGCGGGACAGTGATCGCTCGTAAAACTTTTAACGACCCACCAAATTACTACCTATTACATCGCTTTTAATTCTCACCATCTATTGAATTATATAGTTATAGCCTGCGAGTACACTATAATATGCTACTCAGAAAAACGATTCAAAATTTTGACGTTATATCAGTTCATCTCTCCAGATTTTTTGCTCGCTCTACAAAGACGCCAAATTACCGACAAGGAAATACATTATGATGCAATATAAAAAAAAATCTTTCTCAGAGCTATAAGGCAAGCCAATAAAGCCTGTAATATTTTTTTTATAATAAAACTACCAAAATTAAATAAAATTATACTATTATGTATTACAATGTAATATCAATAAAAAGGTTAAAAACACAAAGCTATTTCACGCTAAGACAAGAATGTGTTGTTTCTACTAGGCGAAGCTAAAGAGAACATTCAGGCAATTTGTTTGTTTGCGTCGGGGAACTAAGAGATTGCCTGAAAACATCCCAAGATTCCTTGTTTTACATCTCATTTGCTCACGAATAGCGGCCTGTGTTTGTTCACTAGAACGTTTTAAATGAAACTATGAAATTAATGAAGCAATTTCGGCTTTCACAAAAGCAATTATCTTTTCAAACAAATTTTAGAGGAAAAGGAAAGCATCTCGGAATGTGACGTTTAATTGTAAGGAAAGTAAAAAGAAAACTGAACGACTGGGATTTATAGTAAATGTATTCTGCCACAAACAAACGACTTGCTATCGAGTCACTAACTCGTCTAATTAGTGTTCCGAAACAATCCGGAAAAGTTTGTTAATAAAACTGGCCTCAACTATTAATTGCTCCGTTTCAAGTGTTACAATAGGGTTGGACCGATAATTTTGTAAAGACAAACTTACTAATCCAAATGAAACGGTTTTAGTCGGAATTTCGTTTACAATATCAGATTGATCCCCTTTAATAGGACAATGAAAAGTAAATTATTACAATTTAATTCAAGTATAATTTCTTCTGAATCAACCTCAAATATCACTAGAGACTTTTTAGGATTCCTTCCGAAGTCAACAAGGAACCCTTATAATTTTGCTATGTCAATTTTTGTTACAGTTAAGTGTTCTCCTGTCAGCTAAATGGTTGTTTTTGGATACAGGAATAAATTCGCGGCAGTATGGCAAAAAAAACATAAGTATAATGAAATTGAAAGCTGTTACAGCTACGAGTAAGTAGGCTTTACAAGTCAAAGGAAAATTTCGAACTAATTCCACTGAAAATAATTTGATGAAGTTGTTAATTGTGTAAAACAGGTAGCAAAACTACGGAACCCTACACTGAGCGACACGTACCGGTTAATTATAATATTAGAAACATTCTTAATTAAACACGTTTGTTTTTTAAAGATGTAATAAAGTTCATGAAGACGTCTAAATACAGTGTTCATTTGGGAACATTCCAACATTTACGTAACGTGGAGTATTCTAAATGAGTTAGAAAGAGTTATATGAGACTGTAGGTAGGTCTTACTCTAAATATATGGCGCGTGAACCAGGCGGGGGAGCTCAACAAACTCACTTCATGAGCCAGATCGACCGTAGTTGGATCTTTACTTTATTTTCTTAACATACTTAAAACTTTCTTGTGAAATACGTAGCAGCTTGTCTTTGGTTGTATAGCCATATATACTATTATATATTTAGGTGGGAATTAAAGAAAGATTTTTGAAGCTGAAATCAAGAAAAATAACATAGAAAGTAGGTACCTTTAAGCCTCCATTCCCTATGGTCGTCGGCCATCTGACAGCGGAGGTCACTGATAACTAGCTAGCTAACTTTGTTTTGCCACATGAAATTATCAAAATTAGTTCGCAGAAACAAAAGCGTTTAAATTCCGTCACACGGTTGTCCACTATAAAGGGATATCTATTAAAGCTGTGAAATGCTTGTCGACGCCCTGTTGGTTAATAGTCGATAAACAAAACCCTGAATCAAGTTACTTTATTATTATCGTTCAACATTGGATAATATATGTATTATTGTCTTACAAAGAATGCTGCCCACCATGCAGCACGTGTATATTCATAAATGCAGTAAAAGTAGGTAGGTAGATAAGCTTCAAGCTAGAGATGTCCATGAACGTGACTGCAAGTAACTAGCTACGTAGTTACAAGTTTTTTTTTTCATAATAATAAATATATTTTATTTCTTCAACAATCATATGATTTACAAATATTAGTAACAGGAGTCTCCGCTCTTCCATAATTATGGCTCATTATATCTATATATTGTACAGTAGTTTTTCCTTTTTTCCAGTAAAATTTTAATTTACTAGCCGTTCTCCGCGGTTTCATTCGCGTTCCCGGGATAAAAAGTAGCCTATAAACTTCGGGGATAATGTAGTTTCCTGTTAGTGAAAGAATTTTTCAAATCGGTTCAGTCGTTTCGGAGCCTATTCAATGTAAAGAAACAATCAAATCTTTCCTCTTTATAATATTAGTTTAGATATATCATTATAATGTGCATGAACAATAAAGTTAAGGTATTAGTTAGATACTTATTTCTAATTCTTGGAGTTGTGGTGTGGTGTTGTGTATTCCTATCCTCATTTATGATGCGATTTATGTTATGATATGAATACGTCTATAATTATTATTATGAATTAATTGTATATTTTATTCTTAGTTACTGTATTCGAGTAATAACAACTAGACCGAGAATTTATAACAACGTTGCATGTGGAACCATGTCACATCACTAGCCCAAGTGCCAGCTGAAGCACTGCGCAATCCAAGCTCGTGATATCTCTCGACCTTACAATGTCGTAAAACAATGTGACGCTTTTCTGGGTCAACTTATTGTGTTTTCGCTTACTCCAAAAATGTTTACACTTATACGGGATTGTTTCGACCTCGGCTATCTAGTTTCTATGAGTAAATAACAATTTCAAACCTTAAAATGGTATGTACAAGTTTATTTTCAGATAGTGAAAATAAAATAATAGTATAATGTGTAAACAGCTGCTCTATACTTATGTTTGGAACCAAAAATATGAATATCTGCACATTTGCTGTTGGCTTACGTTAATGAATTTATTATGTTTTAGTAAAAGCTTGCGTATGCTAAAGAATACATAATTCTTATGGTATACATAAGATTGGCTTACTTATGCCAAGAATTAATATTTAAATAATATATTTGGTAGCAATATGGTCTAATACTTGCACCATTGTATCATTTTGATCTGATTATAATTAGCTGAGTTGACAGTCTAATATTTTTAAGTAAAATAAGAAGAAACATCTCTTACATAGGTAAAGGACGTTAAATGCGAAACTCTTGTGAAAATCGGCGTACACCCTTTTCTTTATCCGTTTGCTTCTCATTTTAATTCAATTTACTGGATGGAGGAGAAAAAGTAATCTCCAAGGTTGGGTCGGGACACGCTACAGAGAGATTGGAAGTCATCGGCGCAGTATTGGGACGAACTCATATACTTTTATGGCGGCGAAAGTTTTTTATTCGCGGCAGAAGAAAAAAGATTCGCGCTCCTTAGGATCCTTCTCACATGTGAGCCGCATACGTGAATAACTATGAATACGTGGATGAGAAATGAAAACATTAGAAGTCCCTTCATTTCTAACCCGAAGAAAATAACTGAGTAGGTACATTTCCTTTCCGAGTTAGTTTCCTTCAACATGTAGTAAAAAAAAGTAAACTACGAGTAGGTCATATACAGTAAACAAAAACTAAATGGGAATAAATATAATGACACCAAAAAAAAAACGTTGTGACCAATAACCTAATTATCAAAGCAATATTTAGTAAACGATCGAAATTTTAATAAGCAAATTATTGCGCTATTTCTACCTAAAACACAGTTTGATAGAATTAAAATGTTGCTATACTACCAAATATGGTACATATAGAATAATTTGAACGATTTATAAATTATTAACAAAAATTATATCAATCCCTGAAAATTTTAATCCGTTCAAAAACAAGCGTAGCGAGCGAACACCTATACACTTTGTGGTCATATTTTTATTCGAAAATGAGTATGCAGTTGTCTAAATTAATATAAATGTGTAATCTAGTTAGATAATTATATCTAGATCGTGTTCGTATCATAGTTATATTTCCAAGTCAAACTAAATTATTAATTACAAATCAGCTTTAATGTGCAGGTATTAGTGCCTGAGCCATATTATTATAGCGTATTCCTTTAATTATTTAATTAATTTTAATATTACAATACCACCAATAAATACCCAATTGAATTGAAGACTGTCAACACTGTCATACAATTTTCTCATTCAATTATAATTTCCATTCGAATTATTCTAGTGATGACGTAACAAATCAATCATTTTTAAAAGGAAGGCCGTATTTTATTTTGTCTTGCTTCTAAGAATAAACAGATATTACTTTTCTTTTGTTTATTCTGTGACGGATAATTCTTACGGAAAAACTTTACCGAATAGAAATAAATGGTGTTTTATAAATTTACTAGTGTTTTCTCGAGACATAAATTTATTATATGTTATTCCAGGGCCCATCTCTAACCATGTATCAAATTGCATCAAAATCTGCTCAACTCATGCCAAACATTCACATTAATAAAAGTAGGGACATTAGTTTTGTTTAACAATAGCTTAGTCAATATTTTGCGAAATAGAATTTACGAGTAGGCACTTAGGTATTAGGTACACGGTCTATTTTATTTTAGGTATTATCATAAATCTATTTTTAGCTCGTCTGATCCCATTCAATCGGCCTGATTCAGTTTCACTACTGAAAATAAGTCTACCTCCTAATTTCTTTCATCGTATAAATACAGGAGATTAAAGAATACGCAGTGTGTGTGTTAGAAGGCACAAGCCTAGACGCGCTACAGAGCGTTAAGTTATTTTTTCGGGTCTTTTCCCGCATTTCCTTATATTTCCGCCTTCGTGGAAAATTTATTTGGGCTTAGAAAGTGGAGTAATACCAAACCGGACCCGAATAGCGAATATGCGACACGCGGCACCTAATATATCACAGAGGCGAAACTTTAATCTTACCCCTACCAAGTTTCCGTACATTGTGCCTAAACGAAACATATATTAATGTTCATACGCTGTCGAAATGAGAAATATTAACGATATGAAACGCACGAGAGTTTATTCACTGTTATTTATAATATTTGTTTGAAGTAAATTCTTTTCACTACTTTTTTGGCGTATTTCTTAGTATCATGCCTTCGAAATGGAGATAATACTTCAGATAATAAATACTTACTATTTTATTTCGTTTTGTAGTATGAATGATACCTACTTCAAAGTTTTGATTGTGCACATATGATACTAAAATAATCAAAGAACTAAAATAACAAAGTACCTACGTGTTTATAGATTTTTTATTATCAAATACAGAACGTAGTAGAATTAATATTTTAACCAGGAGGGTTATATTTTATGTCCCATGCTAAATGTAAGCTAGGGCAATATTACTTACACAAGTCTAAGCATAAGTAAACCTTTCAGACATGTCATATAGGTATTCATGAACTTGTACCTAACACGCAATGCGTAACATTGAAATGTAGTATATTTGCATAGGTATGTATGTGAAGATTTCTGATCTTAACGATAACAGATTTATCGGGATTTGCAATCTTGTTTTATAGGTGCGTGACTGAGCCTACATTGTCAGGAACAATGCCATATCGATGTATTCTTTATTTATCTTTATGTATGGAGTATTAAAAATCGTTTGGTTTGTAAGTAACTTTTTATTGAGCGTACTATCACATTTGTATTTATGGCGGTTTTCGGAACAGAATTCATAGATAACAAAGGAAGAAGGTCTACTTTACCTTTGCAATTACAATAAAAGGTGCAACACAGCCAAAATAAACTTCAATTATTTTTAAGCAAGCAAGTTTAATAAATAAAATAGCTGCTATACCTACATAAATTATTAACACACATAATCGATTAAGTCTATAGCTACATATTATTACATTTTTGTAGTTTTAGTGGGAATTCACAACCGCAATTATATTCAGAGAGAATGCTGAAATGCGCTTCACGAGACTTTCAAAGAGCGTTCTTCATATATTTTCAATGCATCATTAGAGCCTCGTTAGTAAGCATTTAAATGAAATGTGTTTTAGTTTCTTTGTTCAATCTAAATAGCATTTTATAGCTCTGTGAACTAGGGAATTACGAGCACTATTTATTTATTTTGTGCATAAAATAATGCAAAAACTGAATAAGTACTTCGCACTACCTGAAATGACGAAACACTTAAATTAATATTGATAAAAAATATAGGAAACATTATTTATTTAGTACTTACTAACTTCCGCCCCGCGGTTTCACCCAAGTTCCCGAGGGATAAAAAGTACCCTATGTGTTATTCCAGGGTATTAGCTACCTTCCCCCGAAGTGTTGCCACCTTGCCGTGGCGCGTGTCTCAGTGATCCCCAAGGGAATAATAGGTTCTTGGTAATAATTTAGGTTTAATAATACACCAACCAAAAGAAAAGTCCCATAAGTGAGCTCCAACATCTTAAACGCCTTCATGACCAATGGACGCTGAGCTTGTATGATTGCCAGTAGAACCAGTCCTCTGGGGTCCCGAATTGGTGCACTCACAGCGGGGCACGCATGCCATCCACAGTAGAATATAGCATCTGATAATAGAGAAGCCTAGAACAGATGGGTTTTTGCGTATTAGGTAATAATAGGATTTGTAGGATATGTCATCTTTATAGGTAATATACAAAGTAAACAGCAGACAATGGCAATCAGTTTATTTTGCCTTTATTATTAACTAGTTGTTCCCCGCGGTTTCACTCGCGTTCCCGGTATAAAAAGTACCTTTGGGGATAAGCGCATTCAAACAAATAATCTCTTCAGCTTTATTATTAGTATAGATACATAAATATAGATAAATTTGTATAGATAGATATAGATAAAATATCCCGATACTTTCAAGTGATTGATATTCAAATCTACATGAAAGTAATGCAAATTCAGTCACACACCATTTATCAAAATATTAAAATGAACACGAATAAAATGTCAACTGAGAGACGTTAAAGCTCTAACATTTCAGTAAGTATATCTATTTCTAATGGTGCACTTTAAAAGAGCCAATCTTAATGCATGTTTATAAAAAGTATCAACTGAGTTTCTAAAGTGGCTCAAGAAATATTCGATATCATTTTAGTTAAATAATTTATAATTCCATTTTGTTTAAGTTCTCAATAAGTTTATTTGTAAAGCTTATTACATTGCGAGGAGCTCTATGACCATTATTTAACCTAAACTTTGATCATGGCTGAAGGTGGTAAGAACACAAAACCCAAAAAGGAACTGACTCTCAGGTAGTGCCGGAACACATCAATAAAGCTTTTTCCAATCTAGTAGAATAGGTACTACAAAGTATCCTCACATCATTAAATTCAAACTTTGTTCAGAATCAGGGAGTATGCAAAAATTTATATGGTAACACTGAATGAAAATGGACCCTAACACATCAAGAAAAAATATGTTTGTAGTATAGAGTATAGTATAGAGTTGGGATATAAAAATAAGTTACGACACAAGGTCAAATATCACGGCCATCAACATAAATCACAACTTTCGTAAGCTTCAGTTATTTATTTGTTTTGACGTAAAATATGTTGCACGTTCGACACGATTAACCTTTCGGCTTTATTACCTATTTCTTTGTACTTTTAACATTAAGGACTTATTAAAAAGTTACTATAGGCATAACCTCTTTCGCTTTCGAAGATACCTACGGAAGATCTATGAACATTCCTTGAGCGATCATAATGGATTCAAGAATTACAGTCAATTTTGTATTCTAGGGCTAAAAGCTAATTCTAGGGAAACAGAATGTCTAATAAACAGAATAAGTAATTTTCGCGTTACATCAGAAGGCAATCCTAAGTACTTTACTGTAATATATATTTTTACAAGATGAAGTTTTAGTCATCATCCATATTTATATACTTAATATTATGACTGGTAAAAATAACAATCTTTCAACTAATCTTTTCTTTTAGCACCTACGTTTAGCACAGACTTTTAGTATGAACACAGATTATCATTACTCTGTGGTAATTTTTCCTTAGTATCTACGCTGGATTTTTATTTCATAAATTTAATTGTTTCAAAAATAGAAGGCGTAGAATTTAGACGGTGCGGTCTAAAAATATTTTTTTTATTTTATTTATTTACATAAATGTTTTATAATTGTTTTACATAATCTTAGTACCTAAAAACCCTTGGGTTTGTGCAGGCACTGCACATTCGTCTAGAGTGAAAAATAAAATGCAACAAACCTGATAAGTTATTTCTCCAGCGTTGCACAGAAATAATCCGAGCATAAAAAAAAGTGCAGCCACGAAGAAAATTATCTTCATACCGGCTATAAATGTCAGTTGATCTGAAAGCTAGGATTATAAACCTGTCGATAAATATAAAAGTATCTGGAAATGTTAAAACATTTATTCACATGACAAATAATAATACATTAATAGTTAAAAAAGTTATAATTGTTCACAGAAACTTGTGCTCAATTATATTACAAATATATTAAGCCCCGCGGTTTCACCCGCATTCGCATTTAAATTTATAATATTAGTAGGATTAAATGCTCCTTTTTTGTATCTACTAGCTTTCCGCCCCGCGGTTTCACTCGCTTTCCACTATGGATAAAAGAGAGGTTGAGCCTTGAGGTTTAAATTGAAAAAATCCTGTTATAATAGCTATCTGTATGTAAAATTTCAGCTCAATCCGTCCAGTGGTTTGAGGTGTGCGTTGATAGATCAATAAACCAGGCTTTCCTTTTATATATTTAGATTAGCTGTACCTAAAGCCCAGAGGAAATTTATATCAATATTTTCATACACTTTGATCAACTGAAATCATGAAAACATCATACTTTTTACAACTTTAAAAAGTATGATGTTTTCGTGATTTCAGAATTGTTCCCTTAACAAAAGTTATTCATATTAATCTACCACTCGTTCAATAAACCAGCGTAAGTAATTCAAAAACACCTAAATGATAAATAAATATACAAGTAAGACAGCTATACAAAGTCAACAATATAGACAAGCGTAACAATTGTTTTTCTTACGGCAATTTGCAGGAGAAGCGACACGGCGGACCCCGAGCTCTGACAAAGTTGTAGCGCCATCACTGTCCCAAATGCTTTGTCGATATCCTTAGACAATCTAGTGGAAGAGCGTTTCAACTTTATTTACTTTCTTTGCAACTCAGTTACGTCTGGTTTAAATTAGGTATGAGATTTGTAAAGACTACTTTGTATTATAGGATAAATTGTATCATTGATTAAATACCTACATAGATCTTGTATCTTGTCCATATCCACCAATATTTACGACCTAAACTAACGTCAAATAATACCGTATTATAATTCTACCAATATTGTTAATATTCGCAGAAATAATATCACGATCATGAACGCTAACATTACCATCGTTAACCAATATTTTATCTTATATCGGAAGATGGTATATTTATACTGTTATCTTTTGTGCAGAATTT
Source organism: Tethea ocularis (assembly GCA_963555595.1). Classification (NCBI taxonomy): domain Eukaryota; kingdom Metazoa; phylum Arthropoda; class Insecta; order Lepidoptera; family Drepanidae; genus Tethea; species Tethea ocularis. The sequence continues at coordinate 5,934,714 of OY741971.1, read as the reverse complement.
TGTAAAGAAAAGGAACTACTTATTACAGTGCAGCGTCTGCCTCGTTTGAGTAATAGACTGAATTTTTGTACTTCTATGTCATCGTTATTATAAAAGTATCTGTGATATCTATTTACTTTATTTCCTATATTAAGAATTAGCCTTTACTATCTTCAAAGTTAAAGCACAGTACTTTTTATCGGGGATCATAGGTACAAATAAAGATACAGATGTTAGGTATTTTCACCACTATGATTTAAATAAAACTGCATTACCTTATAAGATCCTTATGCATCACGATTCCGTCAACTAGCCCTTGCGATAATGTCTCCACAGCGAGTCTTGTACTACCAGCTGCATTTAATCTATCAAATTCAACCTTCAACCTCTCAAAATAATGCCTTAAAGTGATAAACTTGTACTTGTACATAATCAAGTATGCCATAGTAAAGGAGTCCACGGAGACAATCATAGTCATCATCATCATGAACAGAACTACTGTAGTGAAAACGCGAAACAATGTGCCGGCTGCTGAGTTGTCATCGAACGATGGATAGTAAGTTACAATGGTAACAAAATGAGACCCTGAAATAAAAGCATCACATGATATTGTCAAAAAACTATGAAATGAACAAAATGAACTGAACAATATCAAAACTAAGAAGATAGAGATTGCAGTTCAGTGGACGGGAATCTTTAGAAATCTATTTGGCTCGATGAATAAAGTTATTTCAAATGCACTTGAGCATTCAAAAATATTCGTAAGTTCGTGATTTATCGAGAACTCGCATTCATCGGAAATCTAAAGCAAGAAATAAACTAATCATTATAATCTCAATTACTTTTATGAACCAGGTCATCTAATTTGTGACAAGTGAATCTTGTTCTTGCGGCAAAAAACTATTGCATAAGTAATTTTACATTCAGCCTCAACTTTGCTTATTATGATATGATTATAATATCGGTATGAAGTATGATAGATTAGTGTGATATGATATAGTTGGATTGTTAGTTTACTGTATGACTTACCTTCAAGAGCCTTTCTTAGTCCTTCAAAAACAAAACATGCCGCTGATACATACACAACCACGAAATAAGCTATAACATTTATTTTCACGATACGGTACTCCTCGCCCATCAACGATGGCTGTTCGTGCAGCTCGCACACCTCCACCATATTGCGATTGAGGGTCTTTAACAACCTCTTGTTGGAAATAACTGAGAATATCTTTATCATAACGACAGTGTGGCTGACGGCAAACGTTATGGAGTCCCGCTTCTCGTCCTCTGGGAAGTCTCCCATCACGGCGGCCATAATTTCTAATACTGTCATGAAACTATACGTGAAAAACAGTAAGGTGCTATACACTCTATAAAATAAACTTTGATCATTCCTTATCACATTTTCTTCGTACCAAAAATTCCCAGCGCCAACCAAATATATTTTACTGCAATAGTTCTTCAATATTAAGTAATTCTTCATAGTGTTTTATGTCTTTCTTTGATACTGTAGGTATCTTTGCAATGTATGAGTTTATAAAACAATATCTGTAACAATAATCACAAAAGAAAAGTCTACTTAGCATGAGACCTCCATTTATACAGAATCGAACCGAACTCTTGAAATAACCTTCGAGTTTGTAAATACATAATATGGATAACTTTATTAAAATAATAAAATAATTAATTAAAATATGAATATAATAATATTTCCTTACTTTCCTTTTTTTTTCCTTCTCCTTTCTTTAATATACCTCCTTATCCGCCGAAGTGCTCTATCAGTATATGGAATTTAACTTGCTACGATAAGTACCTATCATATTGTACAGGGTGGGCCAATAATTTTTGCACTTTTAAAACATGAATAGAAATAAAACTACAACTGTTATTTTGTTGATTATATATTTAACGTTTTGAAAATTTAATGAAATTTATTTTTTAAAAATGACATCGTCGAGATGTGCACCGTCTCGTCGTTGGCACTCTAGCAATCGACTACGCAAACTTTGGAAAACTCGCTGACACATGCTGCGGGGGATCGCGGCTATCTCGTCGTGGATGTTTTGTTTTAATTGGGATATATTCGTCGGTTTATTAAGGTAGACTCGACTTTTCAGGTATCCCCATAAGAAAAAATCGCATGGTGTAAGATCCGGGCTTCTCGGAGGCCATGGAATATCACCTCTGCGAGAAATCAATTTATTCGGAAACATTTCTTTGACTACCGGTAAAGTCACATTTGACGTGTGGCATGTTGCTCCATCTTGTTGCATCCAGGTCCTGCTGTTGTATCCTTGAAATTCATGCAACTGCGGCGTCAAAAACTCTCGCAACATCTTGACATATTCCGCTGAATTCACAGTTACATTATCTCCTTGATTATTTTCAAAGAAATACGGACCAATTATGCCCTTTGCTGATATGGCAGCCCATACTGTCGTTTTAGGTGAATGAAGTGGCTTTTGGTGTTTAAGGCGAGGGTTTTCCCTGCTCCAATATCGACAATTGTGCTTATTCACGTGCCCGTTGATGTGAAAGTGGGCCTCGTCCGTAAAGAATACATTCTCCAGGCTAGAGAATTGCTCCAGCATTGTGTCAGCCAATAACTTACGTTGAATGCATAAACTAAAATTGCATGTAGCGACGCATAGTTTCCCGCCACCCGCGCACCCCTCCTTCCAACGGTATTCGAGAAATTTAGTGTTGCTATTTGCAAAAATTATTGGCCCACCCTGTATAAGTAAATGATATTAGTTCAACGTGTTGGAAACTTTTTAATAACTTAATTTACATCGATCAGTATGGAATAAAGAGAATGGGTTCCATTTTATATTACAATATTTTCCTAAAAAGTATTAAAAAGAATTTGGACAAATACCCGTATCATCTCTGTGACGTCATAATACTTGAGGTTGATTTTCTCTCATGTTATAGATCACCTATGGATATTTGTAATGAAGATTTCCATGTATTGCTTGAGAAGCTAGATACGAAGAACCCCACAACATAGCCCTGAAGGTAAAAAAAACTAATTTCATACGCCAATGAAGCAGATTCGAATGTCTGTAAGGTAATGAAATTAAAAGTGTATTGTAAATCTTTAATCTGGTCCTTTTATTAGCAAAAATCAGTGGAGTGGAAAAATATGAGCTCAGACGCATTACGTATATTTTTAATTATTACTGGTAATAACAGAAGACTCTCAAGAAACTTAATTGACTTTTCGTGCACGTTTATGGTTTATTTATTAATTAAATGATAATTTATCATGTTTTTCCCTTACGTTTAACTATATTTATAGTATGTATGTGTTTATCTCAAACGTTAACGTTAAAACAGTATACAACCTTACGTAATTTTAATTAAAAACTCGTCTGAATTAAGTTACAACCTAATGACAGTATTATATTGTCATAAATGTAAAGCAAGTATTTTTTATTTTTGCTGATCTCTAAAAAAACTAGAAAGTGGTTATTTAACAAACATAACTTTGTGTGGAATTACTTAATGACTTGAGTTTCACACATATTAGGGAGAATTTATAGGTAAATGTTTGATTAAGTGGTGCGGAAAAACAAACTAGCTTACCTTATAGTTCTTTTATAAAGTTAAATTACTTTCACCTCGCAGCATAAAGGGAAAAGTTCCGTATCGGCCAGAAGATGCTGGTCGGGATTTGATTAATTTTTATTTCGTGCAACTCACACCTTCCGTTCGTTTGCTCGATAATCAAAACAGCGAACGAATGGTAAATATTTTCTCAGATCAAGTATTCAAAGTTAATTTTAATTTACAGTAAACGATTCCATTTGAATACAAATTATTACACATACAGTTATTTATATTTTAAAACGTGATAAAATTATATTTATATATGACATTTACAAAGATTTATTGGTACCAAATTGGAGCCCAATTCTGTAGCGCTCTTTCCATTAATATTGAAACTGAAACAACGAAACTGAAATAGAAGTGGAAAATTCACACGAATAAAAGAAAGCTTTTCACCCGGGCACTCCATTTGAAACTTTAATGGTTGATACAGACCCCTAAAAGTCATCAGTTTACACGAGTTGAACAATATTAGAGAGTGTACAAATTTGTCTTATTTCGCACGGCCGACTACTGTGGCCGTTGGCGACATGCCAGCCCCCTAAAATGGACGTACGAAACTAGGAAGATAACCACGTGCACTCTACAAGCTTCATTTTCCACTTTAAAGCGCGTCTTTTAACTCAATATTTACTCGTTTATAGTTAGCTTTAGTTTAGTTTACGTGTAAGTAAAAACATTAGTTGAAATTGCATTTCCCATAACTTTACAGTTTAAGAGTACCTATCATTAGTGATATATCTTGTTATATTATTATTATGGTAGGTAATTTTGTTTTTGTAAATTTCTTTCTAACATGATCATGTGTTTCAGTATCATTTTGATGATATTAATTAGTTACTAACTAGGTTTAAGTATTCAAATGTTTACTATTAAGTAATAATAATACTTACCTTTATAATTTGCCGCTTCCAAAATATAACGCAGCGTCGATGGCAGGACACAGCAAACTGCACAGACCACTTCCAGGCTCGGGTGTTGTATCAGTTATTTATTGCCTACCACTTTATTGCCTCACTGCGGATTTGGGAAATGGACACCCTCTGCGGCGGCGGTTTCTATCCAATCGGCCTTGTATTTGGTTTTCAATATACGCTAGTAATCATATTCAATTAAAATTTTGGAATCGCTTTGTGTAAACCAAGAGGTATTGATTTCTCAAGACGATATCAATTTGATTAAATCCTACCAATATCATAAATGCGAAAGTTGGGAAGTAATACGAGTTAGTTGAGAGAGGCCAGTTGGAGTGGTTAGTAGTAAGTATAATTGGCTTATTTTATTAGGGTTGACAATTTTTTTATCCGGATTTTATTGATTTTTATCTAATATTGGCTTCACAGTCGGGCACTCTTGTCAGAGAGGTCATGGTTCTTATAGATGGAGTACATGTAGGGTCCAAAACGTCAATGTTTCCCCTGGTTTGTAATTGTTGCTTTTGCAATTTTTCGATATTGACTGAAATTTTTGTTTCTCAAAAGTGAAGTTATTTAAGTCTCCATCATAGAACTTTTAATCGGTTGCCAAACATGAGGGTGTACAGCAGTACCCTGGGTTGAGCACCAGACCATTCTGTGGTTCGCGACAATGAAAATGGCTCCACTATTTTAAATTTCCGTTTAGCTTCATACATCCTTCAACTAAAATACTAGCGGTTGGTATTCTCTAGTACTGAGTTCAGCAGAAGCTCCAGCACTGTTAACTCATCTACCTGCAAGTGTCAGGGTATTGCCGGCCTCATTATCCGCACATTGAAACGATTTTGACCTGCTAAAAAAGCCAGATCAAAGAACGCTTTGATTCTAGGTTGCGCTAAAATATTTCGTTTATTCAAATGTTTTCTCTACAACCTTGTTTAATTAGATTTATGTGTTTCTTCTTTATAATCAAATAAAATAAGGTATTTGTTTGTAATGTTATTTTGAATCAGCTTTTTAAAAAAATCATATTAAAGAAGGTACATAGGTAGGTACTTATACCAAAAAACATTTATTTTTGGCAGTGTTTGTTTGTTTCGGCTTTCTTATATATATTTCTGAAACAACTGGACCGATTCGACATTACTACCAATGCTATCATGGCCTTAAAAATCGCATTCAATCATACCTACCATTTAAAACCAGACCTATTATTACTATTCAAACAGTATTCTTAACTAAAGACGTGAAAAATATTCTTCATAGCACAGGGTATGATTGCAAGCTCAGTTCCTTATTAATTAACTCCATTTAGTCCACATTACGGAAGTTTGACACGAGGCGGGAACGGATGTTCGTATTAAAAAAGTTTTTTGCTGTTTTAAACATGCAACAGCGTTGAATAATTCATTAGTAAGCTCGTGCGTGAAAACGCTAATTGGAATAATAAAAATATCTTCCGAATTAAGGTTCTACAAACTTCTTACAACGATATAAGAGTTATATATTATTCTATTTGATCATAACTTACAAAATATTTAGCTTTTAAAGCCGTTAAGTATCAAATGCTTCATAAAATACTGTTTATGAATATCAAAGCGTTTTCATTAAATAAACTTTTCAAACTACAGTTTCTTGTCTTAGAATCTGATGACCACAGAGATTCTCATTTTTAGGGAAAATTTAAATATACATAATTTATTTATAATGTTTTCACAATTTAAAAGCAATGTTAATATTTTCAATTAGACTCATTATAGTGGAGATTTGATAATGTAAAACTGGGCAGAGACGTTATACCTCAATCTTACACACGTATTGCAGTCAGTATAATATATCTAGCTATATATAACGGTTTGTAAGCGAAAAAGGTAATGTTTAGAAGCCATAAAAATCTCCGCCATTAAAAGTTTGCAAACTTTTTGTAATAATGTAACAGTTAAACAATATTTTTTTCACAACTTCATTCCCACCCACTCTTTTATTTCCATACAAATGATGATTATATTTTCCATGAATTGTCTCAGTTTGCGAACGGAGACTTTCTTCTAGGGTTTGATTTCTTATTCATTATAACAAAAATGGAAAAGAAAACAAAACGGCAGGCCATTTTTGCTGCAAATGATGTTGTAATGAAAGACAAATGCCTGTAATCGTGATAAGCTAGGTGCACGGGTCCAAATTGAATTACAAATTTTGCCCGAAGGATGGTGAGATATTATGCAAATTCGTAACGGAGTCTTGTGGGGTGAAACATGAGGACACTAAACCTCAATGCGGAGTTTACCGCATATTTGAGAGGTTTAAATTGTGGACTTCTTGACCTTGTCTGTACTTACCTTATTTTTATAAGCATTGAAAAATCATATCGTGATCTTTGGAAGATATCCATACTAATATTATAAATTCGAAAATTTGTTTGTTACCTTTTACGTCGAAACCACTGAACCGATCGCGATGAAATTTAGTACGCAGATAGCCTATGATATTGAGAAGGACATAGGCTACTTTTTATCCCGGGAACGCAAGGGAATAGTTTATTATAATTCAGAGCAAAATATACATTTTAAATATTTATTAATCAAAAAAAGCTCAGCTTAATTTGGGATAACCGTATGAGGAGTGTCCCAAGATATTACCTACATATACTTGGGTAAATCATTATTATAATGAAGAAACAAAACTAAAATAGATTTACCAGATGGGTTCATAAAAAAAAGAAAGTGCGTTAACTTGAGTATTTCATTCCACTAAGTAACGTCCTATCAACGTAAAAACTTTTACTACTTGTTTATGTACCATTGATTTCTTTTATATTGTTCATGATTAAATAAATGTAGCTCGCGACGCAGTAAGTGCGTACCAGGTGCTATGAAATTGTGTAAAACGTTTTATGATAATCTTTAAATATATTTTGCCAGCTGTATTGCAATAAGTAGTTTAGCTAATTCATTATTTGAAAATTACACAGAATACTCTTTATAATTTGAGTTTTATGCAAGAGATTTGTGGTAATATTTATGGGTGAAATATTGCTGTCATGATCGCTCTCGCGTACGTAATGTCTTAAGGTCGGATAACTAATGAGGATAGCATTTGTCTTACAGTGACCAGAGGATTTCTACGAGGTTCAAACAAGGGACAGAGAATATTAAGATTTTCACTCGTAGATATATTAATGTATCCGTAAATTCTTTAATTTAGAAAGAAACTAGTATTTTAGTTTTAGTTTATAATATTAGTGATATGAGTTGAGTCATACAATTTTGTTCGGTTTATAATTGTCATTTTGAATTGCACATGCACATAAAATAAATAATGAAACGGTAAAAGATACTGATTACCTACTAGTTTTTTCTAAGTCCATGATTACTAGCATATTTTTTGTTATCATTCCTCTATATTCAATGAATGTGGTCTTCATATGTCATCTAATATGATCAGATAGAAACGTCAAAACCGGCTCGCTTATCTTTCTGCAAGTAATGTTGGATATTTGTCTCGGTCCGTGTTGCCCCATCATTCAGTGAAATCATATTTTTCTTCGTCTATCGGGTTCATTGTGGAAGACAGGGTTCAGTACCTACGGTAGCCTACGCATCACTCAAATATGTTCACGCCTCGATATTGCATCAAAAATGGGTCCTAGATTATATACTTGATTGTGGTTGGGTATCTTACGCCAAATAGTGTAGATAGTGCAGCAAACTTCATAAGCATTACCATTACGAAGTTATGACAGTTAAAAATTTAGAATACAATTATCTGGTAAAAGCCTTTATGAGCACTCAGAAACGTAGTAATGAGGCGAGAAATCTAATAGGTATTAGGCACTCAGACTTATGTCAAAGCGTTTTTTAATGCTAAACTAATTAGTAGATATTTTTAATTTAAATTTAATGTAAATATTTTAGTATTTATTTCCACTATGAATATTTTTTTATTTGATCTGTTTAAGATCAATGCCTTTTAGGCTTCCCATACCCACCAAAATTACCCTTTATGATCGATATATAAGTAATCTAGATGCTGTACGGTTTAGTTATACCGTTTTCCAAATGGAACTTACGTGTTTTCCCGGAATAACAAATTTGTCAGTGTTGTCCCTTACCAGGTAGGTAATGTGCCTAATTAATTTTGCTATTTCGATGTGATAGATTAAAAACCATCCAAATATACAATTCCAATGGTATTATGAGATCATTGAATTATATTAAAAATTAAAATAAGCAGTTAGATAGAACCTCAATCAGAGCTAAGTTGGATTAGAAATAACATGTTATGAAACTGTTTGTCTGAATAATTGAATGAATTTTAGTTGTAGGTATATACCTACAGGGATTATGTCCTACGTAATCCAATAATAACATGTTTTAAGAGAAAATAATAGCTTTAGTAATTTTTCATTATGTTGGCGTAGTCTTATTAGGAACACCAAAATAGAAATCTATCATATTACATTAGAATAATATTTTCTCATTAAATAAACTGAAGTGGGAAGAACAATCAGATAAAATATGTATTTCGGGCCCATTTCGGATTCAAAGAATTCCGTCCAACCATAATACAGTTGTTTAACACACACATAGCTAGCTGCTCGTGCCCGGCGTCGTTGTCTGGGTGACTTATATTGAGATTGTCATACAAAAACACAATCCAAACTTGATTTTCCCTGTGGAATTTTCAATAAAACGAACATAACGAAAGAAAAACAGCCAAATTGATCAAACTCTTCTTAAGTAGGTAATGCTCCATCATACCTACATATGGCAAGTGATTTTTATTCATATAGATTTGTTTATATAGAAAAACAACAAAATATTTCAGAACCTATAAGATGTCTATGTTTGCGTTTTATTTGCAACTAGCTGTTCCGCGCGGTTTCACTCGCGTTCCCGGGATGAAAAGGAATATATATAACCTTCAGGAATAATGTAGCTTCCTATTAGTGAAAGAATTTTTCAAATCGGTTCAGTAGTTTCGGAGCCTATTCAATGCAAACATACAAACAAACAATCAAATCTTTCCTCTTTATAATATTAGTATAGATTACCTCCCACACGTTAATACAATGTGGCTCTTAAAGCCCAATTATGCTCAAATATAGGGACTCAGACTCTCCTTGACTGCCCTTCTCGCAATGACCTCAAGACAAATATGACACTTGCCATTATGAAGATAGATATTCATTTGTGTAATGACGTGTTCAATTCACGTTTAAGTTACAAAGTCAAAAGCATTATTTGACGTAGTTTAGACAGACAATATTATGATATACCTAATAATTTCATGTTACATTAATGAAAATCATTATCTGACTGTAGCGGAGCTAAAAAGGAGGGTTATGTTTTTGATCTGTATGTACATATGCCCGTCCCTATGTTCCCTCGTAACTACCAAACTGCCGAACCGAGTTTGAAGAATGATATGTAGATATAAATTTCCGTCCCTGGGTTTCACCCGCGATTCCCTAATTTACCCCCTTAGGTAGGGGTTGAATTTTTAAAAATCCATTCTTAGCGGATGCCTACGTCATATTATCTCCCAATATGCAAATTTCAGCACAATCCGTCCTGTTGTTTGAGCTACGCGTCAATAGATAAGTCAGTGAGTCTTCAAGCGATGCGGCCTGCCACTTCAGCTTACTGACTATGAGACCAATCCTGAAATCACGATAAAAATTTCAAACTTTATATACATTTTGACCGATCAAAATGATGTTTTGTATGAAAAGTTTGATTTATAGTATATCTCAGATTTCTTGCAGTTATGATAGTGTATGTTATATAGTAGTAGTTAGTGTTATATGTTGGTTATTAATTATTGTATAATTGAATATTATATTATTGTACCTATATACCTACTCGTATGAAATGAAACGCGTAGCGTAAATTAATCGTACTGTTATTTTTACTATGTGCGTGGTACAATAATATGCTTAGCTTATACATTATGTTGAAAATATAATAAAATATACAACCTGGCAGTTCAACTTTAATTTATAGTACCTATACCTATCGTTGTTTTATTATATATACCTAGGTATTTTTAAATATATTGATATTTTACCCCATTGTAGAAAATATCCTGTTCACGGCACTATAAATCTCCTACTTTATCTGTTTTACAAACTTAAAATACATAGTTTAAACTTTAGCCGACACGACAGTTTAAGACGATAGCAACAATTCGCGTGAACGCAAAGCCCCGGTTTGGTCAACAGGAACCAACTAATTCTCTGGAAATAAGGCTAACACCTGCTAAGCTTACTCCGACATGCAAGTACCCAATTGTTAACTTAGTTTACGCAACAGTGTAGACGTTTCATTAAAACTATCGTAATTATTTTATAAACAACATAATTAGGTGTAACTTTGTAAATATTTTTTTTATCTTAGTACCTTTGTACTTATTTATAAGTATGGTGATTCGCATAATAGTAAGTACCTAATAAATAAATAAATATATATCTCGGGACATTTCTTCACACACGGTTATCTGATCCCAAACTAAGCAGAGCTTGTACTATGGAAACCAGATAGCTGATTTACTACTCAGAACAAACAGACATGTTCATGCACACAAGTCCCGGATGGGAATCGAACCCACGACCAGCGGCGCGACCTATATAAGTATACCTATAATATTTGTAAAATTTTGGTATGGCTGTGTACATTCGTGCCCAATCGTACCAAAGATAAAATAAATTTTAAAATCTCAAACAACGCAACAATAAGATTCAGAGAACACGAAAAATATTATTATGTAAATATAATGAAATAGCCTCATATTCTGATACGAGCTCGTCGGAATACGTTGTTAACATTTGAAGGTAAGCATATAAAGAGTCAATATCGGCAACCCACGAATAAATGGAACATAATGAAAATATATTACGGGCCCTGCCCTCGTAAACGACTGCGACGAAGTCGAATGTTATTCAAATAAACATTACGCTGATCGAACGTCGTCACGGAGTTCCAGAAATCGTAAAATTTATAACTCATACGAATACCTACATGCCCATTTGGCCTGCAGAGGGTGAATATATGAGACCCACTGGAGTCCATAAGGCTTATGAGTCATTCCCAAACTGTTTGTTACCATAAAAAGTTGGTATGAGGCTCTACAGTTGCCAATTCCTTTCATATATACAGTATGTACGCAAAAAATATGACTTATTTCATCGAGACATAAAAATGCAGTTACGAAAATGTATTTATACTAATATAACACTGCAAATCATTATAAATTCAAAGTACTAAGCTACTTAAAAAAAAAACTAAAGTTACAAAAATGAATGGGAATTATATTGGAAATAAATATAAACTGTAATAAATATTTAACATTCTGAAATATTATATACAATTATTTATAACAAATATAATCTACATATAGAAACATCATCGAGGCGGCCGCTGCTGCCGATCAACGGCAAGGTTCCAAGAAGGCTGCATGGCAGCGTTTCCTCTTTGGAGTAAAGTTAACGCGTTGGTAATCGCTCCGCGCCCACTCGTCGTCCCCCGAGGCCTCGATAACTTATAATGGAAATCATAAAGGGGAAGGAATTATATTGATGCAAAACATCAAAACTAAATTATATTACACGATACTTTATGTAAAGCATCAGAGATCGTTTAAAGCAAGTCTTGTATAAACCCAGGTTTTATAAAGCCCCTGATCTTCGAATTAAATGACTTAAGAATGTGACAGATATATTTGAAAACCTATTAGACTTGCCGTAATAAAGGACACAGTAATCAAGTAAAACAATATCCATAACAAGTAAACTACAAAGTGTAATCTGATAATACGACGTTAGTGAATTCTATATTCTTGATAAACTTTCGATTTTAGGTATATGTACAAAGGTTATAAAATATTTGTAAGAATATTTGATAGTAATGACACCGAAAGAGCCTTGGGAAACGTCAATGATTGATCACGAGCAGAGGCGCCTATGGTGATCCATCAGCCCGAATGGCCGAGATCTTCGTCTGCGAACCGATTAATAATCATATCACACTACCTAACTCCAATATAATTAATTTATTGTTATTATTCCTAACACGTAATTAAATTATGGATAGATGAACACTTCGTTAGATAAACATTCAGTCAGGTTATCAATGCTGTAGATTCTGTTGTTTACAAACTAAAGTACATAACTTTAGTCTCTCTATAGCTATTATTTATTGGTCAAATATGTATTTTTTCGTAAAAGATACTTTATGAAAGAACTAAATTGCAGCTCATGTTTATAGTAATGTAACGGGTCTATTCGCGCATAGAATATTATCAAAATATAATTTTGACTAACCTCGACGTTTCGATCAAGTTGCATTGATCGTGGTCACGAGTGGACTGTGACCACGATCAATGCAACTTGATCGACCCGTTACATTACTATAAACATGAATTGTGTTCGCGAGAGTTTAAAAAGTTTTAAATTGCAGCTTCAAATATTTCGACCATTTTCAATAATCTTTATAAGAAAGAGATATGGATGACGTGATCAAAAGGAATCGACACCAACAGTGTATAACTAAAGTAGTTATAATATTTTATTCGCTAAGTATTTGTAAATAAAAACAGAAGAAACCTTATAGCTATTTCAGGCGATAATAGCTCATTGATAGTGACTTCGAAAGCTACGGTAAAGGTCGTGGGATCGAATTGTACAATAAGTCTTTGGTGAAGGAAAACATCGTCAGGAAATTATAGTAGGAAGGCAATGTGACCACTGAGAGAATGCGTTTTGACTTGTGTAAATAATGGTATTTTACAAAAAGGTTCGATATTTTCAGTAGGAAGGCAGGTTGAATATTTGTCACTAAACACCTCTATAATGTGTTCCGGCAATGTGTGAACACCACATTTGGCCACATCATCACTGATATCGTGAAATTGTAGACAAATATAAGCCTATTCAGAGTAAAAACCACAAGACATAATAACGTCTAGTAAATATTTTCTAGTTCATCACTATAAATGGAGACTAGGAGACTGAGCAAGCAATATATTTCAAAGATGAAGGGTAGAATCATAATGAAGTGATCAAGCGGCCGGTGCGTGAAGATAGCTGAAGGTCTGATGACGGCCATTACGGAAATTCGGTGAATTCGCGGCCTCACCCCTTTAGTCGACGTGACTTGCCACACAAGCAGTGCGTGAGAAGCATAATTTTTACGGAAACATTTACACTAGCGGCAAAAAATGAGGAGGGTTCATGATATTTTTAAGACTATGATTCTATCTCCAACGCAGATTCATGACGAACACGTACGCAATATATAAAAGTGATTCCATAAAGAAAAATGCGCATTTATTGGCTCCATTAGATTAATACTGAAATATTCGCGATTTCTTTAAAAGCTTTCTGCAATAATTATGCTGCCTAACCAAAATTAATGATATAACATTTATCATCACCAATCAAAAATTCTTGTACATACATAAATTTAGAACTAAGTATTTAGAATAAATCGAATAAATAGATGCCAAAGATTCATCTAACAAAATAAAGTATGTATTTACTTCTTAAATCATCTGGTGACAAATGCAATAAACAGCGGAGCTGAATAACAAAGTAGTATCTATAGAAGCAACTTGTTATTCAGGAAACGTCAGCGAACGCAACTTAATTAGAAATTCGTTGATCTGTGAAGTTCCTCCTTCCGTTGTGAATAACTGTTTGTGATATCAACAGCTGCCGGTCGCCTTCAGCTGTTATAAAGTTATCAGTAAAATCTCCATTTGCAATGATCCAAGCAGATATTTGTGTTCATTACGCTATGAGATGACACTAAGCGAAAATTGTTTAAAATCTACATAAATACATTTTAAGTTATTGTGAAAAACAATATGTTTAATCATTTACCTACCTGCATATTTTGTGCATTGACTCGTTTACGGGTTTTCAATCAAAATCGATTGGTATATAATTGCAACATGATATTTAACTGCGATTCGATATTTTAACGATTCCCGTCAAAGAGGCAGACTTTAATTCAACAGTAACAGGTTGTGTAAAGGTGATAAAACAATGGAACGGACTGTATTATCATAACAGAGCGGTGAGCATTCTGAAAATGGAAATTCATTGGACTATCGATATTAATGGAATTGAAAGTATTTTCGCAACAAAATTGAGATATACCTACCTACCACTCATGGATCTCTATATAAGCACTATTTGCATATTACACGTAGTATATTATTTATTCTATGATATTACTAAACGCAATATCTTTCTGCCTGTCTGTCCAATCATGGGTCTTTTGGAATTTCCGGAAATTTGATGCGATTCTCATAATTTTCGGGGCAGTTCCTTGAGGATGGTTTTTAGTGGTTGGTTAAGATCATGCTGGTCTTGAGTTCGATTCCTATACAAGACAAACATTTTTGGGCATGAACATGTCAGTTTATCTCGAGTGTAGGGTGTAATATACTCGAACATAATATTTACTCAAAATAGTATATCACTTATTTATTATTACTTATCGTTTTTGGTAAACTAACCAAAGATAAAATATCTCCAACGTCCGCAGGCCAGTAATTACTAGTACCTACATAACTTTAACTACGTAGAAACATAATTGTTAAACGCTAGGTATTTCTGTAATAAGACATTCAATAGTTCCATTGGAAATGTATTTGTGGAGCTAATTTATTACATTTCCATGTAAATCGTAGACAGTAGTGCCTCGCCTGGGCCCAACGGAGGTCGGAGCACCTAATAAATTTAACCGGCACTTTTATGGGAAATTCCTCGTTTTATTGGAAGTTTGCCGAAAAACAATCAGTTTACGCCAAAAGAATTAGGTGATTTCTAACACCTCCATTATTAAATTTATGTTATTTTTATCGGATTAGATTTTTGGCGTCTAAAAAGCTCGGAAAAGCTGGTAATAAAATAAGCTATTTAACATGCTAACATGGGTACTCATAAACAATTACCAAACCCCATGTTTCAGACATGGTTTCACGGGCGCCGAGTTAGCGGTAACATCTAAACTCGTAATAAATTACAATTGCTATAACTCGAGTCATCCTCCCGCGTCAAAGTTATACCACACAACTTCGCACTAATGAATGAAGACTTTGCAAACTAATTTGCCACCACACCGCAATGACAGCGCTCCTTAAAACTATTAATATTGTCATACCATGCAAGCCTTGCTGACAGTGTTGCCACTTAAATACTAATTTTATGCAAAATAATATCATTCCAACTAAAATTTTGATATAAATCTTTCGACGTGCGTACCTACGAAACGAACTACCCGGTGTTATTCTAAATCTTTCTAATAATTTTATTTATTTAACACGAGCTTCCGTATCACAGTTTTACCGTGATGTAAGGAATTTTTTACACCCTAGGCTCCATTGACTGGAGTTTACATAAGGATTCCTAATTTTTTTCCAGTACTTTTTAGTTAATTACAAACAAAAATATAAATCTTATCTAGTTATACTATTAGTGTAGATTCAGAATGTCATACCGAATAAGATATTGTTGTTATTCACAGAGGCTCTCTATTAATACCGAGTATGCTCAAATAGTTAAGTTATCGAAGCCACATTGCGCTGAGTGAGCACGTCCCCTTACAGTTCCCTGCCCCGAATTATACCGAGCTGATCTCAAAGGGTAACTCGATTCGATGTTGTAGATAGAGAGTAGTCATGGAGCTTGGGTCATATAACTTCACATTAATGAATGAGAACTTCACGCTTGTCGCTCCGCGATGAAGCTCTTTGCGACTAATGAAATTGCTACCAGGAATTCTGATGACGCAAAGTGGATTACATGCCAGTTTTGAGTCGTTTGTGAACTAACGATCTTGTGTGCGGCTGGAGAATATTATTAATTTAAGCACAATAGGCTATTCAACGGCCGAAAACTTACTAGACTTGATACTCAGAATAGGCAGACACTTCGATATCTCTAAAATCTTTACGCATAGTGTTTTTTTTACAAATAATTTAAAGAAAACTCAATGTAAAGATATCAGCTAATTTACTCCCAATCGCTCTAACGTCGTATGATGGGTGAGTAAAACGTTGGTGCAATTGGGCCTATAACTTTAGTAAACAAAGAATTTTTAAAATCCGTCGAATTGGTTAAAAATGCAGATTATTTACAAACTCTTATAATTTTTAGATTAATTTGTGATACACCGTATTAGACTATGATTTCGGATAAGCAATAATCTCGGAATAATATACTGATACCATATAGGTAATATAAGAACAATGGAAAACAAGTTTAATAGTAATGTATGTTCGAAATCCCTTTTAACGCTGCCTATATATAAACAAAAAACACATTAAAAAAAATAGTTTGAAGTGTTTCCATCAATTTCCATAAACAAATCCGTGAACTAAAGCTACTAAAAACGGTTTTATGCCAAGCGGAAAGGATAAATCGGTCTGAATTCCAAAGAAAAATAAGGATTAGGCCTTAAATTTGCATGCAGCACGTCGATGGTAAATTATCGGGGTGTTTGGCGGACAGCCAGCCGACATTTACCAGCCGTATTAAGGACACCAAGTGCTCTGTTACCAAAGAGCCGACGCGTGACTCTAATCTCAATTTTATAAAACGATAATAAAATTCAAATATCATTATCAATCACAAAAGCTTAAAATGAAACGAGGCATAGAGGAGAACTTCGATCCATTTATCATACGATGCATGCAGCTTTTTAAAGTAGGGGTGTCTTTAGTTGTATACCTAATGTCTTATGTAATCATTTATTCAATTTAAGCACTTTATGAATGTTGATAGTTACAATTATTACAATAGACTCTACCTATACACATTAGGTGGTAGAGTCTATTGTAATAATTGTTTGATATAAAGCCATTGAAAGGTTTGGCTAACTTCTTTTAATTCGTGTCAAGTGGTACGATAATACTTGTCTGACCATTAAGGACTTAATTGAACTGCTCTTAAGTCCGGTGAGTTCTTAAACAGGCACCCGGCACTTTGCACGTCCTTACATTTAAGGAGCGTAAAATTTATCTAGTTGAAATAATCGCGGCCAAACAGCCAAGTCGGCCCATTATGTCTGGCTGGCCGCCAGACATGGGGCTCTTCCGGCAGACAAGTGAACTGCCAACTGTACATATTGTACTTATTTATTTACCCTAATAAAAACATTTAATTGTATGCCTTTGTCTGTGTTTTTAGCATTTCATGATTTAAGTTTACACATCATCATCATCATATCAACCGAAAGACGTCCACTGCTGGACAAAGGCCTCCCCCAAAGATCTCCACGATTGCCGGTCTTGCGCTAGCTGCATCCAGCGGTTTCCTGCGACCCTAACAAGATCGTCAGTCCACCTTGTGGGGGGCCTGCCCACGCTACGTCTTCCGATTCGTGGTCGCCACACTGTGGTTTACACATAGATGTAATGAAATTTATTTGAGGTTGAATGAAAAATTGTTTCAAGTAGATAGATCTTAGCGATTTATTACGAGAAGGTAATGATTTTTTTCTTTGAATTGTTTTTTACTCGATTGCTCAAAGAGGGATTGTAATGTTTTCAGGGTTCATATTATGTATGTAACAGATTTGGATGTATGGTACCCCATTGCTAGACTCCTTTTACACCATCCTGAGCGACACTGGCTACTATTAGTTTACATTTTGTAAAACCCAGTCGATTAAAAAAAAATGTAGGTATTAATTGTGACTCGTTCAATCTACTAAATAACTTTCAGTTACCACAAATATTGTATATAACCATGCTTGGAAAAACACTAACGTATCCTAGACACGAGAATAGGTGCAACCACCTTGCGGTGATCAATATTCATCGATTCAACTAACAAATCGATGACATGCTCGTATTTGCCATATACTACACTCACACACACACTATGACTACACTAATTTGACCTTTGAGGTCATCATCGATCGATCCCAGTGTAATTCACTGTTGTAAAACGATATATTTAACTGTGTGTTAATTTCCATACATCTTAATTTACACTGCAGCTTTGCGAAGTGATGAAGCAGTCTCAATATTCCGAACAATTACCCGGCGTTGGATCTGAGCCAGTTAACATTATTTATTCGACAAATTCTATATTATAGGCAACTTGGCTACCACTTGACGTTAATTTAGCTTAATGTAATGAATATATTAAGACATTTGTACTTATTTGGTTATCATCAGAGAGAATCTTAGAAGTCGACCGTATTGTGGTTAGGACACAGATATTCAAAACTATTTAAACAGACTATAAACATTAACAGAGACGTCTAAAGTGAGGTATAACTTCGTAACCTTAGGATATTCAAGGCCAGAGTGAATGTTTCTCCTGGGTAAGCTTGTTCCATCATAGGCTTCGTCATATCTAACAATAGAAAGCCATTTTATGTTTTTAAAAGATATCTTATATTGGCAACAGATTAGTAATACCTCTGGTATTGCAAATAGCGACGGTAACCACTTACCATGAGACCGCCTGCCTGCTTGTCAACCTTCTGGCATAAAAAATATTAATTCATGTATTCTACCTACGTTTCAAAACATGCCAAAAATATTCCAAATAAGACAAGATTTTTAGAACTAGTTATTTCTTAAGCACTTAAATCCATCTATGTTGAAAGGTTTATAGTCCGATATCGTGAGCTAAGGTTATTTTCGGTAGACTAATCCCCATAAAAATAGGATAGAAGAAAAACCGATTTTGGATATTACAGTCTATTTTCTAAGTTCAGAAGTACCTACACATCGAGACGAAATAAATAGATTGGGTACAGACCAACCATCATCTTGAACTATTAGGTTGTCTAGTCAGTATAAATTCACTTTCTCGCAAATGGTTTTTCTTTTAGCCGAACTAATGATGATTTATTACAGCAGTGTCTGTAAAGGTCAAGTAAACAATGTTATATCTTATTAAAGAGATAATTACTTTAACCGTTTCAAAGTCTAATTAAACCCAGAACATCTATTACGTATAGGTACACGATAAAATGTTCCAAGAAATACGCTTTGCCTTTGCCGAGTTGTAACTTTAATTACCAAAACGTAAAGAACATCTTATATTTAGGTTAATTTTACAGTTTGATTAATTAGATTTACATAAAGTTGATATACTAGGTGGCAACAACAATAATATAATATGTTTATGTACAGTTTCCATATACTGTAAAAGAAAAAAAAATGAGTTTTGCAGCTGTTGATAGGTAGGTACTAAAATATAAAGTTAAACTAAATTTGGCTTGGTAGAAAAGTCCAGTCTATGAACATAATTAAACTGAAGAGATGTTGTTTAATATTTCAATTCACCCATCGATTATTTTTTCTAATTAGCGTCACAGCCACGCCGTATAATTGCCGATGTCCAGATGTGCGCCTCCCCAACCCAAAGAGATGCAATACACCCCTGGCTAATTGCCAACATGGTTACGAGCGGGGGGACATCACCAACAAAATATCCAATATTTCCACCGTTTTATACCTAACATGTTCAAATTACTTTAAAACTATATACGCGTAATATGGATAAGTAACTCTAAATCCCTACTGCCATTTATGCTGCGAGCTCGATGTGTACCTAGTGTCAGACAATTTCGGTTCGATGTGAATTGCTTGACATGCCCACCCTCCCACACGTCTTCGAAATAAAAGCATCACACGGAGAAATCTTAATAAAAAATCAATATTGGGTTTAAAACTCTTCAAAGATTTTGTTTTCAATATTTTATCGCTTTTCAATTTCACACTAATGTGGAAAAAAGTAAAGAATAATTGACATACGTCAATTACCATATAGTATACCATCGGAGACTAGATACAACTTTTTTTCTTACAATTATATTTTCATTGCTTTTATAACAAAGACACAGCCCCACATTATTTTGCGTGTGGAATTTTGACATTACTTACAACCACATTAACTTTACACGTATAAAGTTACTTTTATGAATAGAGAGGTCAATAATTTGCGTAGAGTTTTACACAACGAAGCTTCTGGTTCCAGTGACCATCTGGACTGAAGCCAACTCGTTACGAGCAGCGAATAATCAACGCGATCGGCACGCTCCTGGGCACATGTCGAGCACACGACCATCACCAACAACTGCCCCCTGCTATATTGAAGACATCATCATCAATGTTTAACCGTTGACTATCTCATAACAGACATAATTAAGTTATTACTTACCTACTGTCGGAAAAATATATGTAATTAAGAAATACCTTTGAAGTAGGTACCTAAGACACCTTATCGGAGCTTACGAGAATATAGATATAGAATCTGAAACCTTTGAAGTATAAATTATATCAACCGTTAAAAGTCAGCCAACAGTAACCTCAATGATCAATCGATTTGTGTGCTCGTAATTTCCGCAACTCGCCTGCGATACTCCCACTCGATTACAACATCAAACTTGTGTTGATTGGTTGCATGCAAATAAGAAATCAGTAAATATAAGTAATCATTTGAACTCAGCAAATAAATTTCAACAAAGAGCCTGACGACACAAAAAGCGATTCCTAAACAAACAAATATCAAAACAATTCAATATTATTATCTTGAATATATGTATCAAACAAACGTTCGTCAATACTCGCTGATCCATTTTGGGGACGTTCTGGGACCGTATACTTTGTTTTAAATTAATGACATCCATATCTCACGATCCCAGGGAATAGTCCTTCGTATTTGTCATATAGATTACCTACTTTTTCTGCTTCCGAAGTAAAATTTATTTGATGTTCTTAAATTTCTTCCATTGGGGTATTATCATTATGAGATTTTTTTTTTTATATCTGCATTTAAAAATGTCTCGGTCATAAAACATTGAAAGAAATTGATAAATAAGCTGGATACTACGAAATTTTTGCACACAGCCTTTTGTTTTCACAGTGCTGGAAGCCCCAATATTTTAAAACTTATCAACTCGGTTGCCACCGTAAATTGCACCGTATCAGACAGGGATTAAGATGATTTGGGAATATTTTCACTTAAACATGGAAAAGTAGGGGTTGGCGTGACGTCACTGTGAAATTTATTCGCCAATAATATGGAGGTTAACGAGCTGTAGGTGTTCCTCGTTAAACCTGCCATAAAGTGCGCTAATGTGACGTCAGATTGCTCGAGTATAGACTTACGCGCTCTCTAAAAACGAACGAGCTCTCTACACACGAATCTATCGGGATGATGGAGTCTTATGTTGCTAACTTAATATTTGTTCTCCAAACATTAAATAAACAAATATTGATAGAAGCGTTGCCGCCTAAAGATAAATTAATATGCTTTAATGAAGCTTGGCATTCGTCGCATCTACTAATTTGATTTATGAGCAGCAATCAATTAACAAGCGCTTTATGTATCCAACGTTTAAATGAATGGGCATACCTATATAAATACTTGCTGATTTACAAACTGAAATTAAGTCTAGATAAATACCTTTCTAAACGCGTATGTATGATATTGTTAATCAATATAAATATTTATTTGCATGTTAGTCCTATATGCGTTCCTATACTATTCATCCAATTGTGATGAAACTTTGATGAGTTATTAAACATAACGAAGTACGATAGAAACCAACAATGTACTCATTGAAGTCATACAATACTTTAGACATCGAATGATATTATTCACATAAAAGATAATATATTGTTTTATGTAGGCTCTATAAACCCTTTTAGAAAGGCTGATAAAAATGCAGACGACCTTACTGATAGTTACTATTAGTGGCCTCTTCTCTTCTCAGTAGAGCACTCTTGTCGAGTGGTCGTGATTTAAATATATGGAGTACATGGAGGTTCCAAAACGTCAATATTTTCCTTGGTTGCTTTCGCAAACTTATCTTCTTCACCTTTAGCAGTTTGTAGCGTTGCGAGTATACCATGGTGGATTGATTTATCGCTCTTATTAGGTCCGTCCAACGAGTGGATGATCGGCCACGAGATTGCTTGCCTTCAACCTGATCTTGAATGACAAGTATTTACATCAAGTGTTCGATCCTGGAGATGTGACCAAAGAACTTGAGGATTCGCAGCTGTCCGAAAATCGGTCGAC
Source organism: Tethea ocularis (assembly GCA_963555595.1). Lineage (NCBI taxonomy): Eukaryota > Metazoa > Arthropoda > Insecta > Lepidoptera > Drepanidae > Tethea > Tethea ocularis. Next base: position 5,912,151 of record OY741971.1, on the reverse strand, counting down.
GAAAATCTCTCCGTTATATGAAGCTCCTTGAGGATTGAGTCCATTTCACATGGGTATTTTTGAAGTAACATAACATTTTATAACATCAAATAAAATAAAAATAAATACGCAAGATGACCAAACAACAAACACTACTATCGGCAAACAGCTGGGGTTGCAACCACTTTAGCTAATATTAAATAACTCCTAACTTGAAACTTGCAAAACCCCTAAAAGCAAATAGTTTTTGAAAAGTTAAAGTAATTTGTTAATAGGTTAAGTTCGTTGAATATAATAATATTCTAAGGCTAAAAGCTTCTTTGATGTCCATTTAATTGAAATACATTTATTCGTAGGTGGACTCGAATATACCAAAAAAAACACCAAAAAGTTTTTACTAAAAACGCAACGCTTACATCAACTTTGGGTTTCGTCCTACGAGTGAAGTTTTTAATAGGTTCCAGACCCTAACCCTTGGGACAAAATGAACAAAACAAGCTGGGAATTAATTGCACGGATAATGAGAATGAGAAATTTACTTTTATCGAAGCTGAGGTAGGTAGGTACTAAACCTTGTTTACTAGCTTCATTCATTTCCTTTGCAATAATTAACGGAGAAATGAGCGTCAAATCAATTGATTATAAATAATTAATTTTGTGAACATAAGATGTGTTACTTTATCTAATAGGATATCGAACTTTATGGATGACAATAAAAAGTCTATTTTTGATGTTGAGAAAAGTCTGCTTGTTATTTTTAAAAGAAAAAGTTTCCTGCTGTTCTTCCAGTGAAATCATTTTCCTAAATTTCAAATTCAAAACGTACTATTCTTATTCCGATTTTCTTTACATATGCAAAAATATTACCTACTATTTATTATATTTAATATTGTCTCTTATAAATTTATTTTAAGCTTTCATTATTTGTCACCCATTAAGCATTATTTACTTATTTACACAAGAGACGTGTATCCCAGAACACCTACAGTTGGATACAAGACAAGTCTATCTCAAATGAAATGTTTGCAATGCTCTCCCACTGTAATACACTGGCCAAGTTTACTGTATTCCAACTGTGAGTTTCCAAAACTACTAATTGAATGTTACTAACTATTGGCTTAGATAACTTACATGACACACTAATCTAATTTCCGCGTTGTAATAGTGTCCAAAACTGTCATTAAAACTTGCTTAACCCAAATCAAATGGATGGGTGAAATACTTTTGACAATCACGGAAAAGGTCCGGTCAGCAACTATGAAAACTGATACTGAAAATATACGCCGGTAGGTACACTAAAACTATCCATGATTTAGTAATTTATAGTATGTAGGTTGTAATATATGTATGTAGATATGCTTACAAAACATTTATTTACACTAACTTTATATCTGGTATAGTTATAGTGAAGATAGGTGTTTGTTTAATTTGAATGTGTTCAGATTATTATTTCGTTAATTTAATTATTATTATTTAGTAGTATACCTACGTAAGGACTATTTTTATACTAATGCCAAAAATATCTTGTAGTCCCTTTTTACAACGAATTATCAAACATTTTTGCTAAATTTTAGTAACTTATAAGCATAATCCAGTTTCATGGTTTCTAACATTATTTACTCAAACATACTGAATGCATATCGTGTACGACTCTTATACGTAGCACACTTTTTGCATGCCACTCTAATCAACTGCTCACATGTGCTCCCAAAATCTGGTACCATGCGAATGCAATTACACTGAAAAAAAAACCAACGACATATGCCGCAGTCAAAGTTCCGAAACTTTCAGAACTCGGAAACGTGCTACTAAACACGTCTCAATATGTTAATTAATCACCGGAACGTAATAGTGATGTATGTCATAATAATCGCATCATATTTAGAATAGGTGGGTATTTATGGACATATCGAGATTGGAGCCTATCCAATACAATGAATTATAGGTAGCTGTGCACGCTAGAATGTAGTCATTCAAGAGTATTGGAAACGTAAATTCTACGTTGCTTAAGTGCTTTATTATGGCCATAAATATAAGACCTAAATTCAAGCAGGTACTAGCTACTAGTAGTATTATACTCGTATAATAGATGGTTATTTTTTCCGTGGTGCTATTCTATTAGAGCAGGTAATCATTGTCTGAGGCTTACGTTTTAGGTGTACATATAAAGATATTTATTAGGTCAACAGAACAGACAGAGGTTATAGAAACACCGAAAAGCTATCAATTTTTTTTTTCAAAATATTACTTGAACCATTTCAATTTTGTACAATTTATTGACCCTATCATTAAACTGTTGGGTAATACTAACAAACTTAAGAGGTCAAAATTGATCGTAAGATCCATTTACGTTAGCCCCCACAAGTTACCTGCCACACCTCAGACAACTGCAAACTTTCTGCAATATAATGATATTACGTACACAGGCTTTCTCAACAATAACACAAGTTTTAATGCAAAGACCATAACTTTCCAGTTATTATACTCAAACACTATTCATTTAGGTTGCAAGCACCACTCTATAACTCATCTATCTAAAACTGGCGTTCTAATGTGTCTAACTTGGCCATCTATTGCAAAACTTTAGCTTAAAATTACCCACATCTTTAACGGTGATATTAAATTTCTGTTGTCTTTGATAATTTACGGCGTCTTCGGAAGCTTATTAACACGTTCATTTATTACATATTGATTTCAATTACTATGAAATTGCTTTTTAGAAGAGGATACAACTCCTTGTCCTTTGTGGTTGATGTTTTGTAATAAGAAAGCGATTCTGATGTATACTTTATTTTATGATACTTACGTTATACCATTAAAAAAACAATGTATGCAGTACCTCTTTTGTTTATGACATAACATATACATATAACAGTTCGAGATATTACAGAGAATAGGTACGCATAAGCAAACTGCTTGGTTAGATGTTTACGGTTAACAACCTTCTAAACTACATAATTTTATTTTTTTCTTACTTCCATTGAATACTTGTAATTTAAAACAACTATTGAGCGATAACTGCATATGGTAGGTTAGGTATGTTACCTATATAAACTCGCAAGTAAGCTTAAGTGCAAGAATTCTTTTAAAAAAAATCTTCTCATAAAGATTATTAAACGAAAGAAGCCCTGACACTAATTACTCGCTATTTTCTAATTAAAAATTATTCAATGTACCTAATTAATTTTTTTTTTTATGAAGAAACATAATGAAAGCTGTCTAAATTAACTTGAAAATCATATTAATATTAAACCGTCTTAAGCTTGAGATCGATAAGATGAGTGGTCGGCTGAAAAGTCGAATCTATTCAAATTAAAATGGAAGTAAGAAGTTTGAAGTGGAACCTTCAAGAAGTAGGAGTAGGTAGTACCTACTGCGCCCTCGTCAGGTGCCCACAAACTTTGTTAATAAAAACGATATTGAACTTGCCACTCGGTGGATTTTATTCCTTTGCGTTTTCATTCCTTCTTTGTTCATATTCAAACGAGTGTGTTAAGGAAGAAATCATTATTCTCTACCCACATTGAGATAAACTGATTTTTTAAATTTATCTTTACTTTCAATCAACATTACCTAGTTAAATGTTATGTTAAAAATAAATAAGTATGGAACCAATTCTGGAAATGCAATTATAAATAGTTATTCACATAGGCTTATGGAAGGTTTAGAGACCCCATATATCTTTCTACGTGTAGTCAGACTTAAAAATAATTTATCGTTGTGTGATTTTGATGAGAAAGTTACGACAATGGTTGGGCCTCAAGTATGTAACATAGATCAGCAAGTTATAGGTTTCGAAAATATAACATATTAAAGTATCAAAGTATATTTACTTTTCTTCCTAATATACTTTTATTTTTAATGCCAAAAAAACTAAGATGCTAACTGGATAAAATAAAAATAAATGTACCAACTATTTCAGTTGAATGTTGAAAGAAATGTACTCAAATCAGCAGGGTTTACCAATTCCAATTTCATCAAAACTGAAACTAAAGCGTCATTACAATAAAGGTCCCATAAAGGATTTATCGACAGTTTCTACTAAGGGTTTTGCTCACGTACCGTGAATACCAATTTCAGGCCTCCCTTAGATACGTGTGAAATAGTCGCTTAAATGGTTTTCTTGCGTCTGCTTCAGTTTTAATTGCGTAGAAACTATGTAAACTAAAGCTTAATTCTTTTAGGTTAGTAAATTAAACATTTTACATTGAAAAACGAGTAAAATGTATTTATTATACGAGAATGTAATAACAATCTAATTAATTCTTCAAAATCACATTGTTATTTGTGCTACCTACCACTTTTAATTGACTTTCACAAATTATCACATATTTTTGTATTCATCGTGAGAACATAAATTATTGAATGGTTCATGAATTTGATAATCCTTATGACTATATATTTTTATTCAATTCAAAAAACATGCATTTGTCTTTCAGATTTCCTTTCAACATAAATTTAATAAATTTCATTAATTAAACTAAATGGTGCTCTACTTAACACCCTCTTAATTGATGGTTCAATTTCACTCGCCTCTTTGGTAAAATACTGCGAACACTGAATATGTCATTCTAGCAACCTGAAATAAAGGAAACGGATGTAATTACTTCATTCAAGGTAATTACGTACTAATTTCAATTTTAATACTAGCTGTGTAAGGCTTATTATAGTCATGGGAAAATACCTGCTTTGTGAAAACTTACCGAAACAAAAGTTCCATACGATAGATCTTGAATACCAAAAGCTTTAAGTATGAGAGGCTTCTGCGCTTGAGTACAGCCAATCAGAATCAGCTGGCGGATATCGTTGTGTTTATCCTTGTTCATTTCACAAAGGTGCCATCCACAGTTGAACATTGCATGGGACAGGTGTGATGCCTGAAAAAAAAATTTTTGCCCCCGACGAAAAAGAGGGTTGTTATCTTGTTGTTATAATATAAGTGTGTAGTGTGTATCTGTGTGTACCTATGTCTGTGGCATAATAGCTCTTGACCGGATGAACTGATTAGTTTTTTCAATTGAAATTGGTCTCTTAAGCGAGAGTGTCCTTAGCTACGTTTGAAAAAAATCCGCTCAGCCATTTGAAGATCATCACCTCTTTTCTAGTTGATGAAGATATAAACAACTTTTTTGTTTTTGTTTTTGGAGCTGTTTTGTGTCAGAGGTTTTATATCGGTAAACAAGTATGCGGCCGCCTGATGGTAAGCTGCTACTGGAGCCTATGGACGCTTGCAACACCCAAATAAATATCTAGTAAATTACTTACCTGATAAGTAATCTCCCCAGCGTTCCACAAATTCAGCGCTAGTAACAAGAACAGAGATCCGACAAACGTGTAAGTCATTAATGCATTAGTCGGATCTAGATGGGGGGAAAGCTGTAAGAAGAAATGTTTATAAAGCCATAAAGGATGCTTATAAGAGAATGCAATGAGTACACTCATAAATAATATAACAGTTAACTTTTAACATCTCAGAAAAACTAAAGCCGAACATTATAAGGAATCAATTTAAACGTATAGATATTATTTATAAAAAAATTGTAAGTAAAATAATAAATAGCATGTAATATTGTTAGCACTTACCGCTAGGCGTAACAGAAGTAAAACGGCAACAGCTGAGCTTTCACAAACTTGCAACGACATTATTATACCAAAAATATGATGTATTTCCTCTGCCAAGCTGAAGTAGGTAAATAAATTTGTAATTGTACACATAGCTGATTCAAGAATCAACAATATTCAACAAAATTTTCATTCCATTTTTTTAAACTAACTTACGATAATAATTTTTGATGCATACGGATGCCTTCCAAACATCCATTTCGGAGTTTCTCAATAGCTTTTCGTTTAGTCATTGTCAAGATATCTCTATCAAATTCCTCTCTAATCCTCTCATAATGATGACATAATGTGATGAACTTGTACGCCATGGTAATGAGATGGGTGATTGGCATACAGTCTGCTGACATCATAGGCAGCATCATGTACAACCAAGTTACGTAGAAAAGTATTCTGGAGGCAGATGCTACATTTGACTCATCATTGTAGTTTGGAAAATATGTCACCACAGTGTAGAAAGGTGCACCTAAGATAAAATAATAATGACTTATTATTTATGTTTCAACACTCTAAAATTTATACATCTGGGATACTTTTTAAATACACGTTGTTTGCAAGTTACGTTAAAACTATGTACAACGTACAGCAAGATAAAGTACATCGGAGAATATCTAAAGGTATGACATGCATTATTCACTTTGCTTTAATAAAATGAACATGCAATATTAAAGTTATCTGTGGAAACTCATTAGTAACATAAAAAACTAACTGTACCTAATGGGCAAAAACTAACAAAATCCACTGAAGTTGTTAGTTTCTTTAAGTTAAATAAATAAATAATTTGTAGACTTGTCTAGGCGAGAGAAAGTGTCAATTTGCATGGACAACAGTGTCATACGAATCTTTTTTTCCTATGGGGCCGACACTGTAATAGAACATGTGCTTTGGGAGTATGGGATTCCAGTATATAGATACTATTCCAGTATATCGTCTAAAAGTCAAATATAAGGCTGAATCTGTAATTTTTCTGTAACTTTACATATCTGGTCTCTCACGAGTTTTTTGAAGATTTTCACATATGGAATGATCATAGTATTTATCATTATACTCTCTGCTCTATTACTGCAATCTACCCTGGAATATAATAGCCATCTTAGCAATTGTATCATAATGTATCTGCTATTCCAAATAATTTCCCTGTAACTCAAGAAACCGGGCTTAGTAACCTAAGTTTAGCTTTGATGTGACCGCAACTGCGGAATTATTTAGTTCTGATTTAATTTGGTACACGCGAAGACGAATATCTGACATTGGACGTCAACTTGCTAAATCACCATAATTAACCTCATCAGTTAACTAACCTTCCACGATTGACCTTCTTATGCTTTCCACGCCATAAGCAATGAGAGACAAATATACAGATACTACATATAACGAAATTCCTATTTTCACTTTTTTGTACTGTTTTCTCATAACGTGTTCCTCTTCAAAATTCTCACCCACTGTAGCCATTTCATAATTCAATTTCCTTATAGATTTCTTATGGTACAACAGCAAAAACATTTTAGTCAGAACAATGTTGTGTATGGCGGAGAACATGACAGCGGAGTTTTTTTCCACTTCGGGGAAATTACCGAACAGGGCGGCGAGGTTCTCAAGGAAAATCATTGTAGTGTAAATAGAGAAAGAAACCACGCTGTAAATCTTGTAAAGGATCGTTTCTTTGTATAGATCCTGATACCAACAGTTGCCGGCGCCGGCGAAATACACGTATTTACAAAAGTCTCTAAGTAAGCATTTTGTTTTCAGAGACATTTTTCTTATTCGATAAATCTTATCAAGGCTCTAGTTGTAAAATGAATATTTTGTACGAGACGTGTGTAATACGCGTCTTGTCAAGGTAATATCTTTTATGATAAAGGAATATAGAAATAATAAAGCCAATGCGTGTTAATTAACGGACAAGTTGTTTCACGAAAACACAAAAACTTTTAACGACATGAATATTTTAGTGAAAACAATACAAAACAGAAGGTAATTTACTAACTAATTAGTAAGGTTAGGCTTGTTACGACGAGACTAAAAAATGAACAGAATATTAAATGTAGGTAATTAATGGCGTGCGCCTACTTAGAAAATATAACGTATCAAACATAAACTGACTACTATTTTCTGTACTAAGTAGCTGTCTCCTGCGGTTTCACCCGCGTTCCCTGGATAATTATTATTTTTTGCGCGGAACCCTAATGTTAAAAAAAGTAGCCTAGGTTAATCCTCATAACATAGAATATCTGCGAGTGAATGTCCCGTCAAAATCTATCTGAAACAGATCGAGAGACAGACAGACTTAAAATATTGATTTGGTACATAATACTACTTCATTATGTTTTTAGTAAAAAAAGTTGTTATTTTGACGTTACAAACAGACATCTCTATTTTATTTATTATTTGTATGTATAGATCACTACTACATCTTTTTGTAGGAGACACATTACTTACTTCACCTAAACTCCACTAGAGAACACGTTCTAAAATAATTTTCTGTCACCAATAAGATACAAAAAAGATCCCAAATTGAAATCCCAAAGGGAAAATATCACTTGCATATAACATAACCTATGTCCCTACATTAATAATTTCACGTTACCTCAAAGTAATCCTTGCAGAGAGGCGAGAGTCGCTCTCAATGTCAGCTGTCATGGAAAAAATGCTATTCCTTGCCTGCGGGGTTGTTTGGAGATTAGCGGACCAGGAAAGCTGCTTATATCTAATGCTTGGGGTTAATCAAGTGGAAAGTTACTTGTCAACGAATCTAGTTATTTTACCACTATTTTGAGGTTAGAGTATTATTTTATTATTTAATACGACTTGATTAGGTCGGTGAATTTAGAACTTTAACCACCGTAAGTTAACGAACAAGGTAAATACAATATTTCTCGTCATATTAAAAATTATACTGAATCAAAAGTCTCAATATCCACTCAACGAACGCAATAACTCATTAGTTTATCAATTAATCAACAGACCATTATACAGCCAGAGATATAATTACCTATCTATATTAACTTTTTTCAGCGTTCACTAGAAATCTGAAGTTTTTTTATTTTTTGAAAAACATGGAGAGATAAATCAGATCCCATGCTATTATCTTTTGGTGGTAATCGGAATGAACACCATTAATGATTTCATCCAATGACGAGCTACGATAAAAACCATTTTATGGGCGTGGTCGAGCCCTCATTGGATGATTTTCAATAAAGATGTTGATTGCAATAACTTAGGTGGTACGAAAGTTACGTGATAGAGCCTCAGATCCGACTTTTAATGTCTAATATTTTTTCTATATACTTTTCAAATTTAACCAATAGTTACGGTAAAATTCAGTTAAAAACATACACAAAAACCTATTTTCACCTTAATATTACTACAATTAGTAGGTAAATATAATAAATTTTGCGTATCAAGTTCCTCATGAAAATATATTTTGTTACAAGAGCGCGATGTAATCTTCATATTATGATGTTACAATATGTCAGTCAGTAGGTACGTCAACGAAGGAAGTCTTTCATTCTCTTAGAATATGAGAAGAAATTTCCGCTTTCAATAAAGCCCTTGATTATAAACATTAGCAATCTGAATATTCACATTAGAATATGCTATGTATATTTAGGAAGGATTGCTTTAGAATAATGGTTAACATGTACATAGGTACGTTCGTAAAATTTTGATATTGAAGTACCTAGCTACGGTATTTTACGTCAATTAGTCACTAAGTTTTATTTCACCGCGAAAAGAAGATTGACAGAGAGAAAATAATTGTCAATAAGGAAAACGATACGTAATTGGTAATAGCGATAGTTATCATAATAGCTTTAATGTGCTAATTACAAAATTATGACACAAAGGCACTTGAAATAGACGAATAAATTAAAATGCACGAAATATTCGGAAAAATTCAAACTGTGGACTATTCACCTCATGAAGTTATGTTTATTTTTATATAATAACTAGCTGACCCGGCAGGCGTTGTCCTGCCCTGAGAACAAAAATAAAACTGGGATCTACCTACCTACCTCTACCTAACTACCTACCCCTAACCTAACAACCTACCCCTACCTACCTTACCTACCTACCCTACCTACCCCTACCTATCTACCTACCCCTACCTATCTACCTACCCCTACCTATCTACCTACCCCTACCTAACTACCTACCCCTAACCTAACTACCTACCCCTACCTACCTTACCTACCTACCTACCCTACCTACCCTACCTACCCTACCTACCCTACCTACCCTACCTACCCTACCTACCCTACCTACCCTACCTACCCTACCTACCCTACCTACCCTACCTACCCTACCTACCCTACCTACCCTACCTACCCTACCTACCCTACCTACCCTACCTACCCTACCTACCCTACCTACCCTACCTACCCTACCTACCCTACCTACCCTACCTACCCTACCTACCCTACCTACCCTACCTACCCTACCTACCCTACCTACCCTACCTACCCTACCTACCCTACCTACCCTACCTACCCTACCTACCCTACCTACCCTACCTACCCTACCTACCCTACCTACCCTACCTACCCTACCTACCCTACCTACCCTACCTACCCTACCTACCCTACCTACCCTACCTACCCTACCTACCCTACCTTACCTACCTACCCTACCTACCCCTACCTATCTACCTACCCCTACCTATCTACCTACCCCTACCTATCTACCTACCCCTACCTAACTACCTACCCCTAACCTAACTACCTACCCCTACCTACCTTACCTACCTACCCTACCTACCCTACCTACCCTACCTACCCTACCTACCCTACCTACCCTACCTACCCTACCTACCCTACCTACCCTACCTACCCTACCTACCCTACCTACCCTACCTACCCTACCTACCCTACCTACCCTACCTACCCTACCTACCCTACCTACCCTACCTACCCTACCTACCCTACCTACCCTACCTACCCTACCTACCCTACCTACCCTACCTACCCTACCTACCCTACCTACCCTACCTACCCTACCTACCCTACCTACCCTACCTACCCTACCTACCCTACCTACCCTACCTACCCTACCTACCCTACCTACCCTACCTACCCTACCTACCCTACCTACCCTACCTACCCTACCTACCCTACCTACCCTACCTACCCTACCTACCCTACCTACCCTACCTACCCTACCTACCCTACCTACCCTACCTACCCTACCTACCCTACCTACCCTACCTACCCTACCTACCCTACCTACCCTACCTACCCTACCTACCCTACCTACCCTACCTACCCTACCTACCCTACCTACCCTACCTACCCTACCTACCCTACCTACCCTACCTACCCTACCTACCCTACCTACCCTACCTACCCTACCTACCCTACCTACCCTACCTACCCTACCTACCCTACCTACCCTACCTACCCTACCTACCCTACCTACCCTACCTACCCTACCTACCCTACCTACCCTACCTACCCTACCTACCCTACCTACCCTACCTACCCTACCTACCCTACCTACCCTACCTACCCTACCTACCCTACCTACCCCTACCTACCTTACCTACCCTACCTGCCCCTACCTACCTTACCTACCCTACCTGCCCCTACCTACTTATCCTATGTCCTTCTCCTGGCTCTAAACTACCTCCCTGCCAATTTTCAGCTAAATCGGTTCAGCCGTTCTTGAGTTATAACTGGAGTAACTAACACGACTTTCTTTTATATATATAGATATGACATTCTCAAGACCTATCTGAAGTTTTTGACGGAGCTCAAAACATATTTGGATATACATACTTAGATACTACATAAAAATAACTCGTTTGATTGACTTTTATAAAAGCATTCTCTCTCTTTTACATTGATGGATTCATTTTTAACGGAATGTAAATATTTTTTTAAAGAGGATAATGAATTAATCTTATTCCATTTGGATGTTCTTATACAGCATTTACACCTGAAGATAAAGGTAACCAACCTCAAAGGCCCAACGTTTAACACCCGTAGGGTCTTTTAATTGAGACGTTATGCTACCTTTAGGCGCCCAAGAAAATCATCTTAAATAAGGTATAGGTAACGTAACCCTTACACAGAAAAACACTTAAGCATTCAGGCACTATATTAGAGTGCCTGATCACGTAGGCGGAAATCTGCCTGACCAATAATACACCTTTAACCCTTTACCTAATTCGTATTCAGGGGCTGTACGTGAACCAGGCAAGGATTACAAAACTGTATTTGGAAAGTGACTGTAAATGGCTTAACGCAGTGGTGTTAAACACTGTCTCCCATTTAAATAGTTTCATATTTTTTTATTTAAAGTGTATTAAATAAAAACGAATTGGGCAAAAAATGTATTAACCCGTAAGGAACAGAGTTATTCCACCATTTAATTTGAGAGCAACGACGCTTAGCGCACCAAAGATATTTCCATTAGAGCCCCGGTTAATATTTTAGCTTGGTGCTCTATGTTGAACCAATTTAATACGACTTTATTGCACTTAGAGCACCTGCTTAGAAAATAACATAAGACTGATTGTGATTCAATTTTTGGTTCTCTAAAAAAGAGTGCTCATAGTTGAATCCCTAGGTAAATAATGAATTAAATATTTTTATTGTACTTACACCACATAGGTATACCTACCTAAATGAGACGCTATAATAATATTACAATTGCGAAAATATATCCGTCTGTTTGTTTCCGTTCCTTACCCCCATAAACCGCTGAAGTTGAGAATAACATAAAAAAAAACAAGAAATTCTGTTTGATAACAAACACAAATATCAACGCGGAGATCATTATAATTTCCATTGATTTGTATATTGTCAACAGTCTTATATAAACTGTCTAGTTTGATCCGGTTGTGTGCAGTTCTTCGGAGCGTGTGCAAGATAAACCTGTGCACTCATTCATGCAGGTGTACCCAGCAGCGTGTTTGACAAATTTTCCTGAGCGTGTGTAGCCAACATTATGTAGCAAACCTGAGTGTGTAGCTCTTGTATTTAGGTACAGTACAGACGAGGGTTATTGCCGGTTTGCCGGACTTGCCGTTGTTCACATAATCCAATTGTGCACGTTTGTACGTATGATATGCAGCGTTGCTAAAATTTGGTTAGGTACTTTTTAGAAAAAAACAAAAACTGAAACGTAACAACGTTCTAGTGTTGTTAATCAAAATAAGCTAACAAAAAAAATTAATCTGATGCAAAACATCATGAGCTGAAAACGACACAAAGAACTCTAAAATTTAGTCTCAACTCACCCTAATAGATCAAATTAATTATTTTGTGTCTAGGTCAATAAAATATACATATTATTAAGCTATATGCCTATATGCTAGGCACTTTGTGACGCTCATCATTCCTGTTTTTTTAGGGTTCAGTACCTACCTCAAAAGGAAAAAAACTTTCTTTTTTAATTTACCCTCAAAAGTGGCCCTCATGTTTAAAATTATTTTATTTATTCGTGTGTTTGTCTGTCTGTCCGACCGTCAGTCACAGCTAATTTGCTCCGAAACTACTGGACCGATTGAGTTGAAATTTGGTACGCATATGTAATAAGTCGGTGACCCGAACATACCTAAACGTATAACGTAAATAAAATAATTTTAAACATGGGGCCACTTTTGGATGGTAAATTAGAAAATTTAAAAGTAGTATCTATATTATACTAATAATAAAGCTTTATTATACTAATAATAAGTTTGAACGCGGTAATCTCCGGAGCTACTGGTCCGATTTGAAAAAATCTTTCACTAATAGGTAGCTACATTATCCCCGAAGGTTATATTACTACTTTTTATCACGGGAATGCGGGTGAATCTACGGGGGAACTAGTATAAAGTAATTGGAAAAATATAAGTTCCATTACTTATAGGTACCTATACCTTTTTTATAAAGTTATATAAAATAAAAAACATATATAGAGCACAGAACACAAAGCGATAAAGTTCGAACAATATCGGCGCTAGGGATTTCAATTGTAAGATATTTAGCGGACTTCCACCGGCACATCCCAGTAGGATGCCTATTCATTGTAGCCGTGGGCATAAATCACTCGGTACACACGAGGAAACCAGTTTAATTCAACCGGTGTCGATAATACCAACCTCATGTTTAAATAACAACCAAATCACGTTTCACCTGCCTGTGTAAATTCACGCTCATTTCAAGCACGATTTAAGCTTAAAGCCGGTAGAAAATTGTATTTGCCGGTCAGAGGTATGATCACATCTACAACAAGGGTAGGTAGGTACTATTCTTACTTTGGATAGAGTTGCCTGTAGTTCTGTTTTTTTTTCGGGTGACAGGCTTAGATATATTCTTATAGGATGTCTGTAAGCTAATTATGATGTTGGTAATAAAATTACGTCATCAAAATGAAACCCATAAATTAATGACATAGAAAAGTGAACACGCAATAGCCATATATAAATAGTTTACATTATATTTCTGCAGTAGATAAGAAGACCAGTGTGTGTTGCCAGTGATGACTTACGGAGCAGAGACGTGGCCGTGGAGATCCTTGGTCTAGCAGTGGAAGTCTTTCAGCTGACGTGATGACGATGAGTAGATAACAATATAAGCCAGAACAAAAATAATTCAAATGTAAAATTCCAATAAATACCTCGTAAAACAATTTTACATGGGTATGCAAAATAAAGGGTTATTTTCGTTTAATTATAAATGCTAATTAAGAAAAGTTGATTATGAGCTATTCCCTTGTGTTACTTCGGGAATTATTATATTTTTTCGAGGTGGCCATTAATCACAAAGGCACTCAGATATTTATAGGAAAGTATCTCATTATAAAATTGAGTAGAGGTCCATTAAGAACTACTTTTGTTAATTACGGAAGAGGCCTCTTCCAATCCAAAGATATTCCACTCCTCAGTCTTCCTAGAATCCACTCGCTTCCGCCACCTACTCGTCAGGACAACCGTCTAATAGCTCAAAGGACGTTCTACCCACCCACAACTACCTGCCCGAGGTTTCCACTCAAAGACCTTTGGCTGGAAGTCATTCAGTCTGGTTAGAAAATATATTTAAATATATTTAGATCAGATAAGACTTAATAATAATATCTCTGGAACATTTCTGCTCGACCGCAATTCTACCTTGATGCCTTATTATTTTTCAAGTGTCTATTTGAGAGCATACTTTATCTCATGATATCCGAAAGATCTTTTAACTAGTTCTATAATTGCTTAATTTTGGCTATTTAGTCTTTGTACTCGTGAAACTTCTGGTATAACTATTATCTTAATGAAGTTTTTAGGTAACTACATAATAATATGTAGGTATTATAATATAGGTACTATAAAAAATATTTTTTTATACTACAAAAAAAACACTTGTAAACAACTGCCTCTTTTGATCCATTTAAACACCTTTAATGAGCGATAATTCTCACAAGCTGGAAGATTTACACACTCCACAAGAATAGTTAGTTCACATAGGCGCCTACTGAGCGCTCGCCGATACTACAATATATCAATTGGAGGTTCCCGAAGGATTAAGTGTGTCGGTCACGTATTAGAAGTGTTTTTCGACGAACCTCTAACTTTATGAGTTTAAGCATCCTACCTTTTATGGGTTAATGTCGGAGTAAACATCATAGAATTTGCTACTTAGAGTTGTTTTTGCATAACAAATGGAATTACAATTTGTCTATTTTTTTTCTGTGAGGAACGCCGCCACTTATTCGTCAATTACCTGACCATAGTTTTAGATTCCATAGTAGGTAGGTACGTAGATCAGATGGCCTTTTAAAAACACTCTTTAAGGTGAAATAGATTATTTTTTACTAAACAATTAATCTGGTTTATCAATGCCAAAAGCCATTTAAAATTCCAATGCATTATAAGAAAACATTATCCTCTTGGGTCAGGTAAAAAAGGGTCTCGCGAAATTCAAATTTTAGATAGTTTTTATGTTTACTAAAAAAATATTCGTTCTTTTGCGTAGCATCTTTTTATTATGTAGGTACGTATTATACTCAAAATGAGAACGCAAATCAAAAAAGTTACCTTTGGAATATGTTTCTTGACTT
The DNA here is from genome assembly GCA_963555595.1 of Tethea ocularis. NCBI lineage: Eukaryota > Metazoa > Arthropoda > Insecta > Lepidoptera > Drepanidae > Tethea > Tethea ocularis. Next base: position 5,896,527 of record OY741971.1, on the reverse strand, counting down.
TTTCATCCAAAATATTATTAAACTAAAATGACAAACATTCGTCACAAAGGCGTATAAAAGATAAGAACACTCTTAAAGATATTGGTGCAGCTGCCAACTAATATATCAAAGGCAACATACTCTTTGAAGTACCAGAGTTTAGCTCTAAGCTAAGCTTTACTGTCACATATGTAAAAGATCTGGTAATTTACAGAATTATACATCAATTTAATGCAGCTGGGTGAATTTAGTTTTATGAAAATCTCCATTAATAGTGTTGTACGTTGTTTTATGCTACAACAGACTTATTTTCATAATTGCAATATTATTAAATTAAGTAAGGATTGATTGGCAAGGGAGTACCCAGCGTCTGGCCTTTTTTCTTCTAAAGTTTATTCATCATAATATTGTCCCTCCCCCCCCTCGGTACAGAATAGGTGGTTATAATTTCACGAAGTGTGCGTTGAAGCGAAATAGCTTCGGTATCGGATAGTCGATGCCAATCCCGTGCCGAAAGCAAGAACACCACAGATTTATTCCGCCAGTTATTGCACATTCCCGGCAAATGTGCACTGAATATGTGCTCCAGCCGAATATTTCACAGCTTTCTGCTTGCTCTCAGCACCATAGGAAAAAAACATCTATGTATGTACCCTATGAGTATTTATTCAGTAAACGTTTTGCAACAGTACACACATTTCATCATGCTTTAATTAGCCAATAACTTATTGGCTAAATTATTTAGTTAATATTTTTACTAAGCTGGATTATTATTTAACTTCTTTTAAATAGTTTTTTAAATAATCCAGCCTAATTTACTGTTGTTGAAGTGAATTAAGAGCCTCTAATTGGTTGTAAATACAAGTAATAAAACCTCTTATTCTGAGAACTTAAGAACTGCGAGATTGTAATAAATCGTAAGAGTTTAAGTTCCGGGTGGAAACAAACTATATTTTCTTGAGTTTCGATCGTTCTGCTTGTAGTTTTTACAACCAAGCTAACATACCACGAACTTGAAACTCAGTTTAAAAAAGTAATTTATGAGATACAGTTATAACATGCACACACTGTTTATTAACATATATTTTTTTACTATTTTACGTATCATTTATAATAAATATCATACATCTGTCTGTTAAAAGCCACAATCTGTATGTGGTTTCAAACAAAATACCTCCGTTATTTACATTTGGCCCACACCTAAATATTGAAACGAGGTGTCAGGAATATTCTCTCCGGAAATTGAACGTAAGTGCTCCAAATATTTACCATGGAAAGTTTGTACCTTTGTACCTATTTATTCACAATCTTCAAATTAGGCTTGTATATTATACTAGCTTTATACCTCGTGGTTCCCCCGCGATCCCCTATTTTACCCCCTCAGAGGTGGAATTTTCAAAAATCCTTTGTTAACGGTTGCCTTCGTCATAATAACTCCCAATATGCAAATTTCAGCCCAATCCGTCTTGTGGTTTGAGCTACGCGTTTATAGATATGTCTGCGAGTCTTCAAGCGACGCGGGCCCCAAATGTACCTATGGATGTAACTAGAAGTCGGAACAAAAACACTCGTACTTTATAAATGGTGCAAAAAAGTACCTACCAAGGTACCTAAATAAACCTTCTTTGTAATTCTAATTCCAAAGTAAAAGTAGCCTGCGGCATTTTTCTTGATAGTCACTTATGAAAACAAATAGCAAAAACTCTTCCAATTTTATAAGGAAAGCATTTGTTTATTCATAATGTTTTTACGCGTAGGTAAGCGCGTGAAGTGAAGCTTATTGTTTCTTTGTACACCTATTGCAAGCACCAATAGCATAACAAAATTTCTACGTTGTAAGACGGCAGCATAACGAAGACACCTTCCTCATAAATAACACCTAATTGATTTTAGGCGTAAATGGGTATCATAGATCATCGGGTCATTTACCAATTTTATTAGCAAAGTTTAACGAAGGCTAATAGCTTTTATTAAACCCGCCTGCCAGTACTTGATATAATAACACCGTAATGGAATTTTTAATGATTAAAACAGTGATGAAACTTTGTCCTTTGTGATTACTTACATCTGAGCCGTCAATAAAATACTTTTTGAAGAGCATCAATAGCAGGATTCCCGTTTTTTCGTACATATTCGTTTCTACTCTTCTAATTTTGACTACTTCTAACACATAATATCTTACGATATTTCTACCGTAAAAATCTTCACTAGACCCCGGAACTCTCGAAACTTCTAACACTTGCGACGCCTGTCTAAATAAATTCAAAATATAGTACCCAGTGACCTCCGCTCAAAGATTGTAGGAACTGATACCTACTCATGAAGAAGAAAGAAAATTGTAACATATAAATTAGATAGATTAGATTGTAGTGTAGATTTGTAACGAACCATTTTTCAACTTGTCATAATTTTCTAAGATTGTCTAAGGTGTAAAAGTCATTTTTTCGATTCTGATATTAGCCAGTGACTGTAATTAAAAAATGTCCTGGGAAATTCTTCACACATGGCTATCTGATCCCAAAATAAGTTAGGCTTGTAACTAGTTAGGTGACAGATATATGATAGATGGAGTTTCTAGATACAGATACATTTAGGTAAGTCAGTATACCGAATGACATTATAACCATAGAATAAATAATATACTACGAACTAATATGTGACTTGTCTTTTACGTTAGCGTAGCATTACCGTAGTCGCAGGTATCTATAACTGGTAGCTCGTCGCACCTCTACTGAAACCGTAGTTCTGACAAAGTTGTAGCACTGATGTACTAATGTCTCCTTTGGCCAACACTATAGCACAGACGTAGCTCTACCGTAACTATAGCTTTGCCGTCAATATCTTTGCTGTTTCCGTAGCTATAGCATTGCTGTAGCACTTTAGATGTAGTTCAGCAGTAGCCGTAGCTCTACAATCATCGTAGCTTTGGAATTTCCGTAGCACTGCTGCAGTTACAGCTTTGGCGTATGAGTAACCCCTACCTTCACCGCCAATGCTCTGCCACAGCTGAATCTACTGTAGCCGTAGCTTAATGATCACATAGCTTTATCATAATTCTAGATCAACAGTCTTCGCAGTTTAGGCAAAAGTGTAGCACATAGTTTTGCCGAAACCGTTGATTGTAAGACAATCACAAAATAAGTTTATGTTTACGATTGTATCTCATTCTTATTTTTTTTTAATAATGTTTGGCATAACGAACTATACGATAGATCCATTCATAATTACGGTTGAATGTTTAGATTAAGTTTGTACCATAACATGACTATAACCATATTTTGAACACGGAAGGCCTGGAGACTGAAAAAAAATGTGTTTTTTTTTTTTTTTATGAACGCGCACAAAAGTGTTGATGCATATGTATAATGGTGTTTACTGTCATCAGTTGATACGCCGGCTGTAATGCCTTCAGTGGTGGCCCGCAACTCTTATTTAACTTTAAATAGCTTTTGCAATGCAGCAATCTACGTGAACACGACTGAGACCGGAGATTGAGCCGGCGGGATCGCGGTGAACGACCGAGGAACTTCGACAAAGAGTAATGATATAACACCATTGGACCGACACCTCTGACGCGGCGGGCTACGACTCCCGCGTAGCTTCTTATTATCAAGTAGATAGTACCTACTACGTTATATTTTTTTACTAGAATTAAATCGAGATCGAATTGTATGTATACAAATAATTTTGAAATTAAATCTTAAAGTAAACTTTATATAAAAATAAAGATTTATACGTAGAGTACCTACGTGACCTATGAAATATTTATTTCTCAAAAATCACAGTGAGCTTTTCAGAGTTTGCGGATCTGAATCTAGGGAGCAATAAAGACAATGGTTTCTATACACCTATATCTTGATAGGTAGCCGATCGCAAACCATTCTAACGGCAATCTTAGAAACGAAGTTGTTATCTGGGCAGCTCTCACGTTTTGTTGAATTAGTAAGAGGGTACAGACAAATGGCCATGTAAGAAACACGGAACGATCTCCGACTCGCTCCGAAAGCGATAGTGCTCACTAGTTACGATAATAAATAGGGGCTTAACGCTAGCAAATGGCCGATTAGGGCATTCTTGACTACAACACGGGCATTCTGATAAAGTTAGCGTTTGCTTTGCAACGAGCCTCGTGGGCTTTATGGGCAACAAATAGATTGTTCCCTCCTTAAATCACTCAATGTTTTAAAGTTTATTTCACTCACGTAATTTATTTTACGCTGCTTGTCAAATATTTGTATTCGCCTTTTTCTTTTCATGTGCGTAGATTCTAGATTATTTTATAGCATGTAGTTTATGAACTCGTGGTCGCACAAAAATAGCCAAAGGCAATCAATATTAGATTTGTTCAGTAGTTGTACTAACATCACTACTCACTACATAGTATAAAACAAAGTCGCTTCCCGTCTGTCTGTCCCTATGTATGCTTAGATCTTTAAAACTACCCAACGGATTCTGATGCGGTTTTTTTAATAGACAGAGTGATTCAAGAGGAAGGTTTATATGTATAATAGATGCATATTAGGGTACATTCCGAAACATGCCATAATCGATCTTAGCGCTCACATCGATAATTTGCGTTCCGATACGAATATCACATCTATAAGAGCTGTGAATTGTCAATGATTCGGAACGCTTGTGAACGCGCTGACAGTATTTAGAACTAAAACATTCGAAAAAGGGATTAAAAAAATGATGATCAACGCGTTGGTACTCCCTAACTTCAATTATTAGACTCCCTAACTTGAATACCGTGTATTTTTATTTGTTATTCTCACATAAAAACCTTTGTCAAAACAAAAACACAACACAAGTGTCACTTTTGACAGCCACGCTCACGGCGATAACGTTTGGACCATGGTCGTCGTAATCGCAATATGGCGCATGTAATGACGTCACCGATGACGTTTCGCGAGGCTTCGTTATCGCGCTAAAAGTGATTCGGTACGCGTTTTAGCGCGCTCACATCGATAATTATCGATATCATCATCATTCGGAATGCAGCCTTATAGTTCAGAAAAGCCGAGAAAACCTGTGCGAAGCCTGTGCGGCGGGTCGCTAGTATGAAATAAATGGATTTTATGAGGGTACAGTAAAATAGATTTTAGATAAGATTCTAGATTCATGTTATGATTTCTATAAGTTTCGATGACAATAATGTAACACAACATTACCTATTATGTTATGAGTACGATAAGAGTTAATCGGTGTTTTGTCAAAGAATAGATACCTACTCTTTTTGTGTTGGTGCTTTGTCCAATAAGACAGAAATAAATGGAGTCGACTCGTTGATGGAAAGAGTACAAGATTAATTTATTTCACTGTCGGTGTTTTTGACAAGTGATAGACATTTTATTCCATTTTAGAAAAATTGAAATTGTTTGAATTGTAGGTACCTATAGATTCAATGCATTCAATCAATCCTTTTATATCGTTTTCGTACATTTTGATTTACATAAGGAAAATTATTTAGGTAATCAGACTACATAGCAAAACATAGGTACCTATGTTTTGCTTGAACCGGGCAATTGAGAGGTTATACTATAGGTACATACATACATACATAGTCACATCAATATTTATGTTTTCTATCCACCAAAAGAATAACTCTAATAAGATATTTTAATCTGTAGGTATTTGGAGTACTTACATTAAAATATCAAATTTATTCGTATATTTTTGTCCAGTAAGGTTGATGAACGCATCAGGCTACCAATTTTTATCCTTTCCAAAAAACTATAAGTAATACTAATAATTAGGTATTTCACCGTATATATTTATTTATTTTAATATGATGTCTCCATACCTTTCTTGCTAATGTCAATAATAATAATTTTATCAAACATCTAACCCAGACATACTTGATAGGTTACAGACAGACGTACGTACGTGGTGTGGTAGATAGATATTTACTGTCCTACTGGTAAACCTACTGGTAAAAAGTTAATTCTTGTAAGGAACCCTAACACTAAACATGTTAAAGATAAGAGTAAAAGAAAGGAAACTAACGTTTAAGAGGAAACGTGATAATTACGCAAGAAAGTTGAAGCAAAAGAAACTTATTGAGTATTTACGAAGAGAATTCCAAAGTTCCACCACACATGGCCTTGCTTACCTTGTGGATATGAATATACATTGGTTTGAGAGGTACGTTATCAGTTTTAAGGATACCAATTAATTCAAGAAGAGTTCTGATTCTGAAGCCTTTTTATTCTACATTCACAGATTCTTTTGGGTGCTCAATTATGTATTCTGCATAGTTCTCATGTATGTTCTGATGTCTGCTCAGTATTCAAGATTTGTCGTAAGTATTAAACCCTTCGGGATTAACCTTTATACTCTCATCCGACTCTTGCATTACATACAAATGTAAAGCTATTTTCTTGGTGGAATTATTTTTTGTGTGACATAAGCCTTCCTCTCATACTTAATTAATTTAGTAACTCTCCTTGTCTCGAATTCTTCCAAGGGTTAGCTAAGAAATACTTTTTGTTGACTATGTGGTCGTAGGTATGATTTTTTATAAATACTAAAGGCATGTTAGCAACACACAAAAAAGTACCTAAATGTACTCCTGCTCATTTAAGAACACAGTTATGAAAACATTAGGTAGGAATGTTCAGAGAAATTATATTAAAAAGCTCCTGGGTGAGTCAGGTAAGAAGCCAACGTCGTTGTCAATTTAGATATTTCTAGATACAAGAGATGATTACTATATCTCGTAGCCTCATACCTGTACCTGTACCTAAGTCTAACTTTGTATATGTATGTAGGTCGATGGCGTAGACAAAACAAGTTAACAATTAAATTAGCTGATTAACCTAAGTCAAAACTTGATCGACCTATGCTGTCGGATGAAACTTTACAAGATTACCTACGTAGAGTAGGTATCTAATATATTAAAGTGTGAAAACCTGAAGACTAAAAACGGTTATTGCTAAAGGAGAGTAAATACAAAACTTTTTACTGAATATCATTATAACTTGCCCCTCAGAATTTTTCTATGATTTAGGTATTACATTTGATTAGTTACAGGACGCACGATTTTTATTATAATATTTTCAAAAGCTATATGAATAGTAGATACTGGGTGTAAAGTGTGTGGATGTGCGAGCGTAATAGAGGAGCACAGTTTTAAAGTTTCAATTTGGTTGTTCGATGCTCAATCTTTTTTTTGGTCTGAATTAAGTTCATAAATGCATTAAAACAAATAAATAACCTAAAGGAAACACCGATAGTAATGAGCGTGGAAATGGACTACTTTAATTGGAATATTTCATACCCTGCTATCACTCTATGCCCCATACACAGCACAGATGATGAGTTATTGGATGCGTTAGCCAAGTAAGTGTGTATTATTATTTCGATCATACAAAACTACATACTTTGGTAATTAGTAGGTATATGGTAGTAGATATTCACCAATCTACACATAATTAAATTAGATGTACAGTTATTCATTCAAAGAATCCAGAGACATCGTGAGGCAAAATACGGACTTTTATTTAAAAACAATCAGCTTAGCGCGATTGGAGTCAATTGATAGTTTGGAACTTCCTGCACCGGAAATTTTATCAGTAAGTACCTACCTACCAGTTTTTTTTTAAAACTTCAACCCAGGCGTGACAATGCATGAACTGAATACTGCACTTCGGCAATATGCAACTCATAAAATAAATAATGAAGCCTAAATTAAAAGTAACCTTTGTATTACAGCATGTAAAACCTGAAGACTACGCAAAGAAAGCGGCTGAAATGTTCAAGGATTTCGATAACACAACTCTAAGCACAGCTACTAAATGGCCTATATCGGTACAGTCCTCGATGACAGAAATGGGGATGTGCCACGTTATCAATTCAAACACAGCTGTATTCGATAATCCCCTGTAAGTTTACTTCCCTAATCGTCAGATTAAGTAAAACAGTGATTACCTGCAAGGTTGCGTAGGTACATATCCCTTCATTTGTAAGGGGTTATCGACATTTGACAATGAGTACAGCTCAAAACATAAATTGAAATAAAAAAAAACTCAAAACTCTCAGTTTAGAAATATTATCAAAATATAATTTTGACTTACCTCGACGTTTCGATCAAGTTAGGTAGATACATGATCGTGGTCACAAGTGGACTAAACATGAATTGTGTTCACGATAGTTTAAAAAGTACCTATTATTGTCAGACTTCCTATACATAGGTTTCATGCTTTTTAGTGGCTTTGAAGGCGGTTCAATTATACCCATATGTTTTTTATTTTTCAATTTTTCGTTTCTTATGTTTTATCACTGGCCTAGTACCTATAAGCATATTAGTGTTGTACCTACCTTCCATTATCACATCACAGAATACAACTAACGATATTTACCATCATCATCATTTACCAAATCGGTCCAGGCGTCTTCGAGTACCTAATCGGTAAAAACGTAATGTACCTACCTATTATTACATTTGTTTAAATACTTAGGTAGGTAGGTACATACCTGTTCTGATTTATCACTTATAACGACAAAGACATTTCTAATAAGATAATGTCCAATTATGTTTATGCCTATCTTCATATTAACTCGTATACCTTCGTGTACGAAATGTAACGTGTACAAAGTGTATGTTTCATTAGAGACGTTATCGTTGTGTTTCTAGCAAATGGAGTGATAGCAACGTGGTATACGCAAAGAACAACATTGAACTGTCGGTGCATGATCGTGACTTCTACGCACAAATCATGAATTTCACCGATAATTATAAGGTAGCTCATTTATTTTACGGGCATCAATGCATGTTGGAGATCCTTGATCCAATGGAACAGTAGACATGTCCGTCCGCCACAATTAATCATTACTCATATTTTACAAGCAAATTGGCGGTTAGCAATTTCAAATGATTTTTTTTATTTACAACAGATTTACGTGACAAGTCCTGATGATATAATTCTTGGCACCACATCTGCGTATACATTTTATATGGAGGGATTCCTGTCATTCGGAGTGCAAGTTTGGAGTACACGAGTAACCGACGACTTGAGACATGTTCCTCTGCACCTCCGCAACTGTAGGTATGTACTTGAATAAACTACCAATGGCCACCCTTTGAGATAGTCGAGATAGACAACTACTATAATTTATCGTCCGCGGTTTCACTCACATTCGAGTGAAAAGTAGGCAAGAAGTAGGTAGTCGGGAACAGATGGAACTACTTTGGCATTTATAATATGAGTAGGGATATCGTAATTGATGTATTTATTTTCCAGGTTTAAAGATGAACCAATAAACAACAGATACCCTATTTACTCGTACAATCGTTGTCTGATAGAATGCAGAATTAGAATGATAGTCAAATTATGCGACTGTATTCCACACTTTTATAGACCACTACGTAAGTACCTACTCCACGACTGCCTGATAAAACCAAATGTTTTTTATGGAAAATGGAACCTGTAACTCCTTATGATGTCCTTATTACAGGCAGAGAGCGAATATGCAATTTAGAAGAGCTAAAAATGTGCTTACTTATTTACAAAAAGGACATCATGACGTTGACCGCTTCATCAGAAACCTTGAGAAGCGTTTTCGAAAAGTTTGGGAACACCAAAAATATCCCGAGATCGGCACGTGATTGTAAGTGCGTCAGTAATTGTGAAACAGACGTCTACCAGAGAGAACAAGAGATATTCCTGCCACAAACAGGGACTAAAAGATTAAGAATTGGTGTTACAACATTCCCTAAAGTGAGGGTAGTTAGAGAAGTTATATTTACTTTCTCGGATTTGTTTTGTAAGTATTACATTTGTATCTTACCCGAAGGGTGCCAACGGAGCCTATTTCTATTTCGGCCGATCCTCCGTCCATCCGTTTTGTGGTAAATTTCGATATCCTTAGATATAAATGGGTTTGTTTGATTACAGTGCGAGGTGGAGGGGTTGTGAACTTGTGTATCGGCTCATCCATTATTTCGATTATGGAAATATTATTGACTGTGTTAAGAATACCAATTTACGGTTTAAAGCTAATTATTCAAGTTGCATACCATATTATCCGAAAGTATATATAACAACACAAAATTCCAGAGGACATATAAGACATTCATTAAGCAACACTATTTATACTTCATTTATTTGATAATAAGTAGTCATTATTTACAGTTGAATTTTCTATAATTATATTTTGTTTTCCATACAAAACCTGAAACAACGAAACATTACATTATTATTAAAGAAATGTATTAAAAAAAAACTGAATACTGTTAATTACTAAAAGGCCCTTCTGACTGATAAGTTTATTCAAAGCTAAGTCCTAGGTTCTTTACTAATAAGGAAATTACTTCTCGTCTTGGTTCTACATGTTAAGCTCGAATAGATACCTACTTAAACTCATTTTGGTTTTTTAATGTGTGAATTTACTTATGCGTAATAATTATATTATAAATACTTACTATTAATTTAATTAAATAGATATATAATAGATATGTAAATATATGATAATATCACAACTTATTTGAATAAATTAGTAGGAATATTTACCCGTAACTTCATGCTATTCTGTGCATGTGTTTATACTATTGTCATTTTTGAGCACCAATAAATGTGATAGTTTCGTCCGTGAGCACCAATGAAGCTCTCTCCTAAAAATTATGAGTTCCATTAAATTTATTGTTTAACATTTTAGACATTTAAATTTTACGACTAAAAAGATTTGAAACTATACCTGTTCCTTTTGGAGCCAGCGGCGATCCGAAGTACCATGATCTTAGTACCTATTCATTCTTCGATTCAAATCAGTAATTGATTTATTTATCATCTGGCATATTTATATTCTGAAAATTGATTAATGATTAGATACTATAAAATCAAAAATAACTACGAAAAAAACTAAGTTCCAAGAATTGTAATGAACCAAGTGAGAACTGAGGCGGGAATTATTAAATTCAACCCAAAATGCCTACGCCACAAAACCGTTGATTGTGCAGACCGTATTACGATCACCGCGAAATTATCTCCTCGGACACAATCACTCAGGCAGCGCTCGGCATAAATATCAACCGACCCACCTAAACTTCTAGCAGAAATTAAAAATCATATACATTATTTCTTCCACGTATTGTTTCTTCAAACGCTGGATTTGAGCGTGTTATTCAAAATATTGGCGTGTGACGAAAGAACAGCGATTCAAGTATCTGATCAAAAAACAATCACAGTGCACCAAGTGCCAGGATGTCGTTGCATTTGAATACGTCAAACACGCGGATAACCATGCAACCCGACCAAAGAAATAACAAAGTCTATATTCGAGGACTGGAGAACTTACCATTACTTTGAAAATTGTCTCAAGAAGTACTTCGTAGCGAATGCGAGGCACCTTTTGACGATATATTTGTAATCTTCGAACGATTTCTTCACATGCTGAACGAGACATCTCACAATGCAAACATCTTTTATAGAGTCGGCAAACTTTAATTACCTATTGAGCCACAATTTGCGGCAACGATTTTAAGTATATTCGTTCAAAGTTAAATTACTTCGAAGGTAATTACAATTTGAACCAACAACTCATCATTATGTTGTTTGATAGCTTCCCAATACAAAATGTCTCTTTTGCCGAAAGAGGTGTCTCAACTTTATACCGTACCAGATTGTGACATTTCGTAAACGCAGATAACACTACCTTATATTTTATAACAAATGTAAGAATTAGGTATGCTACAAACATTAATTATTTAGTTGAGATTGTCAGGCTGTCAGAACAAACTAGCTAACCCTTTAGCTTTTTGATGATCGACTTATACTTTTAGTATTTATACTCTGATCCTAAAAGCAGATTACATTGTAGGAGAAAATACATGTTTATTCATAGTAGAGAACATAATACAAAGTTACACTGAAGTCCCGAAAATTATGATACAAACATCAAATAATAATATTATCAATTATTGAAACCGCTGGTAAAAATACTATGCATGTAAAGGCAGACTGCATGACCACAGGGAAAATGATAATGAAAAAGAGTTATCATTCAGGACCTACAAAGAATCCGTCGCTATTTACATCAAGTAAAGCCACCTGACCAACCACATTATACTAATATCTATACATAAGCACTGTACAGTACCAAACGACGAAACCGATGATAAGATTTGTTTTGTTAATAAACTACAATGTGGAATACTACTAATATTTAGCTGTTCACCAAAACATTATAATGCTTCGATCAATGATAATGACTTCGTGATACCAAATTCGGTTAAACGCCGAAACTCTTGATGATTGACAACATTCACTCATGCGATGTGATAACGTTTAAAATCATCAAACATTCAGTGAATTTACACAAAGCATTTACTGTTTATTTTTTTTGTGATTATTTGATCTACTTGCATAGAAGTTTTATATATTCCTAACATTTATTTACTCACTAGTGACATTAAAACGAATCTTACAATATTTAAATAATAACCACATCACAAACTATGCGAGTAATTGTTTCGTAGGATTGTTACTTTAAGACTCGAAGACCAATCCGCTCCATCCAGTCAAAACATGATCACTATCCTCAACTATCAATAATAATGTTACAACATATCCTGACAATCTGGTGTCTTCAGCGAAGCGACATTGTTACGAATTATTTGTGTTTTCGACATTCGAAGGTACTAAACCTATTCATCGACGGAAATGTAAATCAATTTAAGTCATACAAGTTATTATTCCTTCTATAAATGAAATTTATTAATTCATCAGGGGTACAGCAAACATTGAGACTTACACTAAATTAACCTAAGTACAAGTATGTGTCGATGGATCAAGATCAACCAAAGAATAAATGATGGAACACAGCATCATAGGACACAATTAAAACGAAGATAGAAAGCAGTACATTATCCAGGTAGTCGAGTCGATTATACAAACCCCACAAAAGATAGACTTCAATACCACATTCCTGAAAGCACAAAAATATATAATTTCACTATCAGACATTCAAAACTCCATACTATCGGTTTGGTTAAAGATTAAAAGGATCAATTTTATGAGTAGATTTTTCGACAGCAGGTATTAGATATAATACATAGGTACTGAATTATAAATTTATTAATAATAATCGCCAAATGGAAAAAAGCACTAAGCAAAGCGGAGACAAATGAAGAAACCATTTCCAGCTCTCAAGAATGACGAGGGACCTGAGCAATGAACTCACCATTCGACCAGATAAAAAATGCTGTTGAATTTTATGTGGAGTTGTAATCAAATGAATGCATTAAATTTTTCATTGAACCAAGAAGGAATATATCACTTCGTCATCGTTTTATTTTGGAAAAATCTACTCATTGAATGTTTTCCGTAGGTGCGTAGGAGACGACGAACATTCTTATAAGATATTCCAAATTGTTGAAGAAATTAAACAGATGTTAACTAAAAACGAATATGCCAATCAGAGGAGATAGACCAAAATAACACGCAGATACCTTTGAAAAATTGCCTTACCTTTTCTACGATTATTAAAAGAAGCGGACGTCAATTGTCCTACCATCGATGCGAGTCCTATCAAACATTTCTGTAAAATTCGTTAAGGAAATAATATTTCAATTCTAACGAAGAATTTGAGACACAAATAAAACTTTTTTTTATTGATAGATAGTGTATAATCGTCATTTTTAAAGGATACTTATTGCCCGCTCTGCATCCCATTCTTTGTGGAAGCGCACAATAGCAGTATCTGGTGCCGTCATCTCGGCGAACTTCACATCACCACATTCAGTGAATTTTTCGCGAATCAACTGCCACGTGACCGTCGGCGGAAGCTAAAATGAAACATGGTATAAGGTAACAAACATATAAGTTACATTTTACCCTTGCCCTGTACCCAATCATAAATTACGTAATATAATTAAAATCGAATATTTATGGACTTTTTAGTACCTATTGCATGATTTAAACTTCAAAGGAAAAGGATTCGCTGTTATTAACTGTAACAACGGTTATTACGTCATTTGAGAGTTTGTGTGATACTGAAAGTTCTTTAGCATTACAAACCTAACATATGTTTCAAATAGTCATGTCTCAAAAAATCTACCAACCAACCAGGCAACCAGGACATAGTTCATCTATTCTTGGCAAGCAGGTACTACACTAACAGTTATTGGCCAGTGTGTGGTCATGATTTTTAGGTATGTATGTAGCTGTATATTTTGTCTTAGGTTATTTGTAGGTAGGTATAAGGTATTTTTTCCCAACTGTACGTAAAAATACTATTTTAGTTTTGATACGCTAAATAAAGCTACATAATTATTTCCAATAAGGAGAACTACATAGTATACTTACATTTGAGATTATCACCATATCAGAAGCTTTCTCCCTATTACTTTGCTGCACAACTCCTTGGTCTCTGCCATATCCCTGGCCAGATACTGAACCACTCATTTGCCTGTTAGGCCCTGAAATTAAAGTACATTTAATATTACATACTGATTACTATATTTATTAATAAGCCTTAAAAATTTCGCTACATAATAGTGCTGTGGTTACACTAATATCAAAATCTATTTAGCAGCAGATCTATCCACGTAAATAAATATGAAAAATATAATGTTTAACATACCTGAAAGTGGTCCACTGCTCATAGAACTGTTACCCATGACATTGTTGCCCATAACACTGTTAGACATGCCCGCATTACCAAGAACACTGGAACCTAAGTCAGCATTGCTGAGACCCAGATTTGCCGAGTTCACACTCGCCTGTGCAGAAAGCACCGTCGCCAGGTCATTGGCAGTTAATCCTTGTTGCAGCAGCTGATTTTGTAGAGCACCTAATCCCGTTAAACTCAGTGCCTGTAAATTGTTCAACTTTAAAGCTTTTATTCCCGATCAATTCAAAATAAAATTAAAACAAATACAAAATTCTTGATCAAACAACTTAAGGTAAATTAATTTTGAAAAATGAATTGAACATTCAAGTTGACTAATTGTAATTTATCACCAAACAAATTTTCATATGATATAATAAACTCACTTGTAATCCAATATTTCCACCCAAAGCTGAACCAGTATTGAGTGTATTTGCAGATAGTCCTGTACCCAAGCCGTTCAATGACACTCCAGCAGATGGTACTGCTCCCAGTACACTTGTACCTAAAGTGTTCCCAGTGTTTGCCAGATTCAAGTTATTTGTGGTAGGTGTCTGTGGTAAATTCCTGGCAACATCCCTCAGTGGCTCACCATTTGTACCCAAGCCTAAACCAATGCCCTTGAGCCCCTCTGGTAATCTGAATTCAGATTTGTCTGTAACACCTCTGTCCATGCGCACCGTCATTCTTCTGTCATATAACATTTGCTTATCAAACATTGATATTGCCTGTAATATAAAAAAGGTAAATGACACATATTTAATCTTAATTTAAGCTTTTAATAAATAGCCTGGGACATTCGCTAGAATTACCTGTACAGCCTCCACTGGATGATCATATTCAATAACAGCAAAACCTCTGCTATTGCCATCTTTATCTATGGCTAAGTCAATGTTGCGCACTTTTCCTGCCATTTTGAACACTTCCTTTATTTTTGCACGGTCTGCTTTGTAATCCAACTAGAGGTTGAATTTAAACAAATATGTTAAGTAAAATAAATAAGTTCTAACCTACCAATTTATAATGATATTTTAACATGTTTATGATAATTAGATATTAGATCTGCATTACATCTGTATGGATACATAATATGCCAAACACTCCAATGTAACAAAATAACAAATAAAAATACTTACATTTGCTACAAAAACTTTTTTGACAAGCGGTGGTTGGACATTAATAGACTCCAAAAATTGGAGGCTGAGGCCATAAGTACTGTAGTTCTCAGGTTCTCTTGGTTTGTTAATGCCCCAGCTAAAAATACATTTTTAATATCAAAATTTTGTCAACCTCATTCCTTCCTGACAAAAGGAATATTCTAATAACATACCCATCTTTATCATCCCTGCCACCACCTCCACCACCAGATCTTGCTGTGTTCAGCCTGTTCCTTTCATTTCCTGAAAATATAATATTAATTTTTATGTAGACACAATCTTCCAAACTTATCCTCCTCTATATCAACATCACTTGCCCCAACTAAATTATCTTATTGACTTAACTATGAATTGGACTGGTGGATTTAATTTAATCACAGAAACAGAAGCTACAATACTAAAAAGACAGAGTAGAAATAGATAGTTTAATGTTAATAGTGGCATAAAGAAAAAGCTGACACATTTATTGAATATCTCTGTAATTTTTCACAACTTTTAACTTCATGCAGTTAAGTGAAAAATTGAATAGCACAATTTCAACATTTGAAAATGATACTGCTATCCTATTTCACACTAATTATTTACAAAATTATGTGTATGTATATCTAAATAACAATCTGGCTAGTCTACAACCATGTAAAATTAAGCATTAACATGTTATGTTTACTTTAAACAAGGTATCATTCCCTCCATAAGACATTTATACAGAGAAAAATGCAAATGGTAATCTACAAATGGCTAGTGAATAAAATTGACAGTGAGGTAATCTACCTCACAGTCACAATCTATAAACATCAGTCAAGTCATAACCCAAATGGGTTAACAACTATACATTGGGTAGGATGTGCATCCTAGAAATACATAGAAAAAAATGTGTAAAGAATACCAACCAGTTTCTTCTTTCAATACAAGTTTCCGTCCATTCAATTCATATCTATGCATGACAAATAATGCATTCTTCATTGCTTCTGTATTAGTAAACTCAACCACACCACATCCTCTGGGTTTACCATTCTCATCATTAAATAGTTCAACATAAGCAACATCTCCAACCTGGAAATAAGTTTTGGGAATAAAGACTGCTGCATTTGGCATCATTTGTAATACTAGTAAAAGGTTAACGAACCTTTTCCTTGAATAAATCCTTTAGCTGAGTCCAGCGGTATTCGTAAGGTATATTGGATACAAATAATCTCTTGCTGTCAGAGCGATCTCGGTCATTGGAGCGGTCTCGTGTGGCATCTGAAAACCTCGATGGTCTGTCGCCACGCCTTGAACGGTCCCGATCTTTCTCTCTTTGGTTATCCATGGCAAATCACACCTGTGAAATAAATTAACATGAGACCCAAAATCGGTTTATTATGTACCTACCGGTAAAGCACAACACGAACGAAATCACAAGTAGGATACAGTCGGTGGAAATTACATAAACTGCAAAAAAACATCACCTCTTTTCGCAATGCTCTATTTGGCCAAGCGGATTTTAGCAGATATTTCGATTAAATTAGTTAGTACTTTTAAGATAAACTGAAATACAGTCCAAATACCGCTAACTGCTTGTCAAATACTTGTCTGTCAATCAAAGTGTACATCGGTCGATCGATTGAAACAAAATGGCGGTATTTCCCTCTTTGGTAAGTATTTCCGTTCGTAGTATCGTAGGCAGATCAGTATTACCAATATAGAAAATATACTTAGCAATGGACTAAAAACTAAAAAAAATAATGATGGGGCCATAGACTTAGTTATAGAAAAAGTACATAATATTTGAGTTGGTTGAGTCAACAGCAAACGACCGACAGTTGCCAACCAAATTCGAGCTATTTGTGGTTTGTCACTGTGACAAACGACAAATAGCTCGAATTTGGTTGGCTCACAGATTTAACGTCTTCGATT
This sequence comes from Tethea ocularis, assembly GCA_963555595.1. Taxonomy (NCBI): domain Eukaryota; kingdom Metazoa; phylum Arthropoda; class Insecta; order Lepidoptera; family Drepanidae; genus Tethea; species Tethea ocularis. The sequence continues at coordinate 5,878,888 of OY741971.1, read as the reverse complement.
TTTCACCCTTTATTGGGAGTTGGTTGACAACCGTGTAGCAGACCCTTCATGAATTCTCATTTGCTGCATCTATCAATAATCAAACGCATTCTCTCGACGGCTGACCTTGCTTTTGTAATCAGTATTTTGGTAGCGTCTACCGAAAGGGTTACGTACTTCTTTTAAATATCCAGTCTGTGAATAGTTTTACAAAAGTTGCCATAATCCTTTTATTTCGTAAGATTCAATGTATGCAAAAATATTGAAAGCGCCCCCTTGCGGCATCGACAAACTTTTGTTTCTTTCCGTCACAGTCGTCACACGATGACATATACACACACACATTCATGTTTTTATTGTATGTATTGCTTCATAAATATTTTTCGCTTACGATAGCCATGCAGGAGGCAATCTGCGCTAGATTTTTAATAAATTAAGTAGTTTTAATAATCCACAAATTATGGAGCAAAGTAAATCTAATTCACCTAAACTATTCGTGTGCACCGCTATAGAAAACAAGGATGAAGTTGAAGAGGTACTGTGTTTAATTTCGCAGTTTCCCAACAAAGAATCATTTTGTCGGCCATGTAGAATCATAATTTTGAACATTGACAGTGGTGGCGCTGGTGTTTACGTGGCGCGAAAATTTAACTTACAACGTGCTACAGGTTTTCTTATAAGATTTTGTATTTGCATTTCAGAGATACGAAAGGGCCTACAATTTCTTTCAATCACTCGTTGCAGACTGCAGTGAAAAAGAAGCTCACGACGCACTCAATAATGCAGTTTGTAAGAATCCTGAAGAAGTGTCGCTCGGAATGCTCATGTCTATACTTACAGAGCCGCACAACGCTACCAAGTGCTACAGAGATCTCACGCTGGTCACAAGAGATGGTCTAACATGCGTGCTTAATAATCTTTCAAATTTGATCTTAGAAAGGTATTTAAAATTTCATGACACCACTCGTATCCAACTTCTATGGCTGATAAAGGAGATGATAAGGAATGCAGTCACTGGAGTGGACAGTGTATGTTGGAATTTGATGCGATACGCGTCAGGAGGCGATAACAATCCTAAAAACATAATACTAGTTGAATCTCTTTTGGATATTTATATTGAACACCGGTCATGGTTAGATAAATTTCCTGTACTTATTTGTATGGTAGTTTACACATACTTAAGATTGATAGAAGATCACAACATACCCCAGTTAATGAATTTACGTCAAAAAGAAGTAAATTTTGTCATAGCTCTAATAAGAGAGCGCTTTTCAGATGTTTTAAGTCTGGGAAGAGATTTGGTACGCTTACTCCAGAATGTAGCTCGTATAACTGAATTCAGTCAACTCTGGCAAGATATTTTGATGAACCCTAAAACTTTGAGTCCAACATTCACAAATATATTACAACTGTTACAGACAAGAACATCTCGTAGATATTTGCAGTCTAGACTTACTCCTGATATGGAAAGAAAACTTGTATTCCTTACTTCACAAGTAAGATTTGGTCACCATAAAAAATATCAAGAATGGTTTCAGAGACAATATCTTGCTACTCCTGAATCACAATCATTACGAAGTGATATGATCCGTTTTATAGTTGGAGTAATTCATCCCACAAATGAACTACTTTGTTCAGACATCATTCCAAGGTGGGCTGTCATTGGATGGCTTCTTACAACTTGCACTTCAAATGTTGCAGCATCTAATGCTAAATTAGCATTATTTTATGATTGGTTGTTTTATGATCCTGAGAAAGACAATATAATGAATATTGAACCAGCTATTCTTGTCATGCATCATTCAATGAGATCACACCCAGCAGTCACTGCTACATTACTTGATTTTCTATGTCGAATCATTCCAAATTTTCATCCACCTTATGCAGATAAAGTGAGACAAGGCATATTCAACTCTCTCCAGCAAATAATAGAAAAAAGAGTGTTACCTAATTTGCATCCATTATTTGATTCACCTAAATTGGATAGAGAATTAAGAACAACTGTGAGAGAAACTTTCAAAGAGTTCTGCACCAATGGGAATGGTGAAGGTGCCTCTGGGCTACGTGATGAAGGTAACGAGGATATGCCCAGAGGAGGACCTGATGAACCGGCGTTTTCAGATGATGAAGACGATGCTCCTCCTATCATCACAGAAGACACTGACGATGATGACTTACCGTTATCAGAGGTCCGCGCGCGAGAACGTCCAGAGCTAGCGGCTGCATTGCCATTAATACTGCGGCCCCTTGCCGAAGTCCTGCTGGATGAGAGGACATCCGATGCGGCCGCCACATTACTTAACGCTTGTTGTGCACCAATGCCGACCCCAGCTGCACTCGCTGATCTATTTTCAGCGGCAGTACAAGACGTGCCTCCCTTACGAATAAATCGTAATCCTTCCCTAGCAGAACTCGACACTGCTATTAATTCGCCCATTTTTTCGATGTTTACTTTCCTTATCGGTAAAGGTAGTGAAACTGACGCGAAAAGAAAACTGATTTTGGAAACACTTAAAGAAATTCAAACTCAAACAGCGTTTCGTAATGTTGGTTTTTACTTATTATTTTATTTGAAAGTTTGCTTTGAACGTGAACGCCGCTCAGAGCGTGATGCTGCAAAAAGGAGGAATGTCAAATTCAAAGCTGAAATATATAAGGAATATTGTAGTTTATTAGAAATCAAACTTGGAGATAGTTTAGCGGATGACTTTGAAAGATGCCAAGAGTGTGATGCAAACTTATTGGTATGGTTGATACCAGATGTTTATGCAGAGTTCAAAGATCAAGCCCAAAACCACATAAGATTGCTCCATTCAATTGTTTCTACTTTAGATGCAGGACAATTACAGCAGCTAGTGTGTCTCACACTACAGGGCAGTTTGATGATGTTCAAATCGGACGACATAACAACTATGCTTTCTACAAGCCTGGGATGGGAGACATTTGAACAATATTGCCTGTGGCAGCTTCTGACAGCACATGATATTTCAGTTGAAGATGTTCTTCCTATAATTCCTAAGCTATCTCATAAAGAACATGCAGAAGCATTGACATCAGTTCTACTGATGTTAAAGCAAGAGAGGCCTACTACAGATGTATTGCGACAATTATTCTGCAGACCTGTGGACGATGATGATACATTTGTAGTGTCGACAGTAATGTACTGGTGCCAAGATTATGAAGACAAAGTTGGAGATTTAGTTTCTGTTTTGTTGAACACACGGTACCCTGGTACTAGCCCTAACAAAAGAAAACGCCCAGGAAAACACAGCATTCCACCAAATGCTCCACCATCTGCTGAATTGGTAATTATTATAATTTTAAAAACTACTCTTTTCATAATCACTCTCATCGTCAACTATGATTAAAATCGTAATTAATGTTTTCACATAAATTTAATAATCTTACAGGTGCTTGGTCACTTGGAACAAATAAGAATATGCTGTGTAGAACAAGATGACATGTCAATTTTTAATATGGAGTGTATGCAGAAATCCTTACAGCAAGCACAGTCGAATAGTAGTGATAGTTTAAGGGTAAGGAAATATAGTGGCCCCGGTTCTGTTGATTACAAATTAAACAAACGTAATCTCACTATATCTCTTTCTGACAAAAAATTTAAGGGATGAAAAATATTTTAGTCTGGTCAGATTAGCCCGAACAAGCGCGATCTATATTGGTCACAACCGTTTACTCGTATATTACGACGGCATGGATTAAGGGTAAACCTTCGGTTGGAGCGTTAAATTCAAATTTTATCACGTTTTTTGCTAATTGCAGCTCAGTTATAGGTCGTAAGTTATCAACATGTTATGTGCGACAAGAATGGTAGTATATTTACTGATTAATAACAAAATTAATCATCAACATATTCCTCCAAGGTATATTACTGACATATACGACTATTTCATGAAAATTTTACTAATATACCTTGGAGGAATGTGTTGAAGATTTCTTTTGTAATTAACCGAAGCCTCCACCTTAATCTTACAGCATTAAAAATGTTCTCTTTTTCCATTATGGTTTACATGAAAGAACAGAATCGTAAACAACAGAATCGGTACCAAATATGTAAATAATATATAGTACATACATAACTATACATTTTATCAGTTGTGAAAGGAAAACTTCTGTTAACAGGAAGTCCAGGATATTAATAGGTAGGTAAATAGGTAGGTCTGTAGTACTTTAGCCAACCATTACTGTATACATTATTATACAGACTTGATTCACTTAGTCGTTTTGAATAATGAATATCATTATTTATTAGTCAAGTCTTATTTGCATTTATGCTTAATTCATGACAAAATTACATATATAACAAGCTCATCGCCACAAGACTCACATTATAGGAGCGTTAGCAGGACCACATATCCTTAATTTACTATGCACCTGACACTACCTAAAAGTGGCTATGATCTTTTTAATTCTCCATTTACTAAAATGGTAAGAATGAAAACTAAACATCATAGTAGGACAGTCTGTCAAACTAATACGAGTAATGTGATAATGTAAATATATATTTGACCCAATTCAATTACTAACTAGGTAGCTACCTATATCCTAATTATTATGGACGGCACACAGTGGCAGACGGCACGGCAGACGATTTAAAATTTATCAATTGAATTGTATAGTTATCCAATCGAAATAAGTTATATATTTTAATGCTCGGTGATTGGCTACGGAGCATCACGGCGCAGTTTTCTCTAGAGCGTCGCTGGTTGAGATATATAATACTTTATTTCGATTGGATAACTATTAAATTCAATTGATACATTTATATGCTCTGCGATCCCGTTCGCAACTCTGCGCCGACCATTATGCTCCTAAATCTTAGTGGTCTATTTATCTAACATGTTAATAACTGTTGCTGTCTTAATATTACAGAGACAATATAGTGAATTATTTGCTTTGGCGTGGGAGGATGAATTACCAATATCGAGACGAGCGAGAAAATTAGTTTCAAACTCACTGCCAATCAACCAGAATTTACATTCGTCTAATGATGACAGTGAGGTAACTAATCTTTACAATATAATCTTTCCACCTATGCTACATAACAACATATAACATATTTAAACAGTTCATAATGAAATTAAAAAAAATCCAAAGTCAAACAAAAACAATATTATTTTACAGGAGGAAGAGATTGTGAAGCCCAAACAAGCAAAGCGTCGAAAGAAGGCAATCTCGGATAGCGATTGATATATCTCGTGTAAAAAAATGGTAATTTTGAACACCAAAGTGCAACTCTACAATACAATAAATATTAGTGTGTGTAATGCATTGTTTGTTACCTTATGTAATTATTACACAGGTGCAATTCCAAGAATAGTACCTTTTGATTAATAGTGACATGATTTTGCCTTGGTATGTAAAAATGTTATCTACTAAATATCACTATGGTTTCAAGATTTTTAGTTGGTTACAAATATCCAGAAACGATAGTGTTAGCATGCTGTGACGTACAGGACATGAACAAACAAGCTCAAATTCTATAAAGCATAACTTGAGTATTTGGCTACAGAATTTTTCAGTTTCCAATTTTACTGAGAAATGTGTTCATATTCTGAATATCTGATACATGCATTACTTGTACATTTCTGCACCATTATGTAGTCATTTATTGTAAATGTAGGTAAACCTTTATTTTATTGTACAGTTTTTTTTTATTCCCCATACAGTGTTGGACTTAATTTAAGTATAAGGTATGAGACCAAGAATTTTATTCAAAGGATATAATATTGTATTGATGCAATTTTCGAAATACATTTTACACTAAGATCAATAAAGTATTTCCCCTTTTTTACTAGTTTTAATTATTATAGGATAAAATAATTAATTGAAACGTCTTAATGTAATTTCGTTTTTAATAATATACAATTTTCTTCCAAACAGTTGAGATAAACTGTCAAACAATGTATTTAAATATTTAGATTAATCAACAAAACTATAAAACACAGCTTAAGGTGTAAAAATACTAAAAGGGTATAATTTTTAGGAGTAAAATACAACATTATAATTATGTGCCTTTCTTGGATTTTTAATATTTAAAAATGTCTTTTGCTATCTAGTCTTAGAAAACTGCGAACTTTATTTAATACACTTGTATGCACTTATTACATTCTGTAACACAAACCCGACCTACACCAATTATACAATACAAGCTTAACTAGATTGGCCAATTCAAATAAAACCTTTATCGTAAAACTATAGCTTCCCCTGTTTATACCTTTGTCTAGCTTGTGCCTTGCTATATTTAGTCTTTTTTTCAGGTACAGTATTATCTTCCTTAGAATTGTCATTTAATCCTAGAATTGAATAAGCATGTTATAATAATTGATATGGTTAATATTAATGTTATTGGTGGAATTATTCTTTATTAGCTGTTCCCCGCGGTTTCACTCGCGTTCCCGGGATAAAAGTACCCTATAACCTTCAAGAATAATGTAGCTTCATATTAGTGAAAGAATTTTTCAAATCGGACTAGTACCTCCGGAGATTAGCGCGTTCAAACAAACAAACTCTTCAGCTTTATTATTATTAGTATAGATTTAACTGAAATGGTCTTCATCTATGGAAAACATGTTCATGCCATGTTTACGAAACTTCACTCAATCAATAATAAATATATTTGGATGAATAATTTCCATTTATATGTACCCATTACAGCAAGGTGTTAGCCACCTGGCAGCCTACATTTAAATTTCAAGTTTAAATAATTATAAGACATAGTATTTGCTGAACGGAAATATAAATGGGGACAGATTTTAAATTTATTGTAATTTTATTACCTAAGTCTTCTGGAGGTTGTAGTGATTTTCCTGCACTCCATGTGTTCATTAGTGTTGTTGTTTTTCCAATAGCCCACCCTATTCCCGATAGCGCTATTGAAAAAGCTATCATACTAAATGGATTCTGGAAATAAAAACAATAACTGATCTGTGATTACAAATTAATTTGATTAAACACTGTGGGGCTTATAGCAAAGAATCTTATAGTTTGTACTTCTATTGGTGACCATAAGATAGAAAGAATATGCTGCAATCAACTATGCACCTTATAAACTTGCGTTTAAGGTTGATTATATGTTTTGCCTTTTTTCCTACCTACTGTCTGTGTATGTTTGTGCTTGCTTTGTATAACTTGCCAAGTTGAAAGCAGACTTCCGTACCGGGGTAGGGGGACAGCTCCGAATATAGCTCTCCTAGGGCCTACTCAACAAATGGCTTTGAATGGCACAAAACACGACAATAAAATTAATGGGAATTGATTTGACTGGTTTGAAACACTTGTTTGTTTATTTTGCCAGTGTCAAATTGAGCAAAGTTCTTAGTTGTCAATATGGGTAAAAAAATGTTACTCCATTGAGTGATAAACAAGATATTGGTTTTGGAATATGTATTATCAACTTTTACAATTGGTTCATAAAACTTTCAATCAATATAATATAGATCTTCCCATTATTAGATAAGAAGATGTAAATGTTCTTCAAGAAGACTCTGAAAAAATGTTTGCAATGCCTACAACACACATGTGATACCCTGGTGTTTCAAGCATGTATAGGGTATGGTAACTGTTCACCATCATCAGGGTCATATTGTATGCTACATTACAAAAATAAAATACTTACAGATAATGTAGGATTTGAAGTTAAACTAAAGTCCAAGACAACAACGCCTATACCAATAATGAGACCCACACAGGTACAAAGCCAAATTGTATTTTGATTATCTGGAAGTTAAAACAAAACTGCAATTAAATACTTCATGATAGTCTTATGTGTTATGTACTTACTGAACAAAACATACTAATTTAGGTACAAATGCAAAGCACATTTTGAAATGTTGTTTTGCATATTAAAGATTTATAATGAAATTGACTATTCAGAAAAAAAAAATAAACAACCAAGAAATACTGAATGGAACAAATCCAATGTTATCACTGTATACAAAATAATCTTATTACTTTCACCATATTTAAGGTAGCTTTTCTCCACAGTACCACCTGCATTCCCAGGATAAAAAGTAGCCTATGTTTTCTCCACATGACATCATAATCTGTTCAGCAGTTAAAAGGTATTTCTGTTATTAGTATGGATTATCCACCTCCAGCCCTGAGAAAGGTGTTTGAACTTGGGGGGTAAAGGGGCTCATATTTATCATTTTAAATAATACTGTGACCCAGCATGGTTTCATAATATTTTTGGTTTGATCATATGTAATTACAAAGTTATGGGTAAAAACCTTGTGTTATCAGAACTCGTCTTATTATGTGAAAGAGACTGCAGTATGTTAAAATAAGACCAGTATTATAATGTGTTACTTCAGATTACCTTTAATCGTTTTCTTTTGCATATCAGTAATACTCTTGATAGAATCCATTAGCTTAGCATTATGAGGTTCTATCTGCAAAGCTCTAGTATAAGATATAATGGCCTCATCATACAGGCCGCTAGCCGCTTCTACTTCTGCACGTCTAAAATATCCCTGGAAATAACCATTTTTATAGCTAGATACATAAAGAGTTAGGCTAAAGATAAGATGCACCATATATTATGTACAGGTGCCATGATGTTTTTCTAAAGCTTAAGTTCATTTTTCAAACTCTAATCACTTGTTAACTGTTTTTGTTAGTCTCAAAATAATATTTGTTGACATCTGAAAGACAGTGGGAAATCAAATACTAAAAAAATTAAAATATAAAGATTAACCTTGGCCCAATTAGGCTGCAGTCTGACAGTTTCATTTGCATCCTGCAGCGATAAATAATGTTGATCCAATTTCAGGAATGCAAAAGATCTATTACTATGAAGAACATAATTATTAGGGTCCATTTTAATCCCTTGAGTATAATGGAGCACAGCTTCGATATATTTTCCCTCTTTAACACATTCATTGCCTTTATTCTTCAGATCTTCAATACTTGGAGGCTGGCTACTTTTCTTAGTTTCATCCATTTCTAATTCCAATATGATTTTAGTAACTTATGAAATAATTTGGAAGTATATGTTATCACAAACAAAGTTTGCTATTGGTATAGATAAAAGTAGCTTAGCTTCTGCCTTGACTAGTCTACCTGAAATCAAAGACCTGAAATGCCTGAAATGAGACTTCAAAAGTAAGAAACGGAACGATGGACCTCTTGTTGTAATCAATTATACGAGGATTATGGTCAAGATATATTAAACAGAAGTGATATAATTTAGGAACTCATTTGAAGATCATCTCTGTCTAGCTAGTTACTGTAACCTATCTCTGATGATGAACATTGGAACTCCAACTTTTGTTTGATACAAAAAATTACTCCATGCACTCAGTGCCACAGAACACTTTTACTCTGACGAGAAGAAAATCAACTCCATAGAATAAAAATGCACACAAGTGCCCACAGTGGCGCACTCTGTTCTTTCCCATACGAACTAATTTTAAGCGCCAAATTCAAAAGATCCACATTACATTTTCAAATTGTTTTTTTTTTATCTGCCATGCAAGAATAAATAAAACATGCTTCGTCATTAGTAAAAGGTTTTATTATAGAACTAGAAAATTAGACTAGAAAAATACTCATAACACATAACTTTATCATGGAAAAATACTGTAAGAATAATGCATGATACTAATTGTTTTACTCTACTTATATGTTTAATATTGCAATACCCTTTCAGGGCTCATGTTGAGAACTAATTTGATAATTCTGTTTCTTTTAAATGTACCACATGAAGCAATAAATTGAATTTGAATTTTGAATTTGAATATTTCACAAACATTTTAACGAAAAAAACATAAATTTACAATTATCACAAAAAGTTGCTTAATATGTTCAAATAAAATATTCAAACTTGTAATGGTTTGTATACCTACTAGAATATACTTAATTAAAGCTAAAAAGCAATTAATTAACTAGCGGTCTGTCTAGGGGTCTAAAACGGGCATTCGAGTAATACTGCAACCTGCATTTCATTTCTCGAATTCACTGTTAATTATATGCAATTTGTCATTAGAAATGTAAATAGAATTAATTGATTAATATAATGAGTTACATTTCGCCAAAAAATATTGAAACTATTAAGGCTCTCTGTAAATCTAAGAAATTATATAAATCGCTAGATTACATAAACAATTATTTTTTTGAGTTCGGCGCCGGTAAAACCATCGAATTGATATGTATTACAAACGTATGTTTTTACATGTAGTATATTATACAAAAGTAGGTTAATAAGTAAATCGGTTTTTTATCGGATATTAGAATAGAATATAGTTTATTCAAAAATTGCATCAAATACGGCATACAGTGAAAACTATAAACTATAATGTGCCAGTTTTGATTTATTCTATTTAAGAGCCTTTCCAAACCGGTGGTAGAGTCTATTGTTAAAAATGTAACTATCAACATTAATAAGTGGCTTAACAGGGCCTAAACTAAATACATGTGTTTTGAGTTTGAATTTGATTAAGTTAACAAATCTGTTCAGAAAGAGACCCGTCGTCAAAATAGAGGGCGCTGCTGTGCTTAATTTAATTACCTTTTTTGTTTAGCGGACAATACAATAACGCGTCTTTTCCATTTTGATCCTATTACAACTGTAACTATTTCATTAGTTTATTATTTAAAATGCCGACAGAAAGACACCAGCTCCTAATAATGGTTGTAATATAAAATTGTAACGTTAGTTCGCAATCTGGCCACGACGGCTCTCTTTCTGAACAGACTATACCTAGGCTATATTGAGATTAAGTAGAGATTTAAAGGTAAATAATCAATCGCATTGTTGCAAATTATAAACTACAAACAACTATATATAGAGACAGTCGATATATAAAAAACATTAAATCCCTACAAAAATAGTGACGTCAGTGCGACAAGATAACTAAACCTAGTTATGTCTATGTATGTTTGATAATACTCATTTTTCTTCTCAAAGCTTTTCTACTGGCTTCATCAAGATATTTCCTATTTTCAATGACACAGTATCGATGGATACATATTGTAATAGTGCTATATATAATATGTTTAACATTTTTATTGTAATGTGCAGGACATTTTTTCAGCCAATCAAATTTTATTTTACTTATTATCATGGAAAATAGTTTTTTCTTTAATCCTTGACAGCTGCTTTCACTTTTCAAAAACTCATTTGTTATATTGGCACAATGTTCGACAGTATTTGTAAACTCTTTTTTCACATAATGCAAGCTTCTTTTTTCATCATCATATTCTTTAAATCGTAAAAATAAGTGAGTCTCATCTACATTTTGGGCAATCATTGCACTTTTACAGTCAATACAGTTTGTGGCCAGTTTTTTTTCCCATTGGGATCCAAATGCTGCTTTGTTAATGCAGGCGCGAAAACAAAATTGGGATTGCTGTCTTTTTCAAAGAAATCTTTGATGTGGCTCCATTTTGCAATACCTGAAAAATATAACAAATCTATCTATAGTATAATAAAACAGTAGACCCCGGTGTGTCTGTAGTACAGACTGTACATTGAAGAAAAGTAGTAAAAACGGAAAGGTAACTAAAGAAGGGCAATAAAACATAAATCAGCCGCTTTTAGAATTATTTCCTGTCTGTCTGTCCATCTGTTTGTTTTTCACACGCACATCTTCGGATCTACTCAACGGATTTGCATGAAGTATTCACAAATAGACAGAGATTAATTTGGAGCAGATTTTAGGCTTTGTTTCATCAAAATCAGATGTTCCAAAAAAAGTTATCTTAATTTTAAAGATCTTTGGAATTTACTTAATTTCGCGCAGATTATTAATTTGGACATTGTTTCAATAAATCAGATGCTGAAAAAAAAGTTAAATAAGTATTTTGGAATTTACTTTTAAATACTATTAAAAATTACAACAGGTGGCGCTGTTTAATAATAATAAAAGTCAAAATAGAATTGTTTTCAAAAGTGATAGCGTAGAATAAATAATATAGAAGTGATAGCAAATTATATGTATAGAATAATAAAATTTGGAGCAGAATATTATGGGCTTTTATTTCAATAAAAGAGGATGTTGCAAAAATTCAAAAGGTGGCGCTGTTCAATGATATAAAAAAATACAATAAATTAGATATGTTTTGGAAGTGAAGCTCAGAGGATAGCAGTATAAGCAAATTTGTAATACCTTGGCTTAAATTATTGCAAATTTCGTAGGGTTCTAATTTAAATAAAAAAAATATATAGCCCATCTTATTCGCTGATATAGCTCATTTACATACTCGCTAGGTGAAAGAGTTTTTAAAATCAGTTGAGTAGTTTTTAAGTTTATCCATAACAAACAAAAATACAAAAAATCTAATATATTCTTAGATATTTTAGTTCAATTTTTATTTAGTTTTAATACAATACCTCCCAAAAATATAAAAACAAGTTTACCTCATTCTAATAATAGTGTAAATAATAATTACCTTTCACTGAACTTTCATTTATTTGAAATTCTTCTTTACATTCAATGTTGTATTTTAAAAACATGTTGCGAAAACATTTCAGCAAGTGGTGGGTCTAATATTGTTACCAACTCACGACCATAAAACTCAAAGTATGGTCTGTCTGTAGATGATCCAAGCAAGTTCAGTGCTTTTATATTCCCTCCATCCAGATCACAAACTGTGCCAACAACATTAAGTCCAGCTTGCAAACTTTCACTGAGCACCTGAGAAAACATGAATAACGTTATTATTACTTGTACATAGTATATTAGAAGGCGATGATAGCTCATTGGTAGTGACGCCGGATGCCGCGTCGAAGGTCGTGGGTTCGAATCCTACAATGCGCTTGAGCTTTCGGTGAAGGAAAACATCGTGAGGAAACCATAGCACGGTGGTAGGGTACTTTGTAGTACCCGCCTGGCTGGCTACCACCCTCAAGTTGAAAATTGTCGCCAAGCACCTACCGGTGTGTTCCAGCAATTGCACTTGAGAGCTAGTTTGCCTTCTCGGTATTGTAAAACAGCAACACATTGGCAATATCTCTGGTATTGCAAATGGCGATTAGCGACGTAACCACTTACCATCAGGTGGGCCGTATGCTTGCTTGCTACCTTAGTAGTATAAAAAAATATATATATATTTACTCTATGTTATTACCATCATAATTGAAAATATTTCGTAAAATCGCGTTTTTTAAGGACAGACATCGACAAAAGATTAATGTTAAAAAGCAAAACCTAATCTAAATAAAAAAATTTGAACATTTTCTCAGATGAGATACAAGAGTAAATACATACATGTATACTAGAATTGCTAGTTTAAAGATAAAACAAAATTTAACACAAACAAGTTTCTGTAAAAAATTTCATTTTTGGTATAAGCTTTTTTTGCCGACTGTACTTTTTTTGCACAGTCTTCAACTACACGTTAAGACGGTTCCAATGAGCCCAAATTAAATTCCTATGGCCAACTTCCAGCTCCAGCATCAGATCAGCTCCATGTCATCATAATATTGCATTGTCACGCGATATAAATATGCAAAATTTCAGCTCGATCGGAAACCAGTAAGTGGGTCAAATTGAACTTGCAAGATTCTGCCCTGAGCAATACTCAAAATTACAATTATCAAGCAATCAGTACATACTGACCTCTTGTATTAAAACTTTCAGTCTATCAGCAGTTACAAAATCTCCTGAAAAGTAGAATGCAAGAGGCTGTTTCCACTTTTTACGTAATCCTATAGCCATAAATAGGAGAGCATGAGTTGCCACTTCCTTGCTCCTCCCCTGACTAACTCCATGATCTTGATAACCATCAATTTGGTCCATTTTTGAATTGTAGTTAAGTTTTTGCGGATTGACATTTCGTCAAATGTCAACATACATAAATTTTCATCCATTCCCCTCTTTTCAGTGACTCCTTTAATTGTGTCAAAAATCTTTGGATTTATTCCACACTTTAAAGGAAATTTATTTAAAAGTCCTTTAAGTGTATTTGGACTTGGCATGCAAAAGAGTCGTCTCAATATCCTGTAGCATGCTGATGATTTTTTGTAAATCCCTAATGCCAAAAGTTTATCTTCAGTTCTCCATCTATGACCATTTAATTTTCTTGGTGTGTTTATTAACTGGCTTTGCAAGAGTAAAGCGAAAGGCCCAGTAATATTTTTTTCTAGCAAACTGTTGACTGTGTTATTTGATGCTACATCTTGAAGAATGGCGCTCTTTTTGTATTTATTTTTAGTTTTCTTGAATTTTAGACGCAATCTTGCAATTTCACTTAATTGATTTCGACAAGTTTTCTACAGTTTTTGTTTTCTAGGACTTAGTTCCATGACTTTGTTCACATCCACCATCTTCAATAATTTTTTAGACTTTGATGGTAACTGAAAAAGTATACATGAATCATGAAATTATTCAAAGCTAAGATAAAGAAACTGTGTTTAAAGTTATAGATAAGCTTCCACCCAATATGGTTGGGTAAACCAAGTTCCCGAGGGATCTCATGTATTGATAAAAAATCTCCAAAGATAAGTTGAGACAAGAAGTGATCTTTCAGAGTGCACACATCTATCTATGAGCTAAGTTTCATACAAATCAGTTTGGCAGTTATGATGGTAGGTAACAAACATACACATGGACACATAAAATTACTTTTGCATTATAATATTAGTAGGATGATCTCAACCACATTCTTAATCATTGTTATTTCATGTCACACATAACTCTCACAATGACAGGGCGTGGGTTCGGTTCCCATCCAGGACAAACATTTGTGTGCATGAACATGTCTGTTTGTCCCGAGTCTGGGTGTAATTATCTATATAAGTATGTATTTCCAAAAAAAAAGTAGTATATGTAGTATATCAGTTATCTGGTTTCCATAGTACAAGCTCTGCTTAGTTTGGGATCAGATAACCGTGTGTGAAAAAATGACCCAGGATAAAATGTCCCAAGAATGATTTTGTAAGTGTAAAAATTATATCTTGTGTGTTTACTTTATTTTTCATGGTAAGGAGCAAGCTTCCATCCTGATTAAAGAAAGATATACATTTTATCCTAATACCACACAAACTAGTATTTAATATGATAAATTATTATGATGATAATAACCATACCTTTGTATCACCAGAGTCTAATGTACTGCTATAGTTGTCTCCGTCTCCGCATGGTATAATGTGGCCTGCTCTAGATGTGTGTACATTAATTTCTTTTGCTGAATCTGCTATAATCTGTAATAATATGTACGATTTAGAATATTTCAAAATATTTTTTTTATCTATACTATTACTAGTTTAGCTAAAGCGTTAACTATAAACGGTTCCCTTTATAAATGTTATTGATATTGAAAATGCTGTATGTTCCTAAATTAGAGAAAACAAACTTACTTGAGTGTTATACACATCAATTGGAATGTCTTCTCTGGTTGATGGCCCAGGGCCCAGCAAATCTGGAGTCTCCTCGGGTATAGCATATTTACTCAGTCTTTTTTTGGGGTTACATGTGCACTAGAAAAATGCTTGCTGCAAAGCAGTTTGTGCTGCTTGCACAACTTATCTAAAGACTCTGCAGATGTCCAGTCTTCATTAGGGTACAAAAAAGTAGCCCAAGCACGAATCCTGCAAAAATAAATTTTGGTTAAAAAGATGCATGAATGAAACTGGCTTAAGTAACTTGTTGTAGTATAGTTGCTTTTACCTATTTATGTTTTTCTTTCCAAGTGGTGGAAATCTATGCAAACTTATGTCTACATTTTCACCGGCTTTTACACCACACTTAGCACATGATCGATATCTTTCTGACATGTTTGTGAGTCTGACTAATCTATAAATAGGGCACAAATTGAGTCCAAAATCTCGAGAAATACACGAACAACTTAAAACTACGAGAGTCACTGTCTCAACTAAAAACGAACACAGAATGAGTCCAATATCTCGAAAAATGTACACATCACTTATAAAACTATTAGAGTCACTGCCTCAATTGAATAATATCACAAAACAAAGATAAATTAAATCAAATAATTCGAGAAATCACTTCCGAACTACAATAAGGAGTCAGTTGCTTAGTTCATTGTTAAACTGCACTATTTTGTTTCGCCGCGAGGAAAATTCACTCAAGCAAGCAGAAAATGAGGAGAAAAAGCGAATTTTACAATAAATCAAAAACTATTTCAGAACCCGTAGAAAAAGTTTCGAATAGTTAACTGAATTTTTTTGACTGACAGTTTTTTTTTTTGTATTGCCATACTATATTGTAAGAAACGGACAATGAAGTATTTGGTTGAACTTTTTGGCGGGAACTTGCGAAGTGACGTTGCGTTTTCATTTTATTTTCATAAAATAGTGTATTTTTTGAGTTTTATTGAATATTATCGGTGGTATTTTGTCCAATAAAGATCAATACAAGTGCACCAGTGAAGTGAAATGAAATGATTACGTGTATAGTGGCTTTTCAAGTTGTCTCAAGAAGTCCATGAAAAGTTTTAGTAGAACGGCTATCATTGTACTAAAACCTAACTAAACTGACTGACTATGACTCGAAGAAGATTTAACATGACTTGAACTTTGAAACTTGACGATTGACGAGAATGTAATACAAGATGAATATAAAAATACCTACATTGCTCAACTTGACACTGGCAAAATACACGAAGAGTTATGCCAAAATTAAAAAAAAAACGTATTTGGTTCCACATTTTCTATTTGTCTAATAATATTTGTTTTGATCATACTATTTAATTTATTAATAAAAATGATATTTTAGTCATTCTTCTTGAATATAAAATAATTAGAAAAGCCGTTATTAAAATTATTATAAAAAACATTATGCTAAAAAAATAGAAAATATCTTTTTGTCTGGCAATATGTCCGGATACCCTATTTATTATGTCTATCTCCCTTAGATTTGTAGCGGTGTCCCGTTCCCACAATTTTTCCCAAAACAAAGATTCGTGTTGGCATTGGCTCCCTAGAAAGTTGGTACCCCCTGCTCAGTGCACTCTCGAATCTCGATGTCAAATCGTCAATCTGTCAATCAAACGGACACGATCACACCTGACACTCGGGAGTTTGGAAAGGTAAACAAAAGTGATACCAGTGAAAAAATACTTTTTTTTTACAGGAAACTACATTTCGCTAAATTACTAACTACGAATTATTTCTATTAGCCTAAACTTATAAAAGTATAAAATGACACAATTTTTGCGTATTTTTGTTACGCAGGAATATAGATATATTTTTGGGTATCAAATAATTTATGATACTGGCCATATTTTCTGGTACTACCTAACACAGAATAATTAATATAAATATCCTGGGACATTCTTCACACACGGTTATCTGATCCCAAACTAAGCAGAGCTTGTACTATGGAAACCAGATAACTGATATACTACATATACTACTTTTTTTTGTAAATACATACTTATATAGATATTTACACCCAGACACAGGACAAACAGACATGTTCATGCACACAAATGTTTGTCCTGGATGGGAATCGAACCCATGACCAGCAGCGTGATAGGTGGTGTCTTAACCAACTGAGCCATCTGGCTTGTCATATATAGTAGTACCTAACCTTAACCTATCCACAAACTAAGTAGAGATAGGTACTACGTATAACATATCGCATGCCATGGGTGCTAATTGCTAAATGTTTCTTGTTTTATCACTTTCAATCATCACATCAAAGAATATAACTAACGGACTAAACGTACTTCACAGACCAATAAGGGGATACTGACGTACTTATAAGTTTTTTTTTTTTTTTTGCTTTTACTGGTGGTAAAAATAATAAGTCTGGCAAACGAAAGTAGGGACTGAAAAAGCGTGGCAAATTTAAAAAAAATATCCCCCCCTAATCCATAGAAGTACCTTCCAACGAAGTAGTGTATGTAGAAATATTGTTTTACACAATAAACAAATAACCCTAAAGTATCAAGTCAGGTTATTCCAGGTAGGTACTTCAAACATTGACATAAATAAAACATTTGCCAGACTTGAGTACATTATAATCAAAGGTTCCCAAATTAAAGTTATTCAATTAATTTTTAAACTTTTTATTGAAATAGGTAAAATAATAAATAACATAAAACATTAATTTCATTTACTAAACATATTACTAACAAAATAACACATAGTCAATACCCTCATTGAGATTCAAAGATTTGAGATTACTTTCAAATTGTCCATTTGTAAGATCTAATTTGACACAAATAATAAAGGGAGGTTTTGCATTTGTAAAATGTATAACAGGTAGTTTTATAATAACCTTTCGTTTTATGGGATCATACAATTCTATCACACGACCAACTTTATTTTTGTCAACATCACAAAATGCAGCAACTTTTCTTCGATTCACTGGACACAATGCACGGACCAATCTCCTTCCACCTTTACCTGCATTCCAAATAGTAAAGCTGTCCCAGTCTGCTATTATGTATTGTTGAAGCCTTTCTAACTGAATTTGCCATATTCTTTCTCTTGTAATGGAAAATGTTGCTGCTCCTTCATGATATGTGTAAATTACTAATTCTGCTTCCACTCTGTTTATATCTCCACCTACATCTAAATGAGCATAAAAAAATAATAAATCTTCAGGTGTACCATATCCACTTTCATCAAAACCTTCTACTCTAAGATAAACAGATCTATGACAAAACCAAGTGGGCATAAGGATAGTTGGGCCATTTGAAGTAAATATCTGCTTATTTAATTGTGATGGGTTTAGATTATTGGCCCAGCGGACTAAACGAGGTGTAGAATCTGCAGGTATTCGTGATATTTTACTTCCAATAAGGGCATTGTGATTTGATTTTGCAGCTTCCCATTGTAAAAGAATTCTGTTTGGACGCATGACATCATCAATATCCTGAAAACAGAGATATTGACCTGAGCTACTTCTAACAGCGCCATTTTTTGCTGCACCAACTCCTTTTGAGACAGTTGCTCCCGTAACAATAAAGTTTAGGCGAGTATTAAAATATTCAGCCCAATGTTCTAAAATTACCTGTGTTCTATCACAACTACCGTCATTGTAAACAACAATCTCAAGTTTCGCTTCAGTAGTAAGAATAGTTTGAGCTGCTATGGAATTCATACAATTATTAATCCATTTCTCTCCATTATATATGGGTATGATGATGGAGATATCAGTCATAGCTTGTAAAATAAATGCTGGTTGTTTTTACATAATTCTAGATTTCATTTCCAATTCCATACAAAACAAAAATTCCTGTGATGGTACGAATTCTAAAAAACCAAACAACAAAACCGACGAAGAAAATTTTCGAATTAATAAATTCTAAATTGATAATTAAATTTATACCATAGTAATTAGTACTTAATCTATGTGTAAAAAAACATAAAAACTTTACACTTTGAAGAGTACCTACAAAGATACAAATCAATCTTTGATAGTTTATTTTATTTACGTAAGAAGCAGTGTTGCCAGCAAGGAACTTATACTCTCTCTCTCTACCCCTCTACCGTGAGGGTTTGTCATATGTTACCCAATTTATTTAGAAAAGTAACCTTTTAGTGTGAAAAGTACATAATCTCTCCCGCGGTACGCTCTGGTATCGTCCCGCTATGCAAGGCGCCTTATGATTATCAACCTTATTTGAGCAAGTACATATCAAATTTAGATTACCATGGCGGCATAGTCCGCTACGTAGTATCCCCTTAATGGTCTGCCAGGCTTTGTCGCCTGGGTTTCACCTCGCCGTCTCCCAGGTATCGCTCAAGGTATCTACTATACTATCTGTCGCTCGGGTAACGTCTGTCTGTGTGTGACCGATACTTAAGGTGGAGGCTTCGGTTGGAGCGCGAAATTCAAATTTTATCACGTTTTTTGCAAATTGCAGCTCAGTTACAGGTCGTAAGTTATCAACATGTTGTTTGCGAGAAGAATGGTAGTATATTTACTGATTAATAACAAAAGAAATCATCAACATATTCCTCCAAGGTATATTAGTGACATACACGACTATTTCATGAAAATGTTACTAATATACCTATACGTTCCCCCTTAAGGCGACGATACCGAGAAATGATGATTCTAGACGGCATTCTTTGTTGCAAGAGATTTGTAAAAAAATATATGTTAAACTAGAGAATATGTGACGGGGAATAGTTTTTTTTTAAATTATGATTTTTCATCAAGAAATATCGATGTTTATCAACAATACGTCGATGCAAAACATCGATGTATCGTTTCGTTACATCCCTAATAATTATGGCATTATATATAATTTTAATCTAGTATTTATATTCTCTTTCATTTTATTACAATTTTATTAGTCAGTCAGTCACTTCATTCCATTCATTTTTATATTAATAGCTGTGATTAGCATCCAACTAGTTTATGTGATCTGTGAACTAAGCTAAGCTACAAACGCTACAAAGTGATCTGTGGAAAAGAAAGATTCTCTGTTTGATTGAATGAGAAAAAGCTATTATTATTTTCTACAAATAAATAATTTCAAGCTCCTATCATGGGTTTAAAAGAAGCTAATATCTATTTAGATAATCAATGGAACACTTACTATGCAGGCCAAACAGTAAATGGAAGAATAGAATATGTATTTGATACCCCAAAGAAAGTTCGAGGTGAGTAATATTTCGTGTCTCAACTTCTTGGTTGGTGCCTAGATGGGCCATTATAAATTATTTATTAGCTCTGTCCGGCGGATTTCCTGGTTCCTGGTATAGTATTTCATAACATATACCCTATAAAAACATGAGTTAGTTAACTAGCGGCATGCTATGATGCAGGTTCTTACATGAGGGTGACTCCCCTTGTCTAATTATGCATAATCTATTTTTGGCATAAGTATGGACATGGGTTGCCAATACGGCCATCATAGCCGTTCGTTTAACAGTACCTTTTGTATTTAATGTTTTCGTGGGTAAAAAAAATCTATGTACTAGTTTCATCCTTATCCGTTTAGTCATTTACGTTTGAATGAATCGCAAACATTCTTATGATTGATATCAAATCAATCAAAAACGCATTTATTCAGTTTAGGCCCTGGTAAGGCACTTATGAACTTCAATAGTTACAATCATTACAATAGACTCTACCACCAGTTCGGAATACACTTGAATTGAGAAGACTCAACTTATGTTTGGAGGAGGCCTTGGCCCCCCACAAGGTGGACCGATGATCTTGTGAAGGATGTGGAAAATCGCTGGATGTGGTAGTGCAAGACTTGCAAATGGACACACAAAAATGGAATAAAAAAATCTATAATGTTTTATTACACACAAGTTTTGCTAAACCTAGACTTGACGTTAGTTAGTCTTTGTGCTACATAGTATATGATAGTGTGAGATATTTAAAACCTGCATTTAACTATACCTGCTATATACCATCTTGCTTAATAAGGATGAATGTGTTTAACTATAACCACTACCCTATTTGATTGAATTAAAGTATCATTAAACACAGAACCGGCGTTAGTGTAGGGCGCGCCAGGACCACCTTTATTTCCAGTCGGACCCATGCTCCTGAGGAATATTATGTTTTCCTGGGATAAAAGTATATCATGTTATTCTGGAGAATGATCCATGTGCCAAGTTTCATCTAAATCCGATCAGATGTTGATGTGTGATTGATTACCAACATTTAAATATCCAAATTTCAAAAGTATAGCGCACCAGTGGATATAAATACATAGTATAGTAGGAATTAGAATGGGTAGGATAGAATATTAGTAGAATGCTTCCTTAGTTTATTCTAAAGTTCTAATGTAATGTAAGTGAATGTGTAATGCTCATGTGAATAAAGGTCTTAAACCATAAGGTATAAACCATATGTCTAAGGATGAATTCTGTATTTTTAATAGTAGGAAAAAAGATCTAAGTATGTTATACCACTTTGATACTATAGGTACCTTCTTAAATTAACCTTAGAATATCTAAAATTAACTGTATATTGTTACCAATTTTAAGGAATACATGTGAAATTCAAAGGAGAAGCACACACTGAATGGTATGAGAGTAAACAAGAGGAGAATGCCCAAGGAAAAACAGAGTCAACTGATACTATGCACTCTGGGAATGAAGAATACTTCCAGATTTCATATTATATACTGGGTAGCAATACAGGTAATTATTTTTTATTTAAACCATGTCATTATGTTAGAAACAAACAAAGTCGAATTGTTTTTTGGGAAGTTTATTCAACAACTTGGTTTTGGCATTCTGTGATTTTTAGGACTTCCTAAGCATGCTTGTATGCTATATCAATTACAGTAAGTGCTCTCTCAGCATGGTATTCTTATCTTAAATAGTACAATAAAGTAAGCAACCCAGTTTTACTTAATTTAAGCCTAAATTAGAGCATGTATAAAGTTATAATACTTATATCCATCCTTTCATTTCATAATTGACAACTGGACTCTACAACATTTATCATGTGGACTGCTTGGATAGGACTATGCTAGTCTCTAGTACAAACAAAAGTACTCTTACATTATTCAATGCATACAACTTTATGTGGTCCTAGTTCTAAATACCTATAACAGAAGCTTAAATTATTATGATTCATTTATATTTTTTATATACTGAAAGCATACCACATTTAATTTCTAAACCACTATTACAGTCTACATCTTGTTTAAGGATGATGTCATCACTGATTGCATTTGTATACTCATGCTAATAGGTGTTGAATTATCATGGATGTAATAGTATGGTATATTGACGGTTAAAACTATATTTATGTGTGTTGAAGTTTCAATAAATACCATTATATGTAACATTTGTGTTACCATGGCACAAAGCATGGTATTGAACTTTGGAAAATGCCTGAGAAAGAGAGAGATAGAAGACGTGAAATGGTCATATTTAATTTGGGAGTTAATAAAATGGTTATCCTTTAACATAAAAACACCATTTAAATACGTTCAGTTAAATACTCAGGCTCCTTAATAAAATGTATATAATGTGAAAGATGACATTTAATTTTTTTCACAGGTAATGAGATAGAAATCCCAGCTGGTAAGCAAGTGTACAACTTTACATGCACACTGCCTCCAGTACTACCATCCTCATTTGAAGGAGAACATGGCTATGTGAGATATACTGTCAAAGTAACATTAGATAGGCCATGGAAGTTCGATCAGGAGACCAAGATGGCGTTTACTGTTATCAATGCTTTGGATTTGAATCTCAACCCTTCATACAGGGTAAGATAATATAAATTACCCTATAAATAAAGTTCAGAAAGACCAGTAACTGGAACTCCATTGCCAGACCATTCAGAAACTGGGATTTTTTTATTCAGAGTGTCTCCAATCTCTACCTCACTGAAGAGGCCGTGAAAAATTACCTTACCCTCATGTGTCGGTAACATTTCTGAACACAGCCCTGCTATGTTTCAGACACTTCCTTCCACATTCCTTCATCCTTTTACGTTTTTGAATTAGCAGTGGATTAATCTGAAATTTAATATTAATAGGAACCAATACACATTCAATTAGAGAAGACGTTTTGCTGTTTCTGCTGTGCGTCGCCGCCTCTGTCGGTGGATGTTCAAGCACCGGTTTCCGGGTACTGTCCGGGACAAGTGATACCTATCAGAATTGATATTGAAAACAAGAGTAATGTACAGCTTCATCTTGTTAAAATATTTTTACGCAAGGTATGTTACTGAAATATATATTTAATAGGTACCTAATTTGTTTGTGTATTTTCTTATATCGCATCGTTGTATTTTAGGTGGTGACATACAGAGCGACTTCGCCATCGACAGCAACAAAAAAAAGTAAAACCGTCGTAATAACTTTACAAGAGGGTCCTGCTCCGGCCGGCTCCACAAAGACTTGGAACTTGAATCTCGTTATTCCGCCGATTCCGCCGTCCAACCTCGTCAACTGCAATATTATTGATTTAGATTACGATTTCAAGGTATACCTGAATTCTGAAATATATACCTTATTTCGATTGGATAACTATTCTATTCAATTGATAAATTTTAAATCATCAGCCGTCCCGTCCGCCAATGTGCACAGGCCATAACATTACAAAAGGATGTTAAAACGGCGGCGTATTTTGTAACATTACATTTGTTTCAATCAAGGTCGACGAGTTACAACTAAACATAGGCGATTGGACTGCTTTTTTTTTTGCTAAACTTATGTGAGTAGGATGATGTCATGCTGTGTTTTGAAATGTAGTCTAACAAATTGTTTTAGTACCTACCTATGAGTATCTGCTTCTAACATCAGAGTCTATAAAACATTTGTTTGCAGTTCGTGTTAATTGGCAAATAGCGCAGTACAATTATTGCAGTAACAGTTTTATTTGTGTCTATATATAATTATTTAATGGGACAGAATTTGCTTTGGTCAATGATCGAATCGAATATTTAAGATCCAATACTTCGAAAAATCGGCCTAGTGCGCTTCAGACATGCACACGAAGGGTTCCGTACCATCGTACATTATTTGTACATTAGTTGTTATATCGGCACCAGAAATACACATTCTATGAAAATTTCAAGAGCGTGCTGCACATAGGCAGATTTTTAGGAATTAGATGGCCAATAGTAAATTTGCCAAACTAGGCTATTGATATTATGTATTTAGAAATTATTAGGTTCCAGGATATATTTATCATATACTTATATAACTATAGGTGGAATGCGTCGTGTCAGGCATGCACATGAATATGCACGACAAAAAATATATAACTATCGGCACTGTGCCGCTAGTTGGTATGCCGGGTCAAGTCGCACCGTCTGCTCCAACTCCAGACGCGAACGGAGGGCAGTACTCCCCCAGTCAGCCTGCTGTACTGCCTGTTAGCCCTGGCCAACCGGCCCAGCCAAATAACGTAAGTTACTTTTTAAGCTCCAGAAAATTCTGTGGATGTCATATGATTTACCTTTCGAATGAAAGGACCATATTTTTTTATAAGCTGACTAATCATAGTAATGACATAATAATATGCAGGTGCCTTCAGTTCCGGGTAATGACCCCACTCCTGGATGGGTGATGCCAGGAGCACCGCCGGCACAACCGCCGTACCAGTCATTATATCCAACACTTTGTAAGTAAAATGTTCTTTTTTGTGACACTTTCCGTAATGTATGTTTTCGAGTGACGTTGATTAATCATTTCCTTTTATTTGAATCATTTCCATCATATTGCTCATACCCGTTTCCTTACGTGTTCTTATTGTTTCCTGTGTTGATGGATTGTCTTCTCCTTCATATTACAATTATTGTTGATTCAAAATAGTGTATAATAATTTTATTTTCAGCCAACCCTGTGTACAGAGAGTCCACAACAACAGCGAGATCAATCCAGGATAGAGGCGATAACAATTATACGATGATAAACGGGCCGAATAATTTCGCTCCATACTACCCAACTTATGCGGCCGTTCAGCCACCACCACTACCTCAATAAAATAAGACAACAACAGTAGTGTAGCTTTTTGATTATTTATTTATATTCAAGCTTTATATGACCTGTATTTACATAAATATTCTTAGAATAGGATTAACTTATATTGGTACGCAACTGAACCATGCACTAGATATGGTTGTGATTTTTTCCATATACGTGTCAAACGCTGGTGCCATGAAGTGATTTAAATATCAGCATCTGTTAACTAACGAAAACCGTTAATTGGTTTCAGTTAATTGATTAGGTATATTATTACTTTTTGTAAGGGTACTTGTGGAGCTGTCAAGGGCCATGATGCCACCATTAGAATTGTTCAATATTTGATACCTACGCTATAATACTGTCTATCGAATAGCCGAATCTTATATTTAATCCAGTTGTAATAGCGAAATCCGTCCTGGGTCTGGTATCTATTTTAACGGTACGCACAATATGCTTACTAACAATCTAATGTTTTTAATTTAAGAATAAAATATTTAACTTTAAAGGTACATATAACAATTTATTTTTTAAATTAAGTGAGAACGGAACGAGAATTAATGGAAAGGAAGACATGTCAATAGTACGCTTAAAAATATTCCCATTGTAGTAATTTTACCGCCTCTGTAAAAGCATTTGTTGCTCGCATTGTGGTGTGGCACTTCTATCACGGATTTGAATTCCAAGTCTGTCGCTGTTTTCTGGCTCTGCCAGAGAGTGCCACACCGCATTGTGTATTAACAGAAATAATTTTATGACATCAAATTTTATGTTAATAATTTGTAGTCTGAATAATTAATAATAAATTAATAAAATTTTGTAATCTCAAGTATAAGATTATTTTATATAAATTGTTTCCCTATAATGTATTTATAATTTATAACTGAAATTGGATTAAAGTTTTGTTCAAAAAGTATTCTTTCATTTTATAAGGCGGAAAAAGAAACAAATGTATTGTATAACGACAAATCTTTATTGATCTTCCTTCTCAAAATAATTGGAAAGGTTACAGAGATTTTTTATCGATTTTTTCCAATCCAAAAAATCATGTTGAATGCTTCTTTAAAAATATGAAGGTACTACTAAAACATAATTACATAAAATATACAGTTTCTTCATTATAATACAAAAATAAAAGTTCATTTTATTATTTTTTTATGTTAAAAGTTCCTTAGATTTTGGTTTTATAACAGAGAATGTTTTATTGCTTAGGCATGAAAAATGCACGCAAAATTGAAAATGTACTAGTATTTAGGGGCACACATATTGAATAGTTTGGTCTTATGGATCTGGCGCGCATATCTATGCGATCCTTAGACTCAATTCTTTGCTTCAACACAATATCTTTGGCTTCATCAAGGTAATAATCGACCTGCTTCGAGCTTGGTGAGCAAACATCTAGATTTCATAGGTTGTCTGGATCAAGTTATCTCGATCATAATTACATCAATTATTGTTCAATTTGCTGCTATACACTAATAGAATTGAGCTAAATATCCAATATATTATATATTAATGGAATCCTGGGAAATCACTCACAATATTTTAATCATAATGGGAAGGAAAAACAATGAAGAGATCATAGGTACAATATTTTTCTACGACAGTTTTCGATCTGACACTGTTTTGTATCGTCATTGAATTGTCGACTTATATTTTATGAATTGTGATACTCCCTATGACGAAAACAAACCCTTAAACTGAATAAGCCTAATAAACAATATTACTAACTGGCTCTTTGCAATTGTTTAATTTTAAATTGTCAATGTAAAAATAAAGAGTGAATATGATTCTAAAATGCGATTGAGATGGATTGATCGCGTACCTTTACGTACATGTACTTATGGTTTATTTCGATCTAACTTAGAAACGAGTGGACATAATATTCTTATTTGTAATTTTAAGAAATGTAAATGTTTGAAGTGTATTCATATATATCATTTAGCTCAAATTTATAGCTTTCGGAAATCACGTAACTACGTGAATTTCGAAATAAGTAATTACTTAATGGTTTAATTTGGAGTCAGTGTAATAAATCTTCGTCTCGAGTGTAGTTTTGAGCAATTAAGGAAACACACGGCCAGCAGTATCTAACATGTGCACTCGTATCTATGTCAATGAATTTAAAGTTACGTACACCGTAGCGTAATTAAGGATAGTAAAAATTTTATAGTAACATCGATTTCGTGCACAATGGTTTCTGAAAGTACTGATAAAGATTTTTTACGACCAATTTGCTAGTTTCAAGGACTGCATTACCATTGTTTAATTTAAAGATATTTTAACGTTCGATCATTCTATAAATTCTATCCCTGTAATAAACGGTCACATCGTCTCACGCTTCCTTATCTATCGCGCGAGTGACGCTCCGCGCGTGACACGATTTCTAAGTATCGAGTTTTCACTTGTCAAAACGGTCGATAGGCGAAGACTAATTTAGTCGCGGTCGGAATCCGCCGCCGGCGCAACCGATAGAGATTCCCGCGAATCGGAGGCGAAGCGGGTTGTCCCCGGCCGGCTCATTGGAGTCCATGGCCGAGGCGGGTCACGGGTCGTGTGTCGTGGGTCGTCGGTCGGCGCGTCGGCGTCTCTCGTCAGCTCCGTGTCTGCGTCCACCCCCCGAGGAGTGAGGTCCGGTGCGCGGCCCAGCGGCGGTCCGGCCGGCGCTCTCAGTACTGGCCGCGCCGGAACCCGCCCTGGTACGTGGAGTCCTGCGACAACAGCCCGTCCGGCTGCGACGGGCAGTCGGGAGCGGTCGACTCCTGACTGAAGTCCGGCTGCGAGGCGCCCTGCGAGAGCGACAGCGGCGGCTGCTGCGAGAGCGGCTCCTGCGAGAGGCGCGGCGGGCGGCGGCGCGGCTGACGAAGTGCGTGGGGCGCGTGAGGCGGGTGGGGAGCGTGGGGCGCGAAGGGCGCGCGCGGCCCGGGGAACGCGCCGGCCGGCACCGCGGCGTGGGCATGGGGCGCCGCCGAGCGCGTCACGTACGCGAGCGGGTCGCGTGGAGGCCGAGCGCGGTCGTACACCGATCCCGGCACCATCGCCTCGCGCGCGTCGAACATCGACGTCGACATGAAGTGCGAGCCCGGGTTCTGCGCGTTCACCAGCTTCTTCGGCTTGGCAAATTGTATCGCGGACTCCTTCAGGTTGGAGAGCGGGCCCTCGGTGAGCACGCGCCGCTCCTTGTAGAACGCGAGCAGGTGATTCCAGAGAGGCTGCTTGCTTAGCACTTTCGGGTTGCCGACCACGATGAGCCCGTACTTGGCGCGCGTGAGGGCGACGTTCAGCCGGCGCGGGTCGCTCAGGAATCCTATCCCTTGATGCTCGTTGGAGCGCACGCACGACATGATGATGATGTCCTTCTCGCGGCCCTGGAAGGCGTCCACGCTGGCGACCTCGATCTCCTGGTAAAGTTTGGCGTGCAGGCTGCCCTGGTACTGCATGTGCTGTACGAGGTACGAACGCTGGCCCTCGTAGGGGGTGATGATGCCGATTTGCTCGGGCCGCACGCCCGCCTTTAAGAAACGAGTCGTGAGTTTTTCCACGTTTGCGGCCTCGGTTCGGTTCAAGTAGGACGTTCCGGATCCGGCTATCTCCTCTTGTCCCTGGGTTACGTAAAAGAACATCGGTCGGTCCGGTCTCGGCCACGGGAAATCGATTTTATGCAGGCGTCGTTCCTCGGCGCTTACGCCGTTTTGGAGGGAACCCTCGTAAAAGAAATCGGATGGGAAACGCGACAGCTCTGGGTGCATTCGATACTGAACTTCGAGGCGGAATGGACGGATTCCGAGGACGACGAGACGCTCGAACAAACTCTGGCTGAGGCCGGCTTTAGCCGCTTTCTTACACATAACGACGGGGCCCAGCTGGCAATGATCACCGACGAGGATGAGTTGTCTCGCTCCGAGCACCACGGGCACCATACACTCGGGCTCGGTGGACTGCATGCCCTCGTCTATCAGGATGGACTGGAAGCGCATGCGCGCGACCCTGGGATCGCCTGCGCCGACGCAGGTGGTGCACACGACGTCAGCTGCATCCAGAAGCCGTCGTTCGGCGGCGCGTCGTAATGCCCGGTATCTCCTTTCGTCAGCGGCCGATAATTCTCCCGCTTCTTCCTTGAGTCGAGTCAACTTACGCAGTTCACTATCGGCCGAGCCCAACGCGCGGGCTTGTTCGTGAAGTGCTAGAAATGACACCGAAGATTCCATAGCTTCACGGGACTTGGCACAAAGCCTTACCACCTTCAATCCGGTTCTATGTATTTTCTCTGTAAGTTGATCGACGGCAGTGTTGGATGGCGCGCATACTAGAACTGGGCCTCCGTTTTGTCTCACTAGTTGGTATACAATAGTAGCTGATGTTACAGTCTTTCCTGTTCCGGGAGGTCCTTGAATAAGAGACAGAGGGCGTTGCAGAGCGTGCTTCACTGCATATACCTAAAAAAATGGACAATTAGATTTTAACTAAATTAATATTATGAAATAAAATAGGTATAACCTTTGATTTATAAAAAATGTACCTGAGATCTATTTAGATCTGGTAAATTAGGGGCACTGAAGTGTTTCGGCAGATGAACACGGAACAACACCTCCTCTACTTCGTGCCCCAACAATCGACGATAGATATAGCCAGATACAGAAGAATCGTCTACGGCGAACTTACGCAAGGCTAGTTGCATTCTGAAATAAAATAGAATAAAACCCTTGGAAACGAAACATAGTAATCATTAACAAAATTCTATTGATAAAAAAATTAAGCAAATATTGTTGAAAACTCCTGTCAAGCTTTATTTGTGATGTCCAAATCATTATTACAATATTTCAGTTTATAAAAATAAATTGCTAATAACCAACCTATCAAAAGATGTACTCTTCCATATAAAGTCGACAACAAAGTTGGAGGTACAGTCGAGGGGCGCGCCTGCGCCGCTTTTTAACTCGAGCCCTACATCGTCTCCGTAGTTATCCGGTACTTTGATCACATGACCAACACCCGACCAAGCCTTATGCAGTTCTCCTACATACCTGTGAAGTTAAATTAATTCGATTTTTTTAAGATCTTATTAAAATCTTGTTAACTAGTAATCCATAGTTTTTAATCCCGCTAATGTGTTTGCATCGCTTAATGATATTTTATGATCTATAAAATTAATTGTTATGACAAGAACACATACCTCAATCTTAGCTCGTCACCATGCATAAGCTTCATATCACTGTCAGTTTTAGCAAGAGCAAAGTAGGCGATGGTCTTCTTATTGAGTCCTACGTCCCAACGAACCTCAATGCCTTCTTGGGTCTGTGACTCTTTCAACCTCTTATCGTAGTCTGCTTCCAACTTAACAAGTGGACCAAAGATGTTTTGATATTGGTAGCCATCTTCATACCTGCAACAATGCTTTTTTTTTATCTATATCTATACTATGTATATTATCTATATACAATACATTATGTATTTACAAATAAAAAGTAATATATCAGGTTTCCATAAGCTTTGCTTAATTTGGGATCAGGTAAACATGTGTGAAAAATGTTCCAGAATATTTATTTTAAATAGAAAGAGAAAAAGACTGACTGATGAAGACTGACGAAAAGTCCGCAAAATTCATTTTTTTTTAGGTTTTTTTCGAATTGCAGCTCAGTAATAGGGCGTATATTTGTCAAAATGTGATTTGCGCCTCATAAATATGCCAATTCATTACTGTATGTATACATTATGCTTTTGAAACTATTTAAATCTATACATTGGTTCCTTTTCGATAAATAACGCACAGGAACCAATGTACAGTTTTATAATATTTTGAATGCAAAATGAATACATGGATAGATTTATAGCCAGCCATATCCCAGTGTCGCGAATCACATTTTGACAAATAAATGACCTATTACTGAGCTGCAATTTGAAAAAAACCTAATAAAATTAGAATTTCGCGGACATTTTGGCCGATCCCCAAAAAGCCCGCGAAATTCACCTGAGAAAGCTCAATAATTTATTCTATAACATTATTATAGTATGAATTAATCAAGCATAATATTGTTGAAATGTAATATAAAAACACTTTGCAGTACCTCAGCAATACTTGATGTGGTTCTTCATCTACACCAGGTTTCTCCAGGTCTTGGAAGGTAGCATCTACGTTGTCACGCCACAATTCCTCTAGGCGACCTATCTGCTGAGGTGTCACCTAAAACATTAACAATTATACCATAGACTTTTGTACATTTGCTTATGGCTTTGTCTTGTCCTTTTTTTAATTCTTGGCATACTAAATCATTATATAACAACATGCAGTGCAATGTATTAAAAATAATGATAAGAGCCCAAATGGAAAACTTTATGAGCTTATGTGTCAGTGACTGCGATCTTTTGTTAATTAAAAATCTTTATACTAATAATAAAGCTGAAGAGTTTGTTTGAACGCACTAAGTAGTAAATGTAATTTCACCTGACGAGCTCTCATTTGCTCTGCTTCTGATGGTACCTTCACCAGCCATGACAGAAAGGCTCGGTCAGCTAGAAAAGTAACCATTTATTAACCTCACACACTATAAAAAACATACAGCATGGCTGTTTAAGGGTCATAAATGACATCATGATTTATTGGGTTTTACCTGCATTACCAGGTAAAACCAGTGGAGGAAGTAGCTATTTATGTATGTAATTCATTATATTTGGATTTTATCAACAAAATACTTACATATCAGTGGTTTCCATTGCTCCTGATCCCAATTCATATCTTTCAAAGAGCTTTGTGCTGCACATGGTTGACTGTTAACAAACATTTCTAGTAAATTTCTTCAATATGTAAACTAATTCAAAATTTAGCTAGATATTATAAATAAAATGTAATAAGAGAGTAATTTATTTTTATGAATTTTGTTTGCATCATAGAAAATCTGAGTGATGAATGCACACATGGTTTACTTACCGGCAGAGCAGCACTACCACAGAATCTGCTTTAGCTGGTATAAAGCCCAGAACAAAGACATTGCGAGCACCACAAGAGTAGCACTCAAGCAGAGTCTCTCCAAGTGGACCATCACGGTGTAGTGCAGCCTCCTTATGCTTGGCTCGCACAAGGTGGTTAATGATATGTGACCCTGAGGTGTTGCCACGACCATTGCAGAACCTGGCCAAATATCAATTTGTTATGACACAAGTTTAATCCTCAGTGATTTATTAAATCTCAAGGAATTTACAGAGAAATATTTTCAATATGCACATTATCTTTAAATCTACATGTATAATTTATTTGTTGTAAATGTTGTTGACTCAGGAGTTTGTTGCATTTATACAATACATTTGAAGGACTTGAATGTAATTAGCATTTTAAATTAATGTTTACATTCTAATGACCCTGTAGGTTAGCCAATACACAGCTTTAAGATCACTGACTTAAGACAAATAAAATTTGGCTAATATATTTTTAGCTGTTTGTGTGATAACAAATTTTGGCCAGTTGACAACTATCTTTAACAAAATATGTTGTTATTGACTCACAACAACTTTACAAAGAAACACATGATTGGATTGTTACCTATAAGAATGATATAATGAAATAAAAAAAGTATCAATTATACCAATTAGCAAGTGACCATAATTGTCTAGTCATTATTTTGTGAGTTTATTAACCATGTGTCTATAGAGGAAATAGTGTCACCAGCTTTGAAAAAATAAATATTATTTATCTGTAGTTTTACTCAGAGTAAGAAATTACCTACTACTCAGTAGAGCAATAAATTTTAAGAAATACCATGAAAATGATTGCTTTTTAAGAACAATGTAGGATGAATTCTCTCTGTTGTACACAAGTACGGCTGGTACACAGTAAGAACATTTCAATCAATCCATAAAATCTTCTAAGGCTATTAATGTTCCACACCATTTAGGCAGCTTCATTTCTTTCTATTACTTTATGTTATTGGATTTTTTAGTTGAAATGACTTACCACTTGTTGCAGATGTTGCACATAACAACAGTGGCCGGATCGTGGATTCCACAGTATTTGCACGCATGATCAGGGAGTTCCTTGCTGCTATAAAGCGCTTCATCCTCTTCTTCAAATTGCAATTCCGCTATAGCATTAGTAACACTCGAAACTTTACTTAGATCAGAGCGGCCCAAACCGTTCACCTATAACAAGAATACGTTATAACTTACAATTGGTCACATTTAGCCTTGTACACTAAGAGGATCAAAGATTAGGTTATGTATGAATATAAACAAAATAAACATAACAAGAGCCGTTCTCACTGACCTGATTTGATGTTGTCAGCCCATGATCATGCTGCGATGCTTGAGTTTGGCTCTGAGAAGGTAGAGTGAAGTCCGTAAACTCAAATTCGGAGCCTTGAGTGTCAGCACCGATAAGATCCGCTTCTTCAGTATCCAAAAACGTGAGCGTTTGGGAGCTCGGTCCATAGGCGTCGACACTCATTTTAGCCTGCTACAATTATATCGAACAAAACAAAGAAAATGTGTCAAAAAGTAAAAATATTGCACAATTAAACGAAATTCCCATAACAGCCACGCAATAATTATCAAACGACATGCGAAAGATTAAGAAAAATCGCCATGTTAGCACATGGTTTGTTTCCGTTTACATATTTAACATTATTGGTCACATTTGAAATATTTTACTGAAATCTCCAATCAAATGTGAGCATTATTTGACATATTCATAATTTATCCAACTAAAACCAAGGGAAACAGCTTACGTCACATACGACACACACCAACGTACAATACGAACGTCCACAGGTAAAGCGTAGACAGCAGGGTTGCCAACCGTAGATTGTTTTGGTTTGCATCTAATTAAGTGATGTGAAATAATAATAATATGTTATCTATTGAATTTAGGTCTTTTTACACGTTATTTAATTATAATAATAAATTAGCTTTTTACCTCTGTAGCCCGCGAAATTCAAATTTTATTAGTTTGCTTTGACAACATGTGATTTGTTTGCGTCAAGAATGGTAACTTTTGGCCAAAATCGGAACTAACGCCTTTTCTTGCGAAGAATATTTTTTTGAGAGTTCGCTCTGTCCGTTTATCATTGTTGTATTGTATGTTGTGTTGTTTTTGCTTGTTATTTAACACTATCTCTCTGACCCCTCTTATTACTTTCATTACTCTCGGCATATTAAGCGCCCTCTTGCCGTTGTATTCAACGGCCAAAACATCCGTGTTGCACTGTATGTACTACATACATTAGATACATAGGTTTGTATTACAAAATGTTGCCTGCAATGAAAAATCAACGCAATGTCACTTCGCAAGTTCTCGTACGGTTGGCAACCTTGGTAGACAGACAGCAAACTACTGTGCATGGAAGCATGGTGGAAGGCAGTAAGGCAGGTATGAATTTTTTGGCGGGAATTGTAAGGCGAGGTACGTTTTCGTTTTATCCTACTAATATTATAAATGCGAAAGTTTGTGAGTATGTATGTTTGTTGTTCTTTCACGAAAAAACTAATTAATGGATTTCGATTAAACTTGGCACATAGAGATCATACCCTGGAATAACATATAGGTAATAGGGTACTTTTTATCCCGGAAAAACATGTTTTAATCAATATTAACGGTGGTGTTTTATAAGTACACATTTTCTAGTACCTACCTACCTTTTTTTTCTCTCTCTTCTTGAGTTTCTGAGCTAAGCCGCGGACAGACGGACGGACGGTCGGCGGACATAGCGGCGAAACTATAACTAAGGGTTAACTATTGTTGAGACTACGCTATTATAGCAATCAAAATATATTTTGTTGTAATGAAATTAATTTCGAAAGAAACTAATTTGTTTTATAAAAATATGTTGTTATTTTTAGTATTAGGTATATCATTGAAACGAAAGTTGACAAATTCGTTATTATTTTACTTTTAAGCTAATTTGCCTACCTTGTAGCTGTACCACCTATCAGCCAGACCCATCCACCCCCGTTGGCTAGCCAAAGCCAAGCGCCAACCAGTGTCCTTTGGTGTTGTGAACAAAGGAAGACAGGCTTATACACAGTAATATAAATAAATCTACAACATTCTGTAATAAACGATAAAACCAGCTGTAATCATCCTACGAATAGGTACTTATTGTAAACTCTGGTTTTAGTAGGTAGATACCAGCTAGGTCCATTAAAACTGTGACTATAATATGGTCAAGATTTTCGTTGGTAGGATATTAATATACCGATAACATTGATTGAAGTGGATGCACAGTTATATCTAGGTACACTTGAATACCTACGCATTTTCATTTTTGCGAGTCTGGCTGTCTGGTTCTGCTTTACTCGTTCTATTTTAAGTCTATATGAGTAAGGCGGGGCTTGAAACAGGAAAATATATTATCAATTAGATTAAAAACGTCGATGGAATGAATAATAATTTATTTCGTAACTAGCTGTCCCTTGCGGTTTCACCCGAGCTCCCGGGATAAAGTGTAGCCTATGTCCTTCTCCATATCATAGGCTATCTGCGTGCCAAATTTTATCATTACCAGTTCAGCTGCTTAGGCGTGAAATGGTAACATACAGAATTACTTTCGCATTTATAATATTAGTATGGAATTAATGAGAACTAGACGTAAAGACTTTGTGTGTTGACACATTTGACTAGTCCATCGATCACAAATGTGTGTCTTAGTTAAGGCCTATCTATGCATAAAATAATGGGTATGGGACACTTGTTTGATATTTTCACAATTAGGTTTTCTTATACATACCTAAATATTAAGAGAGACGGAGACTGAATGGGGCCGAGATAAGATTGAACAAAATTTAAAATAAATATAAATAACAGAATCAAACCTAGCTGTAGTAATAGTGCGGTTCACCAGTAGTAGGTAGGTACGAAACGTGCGTAATAAAATTCGCGATATCTTTTCCGCTTTACCAATCGCGGCTACTGGAGCAGGCACGAACTCTTGACGACTGTGTATTTTCGTCTGAATCCAAGCCTGCTGAGTTAAAAAATATAGGTCGCATATTGGTGAATGATGGAATCGGTTTGACAGGACGCCAATTTTTTTAAATGCAGTTTTACGGTTCACCTAATAATTCGGAGGTCAATAACCGTTTCGTTTGAGCCTACGATTAATGACTGAGCAATTATTTTCTTAATCATGTTTGGGTAGGCAGGTACCTACTATTTTTAGTTCTACTTGTTAGTTCTGTTGATCCTTAAATCACTGATGCATTCAATCGAATTCAAGCTCTGATAGTTACCACAGTGTAATGATTATCTGAAATGGTTCATTTAAAATCAATCGATGTCACTTGCCTCACTGCCTTTTTAGAATATAGGATCAGAATGTGGAAAATGTAGGTAAGTTAACCACCTAGGTATTTAGGTATGGGTTAATTTAATCAACAAAAAATGAAAGTATGATGCGAGATACGATGCGGCCAGTAACTCTTTCCTGTAAGCTTTTTCAATGGCCCTGCCGGGGGCAAAATAAAACTGGGGCCCTTAAACTGTTGGCTTTATCAATATACTGGATTTTAACTTGTGTAAATAGAATTTTAAACTTGTCGGGAATTTCTCTGTATTTTTTTAAATGAGTTGCTTTGATTAAAGTAGTGTTGCAACCTATTTTATTCAGATTCCGAAGGTGGGAGAATTGACGCTAGTTCAATAAGACGTTATCTAATCAATAATAAAAAAAACAATAATTGATTTTGGGGCCCCGGGGCACTGCCCCGCCTAGCCCTCCGGTAGCTACGCCAGACTGGCTCGGTGCGTAAGTCAGACTCGTACTGTTCGAGTTTTTTATATTTGTGTAGGTACCTACTAAGTAAATAGATATCGAAGGGTACTACAAAATTAGGAAAAATAGCAGGCTCATAATAATCGTCATAATTTTCCTTAAAATTTAACATAGAATTTTGTTTTTATTGAAAATAAAATTCCAGGTTATGTAGGTGTCGACACTAAAATTTAAGTATTGCAAAGCTCTCAACTTCAATGCCACTTAGTGTGTAATACTGAAAGCTACACAAAACGTGTAATGTTATATGCAAATAGATACAGTGCATTTTCGTCTAATTTAGAAACCCGTTGCTTTGGCACTGGGCCAGGTCTAGATTATCATCAAAGACTTTTAGTTTTGCTACACTAGTACTTGCGACTTGGAATATGTGTTGGCTACTTTAGTATAGAAATTAGAGGAATACCTAAACATATACTGGGTTGATAAATTGGACAAATCCGACTTCGGTGAATGAAAAAAAAACGATAAACGTGCAGAGCTAAAGCCGCAAATACTACAGGTACTACATGTTCTGAACTTCATGGAGAAATGAACTGTTTATACGTTACGGTCACTTTTACCATACCTAGCCAGCTAGGCGAGAGGCGACGATCAAAGGCAAGGCAAGCAAAGTGATCTGTCTGCTTGCTCGCCTAACATGTAGGTATAGACAGATTATAAAGTTCAAATTGATGTCGGAAAATCCTTGTTGGTCCACTTGGTGGACCATTAAAAGATTTTTATTCAACTCAGTGAAGTTAATTAAATATATTAGCAGCGATATTAGCTTTGCAGTAATTCCGAGAAAGTCAATGATCCCTGACTTTGAAACGCGGCGCCTAAATTATCATAAAGTTTATAGGTACTTATAACATGAAGTAAGTACAGTCAGGAATATAAATTGCATCTGAACATTGCAAAATGCACTCGCAGATTTTATGTACTAGCTGTCTGCCCCGCGGTTTCGACCGTGATACCTATTTTGCTACCTCAGTGATTGAATTTACAAAAAATATTTTTTACCGGATGCCATACGTCATAATACGCCAGATTTCAGCCCGATCTATCCAGTGGTTCAAGTTCTGCGTTGATAGATGAGTCAGTAAATATAGAACTTAGGTATTTAGTATACACCCTATACTTATTACTAATTTTACCAACAGCATTCCAAAGGTTCCCATGATAAAATGTAGTCTAAGCACACGGGGATATTAGGTAGGTATAGCATTTCTATTATGAAAGAATTTTCAGAATCGGATAGCAGTTCACCTACATCCAAACACAAACAAACTTTACCTCTATAAATAAGTACTTAGTTTATTAGCATAAATTGATTTTCTATAATTGTTTTTTTTTGGTTAGTGTCTGATTTGTTGTGATATTCCTATTTAAATTGAACTATAGTATAGATAGGATATTCACTTTTTAGAAAGAAACTTTGACTTTTTGGTTGGAAATGCTTTTGCCTTTGGAAACATATGTGTTTTTTTGGTTAGTGTCTGATTGTTGTGATATTCCTATTTATTTTGAACTATAGTTTACTTTGCCACACGGTTTTGCCCGTGGTTATTAGGTATTTTTTATAGCAGATAGGTTAGTTAGGATATTCACTTTTTAGAAAGAAACTTTGACTTTTTGGTTGGAAATGCTTTTGCCTTTGGAAACATATGTGTTTCCAAAGCCATGACGAATTTCCATGACGATAGTAAGTAGGTACTCATAATTGACTTACAAATATGACCGACTTGAAACGGAAAGCATTGATATTTTTATGAGTCGTTGAGATTGAAAAGCATTAAAATATTTTTATGGTAACAGACTGATATACAGTGGGACTTGTTCGTTTACTGTAGGCCCGGTTGTGGGTATTTTGCATGTGCAGATACAATTAAATTAATATATTCTATTCGTTTGTTATGGCATATATATCTATAATATATTAGGTACAATTCTCTTAAAAAAATAATTATAAAAATTCAATAACATGAACATTTGTTCACGATGTCATTTGCAAGCATCCAATTGAGGGTCTGCAAGTACCTACACACAAAAGTACCTAATGTTGGTACAATATGACTCGATATCAGATTTCGTTGCAGTTCTGCAGTTGACTCTGAAAACTCAAGCTAATTAATGCAAACGTCTTGATTGATGAGAACGATGCCCTTCATACAAACTCAGTTTATTTCATTTTTAAATCGTTCAAAGAGACCAGTTGTAAATCAATTAAAACTTTACAATGTCGTTTATTCAATAGGAGCCAATGTAATTACAAACATGCAATGATTTCATTAGGCCGGACAGTAAATTGTGTATGCGTCGTACGTAGTAAGACTAGCACGAGACAATTGCCGACAATTGGTCCGGAGCGGCGCCACTCGTGATGTCACCAAGAAGACTTCCCTTCTGTTCCATATTTCTACATCATAAAGTAACAATTACCGCATAATACA
The DNA here is from genome assembly GCA_963555595.1 of Tethea ocularis. Taxonomy (NCBI): domain Eukaryota; kingdom Metazoa; phylum Arthropoda; class Insecta; order Lepidoptera; family Drepanidae; genus Tethea; species Tethea ocularis. The sequence goes on along the minus strand of OY741971.1, from coordinate 5,839,386 downwards.
TCATTGCGTTTGTTCTATGCGTCTAGGTTTGACGGCAAGACAAAGGAGCAATAAAGCGTGTTCAATTAGTTGTTTCGTCGTGTAGATACAATAGTGTTAGAGTGAAACATTCAATCCAGCCGGCTCTAATTGGTGCTGTGGATATGGCCCTCATCCAGTGAGCAAGTGACGTGGAGGGCCCACTCATCATCTCTGAAGTGTTAATGTCTATTAACACTCGGTTGTAAAATTGTGCAAAGACATGTGTAGAAGAGTTTCATAACACTTGTACGCTTTGGATCCTGAATGGTTGTTTTGCGAGCTAACTTTACATTTACCCATGTGATACAATGCAACCGCTTCCTGCACTGCATTGGATCAATAACATTCATATGCAAATTTGTGGTGAAACCGGTCTAGTACTCCATTATAGTGTCAGCAATAAAACATAATGACAACAGACGCCCGCTATTTACTATCGTAAATATATTTCTCAGGACGATGAATTTGTCTCGTAAAATTGTGCCACAAATCGCTGAGAAAATAAAATAGTGTCATGCACAGATTTATAAACAATAGGGTGTCATGTTACTTACAAATTTTGCGTTCATATGTTAATAAATAAGTTGTACCTAGACATTTCCTTTAGAACTAATTTCTAACTATTTCGCCATATACTTAGGTAACGTTAAAAGCTATAAATAGATATAACGATAATCCATGCACAAGCTTTTGAGTAACTTTTTAGGGTTAAAAAAAAAAACGGAACCCTTATAGGATCACTCGTGCGTCTGTCTGTCTGTCTCTCCGAAAATATTGGACTGGATTGAGTTGAAAGTAAACACATGTAAGTCGGTGATCCAAACATGTACGTGTTACGTAAATAACTGAATTTCGAACATGGGGGCTAATTTTGGGGGGTAATTTAGAAAATTAAAAAAAACAGTTTTGCAGACAATATTGTGTAACATATCAAATATTTTTCAGAATTTTAATATAAATAGTTTTGAAGTTATTTAAGAAAATAGGCGAAAAATTGGCGAAAATTGACCACTCCCCCCCCTTATTTCCGAAAAAACTGGGCCAAACATTTAGAAAAAAAATCAGATAATAGTTCTTTACCTAAAGATGACAGGAAAACCTATAAGAAGTCTATCTAATATCTTTAAACTTGCAATTATATATATATAATAATCTGAATCTCGGAAACGGCTCCAACGATTTTCATGAAATTTGGTATGCAGGGGGTTTCGGGGGCGATAAATCGATGTAGCTAGGTTTCATTTTTAGAAAACACGATTTCCAAAAAAAAAAAAAACTTTTTATAGGTACCATCAACAAATTTGGGTCAGATTTAAAAATATGTATGGAACTTAGTTAAACATGTACGGAACCTTCTCCACGTGAGTTTAACTCTCATTTGTCCGATTTTTTGATTTATGTCTTCTTATTAGTTTTCTGCATGTTAATTGTTTATATACCTAAATAGCAAACTCGTTACACGTTTAAAAAAATAAAATAGCCAAAATAGTCATACAGATTATAATAAATGTATGTAAATTGGCTTTAACTTGATTGACTGGAATTCTAGACTTGACAGGCTTATTTATAATTGAATTTGATCTAGCGACTTCAATTGGATTGCGATAATTTAACCTGTGATCATTAAACAAGATTATAATGAACTTAATAACCGCACAGGGCGACAGGTAAGTATCACAAAATAAGCTAGGAATTATGTCTCAGACATGATGAATAATAAATAGTGGCCAACTTACATAACTTTTAATTTATTGACATAATAAAAGACAAAACACTCAACTCACCTAATTATCAGACTTTACGAAGGTAAAGTATTGCAAATGGATAATTAACTCCCTTTTCAGGTTCAGGAGGACTCTGTGTCTATTAATCAACCTGATGACATATAAAAAAGTAAAATAAGTTTAATATTTTGACACTTCCTTCGAAATGATGATGAAGGGCACATTTTTTTCACGAAGTTACAAATGCTAAGATACTAGATCCTCATGACACGTTTAAAATAATTAGTTATGCGTGTTTCATAGTAATGGGTAGTGGGTACAAAGTTGGCGCCGCATCTCATCTGGATTCACGGCGTGCGGCCGGCGACTACAGTGGCTCACCTCACTTATCGACACCACAAAGGTATCACCGACTCATTGTGATTGGGAATGTACTTTGACCCGCTTCCCTGCGAGTATCGAACCGCGTGATAGCGATCTAAATGAAATCTAAAGTCTGACCTAAATTTTTGCTTTATTTAACGACCCATAATCAACTAATAAATTCCGTTGAAATTATTGATACATACTAATAATATTGTGCAACAATCCGCTAACAGACGTTAACGAGTTGTAGCTAGAGCCCAGAGCCCCGCCTAGACAGAATCGTCGTATTTACCTAGACTAAATTAAGAACAATTTACGAGATGGTTGTTTTATGTTTGCAGACAATTTGGTTCACGGCTCATTGGCAACTACACATTTCTGGAACCGCTAACTGTAACATCAGAATGCATGTTTCTACCTACATGCAGTTCAATTCACGCAAAACAAAATAACTCTACTCTCCTGCTTTTTTTAAAGATTGAAAACATACGAGGCATTCTTTAACCCGATTTTTGAAGATACCCCTTGATTGAATTTAGTGAAGGACTGGAGTTATTTTAATATTATAATAAGCCTCTGCTTCTTATAAAGCGTGTAGGTAATAGGTTTATTCATTAATCCTTATATTTATATCTTATTATTAATAAAACTTGTCGTGGATGATTTCTGAATCGAATAATCAGAAAATTTTATTCTCCTGTAATTTAGATAATATTTAGGTACTAAGATTAATAGTTTAAGATTTCTACAGGTTATATATACCTAATTTAATAAAATAAAAAATCAAATCAAATAATTAATTTATTCAATGAACTTATTGCAAGTATTTTCAATATAATACTTAATAATAAGTAGCTGGGTATAAATATTTCTGGGCATTATTATATATTCATGGGCCTTACTCATTGAATCAACACTTACATACTGAATATAGGAACGTGAGATTTTTTAACATATTCCTTAGGTCGTCAAGCCCTATTAGATCATGACATGATGAATACTTCTTTATTTACAAATGAAAAAAATAAATATGCATTAAAACTATTTAATTTGGAAAAAATATTGTCTAATAAAAAAAAATATTATGAGTTATATTTCCACTGTGCATCACAAATTTCGGCGAACATTGTCGAAATATTTATAACACTAATTCGAAGATATGATTACATAACGTCTGCCGAGTCACCTAGTATATAAAAGGCAATATAATAAGTGAAAAGTCTCTAAATCTCACCTGAGGACTCTTCTTCTGCCCTTCCTTTTTAGCGTCCACACAGAGGGTCACCAGCTACATAGCTATGTTTCAAGTGGTAGAGTCCTCAAAGTGTCCTTTAAAGCTATCAAATTTCCCATCAGTAGAGTATATAAACAATGGACAATCCAATTAAATTCAGTAATAGCTAGTGATGTCCGACTGACACTCGGCGAAAATGTAGAGCTGTGAAATCTTTCCGTAAAGAAAATCAATTCTCTATGATATGCGCCTGGTATCCGTAATACCTACCGCAACACAGCTATCTGTTGCAGTTCTACTTTAGAGTCGATTATTTTCTATATTTGGTCTGTAAATCCTTTAGCCGGATCACCTATTGTAAATGAAATACTAAATAAATCGTTTTAAAACCTTTATTATTTATTAAACCCAGTTTCGATGCAACATAATATGTCTATACTTAGATCAAAAAATTTATAAAGGATAAGATGCTAATAATCAAATGACATTAAAAATTGTTTGATACCTTTGTACCAAATAGTAGTTTTCTATTTATTTACATATAAATGTATCTTCATAAAACGTACACACGGCCACAGATCAAGCTAAACACTGCGGCACCTTATGCGGTTGTATAATAGGCTACTTTGCAACAAAAATGTGTAGCTTGATCTGTGGCCGTGTGTACATATCACCTAATCGCCACCGCATGGTCACCAATTCGTAGCTTGATCAATTGAATACTAAATCGACTTACATATTTCTTGGAACCAACTATTGAATGATAATCCGTTGCAAACTATGTTAATAATATATTCACAAGATACACTCATGTAATTATGTTTCATATGTTGTACATACATATGCCTATGATTATTGGGAACACTGTTCTCGAAGTTGTTAATGAGTATAGTATGTTTAACTTGGTATTCAAGGTCTAACTTCGACATAGAGGTCAATTAATGAATTCAACTTGCCTGGACAACATACAGCATATTTTCACGCCCAGAATACCTCAGAGTCTAAAGTCTTCAACTAGTGCGGTACGGAAGGTAGATGTGGTCCTATAATGCTAACCGCCCGCAGAGAGTCACTAGCGAGCGAGCTACAGCGAGTACGGGCTCTGCTGAACCTAATGTAGCGTCGCTAGCAAGCTGAAGTAGCAATGGGCAAGCCAAAATAAGAACGGATGGAAATGAAAGGTTCTGGAGTGGTGACTACGTAGCGGGGCGACCGAAGCCTATTTATGGGAGGCCGTCATGTTTACCAGTGGACATCCTGAGGAAGGATGATGATGACATACAAACTAATACATTCACTTTATTGTATTTATTAGAAGACTTCTTCGTTCAGATAAATGGTAAAGATAGGTACATCCGGCAGTACCTACCTACATTAATGTTTGTTTATTTAAAGTATAACTTTCGGATTACCTAGTTCAATGTTAATCCCGTTTTTTGTTATGTATAGGTATACATATATCCTACTCACCACACATGAAGTCGGTAATAAATCCAATATAAAATTACTCTTAATATTTTTGTTTGGTATTACCCAAATAAAATCGGTATGAATTAGACAGGAAGGAATATTCATACAAAACATAATAAACTTACCATAAAATACCCATCGGATAAAAATAAACAGCGTTGACGACAAATAGTTAGTTGTTAACTATCATTCGAATTTGCAATAAATTAACCTTCGAGACATTATATTTACATATATGTATCATGTATCGAACGATCAAATGTGGAAACACATATTAACAACTTTAATACAATCCGCCCAACATAAAACAATGGCGCCAAAAGCTTTAGTGCGCTATGTTCCATTCAACGTCTTCATATCATCAGATAACTCACTTTTTTACCCACAGGCTTCGAGAACTATAACCATTGTTTAAACTTCAATCATGATTACATTCTTATTGCCACTACGAATAAAATTGTTGTATAAGCTCTATGAAGACTTAACTTTTATATTTTTAAGTACTTGCCATAATTAACTACTCAATTTTTATTCTTTACCCGCATTCTAGCTTGTGTTTTATTCTGTGCCTGTGTTAATCTCCGATCCATAACCTACCTCTATGCCAAAAATCACCTTAATTCGACCTTAACAAGACAAACTAACATACACACTTTCAAATTTATAATATTAATAATTTCTACTCGATAACGTATTACATACAATACAATATCGCACCTAATTATTGTGCTAAATGGTCATATCTTTATAATATTATGTTCGAGATCTACTCTGTTATTTTATAGACCTTATAAGTGTAACAGCTGTTCCTTATACGTTTAGTTAGGCCTTGACAGTCCTTAGTGGATATTAATGTAATTGTACTTAGCAATCCGTTACAAGATATGACGTGGGAATCGTCCAAATTTATCTCTATGACGTCATTAGAGTCAATTTGGTTTCATGAGTTTCATTTTAGAGCCCTATATAGTAAAGAATGGCCCTTAACTTAGGAATTGTGTTGAGATTAATCTATGGACCCATATATGAATGCCAATTGTCGACAGACGCAGAGTTTCCTATTTTAGCAAGGAAATTATATAATAAGATGAATATACTTTATTTGAACACCATATAATGATACTGGAAAAGAAGTAGGTAGTGTTTATAAATAATAATACAGGCTGTTTTTAGGGTTCCGAAACCAAAACGTAAAAAATAAACCCTTACCTAATGGTGCCACTCTGTCCATCTGTCACAGAGCGGTATATTTCAACCACTAATAGTATTGATTTGAAAATTGGAATAGTGTTTAATATTGTAAACAAACTTAGCTATGCGGTCTTTAACTACATTAACAGCCTTAACCAATAAATATACGTCTTAGTCCTAGCTAACTATAAATAATAATATGGGTCCTTAAATCCGGACTTGCACTTGACCGACGTTAGTTAATTGAGTTATTAAAATAGAATATTAATTATTTTGCACGAATAATTTGTGAAAGTAACTAAAAATAATTACTTAGATGATAATATTTTATCTTATAGCTTATTAGTATATTATTTATTTCATTATGTTTTTTTTATGTCATGTACATGAAGAACATATTCAAACGTAGGTACCATTAATCAGAAAGTTTTGGCAAAAGTTTCAGACTAGAATGAAATTGTACATTAATCTCTTTTGATCGGTAATATATTGCATTTATCGTTTTAGAATCCATTATTTTTTTTAAATGAAATATTTTAAACATTGCACGCTGGTTGCATTATGTCTGGAATAAAATACAATGCTATACATTTTTATGGATTATGAATAATGGAACGTACCGCGGGCATAAATAAAAACTTCTTTATAAACATACGTAACCTTTGTAGCCTAACCTTTGTAACCACCTGCCCGGTTATCGCGTAGGTATACATAACTTGCTATTTTGGCACATAAGGTACCAAAATAGCAAGTTACCTATCTTTTAAATTTGGTAGTAATCGTAATGAACACCATTAATGATTTCATCCAACGACGCGTTACGATGAAAACCATTTTGTGGGCGTGGTGAGTCCTTATTGGATGATTTCCACCAAAGATACGTGGTAGAGTAGAGCCCCTGTTTGGATTTGTGTTTTCATTGTCTAAAAGTGGTACCAAAATCAGAAGCACATCGAACATAGTTATTGTAGAGCAGAACTAAACTGAACTACTTTTAAGGCAATGATAGCTCAGTGGTATTGACGTCGGATGCCGAGACGAAGGTCCCGGGTTCGAATCCTACAATGAGCTTGAGGTTTCCGTGAAGGAAAACATCGTGAGGAAACCATAGCACGGTGGTAGGGTACTTTGTAGTACCCGCCTGAATGGCTACCACCCTCAACTGCCCTCAAGTAGAAAATCTGTCGCCAAGCACCTTTCGGTGTGTTCCGACAGCTGCACTTGAGAGCCAGTTCCTTTCTAGGCTTTGTGTGCTTACCATCATCGGCCACATCATCACTGACCACGGTGAGATTGTGGTCAAACACAGGCCTATACATACAAAAAAAAAACTGGCGGTAAAGCTCATTCTTTATGGTGATTCGTCACCTGGCGACAGCCGGAGCTGACACGGCCTTCACCGTCTGAGACGCGACGCTCGCGCCGATACGCACGGTGTCGGTCGTTCACGCACCTTACTACCTAATTATAGTAACACTGTGAATGGGTGCGCGACACATTCTTTTCCAAAATAGATATCTACTTTTTCAGCTTACGGGTCGACCACCTGCTGAAGTTAATAGTTTCAATGTTCAGTGTTTAATTTAGAAATAAATGCCTTCTATGGATAATCACATATATGGTACATCTAGAAAATTATCAGAGACGTGTTAGATAGGTATTTAAATAATAAAACTTAGATTCATTCACAGATGTTTGGAATTTCCCGATCCGACGTAAACAGGTCTTAATACGAACAAGTTATTAGGTAAATGGTATCGTATCGACATAATTAATATTATTGTTAGCTATAATATCAACGATCCCGTATAGTTCATCGAGTCAGGGTTGAGCGGAAGTTTGACCCTATTGCCGATCAAATGATACTGAATAAAATCATTACATAGAGCCGTGTTGCACGTTTGCTTCCATCATGATCATGTTACATGTTTGGCAAAAAGACGCATTATATACCCATGTATCATAACTTTGAGTTATTGCGAAGGATATCTACTGCCTAATTGCCCACTGATTGATTGATTGGTCCGGAAGTAATTCTTTTAATAAAAAAGTTGTATTTTGTATATATTTCGTATTTTTTTAGTTTATAGTTTATTATTTTAGTTCAATTAAATTTTTTGTTGTAGATAATTGTTAATACTTATTAATAAGTTTCTGTAATTAAAGCCGCTAATTAATTATTAATAAATAAATATTTTTAAAGATTAATCGAATAACCGTGTATGAAATAATTCAGTTTCTATATCGTCGTCCTCGTTCGAGAAAACAAAGAGTCATTAATTTCCCTAGGTTTGTTCAATGGAGTATGTCTTGTTTTATTAGCCAGTGTCGTCGATCCAGCTCTTCGACCCACGCCCAATGATATAACCATTACACGCTCGATTACTTTCAAATTACCTCTTTACTTTGAGGTTCTATGTCGATATTGCTCGAGAATCATCTAGAGGTGAACGCACATTTTAGTTTTATTGGACAAAAAGTTGGTTCCCGTGATAGGTCACAGACTTTAACAACGATAACTAATCCATAATTGCTTCAGTTAAAAATTATGTGATTTGATAATTACTGAAATATCATATATTACTAACAAGTGGGCTATTTAATTTATATCAGTTATAATTTAGTTATTATATAAAATAATAACTCTTTATTGTACATCAGAAAAAAAACAAATAATAAATCTAGAAACTAAATTTAAGTACTATCGCTAAGAAACTATTTCATCCTGTCTGGAAGAAATCGCTTTGGATGGAATAGGAATTTAGGCACTGAAAAAGTCGTTATATGCATAATATTCGTAGTTTTATCTCGTTATTGTTATGTTATATAGGGTTTGAAAATAATGTTTTATTCTAATCTGAAACATATTTAATTGGCCTTAGCATCGCTTTAAAAGGGTTTCCAACTAATTTGTTTTTTTTTTGTTCATTATGTCTTTAACACGAAAGAAGAAGTCGAAGTCGAAGAAAGAAGTGTCGAAAGTCACTTCACACTTTACTTTTTTAAGTTTATTGGTTACTGACCAATTTGTTCGCAGAACCACTTCATCAGTTAATCGATTCCAATTCTAGACCACTTCAATACTGAGGAAGTGGTTTACATGCTAATTATTCGTGTAAAGAATATAAATTTACTTATCTACTAGAATGAGTTAGTCTACACGAATAAATTAATAATAATAAGAAGTGTCATTTAATACACTAGGAATAGGTAAGTAGTAATCCGTTATCTTCTGCATGGAAAGTCTTATGAAATGTGCACCTCATCGTTAGGTTTATGTAATGTGTAATGAATGACACGGTTGCATAACAACGTATTCAATTGCATTGTTGCATTAGCATGGACACAATGCGGCTTTACATCCAATTCAGTTTACACTGAAGACCCCCTGAAATCAATGCACATGCATTACTACAAATACCAGCTTGCACAACATGTGCGTTGGCGTTCAGACACAAACCTACCGACTTTATGGCTAATGATGACACACTCGACCTGTTCGTCGGCACCAGAGTGAAATTAACTTTAAATAATGAACGCTTGTGATCCTACATGGCCTTGCGGCTGAAAAATTCAAGTGAAAGGACTCGTACATAATTTATTAAGAGGTTGTATTACAACTTCAATTGTTTCAAATGTCAATCGTATGAATTAATTTGTAGTACAATACATGATTGACGTATCGATCGATATCGCGTACCTATCTGTAGGGGTAATTGAATCTTTGTTTTCCCAGTGGGTGTCGTTGTCTGCGCTGTGCGTGGCATCTCCTACGCGCGTATACCGCTGGCAAAAAAGTACGGAGGAAGTTGACTCACTCCGCAAGTAGTTCCGAGGCTATCAATTTCAATTTGCTTAATATTCCGAAGAGGAACCTCCGCAAATCATTTTGCGGAAAGGCGGTCAGTGACAGCCGAAATTTCAAACGATTAGGTACATGTTACTGTATGAATACATATTTTATAACTTCCACCATCAATATATACCGTAACTTTGTATTCTGTTATTAAGCAATACATTTACCACGTTGACACAAATAAACGAGTTATGTTGAATATTCACCCTACCGATATCGACATTTATCTATCTAAAACTCAAACTACTTTCTTGAGGAATAGTTAAGGTATAGGTGGATACATAACTCAAGAAGTTAGTTTTCTATCCATATGATGCAAACTACACGTTTAAGGGTTGGCTGGCTATAAATGCTGGCCTTCTTTTATGATACTACTTGAGTAGGTATATATTAAGTTATGTAAATAAAATACTAATAATTCTTACATAAATAATAAAACCGAATGTAAAGGTTGAAAAAATTTTTTTTTTGTAATGATTATTTTTTATAATGAAAGATAATTTTCCCGTAATAGTCCCATATAAAATTAGTTATGTTATGATCTTAGGTACTTTGACAATGTCACTGAATACCTCGACGTGAGCTAGAAATAAATAGCTATGGAACCTCCTAGTATCTCACCCAATCTCACGTGAGAATCTCGGCAAATATCACGTAATTTTGATGAGCAAATTATACACACAATAAAAACACAAAAAATATGGATTTGAAAAAATTCGCGACATTTACCAAGGGTGGAGGCCTTACGTACCTACCTACTATAGTTATAGTATTTATACCCAGACTTAAAAAAACATAAGAATGAGATGTAATAGAGTTACTCGTACAAAATAAAATCATCTTATTTGTAATAAAGTAAAAGTTTATCCCAACCCTAGGTGTAGTACACACGGTTGTTAGTTTCATGCAATAGGTGGTAATTGGTAATTTGTTGATGGCATTACGCATGCAGCAACACGAGCTCAGGACCACATTGCGAAATCAACACCGCGTCCCAACTAACAAGATTATATACAAAATATTATCCGACGGACATTAACTGCCAATTAGAAGTATCCACAAGTTATTCTAGTTATTTAAATGCACTTGTAAGACATATAGCTAATTACTCTTTTGAGGCTTATGTCTACAACTACAACTACACATATTCATGCACCACATCACTTAGAGCAGAAGAGAAGCTGTCCAGATATTAAATGTTTACCGTACCGTATAGTATAAAAAACAGGATAATACACAGAGATTACTAAATATTTAGCATAGCTAATACCTAAATGTATACTGATTATTTAGGTAATGTGAGTGTTTGATGGTCCTGTTTTATATGAACCTCCCATCGTGATTTCTTCAACCTTATATGGACACCAAAACATATGTTGTCCAACATATCCAGTAATCATGTTGTTGATTCGAGATAATCTCTTCTTTAATACGGAATGAATGAGCGCTAAACTGATTTCCACGAACCTTACACAGTGTTGTTTTGTTTTTAGTTTCAGTACTGTAAAGTAAAACGTATTTCCCGGTCAGTTCCTCGAACCTGACCTTCTGGAGGTTGTCTAAACATTTCGTATAATATAGTGAAAACATTGAAAGTTTCTCTAAAACAAGGAACAGAAGGTGCAGGTATTAAAAACTAGGTAAAAAGAACTGCCGTATGTTTGCCAGTCGGCCGGTCGGCCCATCTAACTGTTACTTAGTATGTTTCAGCCATTTTACTTGGTATATTTAGCTCTTGAGTATAGTAATAGCATGTAGGTTTATTACTCACATAATTTGTGACAGCTATGAAGAAACTTTATTTTTTATGTTTATCCTTCACGAAGAGTGTCGTTATAGTTATCTATAATTCTTAAAATTTACTATCTATTCAATATTGTTTTACTGTACAACGAAGCAATATTATTTTAACACTTTTTTTAAATTAATTAAAAATATGCGTCATTATGTCACACGTCGAATGTCCCTCGGGAAATAAATCACACCCAGTAAAAATTATCGTTCAAGGGGTTTAAATTACTTGGTATAATAGATACCTAATGAGTATTACGCGTGCATGCATATAGCTACATAATTTATATAAATTAGTCTCGGTCTTAGATTAAAATTAAGTTTATACCTAATTATAGTCACAATAATCTTTATCTTTTCCTAGAGAGGAAAGAAACAAAAGATTTAGATTTTTTGTATTAGATTATCTTTTCCTTCTTGTTTAAGATTTTAAATAGAATTTGTGCAATTAATTTTGTTGCCTTGACATTTCCTTTAAATTCTAGCATCAAATCTAACAAGTTCTTGGAACATGTATGATTAACTAAAATCCAAGAAGTTTTCTTGGATTTTTATCACCAGTCATCAGAGAGAGGGACCTTACCGTGGTACTTAACACGCAAATGATAAGTATCCCGGGCGCCGTATTAGTAAATGATCTGTGCCCCTGGTCTATAGGCTACGGTAACCGTATACCATCATGCGGGCGGGCCATTTGCTTGTTTGCCGATTTTGTTGTATATGTTAACGGAAAAGTATCTAATCCGTCATTGTATACATTTCCTAGGAAATCCATACATTTCATAAATATCTATCGGAGTATTACATTCGGGATATTTGTAAGGATAGCGGTATTTGTGGGGTTGTAAGTGAAATTTATTTTTGTGCGAATACTTTCAAATTTATGCAAAATAAAAAAAATAACCCCAACCTATTTTTTTCAATAGAATTTATATATTTCCTAGTATCATTATTGAAATAAAATTTCCTAGGAGAAATACACAGGAATTGTGTACAATTCCTATGTTTCATACATTTCCGGTGACGTATAAATATAAAAAACTTAATATGTTATAGAATATAGGTATTAACAGGATTTTAGAATAAGTCATGACTAATTCACATCCAATTCTTAAGCGAATGCTTTGTCAGTAGGTATTAGTGTACCTAATAATTCCTGAATAATCGCACTTTCACCGTTTTGCATAGCCACATCGATACCGTAAACATTTTCATAAAAATGCTCCTGGTTTACATCAAATTCAGTTGTTTTTTACGGAGGCAAGTGAACTGAAACGTACGGGTTTGACCGAAATCATAACTGGGACTAGTTCGGGTCGGTGCGTGAGGTGCGTGCTTTCAACGTAAACATGAAAAGTTAAAACACTTTTAGTACGATGTATGATGGCTACCTACACCGCTGCGAAGCTTGTAGTAAACATTCACAAGGCGAAGGTTATTCTTAATACAAATAATAACAATATAATTTGCGTGAAACTTCAATTAATTTCATTGTTTAGATGGAAAACACAACATCAGAAGGATATTCATATAAATTCACCGTAGTCACTGTAAATAAAAGCTTACTAATTACTAACATTAAATTCTTACTGTAGGCTTCCAAATGAGAGCGGGTCAACCTCGCTATCTCTTCCTTTCCTATGTTTTTATCACTACCCTATAGTCATAATAAGACCATAGTCTTGGTTAGGTACACCTAATATCAGTGAGTCAGATAGGATTTTATATGTACAGAAAAATCGCAATTGGGTCATTGTCTGAAAAAATGTCCCTGGATATTTAAATATTGTCTAATTTTGAGCAGGTATAAAGGTATAAAAAGGTAAATAAAAAGGTCCTAGGTATAAAGGTTTTTAAGAGTTTATCATGTGTAGAATCGAATAGAATCTACACTAAATACTGAAATATGATATGCACGGTATGAGCTTAACGTAAAACTATTGTGTTTTCTGTTATTTCCTAATTTTATAGCAAGGAGTGTGCAAAATGTACAACTCGCTGTTACCGTCCCAGTTAATGACCATGCACTTTGTTACTAATAGAAAGTGGGGAAAAAACCTACCTAATATTTTCTTTCATCGCCAGTACTTGATTTCAATAAACTGATTTATTTTTATTAAAATTTTTAATTATAATAATTTTGCTAAATATTTTCTTCTTAGGACAAGTTTACCTGCTTAAAATTTAATGACCCAATTACTTAAATACAACATGAATGCAAAACCACAACTGTAGAATAGAATATCAAAAAATATTGTATATTGCTAAATGTTAATAAGGGGAATATATCACCATTAAAATAAAATTATTATTACGCGCTGCAATTAATTTTAATTACCTATAATGATCTAATGCAAGTTAATGGGTAAGAAGAGTTCTAAAAGAGAAAAATGGCAGACTGTTATTAAGTGTGAGCCTCATGATATCACAACTGTAGACTAATTATCACAATTATCAAGATTAATACCTATAAATTAGCATGTTTTGTTTGCGATGTGTGTAGATTTGGTACAGAATCATGGGTTTTACAATCTGTTAAAAGCTAAAGGTGTTTCAAATAACATTCCGTTAATATATTCCGCTTTACACGTGTTTGTGAACCGCGGAAATAATTGGATACAACACCTACCCAGACTGCGAGGCGCTTATTGGTTTGCTTTGTTTCAAAATTTCATATCGGAAGCGTTCGTTTCGTTCTCTAAAAGATATTTTGTTTCTTTGTGCTTCAAATAGATGGACAGTACCGGCGTTAGGGTAGGGCGCGGTGCCCTACCGCGCCCTACCCTACCGCGATTGCCCAGGGCGCCAGATGTAAAGGGGCGCCAGGCCCACCTTTATTTCCGGTCTCTCATGAGCGAGTCCTGCTATCTCGAGTCCAGATAAATAAATAAATTCTCAAGTCTAAAGATAAAATGGCTATAATGGCTTATAATCCCTTTTGTTGGCGGGAGAAGGGGGGGGAGTGTTATCACATCTCGCCCAGGGTGCTGGTAGAGCTAAAACCGGCACTGTAGGTGGAACACAAGGTCCATGACTATAACAATCATATCACATAATATTTGTATGATGAAGATACAGAGCTTATAGATAATAATTACGACTACGTCTCGGCGGCACGGCGTTGAGGTAACGGTAGAGCGCGGCTACTTATGTGGCTCAGTAAGTCGGGAATCCTTCCGGACTACGTCTATGTCGGTCTCGAACATTATCTTTTATTAGAGCGTCTAGTTTCTCCTGAGAAAGCGTTCTATAAACAAAGTCAATTGGTCTAAACGAGCGAATTTTTATTCTGGGGCGATGAGATCATTAGGTGAATGGCCGATGGCGAAGCGGTGTTCGTTGAAATGGGTCGCTGGGACTCCACCATGACATTGATGGCTTGAGAGCCAGATTAAAAATCAATCTCATTATAAAAACATAGCAAGCCTGTACCTAGGTAAACGCTGGGATATAAATCAGGCCAGGGATTTCAAGCATCCATTATGCTATTTGTTAGTAGACAAGTACTTATAGATATTTCCAAATGTTTACGATTTAAATAATACCTACATTAAAACATCGTTAGTAGCTGAAAAAATGAAAATATAAAAATAATCATAACTGTTTGATTATTAAATTCTTTGGCGACATTTTTTATGAAAACAAAGGATGTTCAGTTTAATTTCGAGGGAGACAGTTAATTCACTCAGAAATTATGAGACGACGATGATGTGATGAAAATTTATGATAACAAGTGTTATTTTACACAAAACTTTAAAGTATTTCCTTTTGTGCTCCGGTAAAACTCTGTTCAATGTCTTGGACGTTTGATCAACTTAATACTTACTATAGGTACCTGCTTTTAGTTGTGTCTATATGATCACTATTTCTTTGTATGAAAAATCTTATTCTTCGGGTTAATAAACATGCACTTTAGCACAAATAATGAAATAGTAACATTAGCCAATATTTGTTTTTCTATACGTTCCTGATTTTTGTAAGATAATATTACACTTTATAATTCCGTTAGAATTAAAAAATCTACATAAACTATTTTATTTATGAAGTAACTTTTTATAAATCAGTATCAAAATTGCCTAACAAAGTTTTATTATTCATTATGCCCATTCAATCAATGAAAACCAAACTGATTAAGCCTGATTGATACCTCATTTGTAGTAATCAGCGTCCCATTTCAGAGATGTCTTCGACATGAGAAGTGTCCGATTCGGTTAATGGTCCGCCCCCCATCAATCTGGTTGATTGGTGAAATTGAGAGGCGCCGTCTGAGCTTGCTAAATAACTAGATGCACTCTGACTAGTTTTCTGACTCATGCGGCCGTGTGACCGTTTTATACAACTACATCTCCCATTTACAGGATGATTTTGGTTGGATTTTTTTTTTTGATATTTTCGATAACACAAAAATATTTCTATAGAAACTGAAGTTTAGCTTTAATATACTTAAATGTAAGTCTGAGAGCGTACTAGATTTCGACTACTAAATTGGTGTCTCGCATTCCCACCCCGTCACTTCGTCTCTATGCCTACGATTTAGGCTTTTCGCCAGAGTTTTACGCTAAACTTGTAAGGCTCAATTTTAACAACATTTTTATACACAGATCATTGACAGATTCTCTATACGAATCTGTCACACCGCCATATCCTATAAGCGCTATCTGACGTTCATTGGTGAAATTGGGTATCATTGTTATTTAAATTTATAATGGAAGTGCTCTAGCTCAATAATGTGTCTAGAATTCATAATGATATTATATCATATACAATCCCTAGTATTTGGCCTACTCATACAAAATCATCCTGTGTATTAATGATCAAGGAAACATCCGTGATTATTGATGGGATATGTTTACTCAGTTACATGCCCACATGTTACAGTATAATTATAAATGAAATAAAAAGAAGTAACTTTACACCATTTGTAAACAACGAAACAGCAACTATGGTTGACGAATGACACACTTATACTATTACCTCTTAGCCTTGAAATATTTAGCAGCGGTCATTAGCAGGAATATCTTGTCATCAAGTAATTTGCATCCACTGACCTATATTATAGAATGAATCTAAAACGATTGCCAGATGATTTTAAAATAAGAATACTGAGTTACAAAATAAATAAGTAGAGTTATATTTAAGACAATTAGACTACACTCTATGTAATTGTATTTTTGTCTGTAGTGAACAGAGTGTATTTCCCGTGAATAAACCACAGAAACAGGTTGATTGAAATCATCACGCATTCCAGACAATACATACGGCATGCTATATAATAGTGTCAAATAAAAATATTTGACACAGTTTGTAAAACGTTGGCGCTCTCAGTTTATGAAAGTGGCGCCTGCCTCGATCCAAATCTGTAAATCATACAATTTGGCATTACGCCGGGCAAAGATTAGCGAACTAGACAAATTCAAAACTGACGTAAGGATAATAATACTGATACTGAAGAAACTTCCAAGTATATTATGATTTTCAATCAAAATGATGTTTTCATATTTACTATCAACTTTTTAGGTCTTCCCGCCCATTGTAGAATATATTTAGTATTATAACAAAGGAAACCAAATAAAACAATTGATAAAAAAATAAATCAAATTTAGTAACAAAATACAAAAAGTGAATAATTTATATTAATAATATTTATTTCAGCTATCGCTAAAATACCTTTTAACAAAATTCTATTTCCGCATAAGACTTATCTATTTAGTAGATATCATAGACAGATTTATCATACGCAGAAGGAAGTAAAAATATTTTTATAATATCAATAATATTTTAAGTACAGACAAATACCAAACAGACATTGATGAAACTGGTTACTAAGTTTATCTTAAACATATTTAGGAACATGAAAGCAGTGAACACTCTGCTTTTATTAGGAGCGAGCGAGTCGCCCAGACGGCTTAGATACAAGGATGAAACGTTAGCGTAAAATTAGCGGTGCAATAACCGGCGTACATATTTCAGGCACTTTACGGTGACACAAGTGATATTGTGTCGCCAGAAGGTATAATTTTTATACTAATGGATATCTTCTTCATTGTCTTCAACGGGCTTATACACGGAAGTGAATACAGAAATAGTCTGTATGGTAATGAGTCACGTTAACTCACGTGAACTCTACTAAAACCGCAGATAAATTGCCATTTTTGAAATTCGGTAATGAATGTAAACAATTAGGGTATTTCTAAATATTTCGGTAAATAAATATATATGCAATGTACCTATAGAATGTCACTATTACCGTATTATCCGTTGAAATATTACGTACATATTTTTTTTACTCTAATTTTGGAGTTTGCTAAATAAATAGAAACGATTTTTTTTAATTTCAATCATGGATACAACAAAACATGCGTAAATAAGCGTTATCTACCATGACTTTTATTATTTATTTATTTGAATTAGTTTTTAGATTTGAACCAAAAAATAGCAATACAAGCAGTTACCTAGCGAGAAGTGATATTTCTGGAGCTGGTAGCAAAGCTGAAGTTTGTTTGCGGTTTGTTTGAAGTGGCATCGTCGACTGGTGGCTGGGTGCGATGTTATGATAGACCATCATGCCCGCAAACGATTATCCACTGTTTTTAGTCAGAACTGCGAATTATTGCGGTATCTACTGAAAGCATTAACTATTCTTAGGTACATACACACTGATTCACTTTCGAAACGTTTCTATGTTATTTACATTTTATTCTGCAGATCTTAATGTTGTTATAGAAGGATTAAAATACATTCGAACTATTTTGGACTTGGAATTGAAGCTCGTGCTATAGTTAAATATGTTGATACGATTACTGACAAGGAGTTAATGCGATCACAGATCAGAGGCGACGAATGATATTATCTGACAACTGGTTGACAGCTCTGTTGGACCACACATAAGTATGTGGCTAGTATGTATAGTATACGGTTTCTACGAAAAACACACTTTACACCAGGCGTTTGCATTACTTTTGTTTTGACATGTTGTATCTAAAAGCCATGGGACCATAGCCACACGTGATAGTGACGATCCGTGACTGTTTCCTTTACTTGAGACAGTCTGGCATCAGGGGACATCATCATTATAATCTGTAGCGAAAGTACTTACCTACCTACATAGAAACG
The DNA here is from genome assembly GCA_963555595.1 of Tethea ocularis. Classification (NCBI taxonomy): domain Eukaryota; kingdom Metazoa; phylum Arthropoda; class Insecta; order Lepidoptera; family Drepanidae; genus Tethea; species Tethea ocularis. Next base: position 5,820,620 of record OY741971.1, on the reverse strand, counting down.
CTGTAATGTATTCACATAATAACCTAGATCTATTTTTATAGGATTTATTGCTACAGCACATTAAATTTTATCTCCATGTAGTAAAAGTAAAATATGTGTGTAGCATTAGTTGGGCATATTTACATGAGAAGCAAGGGCTGGCGCAGAGGCGTACTTGGATAAGACTCGGTGCTACGTAGAGGCGCCTCGCGCTTCGAACGGCAGGCCCTATCCCAGAGCCGATAAATCAGTCGCGCTGGTGATTGGTGACATCACCGTCTACGGAACGACCTTCCAGTTAATAACAACATATATTTCCATGGCTTACGAGCAGAAGTAGGTCGGGATGTCTTCAATACATGTAAGTAGTTTATGATTACTATTTTCGGGTGAGTTGAGTAACCGTTTCATCCAATAAATTTTAAATATCAACATTTAGTAACTCTGGTTAATTGAACTAGAAATATCTGCTTGTATAACAACTTTATGTGTATAAATTGCTTGCATAATAATCTTGGCGCCTCTAAATTCACATAAATAACAATAACTCCTTAGTACCTACGTTAAATCCAGGGCATGTAAATAGTTGTTGTCTCAAAAATCTTTTGTATTTCATCAACGATCTAAATATAAGCACAGCTAGCTCATCGTGAGGTGACATTATACAAGTTTATACTAAAGTCACCTAAAGATTCATTGACAAAATACTGAAAACTACGCACCCAACCTACATTATGTTTATATTATACTGATTGAATGCATAGGTAATATATATACTTGTTAATGATTGTAAAAAAAAAACCAACTATTTTCGTAGCACCGTTGCTACGGTCGTAGTACTTTTTATCATATGATCGTTGTAATACATGGTAATAGCAAATAGCCATATAACCTACATAGTCAAATGATAAGTACAAGTTTTAAAATAAATAAAATTCTCTGCGTGTTCCATGACCAATGATAAAAAAATCTTCTGATTGCACTTTACATGAACGTAGAGCCACAGCCAACGCTACTCCGAAAATTTGCTGAATGTAGAATCGGAAAATCGATGCAGGCGCTTGATTTTTAAAATTGGAAGAGTTGGAGATCGACAGCAAACGGGTGCGCGCGCGCAGTCACTGGCAAGTCGTCGCGTCGCGCGCTTCGCTCTCCGAGCCGCTCTACCCCACGCCGCCGGCTGCCGCACTCGACTTATTTTCCGAACTCATTAGAATAACTTCTATGAACTCTTTAAATACGAATTTATTTAAATAAAATAAAGAGGCTATTTTTTGAACAAACATCTTATAGTTGAAAATCGAATTACAAATTATTGAACACGTGTTTATATATAGTTGGCGCGAACTGAACACGGTGTCGTTGATATACACATTTTTCACTGCGAGTGAATAATTAATTAGCGGGCGACGACGTCTTCGCTAGAAATTTCACTTTTTACCGGCAAGGATCGACGACTCGCCTTGTCTGCGGAGCGTCTGAGACGCAGGAGCATGCACCATTGATTCGAGTGAGTATATCTATTGTAATATGTCTTATGATAAAAAATACTTGTCCTATTATTTTGACGATAAGCTGCCAACAGCAATATTAGGTATGTAGGGATGTAAATATATTGCTGTCAGTTTTCAATAATAAAAGTTTCTGTTAATACTTACTAAACTTGCAAAGTAGCTTATTTATATTCAAAGAAATATATAGCTTATCTGACGTAAATATATCAAAACCTACTAAACTCGTAAATTAAACGCTAATGAAATTATTTATTGTGAACTGTTAGATGATCGTGAATGATAGGCCGGTAATTCATGGGTTAGGTTTCTAATGATAATTTCTTACCGACTTTCTATTTAACCACGCACTATCCAGTATGTTGGTACTAGTTTGATATCACTTGAACAAACCAAAGCTATCTATTTACATTCGAAACACCTAATTCAGAATAAGAATATTAATTTACCATAACTATACCATATATACAACATGTGATGAGCAGGCATGATAAGCGTCAGGTGGGTCGGTTAATTATTACCCATACATAATATTTTGTGCTAGGATAATGACTTTTAGCTTTGCATTAAAATCTAATAAATTCATTTAGTGGGTAATATATTGATCAGATGATAATCTATTTGAGAAACATAAATTATTAAACTTGCGTGTTTTAAATTCTTCTAAAACACTATTAAGTAATTATTATATTAATAATGGTGTGACTAAAATATTATTTTTTGTTAATAACTGCCGGCCTGACCTAAATTAAAATATCTAAATCTTCATGAAACTTTGAGTGCAATCTATCATCGCGCTTTTATGTAAAAAAAATAGGAAGTGTGAAAATAGCTATATTTTACATTTGATTATTAAACTATATTATAGTAATTGTCGATGGTTATAGTAGAAAAGTGACTATAAAGTTGTGTGCTATGTCAAACGTTGCGCAGCTACGTTATTCCTTATTTCTTCTATAAATTATACATCACTTTAAATATTTTAACAAACTTATAACTTCAAAGTTTTAATTGTCAGCGGCGACAGCGGCGAACTTAGAATGGACATTATAAGCCACTCAGATATACTTGCACAACTTAAGTGATGAAATTGAACTTTGACATTTAACAACATGTTGTAGAATAATCAAAGAAAATTATTTATGGTACCTACACTGAGTTGTCCAGATATACTTACTATGTTTACTACTTCGCTATTTAACACGAGAGAGTCAAAAAACCTGCAGTTATCCACAATAGAAGCAATATTAACTATATAATTAAGAGGCAGCTGTGTTGATTTATTATAAGTAAATAAAAAAACATACAATAATTATTCATACAATTTATTAAAAGCACACATTAGAGATAGTGGAAAGATCTTCCGTTGCAGAATTAAGTTTATATTTACGCAAGTATAATATAGTAGATAACGTTTTTATATCTCGAGAATGTCCAGTGGGTGAATGACCAATGTTTCAGAAGTACTAATTTACGCTTTTGTCATTGTTTAGCAGATATTTACTTCACTACTTGTTACGTTAATACCTAATGTATGAAGACCTTGTGAGGCCAATTCGTGAATGTGTATAAAATTCTGCACTGTCTACCCGAGATTATTTCATCTTCTTTATTTTATTTGTATGTCCTATAGGTACACAGTTTTGTAATACATAATAATAATTGAAATTTACATTCTCATTTATATTATATTTGTTTATAATTATCTTGATTCGTAGAATTTTAAGAATTGTTAAATAATTAAATAATAAATTAGTATAATTTTCAATTATTATAAAACTGTTGTACCTACCTACCTACAGGATATAGGTCCAAAAGGCAGTAGAATTTAGTATCCACACACTTCTTTTTACGTGAACAATGCTTTTGCTTGGATATTTTGCAGAAATTAGCGCACTGAAATGTAACGGATATGGTAAACAAATTGATTCCGTGCGCTCACAAACTTGGAGTGAAAAAAAGTAAGATCTCTTGCTGTAGCACAAATTAAATCAAGGATTTATCTGTAGGTATTAGAAGATCGCAAAAAAAATATCCGATGCGCATAATATACGTGGGTACCACATATTATAAAGTAAACCAAAACACATAAACATTATTTTAGGTCGTGTCGATTCAATTTGCCGCAAGTTCCAGGTATGCGGAAATTCGAACGAATTTCTTCAGTTCCGTTTAACTTTTCTAGAATCCTTAAGGCTTTAGTCAGCTTCAGCTTTCGTTACTCAAATTGCTCTAGTCATGGGAGTCATTAAATAGTGTCACGTCGTTGGCCTCGAATCACCTCTCGGAGCTGTTTGTATCAATTAAATCGTCGTTGTTAATTTTCGCGTTAGGTTCGTGAGAACTGTCTGAATGTCTCCGATCTTGGGGGTCATAGGGTCAGTAGTTGGTGACGAGGCCCTTGAGAACTGGGAAGCGCCTCCAATTACGGAGATCTTATTATTTATTCTATTATATTTTCTCAACCAAAAATAGCAATCAAGCAATGGTTCTTGATAGCGAATAGGAATAATTTGGGGTTGTGTTATTTAAATTAAGTATTGATTTTACTTAAATTTTTGATAGTAGATTTATCATAAACGAAATTATAACCATAAGAATCATGAGAACAGAAAATGATAGAGCAATACAATTTTTATGATAAGAATTTCGATCGTTACTTCTCATTAGGACTATAACGAGATTTGGACCAGCTTATAACCTATCAGTAAGCATTATTCACGATTGGTTTCGGTCTCTATAAATACACTTCAATGCTTACATCTATCAACATCAAAATAAAATAGAGATTATTTATTATTCTTTGCGAGTGTAGTCTGAATCACATTGAGTTTTTGGGTTCGATGTTTTGTTAGCAATCTAATCCAATCTGAGAGCTGATGATGGGGATTGATAGGGCCCCAAATAATATGCACATTTAGAAAATGTTTTATGCAAGACTATGTTGTGTATGTAAACTGTATGGTGATGTCTGTATAAATTGGTAACATAACGCGCACCTCGGCAACTGGCGCGGCTCCGCCAGCACGCCAGCGATAAAACCGTCGGCGGGATTACGTCAATGAAATGGGTTAAATGGACTGAAGCAATAAATGTAGCCCTCGCCGTGAACTCACAACACAACCGTGAGCCGCGCACGATCCGCGGCCCCGACGAAGGTCACAGACACACATCATAAGCGAAACGAAACACCTTCGGTATCAATTTTAAGTCTGATGTTTCACTCTCATTCACAACTGTTAGAACAAAAGAAATGCACTGGAAATTCGTTTGAATGTTTTTTTTTAAATATATGTGACAAAAAAATGTGAAAAAAAAAGAAAATTCTTTAGCTTTTCAGTTACACGATGTGTGCTTTCGACTGGTTTTAAATATTTCGGAATTACTTGCGATATTACATTATGTTGGCTCTTGAAGAACTTTCATTGTATGAAAAGAAGCAAAAAAGTGGTAAAGTATCGCATTAGAATACGATAATGATTGCGGAGCAACGCATTGAATGGTAATGATAACGGCGGTCGTTGAACGAGTACTCATGAACTTGGCTCTGTGGCCTTCGTGTCGCCTTATGTCTTATTGTTAAAAGTACTAGGTATTGTTCCTGTTATGTACCTTGTACGTATGTAACAGCTATCGTATTTTGTTTTAGCAACATCCAACCAAACTGTAGCTTGTTATTGGATTATAACGTCTTTCATTGCACGGTCGTTTTTAACCGACTTCAAAAAAGGAGGAGGTTAACAATTCGTCGGTTTTTTTATATATGTTCATATCCATTCTAAAGCTAAAATTTGCGTTTAGTAGTAATCATCTTATGGTGCTGAGCTTATGTTACAACTCCATAACGGTTAAGAGTTAGGGTATAATTCTTTAAGTAATGACAGTTTAGACCGTTAGTTGAATTCTTTGATGCGATGATGGAAGGTACAACGATAATATGCCTATACTAGGTCAGTGATAAAACATGAGAAACTAAAAGTTTCAAAATAAAAAACTTAAAAAAAAATAATAGAGCCGTCGTCAAAGGCACTAAAAACCACTATGTTTTCAAGACAGCGAAAAAAAACAGCGGTACCATGATATTTTCCTTATTTTTATATCTAATGTTTGCTAAAAAATAGGACGTTACGAGTTACGATAAGTAAACGTAAGTGCTTATCGTTTTCAAATACTGTTCTTCAAATCAGTATCACGAGAAAACTCAAAACAATGCAGTAGGTACACGTGCTTCACCGCGCCATAGTCGCAGTCTAGCAGATATGCTGCTATTCACCCGTGTTGTAGATAACGGAAAGTGAGTAACATTTGATAACCATATTTGAAAGGTTAAGGAAGAAAAACACAGAGTTCCCAAATTTGAATAACGGGTTTCTAATGTCAATCAATTTAAGAACCTCCATCGCTGATTGCTCTCGATTTTGTATCAAATTCCTTGGAGACTTACATAAACACCATACCATATGTGATCCGTAGTTCGCAACATTGTTGATCTAGATTTGGGTCGTACGTGATTTCATCCAAATCTGCGAGCCAGTTCGAAACTAAATCCGTTGAGTCCCGTATAGTCGGCCTCAATCTCTTTCCTTAAAATTAAATCGGTGTGTACGTATATAAAAGCTACAGTTTAAAAGTTCCTGAAACGTGACCGTGTATCAATTTTTCCGTGTTGCTAAATATTGAAGCTTGACACATTGGCCTAATTTTCACAGTCCAATAAAACATTTTCCCGTCTGGTTTCCCTGAACTTGCACGCGTTCGATCTGAAGCAAACGCCCCATACCAAAATAGATCGCAGATACATCGAGTATCTAAAAAAAAATATTACGAGTAGGTATCTGTGGAGCATACTTGTTCAGTTACCTACATCTCACTCTCTTCTAAATATAATACTTTATTGTTACATAAACTTATATTTTTGTTAACGGAAAAGTATCTAATCCGTCATTGTATACATTTCCTAGGAAATCCATACTAAATATCTATCGGAGTATTACATTCGGTATATTTGTAAGGATCGCGTTATTTGGGGGGTTGTAAGTGAAAGGTACTTTTTTGCGAATACTTTCTAATTTATGCAAAATAAAAAAAATAACCGTAACCTATTTTTTTCAAGTTTTTATATATTGCCTAGTATCATTATTGAATTATAATTTCCTAGGGGAAATACACAGGAATTGTGTACAATTCCTATGTTTCATACATTTCCGGTGACATTTACATCATGAAAGCTTCTGCCCTGCGACTTTATCCGCATTCCGGAGGACCCTTTATGTTTACCCGGAAAAAATATCCTATAAATTATTCTAGAGTAATATATTTGTCCCAAGTTTTATGTTGGAGAAGAACACGGAGCTAAGTGGTAACAAATATACACATACACCCAACTTTCGAATAATTATATATAATATTTAGTAGGATAGGATTAGATACTTCATGATGTACGTATACTAGGTAGTAAAGTTTTATGAAAATATGAAATTTACTGCCCGCGTTCCTGAAGGTGGGAGCTGATAGTCATATAATACATTACAGTCTTGTACTATTCGTTTTTGCGGCTGAGAGCCCTCTCCGCTCGCTGATTTCTCCCATAAGATTGATGAAATCATCAGACTACAAATTTTCGTGCTTAAAAAAAACGTTTATGCTATTGGCAGTTATACTTAGGTAAGTAGATGAAGTAAACAAAATGTGAAGGAATGTTGTTAAAGATGGTAGATACTTGAGTATCAAGTATCCCTACGACAATTGATGCATATACAGTGAAAATAAAAATAATATTGAGACATTTCATGAATGAAATAAAAATCAATTTGCAAGGCGATCGTGACTCGATAAGTGCATTCGCATGCCGCATCCAATCAACATGTTTATCTTCGTGACTAGTAAGTAGGTATTATATACAGTGAACAGAGTCGTGTGCTTTTTTATTTTTTAGACGGGATTGCGATCGCGGCGCGCGGGCAACATCGTTAATTTTTTATTGCGGTACCTATTCGTATATCAACCGTTCCTTACACCCTTAAAGTATTGACTGCCCATTTCAAAAGCAATTTTGAAGGTTATCTATTCATGGTGTTATACTGTTCTGTCACTTTTTTTTTCTTGGTAACTAAGAAAGTATTTTTAAAGATTTTAATAAGTAAAAAAAAATTCTCAAGTCAAATAATTATTACCGATGTTTTTTCAGAGCATGTTTCAATACCGAGGGAAATAAAGAACATTGTTACCTAGTTATCACAGTTCGTTATCAAATATCAAACCATTGCACTTTGTGGACCCGGATATTCAGTTTATCACTACACTTCAATCATAAAATTTTCTTACGTTTTCCAATGCAATAAAACATAATGATAAAACAACAAGGTATTTGATGTAACGGTTAGTAATGGTTATGTTACGTCTGACGTAATTGTTGGCAGGAAATTATTTAATTCAATAATTACCTACAAAATATTTTTTACAATTAAATCTGCCTTTGGCAAACATAATATGTGCAAAAATATGTCCACTATACATATACCAGTGGCGAGGGGTGAAATTATGGCGAGGGTAAGCCGTTCAAAAAACACCGATAATTTTATAATTAAGCATGATAAAAGTGGCTTTCAAATGATGAAAATGTGGGACTGGGATTACTAAAGGGTAAGCCGATGGGAATAGGCTTGTATGGACCCTTCGCCACTGCTATATACCTATACCAGTAGAATCGACGGCCGCTGGGGCAGAAAGGTTTAGGGCAGGCCCTCACAAGGTGGACCGACGATCATGTGAGGGTCGCAGGAAACCGCTGGATGCGGGTAGAGCAAGACCGGCCATCGTGAAGATCTTTGGCTTCGAGACTCGTTTCAGCATTTTTCGCTGTTCCCTATACTTTAGGATTTGGCCTACCACACCCACTTGGAAAATGTATGCCTACTTTTTAATTTTAAATATCCAATCAAAATATTATTTTCACATTAATAAAATATCTCAACGATTAGTTTACATTAGTTATTATAAAAATATAAAAGATTAAAGAAAAAGTGTATGTACTTTAATGTCAGGGAATTATTTATATTAAACGAAGACCCGAGATATGTAGAAAAATGTGACCTTTTGTACGTACCTACCTATTAATATCATGTTTGTATTAAATATCGTATGTTTTATTGTACAATTCAAGAACAGATAATTACGTATAGGTACTTGTAGCGAAACGAGACATAAAGTATTGTTAACCTAGCAATATCTGTCTACAAACTGTCTATTCCTAGATTTAATAATTTATAACTATTAAAATTGAATAAAACACTTTAAATTCAACAACTATATGAGTCTTCAAAACGATTATTGTTACGAAAGAAAATTAGATCTAATAGCATCAATCTAAATTATTCTATATCGTTATGACCTTAACAAGGTCTTTCGAGATAACTGTTATCGCGCCGTTGGTTTTCAAGAGGTATTGATGACTATACCTACCTAAACTTTTGTATTAATAGGTTTTTAGAACGCTTTTTAGAAAGTCAAGAACAATGGTTGCTAAAAAAACAATGCATTGTAAGGAGTTTATTTGGGAGATAAATGATGCAAAACCTTTATGAATTAATTCTAAACAAACCGTTATTATCCATATAAGTGTAATGGATTTATTCGCTAGATCAAGTAGCGGTTTCTGCTTTATTTCCTTGAAATCAAATTACCGATACATAGAAGAAAAGTCACAGATAAGTTCCGTCACATAACTATCAGATAATATGAACCACAAAAGTAAATATGAATAACGAAAAACTTGAATAAATCAAGCGATTAAATTGAAATAAATGTTATCAAATAATATTAGTTACCACGTTTGTCACATACATTTTATTAATGCTATATTATTATTATATATATTTATTTAGTTTGCTTATAAATTGTGCGTGATCAAAAATTTTAAATTCAAGCTACTTGTGTGTATTTGTGTTCAACGGACGAGGGTTTTATACAAATAATATAATTATTTAAATAAGGATTCTCACGGGTATATTTGTTATACGACATTATATAAATGTATGTATCTTACCTACATGAATACCTTATTTAAATGGAAAACTCATAATTACGATTCAACAAGATTTCTGAATGTTAGATATTGTTATAGTGTGTAATATGGGGATAAGTATATTAGGTAACTGCCTAACTAGTGATTGATATCGCGAAGGATACCTTAATGAGAATGAGTTACTTAGAACTCTGAGGAAAGTGTAAAGAAAAGAAAACATAAAATAACAGATTCGTTAAAATGACAACTTTTAAACAGTGTAAGGCCAAAAAAACATTATATGTAATATTTATTTATGTAAATTTAATCCAACTTTTTTTTAAAGTAAGCTTATAATCAACAAAATAAACAATGTAGCAAAAGTGGCGATGGTCATTGATACCTTCTTAAATGAAAAGAAATGTTCCACTTACTTTACATATTCTGTTTGCAACTAAACGTAATTCTCTTATTACAATCTTGAAACATTCGATTTCTAATAGAATAAAATAATAGTCTACTCCTCAAGCTTTAATTTATTATAGTTTACTTGTGTTGTCCGTCTATAATTTTGATTCCCAGTTTCAACTTTGCAGCTCTACTGTGCGGTCTGGATTGGAATAAACCAGACCCAGAGTCGAACAAGAATGTAACGTTGGTTTCTGCGAAGTTCTATATTAACAAGTCATAAAGTACTTACATTTTTTTCGACAATTTTATTGGCTAATTCGTATACGGAAGTTATTTTTACGGAGATGTGCACCGGTCGTAAATATTACGAAGTCGTTTGCGATCTCGTCGTCAGGTGTTCGCTTGATGAATATGTGAGCGATTTACAAATTAAACGTGTCGAAATGGTCGTTGGCCCATCAACCCATCATTTCCAAGAAGGTTGCGTCGTAATGCCACCACTTTTTAAGCGATCTAATCAAAATTGTTTCACTAAATTTATGATCAAGGTGTACTTATTAATAAGTTTCATAGTTTTTTTAACGGTATACAGAGATAAAAAACACTTGATTAATTAACCTATATTTGTTATTTCTGTTTCTAACAATACTGGTGAAAATGGAGCGATTTATATCTAAAAATCCTTTGAGTATACATTAATATATGCGATTATAAATAATTCTGCCCGCCCACAATCTCTCAAAGTATGCCATAGACCAAGATCAGCAAACGTTTCATTTCATGATTTTCTCCCGACTATCAGAGACAGATTTATGGCTCCTTTCCTCAACCTACGCATTTCTACTTATCATTTGGATGCAAAACCACTTATAACTATATGAATCGTAAACTGTAAGCAATTTCAGCGTTACAGATGTAGTAGGTACCTATACATATATTTATGGCTAGTGTCAGTATATCCAATAGGCTTATGGCTTATCATCGTACTTATATGTATCTGCCGCATCTATCTAAGTGATATCGTATCAATAGATATATTTTTATTATGTAATTCATGTAAACTCTCCTTAAGCTTTCTTAATTTCGTATCAAGGTTACCTGAGATTTGACAAACAGGGGATATGATGTCACAGTTTTAAAACGATAAGGCACACTGCATGAATATAGTTTCTATGTAATTATTTCCATTATTTAATTAAGTTGTCATTGTAAGATTTTGAGAATTTTTAAGCATAAACGAAGGGGATCAGGCGACCGTTCAGACAACCTTTGGTTAATTTAATGTAAAGTAAACTTACGTAATAAACAATTACCATTTATTTACCCACACAGCGAGTAAGCAGATGTTGTTTAACTTTTTTGTATCTATAAAGTCTATAGGTAAATGGGGTACACGTTTTTGTTACACGTAGTATCGTTAAAGGTAAAATAAATAGTTCTGTGTGCATAGCTGCGTCCGTTGTCTATGAGTGGGCGAAAACATCACGCGGTGTCACTAAAGTGAATACAGCTAAGTTACAGCCCAGGAAGGGACGTGGAATAGCGGTAAAGTATTTATTTGCATACCAATTAAGTAAACAAAGATTCCCCATTACAATATTAATATCGAGACCAAAAGTAGTGGTAGGTAATATAAGAATTTTATGGATTTTCCATTATGTATGTTTTCTTATTTTCCTCATATTTTCATTCAAACTTCAAAACTTCCTGCCTAATTTACCCAAGTGCTTGTGGTTTCTATTTGATATGTTTTGAAAATTAAAATAGTTCAATGGCCTTAAAAAACTAGTACATTTTTTTTTCAAAATTTATCTTCTCACTTAGACTTCCTTATCAGTAAAGTAGGTTAAATCTCCGCGTCGGATACTCGTCTTTATCTATTATGTATCTTTTATCTCACTTATCTATCGTCATAGTGTATAACACTTTTAACAAACCGATTAAGTTACTATCAAGTTTTAAACTAATAGCAGTTGGTTGCAATAATTTTCTATAAATTTATGAATTTAGATTAACTGGGTGTAATAAATAAGCTTCTTTGTCCACCTGTTGTAGTTATTTATGAATGAAACACTAGTGTAGTCTAAAGTTTTATCGATGAAAATAAATAATCGAATAAATATTATTTTCCAGAATAAGTATTAGTTTGAAGGGACGATGCACTCAGAAAGTATTCTGAACGTAATGATCCTGTTTTAACGGCTCGTAATAAATTATTTTTTAATATTAATCGAATTGATAATTGACTTGAGAATAATGAATGTCTTATTGTTTTACGAGTTTTGTATCAGAAATATACCTTTTACATTATAATTTACAGCGTAGCATAGGAACAGATAAATAAAATTGTGACTTATAATTATTTTTTCTTACGATTTTAAATGTTTTTCTTTTTCTTTATTTTAATAATAATACCTAATACATACATATAATATTTTTAACGAAAATTTATTGATGTGTAGTAGTCAATCTCTAAGGTCGATATATCGACATCGACATCATCGGCATCCACGACAACAATTCGATAACCGTTCTACGCGCTACATGCAAATCTTACGCAACTGACAGTCTAATTAACACATTTATAATTTTATATCGCGTGTTTAAGTATAATGCAGAATTATGTTTTATACATCAACATTAGCATGCTAAAAGACATCCATGCTTCCTTAAGCATAGGAAATCCTTTTATTTTATTTGTCCGGTATTGATAAAAATACTTGAGTTCATTCAATAAAGACACATTTGAATTTGAAATTGGACAGTACCTACCCCAAGTGTAAAGAGTTGAAGTTAGTAAAAGCTTACTTTCGCGTATGCGTTTATTACAATTTTATAAATTTGCAGAATTTTAATTAGTTCTATGAATATTTCGCTAGAGGCGCTGTACCAATTTATATCGTGAAAATGTCGTTAACTGCGAACGTGGTAGTAAGCATTAACTAACGTATTTTTTTTACACTTCTCGGGGTACAAAGCTGATAATAAAATTTGCTTACTCTTAAGTGGATGGAATTGATATAAATTTTTAGATGGGGAATTATTGTGGTTCATCGGTTCTGTGGTTTACGATAAGTAACGCTGTAAAGTAGAAATTATTCCCTTATGTTTCCTTATGTAATTACATTGATTAATATACATATACCTACCTACTTACAATTTAAAACCTAACATATTCACAATAATATTATTATTATTTAATTATGACCATAGTTATTGTCATTAATATATCTATATTCATCATACCTAAATTATTTAGGAAGGAAATGTCATTAGTTAATTCTATTTATATGCTACGCTAACATATAAATCAGTTAAAATTGATCTATATTAGGTATTATATAATAAATCACATAATCTAACCACACGAAAACCCCGCTATTTTGAAAACATAGGTAAGGAAGTATCGATATATATTTAGGTATCACATGAAATAACAAGATTATCTGAACAAACAACACTATTATCAAAGAGTATTTATTTTACATGTCTAAACTACGCAAGAAAAACAATGGCAGTTATACTTTTCTCTACCGTACTGTGTGGCTGAAGGTGGTAAGTAAACACACAAAGTTTAGAAGGGAACTGGCTATCAAATGCTTTTGTCAGATTACACTGCTGTCTGATTAAACTCTACCACCGTTATTTGGTTTTTAAGATGTTTTCCTGCAGCAAAAACAAGCTAATTGTAGGAAAGCAAATCGACCCATGAGCTGCACCATGTTATTTGACGTCATTAAATAATATTACATTTGGTTTTAATTGAATTCAATCGTTTGTAAATCAAAGCGTAACTAGTTTTGGTAACAACAACAACGAGGTACCTAACAGGCGCCGTATTACCAACTCTTTTTGCGATCGAACTCAGCCTGAACTGAATCGCTTTAGTGTCAAAGAACGTCAGAATATATGAACAATAGTATCATTTGATAGAAAAACAAACCAGTTTAGGTCAAGTTGAATCGCTATTAAAGTTGACAATAGCCTGATGGGCCTCATATTCAGATTGATCCAGTTATGTCGTCAGAAAATACGTCTAATCAAAATCTGATATCTTATCTGACTTATTATGGAGATAGAGCCATTGTTTAGGGACTATTAGAGTACTAGCTTCTGCGTACTCGCCAAAAACTCTTTCCTATTCGTAACATATTATGTTAAGACTTCTGTTTTTTTATTCAGTGGTTACTAAACATAAACTTCTATGTAGATACCTACAACACGTAGTTCGATTCTCACGCAGTCCTCGCTAAGCAACAACGGTGCGCCCCACAATTATCTGGCCTTTTAACATTATTTCATTTCTATTAAGGATTCTGTATTATATCTGGAGGAAAGAAAGAAAAATATTAATTAAAAAAAAAACATACAACACTACATAATATAAATAAGTTACAAAAAGTATCAAAAGGGAATAGTGTTGTGTGCATCAAAGATACCGGGCAACAACACTGAATTTCAGTTGCTTTTTTTTTAAATTTGTTTATTTCTGGTTTAATAAATACTTCTTTTGCTTTACACTCTTACATGATATAAATTCTATGAATTTCAATGTGGTCTGAAATAAATATAATTTTTAGTTATTATTATTATAGAGTTCTATTTCAACAGGATTTATTGATGAAATTATACAATGACGTCAAGTAAGTCAAATTTTTGGTAATAAATCTCATTGTTATACCCGTGAAGGTGACAAAATTATATACGTATTTAGAACAATAGCCCAATTAGCTTCGATCCGAATTAGTTCGCACACTAATAACTTATGGCCTGGCCATACGTATATATTTTTTCATGAAAACTTATATGTATCTCATAAGGTCAGCGATGTTTCTTGCCAGAGTTTCTTGCCGGAGTCTTCTCGCTTCAAGTGTATTCCGAACCGGTGGTAGAGTCTATTGTATTGATTGTAACTATCGATGGTCATAAGTGCCTTATCAGGATCTAAACTGAATAAATGAGTTTTGATTTTGATGAAAAATTTAATTTTCAGTTTAATATGAACTGGCTAGATCGGTGTAAGTAAATACGCCTTTCTAAATATCCACTTATAGAAAAACCTTATCACAATGCAATTTGTAACCCGAATACTTAGATCTCTATCGGTAAGTATATGCCGAATACAATGGGACATTACACGATAGGTATTCCGATAAATCTCGGCCTACGCGTATAAAATGTGTTACATGCATGATTACCTACATGCGCTTGCGATCCTCAGTTGTTTTTCTACGAAATCAATTGCAGCCGGTGAAAACGACTAGAAGAGCGTAATGTCATCAAGACGTCTGCAAGAGTCAAATTTCATTCACGTCTCTTGTAACTTGCCATATAATTTACAACAAAGTTTTTTAGACATCGATAATGTCATTCAACTTTATTATCCCAATTCTGTCTGCATTTTGTTATGACGAATTAAAATCAGCAGTTTTTGAACTACAGTCACCTCAGTGCTAGCCGAGCGACAAAAAAACAACAACAACAAAATCAATTTTGCCATTTGTCTGTTGTCGCCTGCAGTTGAAGTAGGTACCTATGTCAGCAATACTAGTCATGAAAATAATGTAGTTATAGGTACCACTTAAAACTTTTGCGTTGGTGATTGAGACTATGGATAAATCAAATATATTATACAATACATGTATATTGATGTATAGAGTTTGTAGATTTTATCATATTCGTAGTCGTTCTTTCATAATATTTTTTAACCATAAAATCAGCTTCCGATCAAGTACTGAAGTGTTCATCCTAATTTCTAATACAGTTAGGCGATCAACTGACAACGCGTCATATTTTACAAACAATACTGTTCATAAATTATTCATAATCGAGTGCGGGCACAATGAAGTGTCATCAGTGGCGAACCTCCCCTTCGCTTCATGTTGACTCCTAGGTGCAGAGTGACCGCCTTGATTGATTTCTCGGGTGAACGGCGTCTCGATAGCTATGTTTGATAGGTGAATGGGAGACAAATAACGGTTTGTCGCTTGGGAAAACACAAGAATCCCACACCGGCGTTACTGAGATCCCACTATTATCTTTGTTAAATTTACACAATCAGAAATTTCGTACTTGTTTACATCATTAAATATTGCGAAGAGTTTGGTTTCGCTCGATGGTGTAACATACATTGACGTAGGCGTTATACTAGATTGAGATAAAGTGGTACAAAACGTGATAAAACAATCACATGTCACTCCTGTCACGATACCAGTCGCCGGCTACTTTGGCGACCGAAGTGACGTGTCTCTAATACAATAACCTGGTATTAAATATACCCTATTTCCTACTCTCAAGCTCAGACTAATGGAGCACAACATTTTATTTGTTAGCTTAAAATACAAGTTAGTCAAATATATAAATTAATAAATATATCGGTAATTAGTCTTATCTTATGAATTATTATTAAATCTACAAGACAGGTGGAGATTATGAATTATTATAAGCTTAATTTGTTACCGTCGAGACACGACGATATATAATAAGTGTGTTTAGCCAAAGTTCAATAGCCGAATGTGACGTAACGTAGTCACCGTCACTTTACTGATAAGATACAATTCCATTTAGTTAACCATTACACGGCTTAAACAAGGCTATAAAAATCAGAGTAGAAAATTACTAAATACCTAAATATAAATAAAATAATGTAAATTAAGATAAATAAAAATAACCGAGTACCTATTTACGTAGACTATAGGTGTACACATTAATTTAATTACAGAAATTATGGTTCTTCTAATTACTAGTAGGTAGGTACACGTACTTTGTTGGCGTAGGGATCATAAGATCATTTTGTATGAAAATAGATATTATTTAATTTATCACTTTAAGGAAATGTCATATCGTATCCCTCCCATGATTGGCCCAAGCTCCCATGATTTATGTTCAGAAAGAAATATATTTTGAAATACTTCAAATGAGATCTGGAATCATTCCTTAGACAGCCACCATTTGTCCTCCGTCATAACTAATGGCACCTGTCAAAATGACATTGACGCCGCGGTAGACAATCAACTACAGAAAAAACTATTAACCGACCGATTGCAAAGCAAACTTGAATTTTCCTTCGATTCTGAGTTTCTATATAAACTGTAACAAATATAGAAATAGACGCACGCATGCCTTAGGATACATTAGTAGGTACATTTAATTAAAAAATACGTGTAGAATCCCGAACAATTTGCTTGGGGAACGGTATTTGTTACCAGCAAGATATTTCTATCGCTAAATAGCTAGTGAACTACGAATATACAATACCGCATCCAAAATCTGCTAATTAATTTGTACCTGAACAACAAATCATTTGTTAGTTGGAAGTATTTCATTATAGTAAGTATAAAAACTGTATTCGTAAAATACATTTGTCTAAGAATAGAATATTAATGGTTCTTACTCTAATGGTACTGTGAACAAACAAACGATATTTTTCTTTGTTACATAAGTATTATTTTGAATAATTCCAAAGGCAGTCGGTTCATAAAGGGCAATAATTCTAGCCAGCCACAACCGGCGCTACCGGTCCTCACAATGGTTTAAGACAAAGCCCGCGGAGCGCGCGAGACGATGACGGATGCCCCCGGCACAACGCGAGCGCATTGTTAAGCCTCCTTCACACTTACGACGCGTTTCAAGACTTTTAAAATATAATAACTTGTTCGTGCAGATATGAGTTTGTATGCACTAGAATAGAATACTGATACACATCCCTCATATCCTCTAGCGCTGACTCTATTGCAAATCATTAGGATGTATAATAAATACGTACATTTTTTTCTCACTGCTACGATATAAGGTTAAAAATGCATGCAAGAAAGTAGATATTTTACTAGATAACATTATTCTCTTATGCACAGGGATCTGAAAGAAAATAAGTAATGATTACTTAACAGAGGAGCAGGCCTTACCTGTATGTAAGTAGCTATAGTAGCTACCTACATAGTAATCCACTGAAAGAAGATGATTGCGTTACTCTAGTTTTTTAGTAATGTAAAAAAGTAGCAGGATATCATGTTGCAAATAGCAGATTATCAATGAATATCTCAACTACTACACTATTTACGTTGTAGCTTAGTGCGGGTGACAGTAGCCAGAGATATATGAAAATGAGCCTTATGTGATGTCTTTTCATTTGTTTAATTTATGATTGAGTATAATGGTACAATCAGATGGGGTCTTATTGCTATATCATATGATTCATTTTCATATCTCTCCGGCTATTGTCACCCGTACCAAGCTACAACGTAAATAGTGCAGTGTTTTGATTAATAATACCTAAAACTAACACTAATAGCTAATAGTAATTAGTAAATTTATTATAAAAATATTTTAACCTCCATGGTTAAAACTAATCTAAAATAAAGGATCACGGGTAAAGAATCGCAAAACTAGTATTAAAAGTTAAATTTCTTTCAACACATAAATACACTTTAAAATGGCAGTACCACTTTGCAATACACAGTCATAAAATTAACAATCATATTTAAACTTAACAACGATATAAACCAATAAGAAATTATTCAGCATTCTTTTTTCCAGGAAGTATTTATATAAATAATTATAATTATATTATTAAAAACTAAAAGGAACCTGTTCATGAGAAGTAAGTGGAGGAAAAATTCGAGTAGAATACGTCCTTGTCTCCAAACCCTATCGCTGTCTGCGTCTGCGCTGGTCTACGTAGACATCAGTAAAAGTAAGAGTAGATAGATGATCCTGTGGCGCCACTAGGTCGTCCACACGAGTTTTTGTTAACAAAACGTCACCTGTAGTAGGTACTGGGGCAATTTCTTACTTCGTTTTATTGCACGCTCCCAACTATGTATATAAAAATTCTTGGAATACTAAGAGTTTTAAATTGTGGAAAAAATATCACTATTAACATTTTATTTTTAAAATACTTGTTTTTGTGCTTTGGGAATTTCTGTCAAACTGTTAAAATACTTTGGATATCGCCGAGATAATTTTTGCATATTATAAAGTATGTCATGTGCCTTGCTAATTAGCTGAAGCTCGATTGGTTATTGATAAAAATGTCATGGCATAATCAGAGGTGGACTAGCAGTCTTGGCCACCCTAGACCTTCTTTAATCCTTTAAAATAATATTCAATCCTCTGATATGACATGATAGGTTCCAGGCTGAGGTTGTAACATCCTCATATCATACAGGAAAACATCAGTTTATGTAACATGAATTTTCCAAATCATTATTATTATGGCCTCAATGGCGGGTAGTTAAATCTGCATTATCTATTGTTTGACTTAGACAGTGGAAGAGATTGAGTCTAGGTCATACGTCATTATTAGCCTAGGCACGAATCGGGTCAGCGCTATAAGATTAGGCGTTGTACACATAGAGATATCTGCACTGATAGCAACTATACTACGTGATACCGGGAAATCAGAGAGTTGTAAAGATTATTTTGTTTATGCAGACGTAGGTAGGTATCTTAATAGTTTTACGTAAATTATAATTTAATTTCTTACATAAAGAAAGAGGCCGTAGGCTAAAGTTTTAAATCTAATTCTTTACCTTATTGTGGCCATTGTGGGTGCAAATACAGCTGATGTGCGGAATATTAAATAAATTTACTTATTACGCATGTACCACATTTATGCAAATAAATGAATCTGAATCTTTATTTTAATTGAATTTATTTGTTTTAATTTAATTAATATTCGTATTAATTATTTGACTGCCTGTGTAAATTAACGTCACATTTACGGTAGATATGGATGGATATCGAGGCGTACCTAATCAAAATGTTTACTAAATTGTTACTAACTAAAGTATTGGTATTCCAAAATAAATTCACTCTAAGTAAGTAAGTAAGTACTATCACAACCTTTTCTCATTTTTCATGATTAGGGTTCTTAATAGTGACACGTAGTTCCTAAATTATATTTGATTCCTCGAATCGCAAGGTGGTTCTTTGCATATTTACTTTATCTATACGTGACTTACTTGAAAATTAATTTATTTAATACGTAATCTACTGTGTCTTTGATCCAAAGATTTGCACAAGTGTCATGCGCACACACCGCAAAAACTTGGCATAATAGATATAATTATGTTTGAAACAGGTGGTAGATGTCGGCACGCGGCAACTGAATGAATATCGAGCAATGAGAAGTGGCAATGCCACCTAGCACGAGGGTCGCGCTATTTGAACAGCCAATGAAATCATGTGATTGTACAAATTAATTAATTCAGCGTTGTAAACGTCAATCACATATTGTTTGAAACATCAGCATTTCATCAATAGGTTTTGCATAGCGATAAAATAAGTAGTTACTCAGTACCGGCCAGAGGCCAGATTTAGGTTGGAGCGAGATACAATTTTGGCTCCCTCTATACCTACCGTTACCTAAAAAACACGTACTGCACTCCTCCCAGGAACAGTTGGCAGAAAATTAAACAATTTACCATACTTTATTCTTAATTTACATGGGCCTTTTAAAGACTTTTATTTTCTTTAAGCCCATGTCCAGCGTGCATATGTTTTACCATCAACTAAACTTGATGGTCCTGATTCATTTGACTAAGTGTTGGCCCTTACTGCTAAGCACTTTAAAAGCAAATGCAGACTTTCAATTTGGTTTCCTAGACAAAGTTTGAGTTACAGTTATTATTTATCATTTGAGTTTTTGATTTAAATCTTATTTTTAATTATATGTTCATATGTATGTAGGTATAGATGTCTCAAACTTTTGAATGATTACTCAAGCATTATGTACCCTGTCATAATCAGCACGGTGAACGCTGTTCTACGTCAGATAAAAAGTGCCTAATTCTTTATTTCCTCTCGTGTAGCGATAATTACAACAAACTCATAAAGTGTCTCAGTAAACATAAAATTTAACAATCTGTCATGGCGCCACGCGTTTGCCTCCGCCAGTCCGAAAGGAAACCAAACAAAACAAAACGATATTACCGAGGAGCCGAGGTGCCTGGCGCCTGTCTTATCTCGTGACACGTGGGCCCTACCATCATCCTTACGTTTTATATTCCTAGAAAGCATTCCACTCTTTTTATAAAAACGTTTGCGTATTTTACCGTCTCGACCAAAGTCGACAATTCGGTGACACAATTATGTTCAGCTGAATAAAAATAATGTCAAACTTATTAAATTATGATTCGTCGGAAACTTAAAACATTCCCTTAAATTGAAAACTAGCATACAAGAAATACTTCTTGATAAAATATGTGCATAACTCTCGGGAAGTTTGTTTATTTATGGTTTAAAATTGTAAATAACGTGAGGGCCTGTCAATCATTCTTGTTTTGTCGCGATGCCCATGAAGAAAGCTTCGCCTTATAAAGAGAAGCAGTCAGCTATTCAGGGCTTAACGTGCCCAGTTTTTGGTATCAATAAAGTGACTCGTATTATCGAGTTGTCCACTTTTTATTGTGCTAAAGACATCTGTTTCTGTTAACCAATTGCAAAAAGGCCCATTATGGTGATTTTATTTCATCAGCTATGATATTTAACAATGTACAGCGTTGGAGCAATGTTGCAAATTCAATTTTTTCGTAAGGAATTGCATCGCGGCCCACACAAAATAAGTATTTTTAGAAACTACTAAACTTTATCGGGGCTGCCGAATTTAAATATTAAATCAGACGTGGCTGATGCTCGACTTTTGATATCAGTACTATCCTCCTTATTACGTTTCATACCAAAACTATTTTTAAAATATCTTTACCCATATTCTGAGAAAACCTATAAAACACGAATTTTCGCTTTTCATCAACGTCAAATTTCATATAAATGTGTTCATTCTCTGAAAAGTAAAAATGTAAACAAAATAAATAAACAAACAGACACCCATAATCTATATCCAAAACATTTTTGGTTATTTACACTAAAAATAAGTGCATTCAGTGTTGGAATAGAAATGTAGAGTTATTTTTAAACAAAGTTACAATAACAATACCACTCTAAGTACATAATATAAAACTATTTTCATCTATATATTACCTACTATTTCCCTAGTTTTTTGCTTAGCATAATACAACTATTTCCCCAAATGACAATAGCATAGACTAATTTGACATTTGTTAATATTTTATACTTCCAAAATGTATGTAAGAATAATTTGTAAACAACAGAATAAACATTTATAATAATAATTCATGGGGTTTTACGCTATGAAAGTAATAAAACATATCATGTAAACACGAGTTCAAAATTACATTAATATTTAAGGAGGAATTAGAGATAGATAATAGTTAATTATGAACGATTATGCAACAAACGGCCTCTCTCCGTAGAGATAACAAGATTCAACGGTCGTCGCGCGTCGCTCGCGAAAACCGCGCACGTAAACCTACTTGAGGCGTTGATACACACGCACCCTGCGTTTTCATTTTTTTTTTCACGGACTCTAATATTCAATGTTGTGATATTTTTATTCATTTAGTTTTGCATATAGTTTATGTTCTTTCTTCGTGTAATTAGGTAAGTTGATTTAGTAAATTTTAAAAACTAACATTGAATTTTACTATTTCAGGTCAAATTTATGGTAAAATCTGTAAAAAAATATAATAATAAATAAAATCGAAAATATCGATTTCCTAGTATTTTCAAATATTTGCATGCAAAAATTTCACACATACATAAAAAAAAATTGACCCAAAAAAGTAAAAGTGTACCTACACTACACATACTTATGCTAAGACCTAAATAACGCAGAATTAATTTGAATTAATTAAAAATGTTAATAATTTAGATTGTACTTTTAAATTGAAGCACGCAATTTTTTCCACATAATTAGTGAAACTTGAAAAGGTCGCGAGGACACGCCCGCGTAACCTTGGAAAACAAAATATACTAAATTATTTTTAAACGACATATTTTATCATACACATATCAAATACGATATGTGATATGAAATATTTTTCCACTTAAAAACCTGGGCGTCTCTAAGAGTTCATTTTGTCTTCTCAGTTTAAGTACGAGTATATTACGGTGGTAGAGTAATTTGTAACTTTCGACGTTCATAAGTGCCATAACAAGGCCTAAACTGAATTAATAAGTTTTGAGTTTGAGTTTACTATTTGTGAATAACATTTATTTTCTCTCATTTCAGGTACTTCATAATGACAGTAATCCTGAATCAAAAACGAATAATATATTCGTGTTCAATATCCAATTATAAACACAAAACGTCGTAAATGTCTCAACGTGAAATAACCTCTTCAGGAAGCGCCTGGAATCGGTAGTAGTGACATGTCAAGTGGCATATAAATAGAACCTGTTGTAAGTCTGTCTGTAGTGCAGACTGTGGACTGTAAAAATGTGTACATGTCGGGTGCTTAAAAATATGGATGTGAGGTGTTCTTTATTCAAACTGTTGTTATTTCAAACACTGGTGGCGTGGTGTGGGGCTAAACATGTGACGATAAACATTAACTCCCTGAGGGATAACTCCAGGTTGGCAGACTTGGAAAGCGAAGTCCAGGATAGCATAGAAAACCTTATGCATACTGGTAAGTCTTTTCGAAGTCTATTTCTTTATTTCATAGGGTACAAATTAGACTATATCCAACTATTGCATTACAATCAAATATATCATTGCATACACTGTATAAATTGCAGTAAGTTGGCAATTGAAGCCTTATTGAAGTTGAAGAATTAGGCTGTATAAATGTTGATAATTTTATATATTGTGTTCGTCTATATGTATGAAGGTATGACTATAAGTTCGATTGGCGACTGGATTCGGCGAAATCAGCGCCGTGTGCTGATTGTACGCATGTAGAGCTGGTGCCCAATTTGTCAATTTGCTATTTTTCTTGTTTGATTTTCTATTTTCCTTGTATATGTATGTTATATATTTTGAGATACTTAAACATACAGTAATATACCTATTTATAAAACGGCGCGATTGATCAAAAATAATTCAAAATTGAAATCCGTAACAATTAAAACTGACGGTTGACAAGGGTTCGAAATCTGGGACGTTTGTCAGTGAGGCCAACGTTTTCGCGAATTTCATAATGTCTTGTTCTCGTTGTTTTGTAGTTGTCACAGCATTTGAAACGCTTATAATTGGATCCAGATCTTGTGTCACGGACCGAGATTAACTTTGAAATGGCCATATTAGTCAACGTCTGATAGTTTTCCCAGTAATTACGTAGACCTATCTAAAGTTATAAAAAATATTTGACCTATCATATACCTATTACTAAGATAGAATAAAAATAATAATTGATATAAAATTATATTTTATATTTATACAAGGTATATGCATTTTATTTGTTTTTGTTCAATGTAATAAAATACCTACTCCACTTTGCGCTACACAAGAAAATTAAGCACGAACATGTAATCACTGTAATTACAAATTCCATCTACCGACATTCGACCACACCAGTCGAGACGCAGTGGTTTCGGTCGTCGAAACAAAATAATATTTTTTAGGTCACTCACTACCTACCGCATAAAATCGCCTGCTATTAAAGATTGTAAGATAAAAAAGCTAAACTATAGAATTACTCAGTATTGGGTTACTGTAATCGACTGTCAACTTAACCTGCTCGGTAGGTACTTACCTACAATCAATGTTTTTATTTTTTCAATAAACCCGATTGAGTAAGGTAACCTCAAAATACACTCGTGAGCTTTCGGAGAATACTTTAGGATTACATGAGAGGCTTGAGAACATAGCATGCGAATCATGCAAGCCCTGATACTTTGTAGTTAAAGTCTCGCAACTAGAACGAGAAAATCGGTTTACAAGCCTAATAACACGCCCAAAATAGAGTCCAGAGTGCCCTAAGTGAGCCGAACTGAAAGCGTCAAATTGAAGCATAAACGTAATGAAACCAATAACCGTAAAGCGGCAATCGGGTGGCGGGATTTATAAAACAAACATGTATGTGGGCTGGATAAGGTCGACGAACTTCCATTCTAAATTTGGTACCAAAATTACGATTACCAGCCTTAGTCTACTTCTGCCTGAAAATAGGTATCACCTAACTGAAGTGACTCTCGATTCTCGTAATTGATCAGGACACAGTATCCCAAAGGGTATGTGAAACTGTTGATGATAGATTTTAGGTTTTATAAACGCAGTTTTTGATACGGCGATTTACATGGCCTGAAAGTACTAAAACAAAATTACTAGTTAAATATTTGATTAGCGTATCGTAAAAGTAATTAATTATTACCAAAATTTATCGCTGGAAAGTGTAAAGTATAACGATCCGATACACTTATCTGATAAACTCAATATTTGTTTTAGGAATCTTATCTGCATGGTGCAGAAAGGTGCGAATCTGTTAATTTCAGTGACGTGAGCGGCGATGACGTAAAGCTGTCACCTGTCATCTGAGAATATGCGTAGGATTTACCATAAATTATTCTATAACCAGGTAGCTAGGCTTTACAGCTAGTCTAGGTTTATATTAGTCTGTTAGTATTCTCTCTCTTTAATTATTAACAATAAGAAATATATACCCTTGGACATTCTGCACATACGGCCACCTAATTCCAAACTAAGCAGACAATCCTACTATAGAAACCAGAAAACTACATTTATATAAATACTATATTTTATAAATACTATTTGTAACTATATCGTTATACAAGTGATTATGGGTGGTAATATTTTTAGTGGACACTAAAAAAATATAATATCATTCAAATTCAAAAACATTCAAATACCTACACTTTAACGTAATTTTAATGAAGTACCTATTAGATTACTCGATTTTTAAAATAGAGCCGCTATCTGGCTCCATCACTACGTTTCAGAGTACAAGTAAAGGGATTTACCTATAATAAACCTCAATCAAATTATCATAATGGGTTTGCAAATATGTTGCCGACCTTGAAGAGCTCTCTTTACGCCTTTTTTGAAGAACCTCAATAAACCAAACCCTATACTGCCAATATCATTGTATACCTTGGTACATCTTGTCAAACGAGTCTGATAAAATTTAAACTTTGTCACTAAATAAATAGTAACGTATGTTCATATTATACTTTTGCAGAAAACTCATTTAAGTTTGTTCTTGTCATACATCACACTTAATACCTCTGTTTGCTTACTGATTTATTGTACAATTACTGGTGATGTAAGTTTTATAAGTGCTGTGCTATACATTGTGTATATTTTGTGCTCATTAACTCGCTCGGAAACACCTTGCTTGCCATCATGCAATTTATTACGCTGTTGCTCGTGAATTGGTATCGATCCAAATTAAGTTATTAAATGTACGTCCAAACTTGTTAAGATTCTCCTTGACCGTAGACACCAAACAATGAAGACGAACGATGTGGCGGCAATAATTCTAAGACGTGAAGATGAGATTATCACTAGACTGGTTCCTATCCGGCATTGGAACTTAATGAATAATTAATTCTATTATATTAGGTATCTGCTTATTATAGCCACAGGGGGTACAGCTGGTTGATAAGGACGAGTCTTTATAATTACCGAGTTACCTACATGTTCAAAGAGACCTCGAATTGGCGCCGTATAGTGCTCTTAATTCTAGCTCAATTTCAACTTACCCAAGATCATATTCAGATTATTCATCATATTATTAATTTTGGTAAGTTAGACTTTTATAATAACACGTTCAATAATAACAGCAAAAGTCTGCATGTTTATTGAACGTGTCCGATTAATGTCTTACTTAGTTTTGGATTTACTAAGAAATTATAGTGTGTACTTCCCAATTTGTTATCACCTAAAAGTAGATACCAATTGTTTTTTTCTACTCAAATAATGATGTAGACATAATTTTATGTAGTGCAATAACCGGTCACGGAGTTGGTGGGTCGCATTAATTAAACTTGTCAATTGTTGAAATTGTTTCAGTATGTTTGATTGATATAAGCGTAAGTTGTTAGGTTGACTAAAGACTAGTTAGGTGTCTGTCTGCAATCCACCCACTAGCGTGCTATGCGTAGCAAGCATGACTCGGCAAACGGTGAGGTCGGTGCTCCATCGCTCGCCGGTCGCCGGACGCCGGACGCCCGGCAGGGGGCGGGTACCCCGGGTAATAGCAAATAATTGCTACCAAGCCTCTGGCAGACGACCGAACGTGACCGAACGCTCTAACATTCGTCTAGACGACCCACGCATGCCATTACAAAAACCCACGGTCCATAGACATATTTGGATATAAAAAGATTTTAATTTCCCATTAGTTAAATTGAGGTCGTATCTAATATCTAGATACATCGATCAAGTAAGATTGAGTAACGTTTGCAACTAGTGTGAATGAGTAGGTATCCCATAAGTACGCGGTTGCCTTGGTACCTAGTAAAAGTTTCATAGACACTTCCTGGTAAGGCCACCAAAAAGCCCTTATCACTCTTATATTACGACATATTCCGAAATCAAGAAATTTTAGCAAATTAGCAACATATTTTTTGTTCACTCAAAATTAAAATCCGTGGCATGAAGTTGTGTTGTGAGGTAGGGTCACAAAATAGTTTCTATACTTGCTTATTATATAGATAAGAATGGTTGTCTTGTGGCATCTTTGTGGCATGCAATATAAGGGTTGATTTATAATACACAAGCTGTTTATGTTGCTCCATAAACAGAGTCCGCTTAGATATCGCAAAGAAAATAATTTGCCACCATCATCATAACTCCAGACCTCGTAGGATTGTTACCAAACTGGTTTATTGCAGTTTTTACGTCAATTATTTATTTTATTCCTATGACTTCTAGATAAATATGGAGAGAAAAACACGAGTAGCGAGTAGAACCTGTGTGGCCTTACTAGTCAGCGAGTGTCAAGTGACTAGCGCCGCTTGGCTGCTGACGGAGCACACAGATTTCATATGAAATTGTTCATATGATGAGTGATTAGCTAGTAATTTTATTTATCTATGTAAAATGTAAACATATTTAAACTCGTTACTAGGAAACATAGGTTTCTATGTGACCAATACGTTTCTTATTAAAAAAATGACCCAAAATCGCTACCCTACGGAAGCGAACTATATAACTTTATTTAGAACAATACTGCATGTATCGTGATAATAGAGAGCGACTGATAGTGTATACGGTAATGAATAATCCAAAATATACTAATTAATTGTACAACGTGTGCGCGGTAACCGGTGCCGGCGCCGCCGCTGCCGCCGGTCGGCTGCTGGCGCCAACTTTAGAACAAAGACTACGACATTGACCCTTACATACAATACCATAATGCTCGTCATGCTTTTGATAAATTAATAATGTTACTCGTGTAATCTAATTATATTCCTATTGATATTAGGTATGTAGTAGGCCGACCGACCAACGGGTGGCTAGCGATAGAGTCACGCAAGCGTAATACCTACTGATAACCGCTAGCTGACCCTCTATTCCAAAAAGTTCAGATTATTTTGTCGAAAAAAATATTTTTACTTTACGAAATTTCATCTATTACTCATATTTATATTATTTATGAGTTAGTCCGTTCGTCTTCTATGTCCTATTGTCGTAAAAAAATTATAGACACGAAAGTTTGTGTGTGTATCTTTGTTACCACTCAGAACCGTAACGGTTGAATAGATGGAGACCTTGGGTTTGCCTAACCTCTTACTAATATTATGAATGCGAAAATTTGGGAGATTGTATGTTTGTTACTTCTTCACGCTCATACGGCTGGACCAATTTAATGAAATTTTGTATGGAGGTAGCCGACACCCTGCTGGTGAAACCGGGGGCGGAAGATAGTTCTTAGTATATTTATCCCAGGAAAACGTAAACGGGGCGAACTAGTAAAATATACCTACTGTGTTTAATATTTTCATGATACCAACTAGATAAATATAAGAAACTAACTGTTCGCAGCGGCTTCACTCCCGGGATTCCGTTGATAAAAAGTAGCCTATATATAATATAACCTTCGGGGTTAACGTAACTTAATTATTAATCAACGAATTTTTCGTATCGGACCAGAGAACTCTGGAGACTAGCGCGTTCAAACAAACTCTTCAGCTTTATTATTAGTATAGATATAAAACTCTTTTTTTTTATAACATAATACCTATATTATTTATATATAGTATAAAATAATAACTAAAAATAACTGGCATGCCGCAGGGCACGAATCTAATGGAATACATTTTCTGAATGGACAAATATGTATACGGTCATAAATTTTTACGAGACTTTTCTTAGGACCAATCCTGAAAACTCGAAAAAAAAATTTTTTTTTCCTACATTTTGACCGAACAAAATTGATCATCCCATCACTACTTTTGAGTGCGAGTATGGGCTTTTACCAAAGATTTATGCTAAACTTCAAATTGTCATAACTTTGTAATGGTAATGCTGAGGCTCGTGATATTTTAGGGTTATTTATTTATTAATGTTACACATACAGTGAACTAATATGAGTACAAGGACCCTGTTAGGGTATGGCAAAAAGGAGTAGAGAGAGCTTATTATATATTTGGTATTTACATTGACAATTGTATTTTTATATTATCTATGTATCTACTATGTCATATACAGTAAAAAACAAACAAAACCATTATTAAAAAAAAAATTACATTAGGTATGAGTGGACCATTTATCCTCCATAAATTATTTTATACTATAGTAACATATATGTAATAAAAATATATTAAGTTTGTTCTTAAATATACTATCCTTGCTTATATCTTTTAAGGTATCTGGTAATTTATTGTAAACTTGAACGCATCGGTACTGGGGACTGTTTCTAAACATCTCCAATCTGGGTGTCGAAAGGACCAATTTATTTTTTAGGCGTTTATTTTTAACAAAATTAAATAATTTTTTATTTAACTATTTACATTTTTAAATAATAATTTAATACTAACCTAACTACCAAACAAACTAACTACTTATAAATGTAACTAAAAATAAATAAATTATAAATAAAAAACTTCCCCTAACTCCTCCCCTGGTGGCAGAGTACCAAGAATACTGGCGGCATTGCCTCGCTGTATTGCGAGGCTTATTCTTTGGCCTAAGTAGCCGCCAGCTCTGGGATCTCGCGTAGCTTCCACCAACCGCTTAGAGATTTCTCTAAAGAGGTGGTGAGCTCGATGACCCCAGGGTCCTAAGGTTTCAACCCCAAACGGCTCAAATATATACGTACTTGATATTCCGCTATATTTGTGCCGTTTGAGGTTCTCTGCACTGTTGGCTGCTGCGCCAGCTTCGGTCGATGTACCATGGAGATGCGATGGAGCAAGAGTGTCCACACACGTGGCATCCCACACTAATGCCTTACCCATCCTCCATGGTACGAGCGTCAAACCATCTGGTCTTTTACCATCATCACGAGCCAATCCATTGGGCTCCAGAATTGCGGGCACGCCAGCGGTGGCAAGAGCCCGACGTATGACATCATTGATATTTTGATGTCGTGGTATACGGCCCGCACTCCTAGAGCAGGAGAGCCCATGATGACCCAAACTATTGACGGCGGCGCCGCAGCGACAAGGGTGAGGGATGATGTTAGGGGTACCAAGACGCAGACATGTAACTACACGGAAAGTTGCATTGTCCAGAAGAGTCCCAGTGTTTCCAGATGGAAGTGCCTGTAACCATAAACCTGACTCCCATTTTCCCACGGCTAAGAGACGAGCACGTTCTGCAGCATTACTGGACGTTTCAAGTAAGTTATTCCGTACTAGTTTGCAGAGCGGCTCGCCCCAGAGCCTCTGCGAGCAAAGACTTGTGGGGAGGTCAGTATTAGGGCAGGCGGCACACCAAGCATTTTTGGCTTCTGTCAAAAAAGAAATCTCAGTAATTTTGCATGGTTCTAAAATTTTTGTGGTAAGAGGTAGTGTGGCATGGACAGAAGCCAAAAAGGCTGGGAGGGAAATATCTGAGGTGTTTCGGATACCCAATCCACCGAATCTGACCGGTAGGGTCGCTTGAGTCCAAGAACGCGTATCTAAATCTATATTAAAAACAGTTGATAAAGTACGTCTTAGGGTATTGTCGAGGTTTGTCAAAAGGTTTGGTTGTTTCCAAAGCTGACAACACCGCAAGACATACGTGAATTTAGGTACGAAAAGACAAAAACGAATAATAGCAAAGGCCATATGGCAATTAATTTTGAGTAAACGTTCAGATGTCTCATTGAATTTTAGAATTTTGTCGTTAATAAAATCAGGAAGAGATTCGTCTAGAATAGGGGAACCCAGAAGACGAAGAGACTCACGGTTCACTAAAATAATATTGGGGGCTATGTTGCTAAATTGTGATATAATTACATCCCGGTCTGCTGTACTGTCAGGAATAAAGAGTTCACATTTACTGAAATTTAGTTCTAATCCTATCGCTCGGAATTCTGAAATAAGTAATTTAAGGTCTGATAGAACCGTGGCTGCATCACCTCCTAGGGTCCCATCATCTAAA
Source organism: Tethea ocularis (assembly GCA_963555595.1). Taxonomy (NCBI): domain Eukaryota; kingdom Metazoa; phylum Arthropoda; class Insecta; order Lepidoptera; family Drepanidae; genus Tethea; species Tethea ocularis. Next base: position 5,789,362 of record OY741971.1, on the reverse strand, counting down.
TACCATACATTAAATTTGGAATTTAGTTTTTGTATGATTTGGTGGATTGCGAGACTAAAGATAGCGGGACCGAGAGGGTCGCCCTGTTGACAACCTACAGACGAATATAAAAGGTTATTTTTGTATAGTAATTTAGAAGGAGTACTATAGCACTGCCACAAAAAGTTAAAAATTTCCGGAACGTAATTTTTTATTTGTGTCAAAAGAACGGCCCTATCTACGGAATTGAATGCATTTTTAACGTCTACCTTAAGCAGTACCTCGCCGCCCTTATTTTCTAAAAAAGTCCGTAGGGAGTGGACAGCAGCTTCGCAACCTCCTCTAGAACCAAAGCCTAGTTGAAGAGGCTGAAAATAGGTAGCGAGCTTGCCACTGATGGCTCTGCACGAAATTTTGGCTGCAAGTCGCCGATATGTAGTGCCAACTGCGATAGGTCTAATGCCGCCGTCCTTTTTTTTTAAGGCACACAAATTGGCGCCGTACAAAATATCTGTAATTTCGGGAAGCACCCTGCCGCTTAACAAAACATTAATTAAGGAAGCTAAAGTTTTTAGTAAGGCTTCCCCTGCAGTGCCGGAGGAAGCAGTGGTGAGGTCTTTTAGGTGTTGCGGTGAGAGGCCGTCAAGGCCACCTGCAGACCCCGGCAGAAACGACAAAATTGCGTTGCGCACTTCATCAGCAGATGTCGAAAGAGGCTGTAATGGGTCATCGTCCGTAGGGGCGGCTGGGAACAGAGAATCTATAGGAGCGACAGGGTGCTTATCGCGAAGGGCAGCGAGAGTCTCTGGGGTATCTGGAGCAACCGCATCGCGAGACGCGCGGCACCTTTAATATCTCCGTCACTTAGTTTATTTTCTACTGATCTAAAAATGTTGTGCGAGAATGTTTTGGAAATATTGTTAGAACGGTTATGTAATAAATACGTAGAACAATTTTGTTTCACGCGAATAGTGAGAGAGACATTAGAGTGAGGGTCTTTTTCAACGTGCAGTACTCTATAGGGGAAAGTAAGCAATTGCTCCCAAGCCTGCTTAGAGTTATCCCTGAGAGTATGATGGATAACTTCAGTAAGCTTAAGCGCTACAAAAGTTCTGGCACCTCGTGGAATACGCTTTAAAATAGGTACAGTGTTTTTTGAGTTACTTAATTTTTGCCAAAATGGTAGAGATATTGCGCTTACATCAGGAGGCACAAGAGGATTGGATAACGATGTGGTAAAAGAACTTGAAGCATCATCCGTATGTGAAACCGGATGGCATCTGGTGGTATGGATGCGCAACCCTTTTGTGCCTTTAAAGAAACGTGGTTGCGAGCACTGTGAACACTGCACGAAATTCTCGGATGATGAAGCTGCTTGGCTGCTGGACAATACCATGTCTGTATCTCGGTAGTTCACTTACATGCTTACCTACTATAAATGTACAAATTATTATAAAAAACACAATAAACAGAATACAAAACGGTATCACATAATCACTGCGCATGTCTTGTTGCCTGGGTGATGAAAACTCGTAGACCAATGGAATTCCATAAAACAGCTGTTGTCTTGGCAACGGCAACAACAATGTGGATCTCGTGCCCGTCACATTTGACATCGGCGCGCTCAGGGAAAAATTATGATAAAAATGCTCAATAAAAAACACACTGACTCTCAAATTGTGAGGCCTGCGCACTGCACAACACATGCATTGGGGATTTAACACCTCATTAGGACTAGAAGCCTGACTTGCACTTCCAACTATTTTAAAATTATTTTTTCACGGACGAGCTTGTTCACACAGCTCCGTGTCAGGGGCGTCGAATATTATTCCGAACAAACATGGCTATTTCTAAAATATATATGGAAGGGAGAGTAAGAATTTTTTGTTGAATAAAATGAGGTCTGCAGCTGTCTCTAGGTCGTATGTTTACTAAAATGCGTATGCATTTCTTTTGGGAAATAAATATGTCATTTGCGTCGGTGCTATGGCCCCACATGATGATTCCGTAGCGGAACCATGCGTGTGCGTACGCGTAATATGCAGATATTGCACAAGCGGTGTTTGTGTTCGTTTTTAATAAGTTCGTTATTGATAATGGTACGCAGTATTCATGTATTCGCCTGTATAAACCATGTGTAATAGTCGGGAACGTAGAAAAAAAATCGTATCAGTATCAGCAGCATTCATCCATTAACAAAAGTTAATGTTGATCTGTGGCTTGTGTTGAATCTTAAAAAAACCTTGCCATCATTATGATGAATTAGTTTTTATTGCATATAAAAAAGTTATGATCAAGCCGTTCGTAATTTAAAGCTATCATATTACAGATATGGTTCGATCATAACTTGCATCATGAGCCAATAGCCACGCGTAATGTATCTTTGTTTATCACGATCAGCGTTTACCGGTCGCAGGTCAACGCTGTCTTGTAATTAATGCATTTGTTTCCGTTATTCCTGGAATCCACTGACATATTCGAAACCGCAGTTACTGCAACTTCGACAGCAAATTTGTTATCCGTATGTAGGTTAGCGTTGGCTTCTCATCAAATATACAAAAACGATAACTAAGGTGAGTTATCGCTGTAAACATAATTTTGTATACAAGACATAATTATGTATTAATTTTACGATCCAACCAAGTATGCTGTCAACTTTCAGGCTTATAATTTTTTAAATGTTATTAATAGTGATTAATGAATATTTAATAGTTTCTAGACATTCATAGAATCATTTACTTTTTATTGGAAAAGCATATTTACCGAGAATCTTATTGCAAATCTAAGTGGAAAGTCATTATAGTAGAAGTTTCTAGACAATGAGTAAAAGGTTAGATAGAATTCAAGTTCAACTTCGCTCTGTATTGTAACATAATATGTGAATGAAAATATAACATAGGATATCTTCCTTTTGTTCCAGGTATCTACTCTCATCGACACCTGGACTCTTCGCAAGTGCAGGTGGTAACACCGGTGAAGGTGACTCGCGACGGCGAGCTGGTCTCGCACGCGCTGGAGCACGCTCACGCGCACGGGCACGCGCGAGCGCGTCGTGATCTGCACCACACCGAGCAACAGATGCCTCATATGCTGCATTACAACCTCACCGTCGACGGCCGAACTCTTAGGCTGGATCTAAGGTGAGCTTTGTAGCTAGTAGTTTGGGGCTATTTGCATTCCATAGATATTGTAGACATTCAAGTATTTCCCATCTACCAATTTTATTTAAAGTGGACTGGCGTTGCTAAGGATGGAGAACCAGGATAAATCCTTTTCATTATAGCCTTGAATGCTCCTAGATTCTGAGAGTTGAAAAACTGACACCGGTATCAAATTTCACACCTGTCGACCGCTTAGATGGGTAAACGATGATAGCTGCAACGGTTGGCATAGTTGATGAAATGATCACTCTGTCTCTATATAGAGACAACGAAATAAGTAGGATAATAATATAATAGCAAAGATAGGAAATTTCTTAAAACTAGAAGGTAGAATCAATAAAGTTAATCTCAGATTTACTATTGCTGATTTTTCGAATTTAAAATCACAAGAGTTCTGACACATATTTTTTTGAGATATTTACCGCAGTCAAGGACGAATGATAATAATATAATGTATGCCTTGTAAACTAAGTGTCAATGCTATTTATTTATTCAATGCGTGAAATACTAATGTTTTAAAATGTTTTTGTCTCCAATAGCAAGAATGGCAACAAAATATCCGTGAGTTGATATAATTTCCATTTTACAATCTGCAACCGTATTGTATCAAGTATTACGATTCCGATCATAATCTATTCGTATTACATAACCGTTATCAGACACTATAACAGTATCTGAACAGTACCTAACATAATTTTGTAAAGATAAATATGAAGTTCACGGGCAATGCCGTTAAATCTAAAAGTGCATTGATCGTAAACTTTGTAATTTATCTAAATGCAGAAAGCAGTCTTTGTTAACGGATTACGTATCTTACTGATAACATGGGTCATGTGAAATTTTGGCCGGCCGAGAGATACATTGAAAACAGATAAGAAGTAGGTACGCGTCCGTCCGCTCCGTTCGCTGTTACCGGCCCGACTGACATAGTTTATTTTTTGCCTATCGCGAATCGACCTTCTCAAATATTTGAACTTGGTTCGACAATCGTGCTGTGCCTGTGGGCCACATCTGCGGCGTTTATCTGTTGCAGGCGAAACTACTATCACTATTATTCGATACATATAATTTCATAATATTTTTTATTCAGTTTAATAAAAGCATATTTAAGTTTTTGTTTTTATTACACAAACGTTTTTGCTGTTTTTGTTACACGGACACCCACTTAGATCAACACGCTAATACAAAAAAAGTTAAGTTGAAATAATCAATCACATCTAATTATAGTCAATGGTGCGCAGCGGTGGGTATCATACGCGTGAAACTGATTAGGAAGTAACGCTTTACTCTTGCTCGACTCAACAAATTGACCGCAAACACGACAAGCCCGGTTAATAGTCTCAATTTGTTTCTGAATTCCTACTACAAACACGATTTGTAACGATGAATCTTAACTTTAAGGAAGCCGCAAAGGGGGATCAACCACGATGTTGCAGAATTACGTAGGTAATTCTGATAGTAGGTAGTGCTCATAAAGAATAGTTTTTTACCCCATTCACATGAAAGCGCCTAGTATAAAATAAATATACTTATAAATATTGTCACAAATGTTTTGCGCTTAGTGGTTAATTTAGTTTATTGCAAAATGTCGAAAATGTGATATTGCGATGCATCCTGCGATCGGAGCAAAGATCATACGCACATGATGTTAATGCCAGCAACAATGAATTTATTTAGTGTCCACACTGCACGTTAAATATTTGAAGACGATATGATACTGCAAATAAGTCAGTAACAAGCTACTAGCCTTGAGACGGTAGTCTGTCAGCCGGCTTCCAAGGAATATGCACATAAATCTTTGTAAATCTGACTGAGACACCAATTCCTCTGACGCAATATATGACCATTGTTGCTACTAGAGACAGCTGTATTCATACTCGTGACACTTTTATAGGTTTGCACAAAGAGCACTATTTTCAAATTCTTTTGTGATTTTAAATAGATATAATAAATACCTAAATCATATCATTTTCAAAGATCTATTCTAACAAGCCGGACCTTAGTCCAATGGTTGAAACTTGTTTTAAATGTTCTACATTAGGTGCCTTACTTATAAAACGCTTTTTAGCTAATGTAAGATGGTCGATAAATATGTGACAACTTAAACAGTTTAATACCGATAAAAAAAAATATTTTCCTTTAGATTAATTTTAATTAATTATATTGCGTTATTACCTACCTACACAATATGTACCTTAGGTATAAAGAAACGGTACCTATTTAAAGTTTCTGTGAATTTTTTGTATGATTTAAGAAGTAGGTACAGAAGAAAAGAACTTGTACCACCACACAATGGAGAGTGTAATTGCACCCTACATCATTTATGTTAGATAAAAGATATTAATTCCGGACATGTTGTTGGCGAGGCGCCTAATTCACCACACGCACTACTTACTGGAGCTAATAAATTCTCCATTCTATTTCCGTTCACATGTTTTTTAACAAAACTTATCACCCGAACACTGACTGATGTTGATTCTCTATAGACATTAAAAAAATTACCTCCTGTAGGTATAAATAAAAACTATTTTTAATCGACTTCAAAAAAGGATTTCTCAATTTGACTGTGTGTTTTTTTTATGTTTTTTTACGCGATTACTCCGCCACATGTAAACCGATCTTTAAAATATTTTTTTATTCGAAAGCTCCGGAGGTGGTTCCATTGTCACTAAGTCTCAAGATCTGTTGATGGAAATGGCAAAAACGGCAAAAACTAAGGAAAAAAATAAAAATAAGTAACTTTTAACAAAATGAAAACCACATTCAAAAATACTAAAAAGTATAAAATAACAACTATGTACGAACTATATATTTATTTCAGTTCCAAAGGCTGTTAAATCAGTACCTAAAATAACCAGATACGAATACAATAAATCAGTAAACGCTATACCTTATCAAAGCTAACTATTTTCCTAATCGAGGCATAGCTTGCGTTATCTTAAGTTAGATATAATGAATTCCTAATCTGAAGGTATAACAGCATTCCTACGCCGAATACTTAGTGCAATAGATTTATTTGAGACAGTCGAGTGAAATAAAATATATTAATTAATTTTAATTAACCAAAATAGTTTATAGTTTCATTGCAGCAGCTTGAAAGATTCAATTCGAGCCGGTAAATCATCATATAAAATATTAAAATATCAATATTTAAAATATTGAATTATAATAATAGTAGTCGTACGTGATAGATTTAACAAAAATAAATAAATCATTTATTTTTAAGTAGTTACCTACATAGGGAACGGAATAGGATTCAGACGTCATGCATGAAGATTTTACTAATGACTAGCGACCAGCCCCAGCTTCGCACGGGTGTACAAATCATTGAATTTCTCGGCTTTTCTGTACTATAATATATATGTATTATACATTATCTATTATAAATATTTTATTATCTATTAAAAAAAACCGCATCAAAATCCGTTGCGTAGTTTTAAAGATCCAAGCATAGATAGGAACAGACAGACGGGACGCGCGACTTAGTTTTATACTATGTAGTGATGAGCCTGAAAAATTACCTATTTATTTCCCATATTATTGTGTTTTTTTTTCTATTACTTTTTTTTATTGAAATAAATAAAAAAATATAATATATAATAAATAATATTTGAATATATAATTTAAATTTTCTTTGTAATCGACATGATAATTATGATTAATAAATAAACTAAAAACTATGTATTATAATTTAAATGTATTTATAAGCTAGTAATGTAATGTCATTAATTTTCTTTAAAGAAAAGTTATTATATAAATTACCTGGCCTGAACAACCTTTCGGCAGTGACTATACCTAGCGAGCAGTTTTGGTGACTCAAGAAAATTGCACAAAAGACAAACATTGTAGATAAATTAATTTTAGCGTTAACAGCGGTAATTATACTTGAGCTATTTTAGAGTTTACGATATTGTTAAATCAGTTATTACGTAGCTTTATTTCTGAAAATTCGATTTAGCTTTGTTATAGTATGTGTACCTAAGTATTTGGTTGAAGTCTATTATGGCTCTACGAATAAAGGGTAAATATGGATGTCGTAAAAATTCGCTACATATTTATTTGCCATGGAGAATGCCGATCAAAGGAAGTGCGATGCGTTTTCACTCGGCAATAGTTTCGCGGAAGTGTCGCTATCACTTACACGCGTGTGAACGCACTTAAGCCTAGCTACTTGGAAATTGTTCGTGCACTTTTTATATCAGTAGGTTGCATAAAATAGGCGCTTAGATTCTACAACCAAGTACTTACTCCAACTATGTGCATAAAAAGCATTTCGTTATTTAGTTTTCATTCGCATAAAAGTTGTAGGTCTACTACCAATATACCTACATTGAAAAATTTAATTCAATGAAAATAAGTTAATAACCATAGAATAGTTTAATCACACATGTAATGATTTTGAAATAAAAAGAAAGATAATAAACTTGAGGTACCTACCTACTAGGTAAACATTTAATGCAAAATTCGAGTCCTATAGATAACTGTTACCAAACATAAAAGATTGGGGTACGAAGCTACAACCTTGCCGAACTTCTTATGCAGAGTCAACTGGGACGTTGGGCTCATACATTTTTAATGGGAGTCGGACAAAAACTCGACAGTTTGAACGTTGCAGCATGGTCTTCGAAGTTCAATTCATACATATTTATGTGGCATTTATTATAATGTAATGAACAATGAATATTACAAGGATTATGCAACATAACCGTAGCGGGATCGGTAGGGCTTCCGATGTAGTTTTTCTAAATATAACAATTAAAAAAAAGCTAAGGTTTGTAATATAAATGAAGGCTTTTCAAGGGCCATCAAACCTTTAATTTGACACCCAAAAATATGGCAAGTTTTCTCCTTGTTACCTTTGTGATTGAAATAAAACCGAACAGCGTACCGAACAATGGAGCCATGCAGCACCATTATTAATTTCAGTACACGGTCCAGTTGTTCTTTATAAACATATATCTATGCAAAGTTTTAGATGGTTTTAGTTTATTTTGACACCAGGAGCACAGAATAAGTAATAGTACCCAGGAGCTGATTGATAAATCAATATCGAATTATGAACCGGAACAATACACGAAGGAAAAAACTTAAATAAAAGCTTGTAAAAATAGTAGTTCCACTTTACTACACTTGTTTACTGCCTAAAAATATACGGAACTCTATGTCAATAAGTGTCTAATGGATTCTAAATTTATTCCTGTTATTATAGGCATCAAAAGTCTCTCGGGGAATTATTCGCCTTGTAAATATATATAATACCAAGTAGTTTATACTACAGGAATATTGGGCCACTATTGGCGAAAAAAACTAAATGTAAGGCCAAGGCCGTGTATATATACATTTGGCGATCAAACGCCAGAAATATATTTGTGTACATAATCAAATCTTTACAAGACGCTCGTATTCTGTCCGATCGCAAGAGGCTTCCTGCTTTATGTAGGTAGGTATATATACTCGTATATATACAACAAAAGATATACAATACTTACCAAATTTTTTAGTCTAATTTAACAGTGTGATACACTTATCTTAAATTATACGATTTTATCGTTATTGCTAACAGTGGGTGCTACCTATTTGGAAAATATCACTTAGGAAGTGATAATGGCCCACAATTCCGTCGACTTGGCAATTTAGTTCCCAAGCTCAAGATCAAAAACAACGGTTACGCACTCAAGTTAGGTACGCATTTAGATTGCATTAGTGTTTTTATACAGAATCAGTAAGTAAACATTGAAAGTGGTGCCTGCTATCCTGTTACAGTCTGCGCTTTAGTGATGTTTTTATCGAATTAGTAAAGCTCGTCGTCGCGTCCGTCGGTCGGTCTAATGGTCGGCGTTAACATCACTAGCAGCGGTTGGTTAATTGGGGCCATAGATAATAAATTTTTTTATTGGTAACATCGACACGGCAAGAGTGCAGACAGGTTCTGCGTGCCAAGTCGTTAGGTTCAAAATAATTTGCATAACAATTTGTGTAGTAATTGTTTCACACTAAATGCTTTTCAACCAACATTTAAATAAATATTCTTTTTGTTTTTCATAATTTAAGCTTTAATGACACTTTTTTATTAATTTTACTTTAAATACTTATAGGTATGAATTCATACGTTTTATTTTTCTAAATAAAATGCTTTTGAATTATAAAACTTGCTTTTTATTGAAGTATTTGCATGATAAAACATTACCGTACGAATTCCATACCTCTAGTAAAAGTAATTTGGCCTTTAGACCTATCAATAAACGCAAGACCAGGTTCAAGTGCAAAGACCTCGTAAAAGTGTAATAAAATAAAGGTTTTGCACTGCAGGGCGCCAAAACCACAGGGCTGTGAGGTATTTATGCTGTATACCTAAGTAGATATATCACGAGCCGATACTCAATACGAAGCGAAAGTTCCCAGTAAAATGAGCCCAAAACAATACACTTTTGGTTTTAGTCGTTTTTTTTAATTTGCACGTCTTGAAAGGCAGCTACGAGTAATTTATATAGTATATTCTGCGAATCGACACAACAAAATGAATCTGGAAAATCATGTAGATACCTACGGTTAAAATTTAAGATTGAAAGGTATGGGACGTCTATTATATTACGCGATAGAGTTTGTAATGTAAGTAATCGTATTGTTAAAATGCCTAATAAGGACAAATCATAAAAAGTAAAAAAGTACTACGCTAATAATTCTTATACATAGCTGAACTAGTAATTAATTTTGCAAATCAAAATAAAAGCAGTTTATGATAGTTGCATAAATAATTTCTAATGGCAGTAGATACTTAATTCATGTATTACTAACAAACAACACAAAGGTGAATATTGGTAAGTGTATTTTTGAAATATTTGCATGTTAATCGCAGCTATTAGGCATTTTAATCGCGCACTTATCTTGAAAGTCTCGCCTCGGCGACGCGTAGGTACCCTAAACACATATAAGGATATTCATTGACTATAAACCAAGCTCCCACTATAATTGGCATATAACAGCATGGGTTAAACGATACATTTAGAGCCATTTAAGTTCCAGTTTTATTCAAATTGATGCATGCAATTATGTCATCTACTAATTGACACTGGGGGGTCAAAGGTTTTGTGAGAAACTACGATAATATGTGACGTACGTAATAAATAAATGATTGGTTGATGCTTCCAATATTCTTTATGATTATCATTATCTTTATCCTCTAGTCTAAAGATGTCTAGTACCTATAGTTTATTAAAATTAAGATAATGAGTGTGGATTGTAAAATGTTAGTGTTTCTACGCTAATATACAGCATGAATACATACATCGGTAGGTCTTTACACTACATATGTGTATTATAAATAACCCTTTTAACTAGGTATTCGTAGATCCTGGCAGAGCACTCTTGCAGATTTATTTTTGAGTTTGTTGCAAATTTATCGAAATTTGTCGCTAAATATTACTTGGATAGTTAGTTCTGAAAGTATCTCTAGAACTAGAGCATCCAAAGCAGATAGCTCCAAGTTTGTTAAAATTAGGTCTCTACAAATGATTTTTAATCTATGATGGTAGTTATTCCGAGTCTCACATTTACTGCATTAACTAGAAACAAAGTATGTGCTAAATGATTGTGCAGATATAGGTATATTGTCGGTAGTAGGTATATCGAATCACGGTTCCTATTCCCATGTTAGGTATAGATAGAGAACGAATAGGTAGATTGATTTCATAATAGATAAATACATGCAAGTGAAATGAAAAAGGGACCATTAATCATTAATCGTCTATTACGACAGTTAAATGCGTTTAGTATGGTGGTATTGGTAGTGGGTGATACCAGAGACAACACATACGTCCGCGGCACACGCCTCAACGGCTACACGTATCTGGGGCGGCCATGTTTACCTCCACTAATTGCCGTAATGAGCGTTATCTGTGTGGTTAGTGCCTTACTCGCCACTCCAAGTGTTTGCCTGCCGATCGACAGCTCACCCTGCCCAAGCCTGATAATGTCCACAACTAAAAACAACTGCGTTTGTTGTACGTTTACATATACGTACCGTTTTGATAACATACTGGCGCCACTCCGGCGACTAGGTACCTACCTACTTCACAATACTTCACATACTCGTAAGATTTCAAAAGAGCATTGATGTATTATAGATTATAAAAAAATATTTTAGAGTTAAAAATAACTAAAATATTTATTTACATATAAAATTCAAAAAAATATCAATAATACTGAGTATCTATTAGATTACTCGATTAATAATGTGCTATTTTACCCTGTCACTACATTTCTGAGCGAGTAAAGGCTTTTACCAGAGAACTTAACTATACTTTTAACGTACGAGTGCTCAGAATAATAAAGTCAACAAGAAAGAGTAATAATAAATACATAATTTTATATTTTTGAAAATATCATTCCAAAATCATCCTGTATATTATTATATTGAAGCGTATTGTCGTTCAATCAATGAAATGATAATCCTAATCGGTCATGCAATGAAGGTGTGCCTAATATATACCTACCTACCGCACTATTTATAACTTTAATTGAGAATGGAATCAAACGTGACGAGTGTTGTTAGGTGGTTTTCCTGACAACAATTTCCTTATTCATCATAATAATGTTTGTGTTTGATTTAAAGTAACCCTGAAAAATATTTAGGTTACTGATTTTAGTTTGCAGCTTTTAGTAGGTAGTTTATTTCTGAATTACTACTGAAATCTGATGGTAATTTAAGATTATTTCATTTAAATTTCTCCACCAATTTCTATCTAATATCGTACGTATTTTTTTTATTCATACTTTATAGGGATTCCCTCAAAGTAAGTAGTTAAGTACGTAGTCCCTAAAATGATATCGAATGAACGAGAAAATGAACTTTGCACGAATTTCTAACACCTTTATTTGTGCTCATTAACACATGTACCTAGGTACTTACTGCACATGAAATCTTACTAAGCTTACCTTCTATAAGTTTCGCACGCTTTAATCGCTCGTGTATGTGCAAACAACATTATTATTGTCCGTAATTACCCGAGCCAACCGGGCGGATTCAAGATAGTGATCACAAAACTAGGTCTACATGTATTGCTATCTTCGCTGTTCGCTATCAGCCTACACTTAAGATACTAACAGTTCCGCAATAGGTATCAACTCCCCATTAACTTATATCAAGGGCTAATCAAAACATAAAACTGTGCTTAAGTACTCATTTGAACGTTGGGCTTAATTAAAACTTGTTTCTTATAAAATTAAATGGAGACGTGTGGGTGTAATTTATAGCTATTCGATTACGCTTTCACCTAAATGGCTTTTCTAAAATAAGACTTGTATATATTTTAAATAAAACGATTGTCATATAGCACATAGCCAACGTGTTGAAGCATTGAAGTTACAATTACGTACTTATATCCTTCCTTACCATTTAACGCTCAATGTTTAGTCACATTCCACAATAGCTACCTTCAGGTCGGTATCTAAGGCCAGTCGCGGCTTTACCCGATAAATCTTGACCGTGCGCCAGGCTGCCAGCGCGAAATCTACTTTTTATGGTCGTCGCCATAGTGGACAGATTCCTTGGCCGATATGCGCTTAAACCGCAACTTGAATTTATTGCTATCGACACACATTTTTCAATGTTCGACGGTTTTTATTATTAGGTATACATGCAAAATAAATAAAAAAACTAAAATTGACCGGTCAGCGAGTTAGTTTCGCTGCAACGTTAAAACGCAGCTTTAAAAAAGTTATTTTACATCGTTGAAAACAGTATGTAATAATTATGTAAATGGCCATGTCAGAGATATATATATGAGTTGCTAAGCATAAAAAATACAAATGCTGATAATTTATATGATACTTAACATAAATATAAAGCCTAGATTTTTCTGCTGGGCTAAATATAAATGCTAGCGTTTAAATTTACTCGTTTTATTAATAGTGTTGGCGCGCGCAAGAATTTCAGACTCCCTGGAACTTGGGCAAGGAGTTTACAGTAAACGTTCGGTTTTTGTCCAATAAAAAAGGCTTAGCGACCATCAATTTCTTTCAATCAAATTCTATTTATGTCGTTGTGATATAAAAATATGTATTTTTAACAAAAACATTTTAATGATGTAAAAACTCTAAACGACTAGGTAATTAGGTAAATTTCGTTTGTTTACCTCAATATAGGTAATACAATAAACCAAACAAACCGTTTCCGAGTAGGAATCGGATCGATTGAGCATAGAACATTTCTAATCCGTTAAAAACATGAAGAATCCTTACTACCTGATTTTAATTGTGTTGCAGTAACACGATAAATAGCACAATATAAATATCTAGAAAACTACAATACCCCTATGAACGTAGAATAAAATGCCTCCCTACCAGTGAAACGCAAAAGTATGCAGCTATTATATGTGTTATTCTTTTGTTTTATAAAGGCCGTCGGTGACGTTCATAACGCCAGCGATGATTGTGGAGCGGCATAGCGCGCGCGGGCGCACGCGACACCATCCACATCCAGATTCTACGGCATGCCACTACACGGGCACTGTGAGAGGCCAGCCCGCCTCTAGTGTTGCACTCTCAGCTTGTAATGGACTTGTAAGTAAATACAACATACATACCTACCTACCACGTCACAGCTGTCGCTGTAGCTATCAAACATCATCTCTACTGTGCGTCTTTGTTCTAAATCAACATTTAACTATTTTGTAGAACTGATTAATCCTTTATAAATTCTAATATGCTCATAGCATCATATCAAAAACGACCCAAATCGTACATCACTCAGACAGAAAACCAAATGTTTTTGTCTACAAATGTAAATCGTTAATTTTATTGTCAGTTATAAAACGAAGAGTAAGATAAATAACACGTGATTGTGTAGGTATAAGGCCTCCAAAATACAATAGGAACAAAACCTGATGGACACCAGATACCTATCTTAATTTAATAGTCTTAGTCATAGGTCACTGCTGAATTCAGGTCTAAATCTGAAGTAACCTTAACTTTTAATGTTTGGGAACCAAGCTCTATGCTAACAGCATTAAAAATATACGATAGAGTAATACGCAAACTTTATTATGAATTCCATATGTGATATATATACGGAAAATTAAATAAATATTATTATCATGTAAATTGGATAATGATTTCCTGAAGTTGTATTACCTCAATATTTTGTGTTCGCGTTTATAATTCGTTTTGATTACGGCTTTAATATTGTGTATCTATATACTAATAATAAAGCTGAAGAGTTTGGTTGTTTGTTTCTTTGAACGCGCTAATCTCTTGAGTTACTGGTCCGATTCGAAAAAATCTTTCACTAATAGGAAGACTTTCAGTAACTTTCTTGCCGTGGGATGCGTTAGCTTTCTTCGTAATTTTGCAATATCGACAAACGATTACTTTCATTTCAAGTTCATTTATGCAACTGATGATAAAAGTGAAACTTTGATTTAGCGCCATTTGTAAAGACAGACCATTTAGAAACCTGGGGTTTTATTAATTAAATTTTGATTACTGCCGTGCCCACGGTTCTGATAAAATCTGTCTCAAATCATAATTTAACTATTACGATCCCTGAATACCTACGTCTCATTTGGATTCAAACCACTTTTTTTCATTTCATTCATGCGTACAATATTGAGTCAAATAACACATTTGCAACCTTGATGTGACTGATAGGTGTGATACAGTGATACTTACTATTGCAAAAATTAACATAAATTAGACAAGTTAAAACAACTGAACGAAAGTGGGCGTAGTAGATATGGAACGTATAGCATTTCGATATTTTGCACTAATTAGTAGCGCAAATCAAGGATTCAATGATCGATTATAAATACATATGCGATAAGTATGTAACGCTGTTAGTAATAAATTTAAATTATAGGTAACTTTATGCTAAATGTGATTAAAGTACATTTCGCTATGAACTTAGTTATAAAATGAATGGTAGGGAGAACCTCAAATTAATGTAACCATCAAAATGTTATTCAAACAACAAAAAATCTAATTGCGTGGTAGAGGCGTGGGCGCTGCGTACCTACCTACATATAAATTATTTCTTTTTCGAAACAAACCTTTGTGAAATGATCACCGTTGATAAAGAGCATTAAATTATAGCATGACGTCGAAAAGCATGATCGTATTGAGATAATTCGTTTGAAAACATTCCTTACCGAGACATAATTGGAGATTTATTAAACATCAATGGAATCAATTAATTTTCATTTATGTTTTATTACACGATTTCCGAGTAACTTCTTTCAAACAACATGATTAAAATCTTTTGTTATGTTAGTTACTGAAGCTTTATTTTCATTTTTTGCATAAGTCAGTGGCGGTTTTACCAGTAAGCTGAGTATGCATTATCCAGCACTGGACGTCTTTGGGCTGATATGATGATGATGAGTAGGCTGAAGCCTAGGGCGGCAAAAGCTCAGTTTAATGAAATTCATTACCATTTTGTTACGTGGTATCCCCGCCGATCTATTGATACCGCGAGATTGGTATATTAATCATAATGTACACTTAACTACGTTGTAAACTATGATTACAATTATAAAAAAGGTTAGGTATCAGGCAACAACCTAATTATAATATTAATAGTCTACGCTTAAGGTTTTTTTCATTGCAAGCCGTATACCTATATTATGTAAGTTCCTATATCTACAATTACGACCATAGGTATCTATGAAGTTTTCCTTGTTTCACAACTTAATAACCCTAGCAACGGATGTGGTTCATTATACACAAATGGGTAAAAATTGTTTCATTATCTTTAAAATAACACAGCCATACAAAAAACGCTTTAATCTTCTTGTACCTATAGAACATCTGTTGGGTTTTTTATGGCAGTGTTGCTGAGGCAGTTTCAAAAGCGCGTGAGTTCTGCAATACCTATAGCTTGAATATTTCATTAATGGAACCACTTTGTTATATTCCGTAGCAATAGAAAATAACTTTTACGATACAATACCAAATTCTTTATTGTAAAATACCTAAGAATGAAAAATAAAATGGATTAGTAGAGGGTACCGTTGAAAAAATATGTAAAATGATACCTCCTTGACTTTGGGAACACCTCTTTGGTATTCATCTATCTAGGCTCAATCACATTTAATATTGGTCTCGTGTTAGTTAAGTAATGGTTACACGGTTAGACATATTACACGCAATTATTATTGAATGAGTAAACTGAAGTCCTTTATTCATTGTCAACTGGGGTTTAAATGCAGCTACACATTGAGTAATCCCAGGTAGTAGCTACTGTGCAAAGTAGCCGACGAAACGATTTAGCCACCACTATTCCAAGTCAATCACCTCTTACTTTTCAATAGCAACAAATTAGCTTTGACAAACAAACAACACACAAATTGACATCTTAATACGTTACGTTACTGATGAGTGTTGGCGGATTATGAATTCATAATAATAAGTTAGAACAACCATTACCAATGTTATGTGCGAACATACTAGTTTGTTTATGCGGTAATAAACAGTATTGTCTAAAATTTAAAGGCGATTGTACATTGAACTATTTTGACAGGTACACATTAAATAGCGGTCGACTTACATGTACAACATCAATCTTGTATTTTCGCAAGTATGAATGAACTTTGACAGGTGAATGAAGTGTTTATAGGGTTGCCTAACGGGTAATATAGGATTACCACTTGCTTTGAATGACGATGATAGTAGGTGCTTATAATAACGTCTCGACTTAATGTAGCTATTAACTGAGATGGGATATGATTAAACATCCCACAAAAAGAACACAAAGTTTTTAATTATTTATGCAAAGTATTCAACCCTCGTTCAGCGAAGTGTCAGAGGCACACTTAGTTTCATCAATCAGTATTCAATATTCCTCTCAGATGTTACATCGTTAATTTTGTAGTTTTGTTTGTCTCGACTATGATGCGAATTAAAGCTTTTTATAATTGAAAAAGGCGCAGTCTAAAAATAAACAAGTAATTTTTTTAGGTTGGAAACAGGTACCTACTCAAGGTTATCATTTTAATTCCATGGAGACGATATTATATTTTACGAGTATAATTTGTGTTCTCGAGAAGCGAGATCGCGAATCGGAAATGGTGCTTGTTGGAATGTTTAGGTCTTGCTTGACCCACTCTTTTTTTATAATTCGCGCAACTGATTGCTGCGAATTTGTAATTCAATATTTTATATATATAATAGGTTTTTAAGAGATTTATAAGTTTACAGTTCCAATAAACATTATCAGTAGAGCTATGTAAAAAGTAAAAGTTTAACTTTTTTATACAACAAAGCCGGAAAACAAGCTATCCGCCTGGTGGTAAGTTAGTAATTACCGTACACCGTACCTATACTTAGATGCTTGCAACACCACCACTTAGATATTGCAACCCGGGATTCACGTGTTAACAACCCTTTCCTTTCTCCAATTACCATTGGAGACCTTACTCATGCGAAAAGACAACAAAGGTAGTTTTGGTACTTATTTATGTAAGGAAATTGGAATCGAAAGAAGTTAATAGTTTTGATTTTTTTTAACATTAATTATTTTATTACTTAGGTATACGTACGTAATGTACGCCTGGTCAGCTACCATCGCCTAAGATAAATCTATCGCTTAATTTAGTCACCTTCTATGCTTTGTGTGCCATGTTCATGATGCTATTGTAGTTTAATAAAAGCCTAATATATAGGCATTATACCTTATAGATTGGAATATTAATGTATTTTTATTTACATAAATGTGAAGGAATGCTAGTTGAACACCTAAATAAAGAGCGGTGAACATCAGTGAACGCGCCATCACTTAAGTTCCACTAAGCGGTAACCACTTGACCAGCTGGACCTCAAGTGGACACATCCGCGTTGGTTTAAACTCCACGTTCACTTTCTATAAGAGTAGAGCACCTACAATGATGATGAATGATGATGGTATCATCGTAAAAGATGATTATAAAAATTGAAAGCTTTAGTTGAGTTAAGGATCGTGTTTCCTACTTAGTTGCGAATATACTAGTATTTGTAAGGAAAAAATGCTGTTCCCTCCGGGTTCGCGTTCCCGGGATGAAAAGTAGCTTTTAACCTTCAGGGATAATGTGGCTTCCTATTAGTGAAAGAATTTTACAAATCGGACCAGCAACTTCGGAAATTAGCTCGTTTAATCCAACAAACAAACTCTTCAGCTTTATTATTAGCAGGTATAGATTTAGATTATTGTTAAAAGTATTAGATATTTATAACAAAACAAGTCTTAATAAGTCTTAGAAGAGTAGAAGTTATTGTATAAGTATTGTCATTGGTCTGCCAATTGTTATCTTACTTTAGGTGAAAGTAAAACTCAGTATGTATATCAATTAGGTATAAACCTTACAAAAATAAAAGTATCTTGATGAGATTTATTAATTTTCATCATGTGGTGTGAAAATATTATTACTATGGAAATATCACTAGTACCTACTTATTTTAAAAATAACTTGAAGGAATAAGTTTACAATACTGAATAGATTTATTACGATTATTTCCTGGTACAGGAATAATTGAATTTATTACAATCGATTAATTCATCAACAATAAATAAATTGAGATTAACAATTATGCAAGTGCTAGGTATAAGGATAATTTAACATCACTTTATGGGAAGATACAAGAAAATTAATACTTAAATCATACATTACACATAAATTTGTCAATCACACAAAGCTTAATGGGGATAGGCACAAATTAAATGTACGTTATTAACGTGTGATACCTCGGCGGGTAACAAGCTATTAAATAAGATTTAAGATTAATCAATTAATGAGTTGGCTATATTGCGCAGCATGACTTTCGTGGACGGCCTTCTACAATGCAAGGCCGGCGACATACAGGCTAGCCAACCGCTCCATCGACATATTATCATGAACCAAATGTTCACGTACTACCTTCAAGCGTTTTAGCTCTAGCTATTGGATAATTTAATCTTACTCATTACGAAAGAACATTTTTATTTTAGATATTTTTCATTCTTTCATTAAAGAATACTTATCATTACTCACTTTGAAACTTTTATAAACTAACGCGTATTTTGAGAAAGAATTTAAAACATGGAATGTAAAATAACTAAACAAACTAAAGAGATCTCTGTCTGGTAGGTGTTTGAAGATGCCACGAATAGGTTTTCAAAGAGAGTTCAAAACTCCCTGAAACTCTTGATGTCCAAATATAGCTTCGCCTTTTTACTAAGTATTAATCTGGCTAACTACTTAGATCCGCTTTTGAAGATAAGATTATACAAAATCTTTATAACACCGTGTAGTTAACGAGCTACAATTATGTATAACAATTTTATAACGCACGTACGAGTGTTCATTATTTTCATGCCTGCGCGTTTCTTAATAAGTATCAATTTTGAATCATTCCGCAATCACTCGCACCAGTAAGTTGATCAAGATCTGTTCAGATGGAATAGTTTCCATTAAATTTCGCGCAAAGCCGCGTCTAGTTCGTTATCAATCAATTTATCTTGCTTACTAGCAAACACGGCAGATTTGTTGACCACTAGTTGCTGGACCGGTTTGAAGCTCTCAATGGACGATAGGCCATTCAATGTTACATTATAAGTTTAGTAAATAAGTATTTCGTGGTTTAACTGCCTCGTTTTTTCAACCGTGAACATGCATATTCATACTAAGATCAATGTCAGTCTATAAATATTTTAAATATTGGTACTATATCATGAAGTTATAAAGTTAATCTATCATAAAAATCATATTGCTTTTAGCCCGTTGGGTCGCAGGCTCGATGCCCATTCCATAACTACAAAAAAAATGCAGGAACTGGCAAAAGGCATTATAAGTGGAATAGCAACTTATAATATAATGCCTTTTGGTCACCGAGGCAAGTGTCAAAAAATGTCATTTTTAAGACTTCAATAGGTATCCACTAGGTGGTAACATCATCAAATATCGTTTTAACCACACAGTATTATTTAAGTTTGATTATAATGCAATATAGCGAGACTCATCCAAATATGTAGCAGAAAATTGAGCTACCCTGAAAAAACAAAATTACACCACATAAATGTGTGACATGAAATCTTTTACATTTTTTATTTTATAACTTCTTATTTTATTTGCAGGCGGGACTTTTACGGACTGAAAATGGAGAATATTGGATTGAACCATCAAATCAAATTTTCAAAGATAATGCTCAAGGAAGACCACACGTCATTTTTAGAAGATCAGCTGTGGATAAAGTGCAGGCAAACCACAGAGCAAAAAGAGCAGTAGACGATAGAACAAATACTCAGAGTCGAAGAGTTAATGACGATAAGATTAACCAAAATCCTAAAAGGTATGTGAATCCGAAAAGGAATCGCGATAGCAAAGAGGCTTATGACCGCCGTCGAAGAGAATATTTAGAACAAAGACGAAGGAGATTAGAGGCAATGAGACGTAACCCTACAGAATATAGAAGACATCAAGCCTACTTACGAATTGAAGAAAGAAGGCCACTAAAATATTCGAAAAGTAATTCAGTGGAATCTAATAAGGCCTCTGAGCAGTCTGATGAAATGAGAAGAAAAAATCGAAATAGAATGTCTAACGATAAAAGACTACGACGTATCAAAAACAGAAGAAGGAAGCGTAAGACGAAGAACTGCGCTACGAAGCAACCACCATACCAATGGAAATACAGAAACGTTAAAAATAACACTAGTGAAGAATATAAGAATACACATTATAATAAGGTAATAGCAACTACACAAATAGCTATTATAGACGAATAATATATTTCTTTCCACTCTAAAATTAATTACTGTTTCAGAATAAATATAGAAATCACAGTCACCATTACAACCGTTTCGACTTAAACAGCACAAAGCGTTCGACTCGCTCCGTCAGCAGACCACGACACGTTGAAGTGTTGTTAGTCGCTGATAAGTCTATGACCGAGTTTCATGATGAAGGCAACCTACAAACATACCTTCTCACTATTATGAACATGGTAAGTAGGTACAATGTTCAATACTGTAATGAGTAAATCATAGTGAAAAATATTTATAATTTTACATAGATATAAATTTATTCCCAGGTGTCGTCGCTATACATGGATCCTTCGATTGGTAATTACATAAAGGTGGTAGTTGTGAAAATTATCCTCGTGAATGAAACGGACTCATCACCCCAGCTTGAGGTATCGACAAATGCAGATTCGACGCTAGCGTCATTTTGCCGTTGGCAAGAACAGTTGAACCCTAATAATGACGAGAATCCGCATCATCATGACGTCGCTATTCTTGTCACCAGAGAAGATATCTGCAGCCAGCACGACACTCCTTGTAGGTACGAAATTTTCTTTTTATACTACCCTAATGAGGACCTATCAATTGCATTTTGATCCTATATATGTACCTGCTTGAAACGTAGGTAAGTACCTGTTTTAAAATAGCATAATCAAATTTGCTTGGAGACATATACAACAAGGACCCATGAACTGATCAAATTAGTCTCGCGTCTGTTGGAATGATACGGCAAATCAGACACAGTTCTATTGATTGACGTAAAGTAAATACAAAATCATAGAGGCCGCAAACATGCAAGTAGGTATCACTTTTTTCTGAGCAAACTCGCACCGAAACAAGGTCAATGGCAGGAGCAGGCGTCTGTTAGCAAAGTAAACAGAATCGCGATGAGTAACCGACTTGGAAATAGAACACTTTCAGATTTAATCGTCGACACCTGGGAATAAGTGTGTTGACGCCTCTAACCGTTTCTAAAGCGATTCACTCTCTTTTACGTCACTTGTAAAATTCGAGAATCTATCTACTTATTTACTAAGTAAATATATCGGTAAGTTTTGATTCGTTTTCTCTACGGATACCATCGGTTTCTAACTATTGACTTCCAGTCAAATTTAAATCTGAATAAGACTTATATTATCTTAAAACAGCAACGATTAGGCATCTTCTTCTTCTTCTTTATGTACCTCTTCTCTTCAGTCTTGAGGGTTGGCTGCCAGCTTCTTGTACTTCTGGAGGAGGTAATACTGAACCACTCCCGTTTAACACCATTTCCCACAATTTCTTTATTTTCCCTTCCAGTTTGCCCATTAAAATAAATTGAAGCAGCAATACGATAATGAAGCTTTTTAGTTTCAATAATATTTTAAAACATATCATTAGTTTGAGTTGGTTTATCTGACAATACTCGGTGGCATGTGCACATAAACAGTTTGTTGCACAATGTCCGTCGTGTTTAGTCTGTGATGTGAGCTCCTATTTAGTTTAAACGTTTACTTTGTCGATAATCCGCTGAACACTTAACACTCGACAGTTGGCAGGCACCGCGATGTCTGACCACGCAATATGTCTACAAAACAAATAATATGTAGATATACACATTATATAGACACTTCGCGCATTCATAAGTACTCCGTTATCTTTGCTGCGTATAGGTGTCTATTTTGGTAAATGATAAAGAGAATCATAGATAACAGGTTTTAAAATTATGTTTGATACGGTTATATGATTTTTGCGCATGATGATGATGCATATTATTATTTTCACTAAGTGATGTGTTAATTTTCATACATTAATTAATTAATCAAGAGTAAAACTTTTTGTACGGCCAAACAGTGCAACAACATGACAAAGAAATTCTTCTCACGCTAAAAGTGATGGATGATGTAAAACATTGCCATAATTCAGGACTCATCAATAATTTGGTGTTTACATTATCGCTTTTTTGCGTATATTTTTCGAAATGCAAACGGCGATGTTCACGGGTCGAGTGGTCACATCAAAGGTGCCGACTTTAAAGTCAAGGATATTCGGTGTGTACAAATTGGGCATTCATTATTTTAACAAAAGCCTATATAGCGTTATGTAATTACAAGCAAAGTATTTTTTGGTCGTGCGAAGTTTTGTCCGTTACACAACTCTTAAGAGCCGTGCGGCCGGGCCCGCCGGAGTCCCTGGCGATGACGATAACGCGATACGGGCGCACAAACAGAATGACAAGGTGATCGGTATCTACCATATTGCAATTTTGTACATTTATAGAACCAGACATACACGATGCATTTTTGACTACTTTTACAATCTTGGCTGTTTTTACTCAATGAAACATTTTCGATGTTTATGCAATTGATAGACGAAGTGTTTACGTAATCCTATATCTTCAATCTTTCAAGGAGATGTACATGTACAATCAGAATGCAGTTAACCAAATATTTTAGTTTAAACAAGACATTACACCAGTAGCCCGCAGACCTGAATACTGTGACGATGAGCAGACGCCCGCCTGGCGCTGGCGCGCGGCTGGCGGCGTTATGTAACTTTCTATCAACTGGTACATTATTTGTGGAAACACCAGTTTTTTAACGGTAAAATCGCTATCAATCGTAGACTCCGGAGTTGTCTAGATTTCTAGACTTTTAATTTATAAATAACAAGACAAGGTTCCCATAATTTTTACATATAAATAGCTCGTGCGCCATATAGGTAGTAACGAGCACTATAAATATATTTGTCTTCTATTCTTAAACATAGGTAATTTGTGATATCATCTTAAAATTAATAATGTGGATTGAAGATGGCGTCAAAGCGAAGCAGGTGCACATACGCACTGTTGGCAACATCTCACTTACAAGATTCAAGTTGTTCAGCGCAATAATTCCGATCCAGAGCACGTATCACCAAAAACCAGTGTGTAATGAATGCAATGAGGAAGCGCGGTGCATTCGGTAAACGGTACAAACGAGTAGTCGAATGTTCTGAGAAGGCGGCAATCAAAAGACAATGAGCGTGTTCATAACGGTGTCGATGGGTGCCGCGGGCAGCGGGCGGCCGGTCGCGCTACCCTCCTGCATTATGCATCGGAACCGGAACGCATAAAAAATTTAATCATCAATAAACGTCTATGAATAATATTAAACGTAAAACTCGCCGCCGACTTGTTATATCAGCCTCGTTTAATTAAACCTGATCAGTTAATTAACATCATAATAAACTGCAAACCTAATCAACTTACAATTTTTTATCTTAAATGAATATAATTGTGACTAGTGATTACCAAACAACAAAGATCAGAAGACAGAAAGTGCTTAAATTTTATACTTGAGACGGGAGATAAGAGATCGCCTAATCTTCCGGGGCAGCGTTTAATCACTTGCACATTCGAAACAAGTGGTACCGTTCTCGGTAGCGGTCGGATGGACAAAGGGCGCTCGTAAAAAATAATGATGTCGGTTAATTTTAATTCGTGGTTGCGAAGTGTGGCG